>CM052883.1:34410112-34450805 GCA_028534135.1 Potos flavus
GCTTGCCGGGAGCCGGCCCCTCCCCCCGCAGTCTATCTTCCCGTCGCTTTGGATTCACTTTTCTGCACATCCTACCTTCCGGAAAGTGGTCGATTTTCTGTTCCTAGAGGTGCTGTTCGTCTTCTCTTCTATTTCCTGTTAAGTTTGTAGTTGTTTAGAGTGGTTTGATAACTATCTAGCTGAACTTCTGGGATCAGACACTATCTCTGCCTCTTCTCCGCCATCTTCTGGAAGATAGTCTATAATCATATTATTCTAAACTGTTGAGGAACTAGAGTACTAAACCACTGAGGAAAGAAACTCTTGAAGCTGTCTTGATCTTAGCAGCTTCTACTGTTTATGACTTTTAATCCTGGGATTTTTCACTTGTGACATAATTAACCCCTTTATTCTCATGCTACCACTTATTTTTTATTACCTTTAAGACCCTGAGGAACCTAGAAAAGTAGGAAGGAACATCTTTACTCATGTTCTTGGGAATAGATCATAGAAACTTGAATCATTATTCTACTAATAATATACGTGTAGCACATTTTAATTTTTAATATCCCTTCGCTTTTCACAAAGACATATATAGTAGTGCTAATACTGTATTGTAGAGTACCAACTTCACATGTTAATTGTTCCTGGATTCATTTTTACCTTTTTTTTTTTTTTTTGCATAATGAACTATAATATATACTCTCAGAGGGCCTAAAATCCTCCCGCACTTTCTTTGATGAGAATAGATGAGAAAAACTGCTAATTTGCCTTGAAGTTAATTTTTGTTTCACCCTTAGATTTAAAGCAAACTGCTAAGATATTTGGAAGATTTTCCAGGTTATGCTATGAATATTTTACAAAGTAACAATTGAAAGTTTAAAAGTAAACATTTTAGAAGGGAGAAGATCAGTTTGATTTCTGTGAAACTGATTACAATCACAACTGACAGTATTAAAGATGTTTTATATAATTATTGATCTTTGCAAATAATTATGAAGATAATTATTATGAAGATAATAAGATTTGAAGATTACCTGTATTCTACTCCAAGAAATACATCTATATGTTAACTGAATTCCTAGAATAGTTTCTAGGACAGTAGTCATTCATTCATTGACTCAGTTTCTTTTGAGTGTCTGTTTTATGCCAGTCATTGCTTTGGCATTGGGGCAAAAATATGAACAATATATAAGGAATTATAGAACATGAAAAGATCCAGTTGCAAAAGAAAGCATAGGGACACCTGGGTGGCTCAGTTGGTTAAGAGTCTGACTCTTGATTTCGGCTCTGGTCATGGTCTCAGGGTCATGGGATAAAGCCATGTGAATGGACTCTGTGGTCAGCAGGGAGTCTGCTTGAGCTTCTCTCTTTCCATATCCGTCTGCTCCTCCCCACCATGCTTTCAATCTCTTTCTCTCTAAAATAATTAATAAATAAGTCTTTAAAAAAAAGCATAACATTTGATGAAATGAACATTTGATGAAACGAAGAAAATCAATTTGGTTGGAGTACAGAATGAGGATTAGAAGCTGGTGTTAGAACTGAGACTTCTGTGGTGAGCAGGGGTAAGATTATGAGTGACATTGGCTGTGAAGTTCAGAGATGAATTTTTTAATCAACAATGTAATATGATGTCCTTGTTAGAAAGATCATTGTATAAAATAAATTAAAATTGGAAACTTGCATCTGCTGTGAGATAAAGAATTTGATTTTCTCAACTCTATGAAGGAATAAGTGCAGAGAGTGGGGAGGGGGGCGGGGAGGAGAAGACATTGATGTGAGGTGGGGGGGTCAACACTAAAGACAAAGAAAAACTAAGAGGCCTGAGTAGAAATTTAGGGTAAAGATGATGATGGCATCCTGTGTAGGGAGGGAAAACTTTTCCCTTCTTCCTATCTAGGTTCTTTGGCTAGTCTATTAAATTGATATAAGACAGATTAACAGGAGAATACATTTAATTTCATATGTACAGGAACCCCATAAAAAATATGAGACTCCAAGGTAGTAAAGCAACTGAAGCTTCTATGTATACCATCCTGAGCTAAGGAGAAAAGGAGTTGAGGTCTAGGGGTTCAAAGAGGAGGAAGTCAATTCATGGGAAGATGAAAAGACACAATATTTGGTAAATAAATGCTTGCCATGACATGCAGATAAATCCTTCTTATATAAAAAGCTATCTCTGGCAATAGTTCTCTTCCTGGTACAGGCCCCCTATCTAAACTCTTTTAGGCAGTTCAGGGGAAGGTAATAAAGCTTTCCCTGAGTCTGCCAGGTTTTAACTGCCTTCAACTCAGAACAATCCACATGCCAAAGTGGCACATTTGGGATAACGTATTCTACTCCCCTTAAGTAGGATCAAGGAATTAAAAGTAGTGGAGGGGTGCCTGTGTGGCTCAGTCAGTTGAGTATCTTTGGCCTGGGTCCTGGGATCAAGCCCTGCATCGGGCTCCCTGCTCAGTGGGGAGTCTGCTTCTCCCTCTCCCTCTACCTGTGACTCCTCCTGCTTGTGCTCTCTTGCTCTCTCCTTCTGTCAAACAAATAAATAGAATCTTTAAATGAATCAATAACTTTAAAAATTAAAAGATAGTGGACATAATGGAATAATTTAGATTAGCACAATTCAATAGAAATATGATGTGATTTATTTAGGGAATTTTACATTTTCTTATAGTTACATTAAAAAAGGAAAAGAAACAGGTGAAAATAATTTTAATAATATTAGTGTATTTAACATAAAATATAATCATTTCATAAGTAATCAATATAAAACAATTCCTAAAGACATATTCTACATACATTTTTGTTACTAAGTATTCCAAACTCATATCCCAATCCAGACACTAAATTTTTATCAGAAATACTTTATCAATACTTAGATGTCATAAACTTACAGTTGAAAAGGGTGTTCACATAACCTACTTCCTCAAAATGCAATTAAAAGTTTTCTGATATTATAATATTGTGATTTCTAAAAAGAAATATATATTTGGTCTTCATCCCCATTTTTGGTCCAGAACTCCTAAAATCCTTGGAATTTCCTAAGTGGTGAGAGCTATAAAGGTGTCTCTTGTTATGTTAATAAGGTAACTTTTTGGAAGGAATCAAAGAATGGGGCTTGGTTCCCAGGAGAACTAATCATGTTGATTAGAGGTTTGGAACTTTTAGTCCCACCACCCTGGTTTCCAGAGAAGGGAGGGGGCAGCAGGTTGCCTTGATTGCCAATGGCCAATGACTTAATAAATGATGCCTATGTATTAAAGCTTCCATAATCCCAAAAGGACAGTATTTGGAAAGCACCTAGGTTGCTAAATTCAGACATTTGGGGACAATGGCAGGTTCTGAGAGCATGAAAGCTCCATGCCATTTCCCCACACCTTGCCCCATGCATCTCTTCATCTGGCTGCTCCTGAGTTATATCTCTTCATATTAAACTTATAATCTAGTAAGCAAATGATTTTCTTAGTTCTGTTAGCTGCTCTAGCAAATTAATTGAACCCCAGGAGGAGGTCATGGGCATCTCCATCTCCCAGTAGATCAGAAGCACAGATGACAACCTGGACTTTTGACTGGGTTCTGAAGTGTGTGTGTGTGTGTGTGTGTGTGTGTGTGTGTGTGTGTCTGTGTGTGTGTCTGTGTGTAGGTGGAGGGAAGCCTTGCAGAACTGAGCCTTAACTTGTGAGATCTGATGTTATCTCCAGGTAGATATTGTCAGAATTGAATTGAATTGTAGGACACCCAGCTCCTATCATAGAATTGTTGATGGCATTGAGTGACCAGAACCATTAAGTGTTGATTTAAACATTTAAATTTAAATTGAGGAAAAGCTCAAAAAATTTAAAATTCAGTTCTTCAGTTTACCCTGATCACATTTTAGTTGTTCAATAGCTATAAGTAGCTATTGGCTACCATCTGGTATAGCGAAGATTTAGAAGATATATAGAAGGGAAAACAGAACACTTGGTATGAGATTAGATATGGTGGAAAAAGAAATGGTTTTGAGGACAGGTGTTCCTACTTGGGCACTTTAGTGGATGGGAGACTTTTTCAGTGAGATAGGGAATGTAGCAGGAGGAACATTTAGGTGAGGTTAAGGGAGACCAGAATGCTAATAAATCAGATATTGAACATAATTTTGAAACGCAAGTTTTTCAGTGATAAAAGCTTTTAATTTCAAAGCAAATTTTAGTACAGTGTATCCAAAATCTTGAGCACATCTCCAGAAGCTTGCAATCAATAAACTATTGTTTAAGAAATAAAGCAATATAGTTGCCATTGCTTTGCTCCATTCTAACTTCCTTGCACTACTTTATTAAAAAAAATGTGAAATTGGTGATTTTTCCTTTTGTTGACTTCTCATCTACCTAGATATTAGTCCTCTCTATTACTCATTCTAGAACATTTTCTCCTAGTTGTTTTCCATAAAGCTTTACTTCTTAAGAATAATAGTTTATGATTCTAAATCCTCAAGGATATTCAGAGAATAAAAACATATTAGCAGAGTTGTACTTATGTTGTATCTTTCATAAATAATTTATGGGCAAACTTAGTTTTCAGTTAAACTTACCAAAATGAACATACTATCAAATCAGCCAATGTAACTATTAGGAAGATAAAAGACAAGTGTGTTAAGCTGTTCATGTTTCAATTTTTATGAGTCTAGATTTCATTAATTGTAATCACTTTTAATCAAGACAATAAAAAATGACAAAGATAATTAATATTCATTGATGATCAGATAAGCAGACACCTAAAAAGTTATAATAGTAAATCCTGGCAACCAATATATATATTATGACAGCCATTTACAGCTGGAGAAACTAAGGCTTGAATTAAGAGCTAGAACCCAAGTCTACATGACATTAAAATTCATTCAGTATTTTTCATTTACTTTTTGGTTGTTTCTTTGGTTTTTCTCAATAAACTTTTAATTCTAAAATAGTTTTAGATTTGCAGAAAAATTTCAAAGATAATATAGAGTTCCTATATACGTTAGTAACATGTATATCAGCTTATATTAGTACAGTGTATTTGTCACAAGTAATGAACCAATGTTGATACATTATTACTAACCGAAGTCCATACTTTATTCAGATTTCTTTAGCTTGTACCTAATGTCCTTTTCCTGTTCTAGGATCTTATCCAAGTTACTACTTTACATTTAATCATTATGAAAGAAAAACCAGAGCCTAGCAATAGTTAAAACAGTAAAATAGATTTTATTCAGGAACTATTGTCATAGGAGAAGAGTCCTCGCTACAGAACGGGGCTTAATATGGCATGGCAACTGGGGATTTGTAGCCAAGGAGTAAGGTGGAAGTCAGTGGATAGAAAATTCCTAAGAGGAAACATCAGGAGTTATTCAGGGAGATTCTGGTTAACAGGCCTTACAGGATTACTGCTAAGGGTGGGTCAGAATGATTAGATATCATCTGGGGGTTGGTAGAGGATGAAGAATTAGATCAGCTATTGAGAAGGATTAGATATCAAAGATGGGGGTTTCTCTCTAATTGACTTAAGATTTTTTTTCTTCTTTCCTAAGTGGGCTCCACACCCAACATGGAGCCCAACTCGGAGCTTAAACTCATGGCTCTGAGATCAAGACCTGAACTGAGATCAAGAGTCAGATGCTTCACTGACTGAGCCACCCAGGAGTTCCTACAAGATCCTCTCTATAACTTGGCAATGCAGACCCCACATGGACAAGACATCAAGGTTGAGGCCTGGAGGGATTAGAGGAACCTAGCTAGAATTGGGTCAAGGAGAGCATCTTGGCATCATGATATATCCCATGGCTACTCTTGGCTATGACAGTTCTTAGACTTGCCTTGCTTTGATGACTTTGAGCATTTAAAGTAACACTGATCAGGTATTTTCTAGACTACCCCTCAATTTGGATTGTTCTGATGCGGTTCTCATGTTTAGAATTGGGTATGTATTTTTGTAAAGTTGCATTTTCATCACAGCATATTAAGGGCGCATACTATGAACATGACTTATGGCTGTCAGTGTTGACCTTAATCACTTTGCTTAGGCAGTGCTTGTCAGGTTTCTCCACTATAAAGTTACTTTTTTGTGTACTTTCCATATTGTGATCTTTTTTTTAAAAGATTTTATTTATTTATTTGACAGAGAGAGAGATCACAAGTAGGCAGAGAGGCAGGCGGAGAGAGAGGGGGAAGCAGGCTCCCTGCTGAGCAGAGAACCCGACTCGGGGTTCAATCCCAGGACCCTGAGATCGTGACCTGAGCCAAAGGCAGAGGCTTTAACCCACTGAGCCACCCAGGCACCTCATATTGTGATCTTTGAAAGGAAGTCACTATGCACAAGCCACAGTGCAATAGTGGCGGTTAGGCTCTACCTCCTTACAGTATCTACGTAAATTATGTGCCATTCTTCACATGTTTATTTCTTTACTCAGTCATTTAGTTATTATTACTATGGTCTCATGGATATTTATTTCATGCTTTGATTTATAATCCAATACCACTTTATTTTTTGCTCAAATTTATCCACTCAGAGCTCTTTTAGTTGATTCCTGCATCCTTTTCATAAACCTGCTCATTGTGTGTCTTTGTGTGTGTGTTTGTCCGTGTGTGTGTGTGTGCATGTATACGTGCATGTGCTTAGCACTTCCTTACTTGGTGGTGCAGTAAGGTGGCCCAGGCTCATCTTGTTTCTTTCTGCAGACCTAGAATCAGCCATTATTCCAAGGAGCCCTAGTTCCTGATATTGGAGAATGGTGTTGAAAAGACATATCTGGATTCTAAGTGTGGTTGGTACTACTGTTGGGGTGTCATGCCTCTGGCTCCTTTCAGCTGACAGAGTCAGAGAATATATGTGTATACTAACCAGTTTATATACACACATTTGTAAATATTCTGTAAGCAATAAAAATTGGTGTATATGTTAAGCTAAATGTAAGTTCGTACTGATGTCCAACTTTAACCCATTACCTCCTGGATCATTCTGGCCTGCTCCCTTTGCTTATCTTCCTCTCCAACAGTAATGAATCTGCTCCTACCATCTGCCATCCATTCAGTTATTTTTTCAGTTCTAGTATACTTGTGTAGTAACTGTGGAATTGTTAACTTGGACCCCCACGTAACATGAATTTATCAATTTCCAAAATTATTTGGACCATTCCAGCAGGTATGTAGTGATATTTCATTATGGTTTGAATTTTCATTTCCCTGATGACATGCAATGTGGAGCATCTTATCATACGTTTGTTTGCTATCTGTGTATTTCCCTTCGTGCGTATTAAGGACTTTGGCCCATTTTTAAATCAGGTTGGTTGTTTTCTTACTGTTAAGTGTTCTAAGAGTTCTTTGTATATTTTAGGTAAAATTTCTTTACCAGATACATCTTTCGCAAATAATTTCTCCCAGTTTGTGGCTTGTTTTCTCTTTCTCTTGACATTGTCTTTTGCAGAGCACACGTTTTTAATTTTAGTGAAGTCCAGCTTATCCATTATTTCTTTCATGGACTGTGGCTTTGATCTTTTATCCAAAAAAATTATCACAATACTCAAGATCATTGAGATATTTTCCTATGTTATCTTCTAAGAGTTTTAAAGTTTTGCATTTTATATTCAGGTCTGTGATCCATTTCGAGTTAATTTTTCTGAAGGGTATAAGGTCTGTGTCTAGATTCATTTTTTGCATGTGGATATCCAGTTGTCCCACTCTACTCTTCTTGCTTGCCTGGTTTCTAACAAAATATTCAACATGATTCTTATCCTTGTTCCTCCATAGGTATTTTCAGCTCTTGAGCTTTCAAGATTTCTTTTTCATCTTTGCTTTCCTGCAGTTTGAATATAAAATAACTAGGTTTTTTTGTTTTGTTGTTGTTTTGTTTGGTGGGGAGGGTAAGTATTTCAATATTTATTCTGCATGATATTCCCAGAGCTTCCTGTATCTGTGGTTCTGTATTGTCATTAATTTTGGAAAATTCTCAAACACTGTTACTTAAATTATTTCTTCTGCTCTATTTTCTCTTTCTTCTCCTTCTGGAATTCCAATTATCCATGTTCCCATGTTACACTTTTTGGATTTGTCCCACAGTTCTTCTATGTTAGTTTCCTTCCCCGCCCCCCACAGTTTTCAATATATTTTTCCCTTTGCATTTCAGGTTGGGCAGTTTCTCTTGGTCTATTTTTAAGCTCACTGATTTTTTTCCCCTGGGATGTAATCTTTACAACTATTTCTGCAAAAATCTAGCCGTTGGATCCTGCCCCAAACTCAACTCCTTTCCCTAGCCAGCCTTCCTGATCTATTTCCTTGAAGCCATGACCTCAACTGAGCCCCCACATGCTCCCCACTGTTATATGACACAAGTAGAATAGAGGGGTCTGACTGAGAGAAAGGCACTCTTCCCAGCTAGAACAAGGCCTTTGAAAAACCTTTTCCCCTGGAAAGTATATCGTTTTATAGAAAAAACTCTGAGTCTATTTCACCATGATTACTCTTCCTCTTCTCCTGCCAGAACAATGAGGGGATCCTTCTCAATTTTTGTCCATTAAAACCAATGGGATTCCAGGTGTAATCCATGGAAGTTTGGGGGCCTTACCAAGACTGCAGCTCCTAATCAGTTTCTCAGTCTTATGCTA
Source organism: Potos flavus (assembly GCA_028534135.1). Taxonomy (NCBI): domain Eukaryota; kingdom Metazoa; phylum Chordata; class Mammalia; order Carnivora; family Procyonidae; genus Potos; species Potos flavus. Next base: position 34,418,703 of record CM052883.1, read on the forward strand.
GTCTAAACTTAGCCTCTAGCCTCATCAAAATTACCTTTTATGTGTTCCTAACAGTTGATATCTCCAGTGGCTTCTGCTACAACCAAGCAGATATTGGCTGTGTCCCTCTGGATGCACCTGTCTCTCCAGATTTCAGAATAGATATTTGTCCTGTCACGCCTCAGATTTCTGATGGGTCTAAAATAAGTCATTGCTTGTTTGTTTGTTTTTTTCTTTTCAGTTTGTCCAGCTTTTTTATTATTGTTGTTAAGTATGGGAGTGACACATTCCAAATTCTTGACATGTTGGAGCTGAAACAGCTGAAACCAGTAATTTAGTTCATTCAGTTTTTACTTACCCCCTGCTTGATTCAGCAGTTTCCTGAGGTTGGTTTTTCTAATATTGTTATTTAGAGTTGTGTCTAGCTATATATAGGCTTTGTATTTCCAAATACATTATCTGTTCAGTGCTTTTAACTTTCTTTATGATGTCTTTCTCTAAATTCCATCTGTTTCCAAAGCATGTACTATCTAAAGCTTAGTATCCAGTTTTCTTTAATTCTGACAATGATATGCTGAAAATCTGTCCTTTTCCCCTAAATTCCTATTTCTGTCAAAATTTCTTGTTCTTTCTGCTATATATCTCATTGTCCAGAAATCTAATCATTTATGTAGGCAAGTACTTAATTTGTTCAAGTCATTTATTAAAGTTGAAATCAATTCGTTCCATAAGTTTAAAATCATATATATGTGTATGTGTTATACATATGTACATATACTAATGACTTTTGAGCAATGTAACAAGTATTCAAATTTTACTTTCTTATTACACAAATTTTAGTCTCTATACTCTAGAAAACAGAAACAGAAACATATTAAGAAAGTGTATAAGTTAAAAAAAAAAAAAAGAAAGTGTATAAGTTGACTAAAAGAGAAGGTGGGTGAAATCTTAATTGTCTCTCTCAATCTCCTAAAGATTAAGATTACCATTTGTACCAATTTATTACCTATAATTTAAAAAATATGTTATAGTTATTTAAAATCTAAAAGACACTGTTACCTATTTAACTTTTATATGAAAATTGTTATAATGAATTTTTCTGACCCTAATCCATGAACCGACATGAGCATGATTGCTAATAATTTGCTGCTTCTTCATATTCTACAATCTGTGAATAACTTCCAACATTTCCTTAGTACTGGTGACTTCCGTGCCAGTGAAGGGTGCTTCCCTACTCTCTTTCTTCACTAAAGGCATGTATATTATGTATACTAGCATTGTATATATACTGTGCTATATGTATACTATGTGGGAAGGTACACACAAATTTGTTTTATACTATATGGGAAGTTACAATTTTGATTTCACAGTTTATGTAAAGTGCCCTGTGTAGAGAGTTCAGTTAGCCAACATACTTATTACAATTACTTCTTATTTTATGCATCCTAAGCAGTGGCCCACTGATTTGCCTTGCTGTCAGTTGATGCTCAACAAATGCATCTGTGGGTGTTAGCCGAACCTATTATATTAATCATTCTATAATATTTGTAACTCAAACCATCATGCTGTATGCTTTAAACTTATACAGTGTTATATGTCAATTGTTTCTCAATAAAACTGGAAAAAATCTTTCTGAAATGCAAATTTATGAGCTAGTCAGAATTAAAGTTCTTTATGAGAAAAAATGGAACACAGTTATTTCTTTCCTTTAAACATTGAGAAAGACTGACATTTCATTTTATACTATTTTAGTGTTTCAGTTGAATGTAGTCCCTGTCTTTCTCTGATGGTATAGATTGGCTTTATAAATACATGACCTCTCAGTTGTACAGAGGAAACAATATTCTACTCCCAATTTAAAATAACTTAAAAAAATTATTTACCCTGAAATCACTATTTGAGTTTCAGATTCTAAAATAAATTGAAACTGCTATTTTTAATCTACTGATTTACTTTCATGGAAGTTTTTATATGACCATGAATGAGGACAAGCAGGTATCAACATGGTTTCTTATATAGCTCATACTCTACTAACTTTAAGCTTAATTTTGATAAAACCAAAAGCACAAGACCTGTTTTCACTTTCAGTAGGAGAGTTTATTATTATCTATTTAAATACATAGACATCATTATAATTAAGTAACAGATGGGCAGCCTATGGAAACATTTTGAGCTCTGGAGCCCAGGAAGTCACCCTAGTGCTAGGTTACTGGCAACTCAGTCATGTTAAGAAAGTTAAATCCAACTTGCAGTTAAACGCCAAGTGGCTGTTAATTTATAGTTTTATCTGCTAATTTATAGTTTAATTCTGCTACAAGGAAAAGGGTAGAACTTCTGCTCCTCTCATTGGTAGTCATGCAAAGTCAATCTGAATTTTAATTCAGAAAGATTTGTAGTTGCATAATTTAGAATTATATATACATGACAAATGAATGTTCTGAAAAAGAGGACAAGTACTATTTTCTGACAAAATATTGAAAGAAGGAGTTTGAAACATTATGTGTCTAAGTAATTCTGTTTTTATAGGAGAGAGAACATAGGAAGAGAGAGGTGATAATGACTGGCCCACATTTATTTAATAAGATACAAGCAGAGTTTAATACTGATTGTCCTGAATCCTTATGCATCTTTCTATTTATATCTCATCACCTTCTCACATAAAGACACATTTCAAGTCAAATCTACCTTATAATCAGAGTAAATTAAAAACTGTCGACTGCTTAGTGTTTATATTAAATATATCCTAATGCAAGTATGGAGAATTTTTCTGGAGGTCATTTTTTTCATGTCTCTCCTGTAATTAACAAAAAAATTATTAACTCCTTTTGATTTTTGATGGTTAAGCATTTTTTCTAATTAATGAATATTTATAATGAAAATTACATAGGGCACCTGACTGGCCCAATCAGTAGAGCATGCAACTCTTGATCTCAGGTTCCTGAGTTCATGGCCCATGTTGGGCATAGAGATCATTTAATAAGTAAATAAACAAACAAACAAACAAATAAATAAATAATAAAAAACAGCATATGTTTAAAAAAAGAAAATTACGTATGTACAATTATGCACAGGGATGAGGCTGACTAAAATTTCAATATTTTTCAGGGTAAGAGAAATAAGACATGGTTGCTTACTACCTTTGGAAATAACTTAGACAATCTGACCTACTGAGACTTCGTCTAGTTTAGTTAGGCAATAGTTGAGAGAAAAAATGCCCAGAATTTAAAATGATAAAAATGTTGAATGGAACTTCACTTATTTTACCTTTTTTTAACTGCATAACTTATCTCCTCCCTAGTTATAATCTTTCAAGTGATACCATGGGATCATCAGCTAAAATCAGCGAGGATCAAGCTCTTTTAACAAAAAAATAGAGACAGAATCCAAGTCTGTGGATCACCGGAGTATCTGACTTTTTTCAAATTGGTCATTCTGTTACTTTGTCTTCATAGGATAAACCATCATTTAACAGAGGACTTACCTACAGTCAGTCATCCAAATCTTCCAAAAACATTGTATAGTGCAAAGGGAGATAGGTTCTCTCCTTGCTTCATCCTGCCAGTTCTGAACTTAAACCCTGACACTTAGCCTGTGCTCTATCAATATTAGAGAACTGCTTTAATACCTAGTATAGAAACTAGTGTTGTAATCCTTACTCTGACAATCATCGTCTGTGTGCTTAAACATACACCACTTAAATTATTTGAATTTTAATTTTATTAACTATAAACTGATCTCTCAAATATATTTGAAACCTAATGCTTTAATATTCTATCAGCTTTCATTTCAATTTGTACTCATGGAGAAATTATTCCATTTATCACCAAAACTACATGCCACTTGCAACTTGACATTTCTAAAATTTGTGATCAAGACTTTGTCTTTGATTAATGAAACTATCAAATATTGGCACTATTTATAGAGAGGAAAGGGCATTAACTGCAGAATGAGTCTTGCTAAAGTTACTGAGGGCCAAATAATGTAGAACTATTTAATTTTTTTTACCTGTGAAATATAGGGGATTATTCAAGTTTTAGTTAAAGTTTTGACAACTACAACTCTTTCTTCTGCAAATCCAGGAAATGCAAACATGGGTACTTAGAAAGAGAAGACAAAGCATTCCTTTTCTGATTTTAATTGCTCAAATCTGGCCATGGTGCATTTATTGTAATGTGGTTTAATACTTTAGTACCTCAAAATGAATGAAGCATCTGAACTACACTTTCAACAGATAGTAAGATCTCATGAGGATATATGAACAGCTGAATTTTCATAAAATGTTTCTTTTTGGTTTTTACTTGTCTTACTGTCTTTTTTTGGCTTTGTTTCAAGAAGTACACACTAGCTCTTGGTACTTCCACATCATCAGTTTCCTATGTATATTACACTATTTATCACACTGTTGGATAATATTTATGAGACTATCTGAAGTATGTGAAAAGACAGCACATTTTAATGTCATATGTGGGATTCCTATCAATTTTTTTCTAGTTGTGCTTAAGTGTTGGTTTTAGACTGCCTGTCATGCGATTCCAGGTGTGTCCTTAATAACTGGACTATTTGGTGCCTAATTTATTAATCTGTAAAATCATACCACTAATAATGCTACTGTATAATTTATTATGAGTCTTAAATAAGCTAACATATATAAATTTAGTGGTAAAATCTTATAGTATACTTTATCATTATTATAATAAGAACACAGCTGTGAATTATCATTTGATGAGTGCTTAACGACTTTAAAAACTGAGCTATGAATAAAAAGTGGCAAAACTACTTCAATAGAATAGTGTAAAAAATTTTAAACTATTATTCATTAGCATTTTCACATATTCCTAAGTCCTAAATGTTTATGTCTGAGTCCATCATCCTGCATTATGTAAAGAATCCGAAAGAACAGCAACGGCTTATCTAGGGAATAGTAATAAAGACTTCATTAGATAAAACATTACCATGATCTGAATGTTTGTGTCCCTCCAAAATCCATATTTCAAATCTTAATGTTCGACATGATGGTATTAGGATGGTATTAGGTAATTTAGGTCATTAAGTCATGAAGAAAGAGCCTTCATGAATGGGATTAGTGTTCTCATAATACGGCCTCACATACCCCTCTCCCCATGTGACGATGCAAGAAGTCTGCAAACTGGAAGAGGGCCTTCACCCAACCAAACTGGCACTCTGATCTCGGACTTCCAGCCTCCAGAACTGGAAAAAATTAATTTCTGTTTTTTATAAGCCACCCAGTCTGTGGTATTTTGGAATAACAGCCCAATCAGACTAAGACAAGCATTATTTAATTTGGACTTCCAAAGTTCCCTGCTGGAGGCCAGGCAGCTGCCGTCTCCCCCAGGAAATTATGGATGTTGGAATAAATGACACACGTATAACAATGAATCAGAAGTAAAGCTTATTACTCATATACTAAACAGCAAAATGATTCTGCAAGGAGAAGAATTGAAGTTCCATGGGGGTAAACAGGAAGAGTGGGACATGGTCAGGTGACTCTGGCTTCATTCATGTTTAGAGATTGGGACTGGATCAGGATTCATGTGTAAGCCAGAATTTGACCCAAGGGAAGTGGTACTGGGGCTTTCTTATGGGCTTTCTCCGATGTGGGGCAAAAAGGAAAGTGGTAGGAGTGGGGCCTAAAGTCTGTCAGCAGTCAAACATCAGAAATGGGGTCCAACTCTATTCCAAACCTGAGCCAAGAATATTTTGTGCTTTATTTAAAAAAAGAAAATAAGGAAGTAAATGTATCATTAGCAACAAGGAATGGCAGAAAAGCAAATATTAACTTATGTAGAGTATAAGATGATTCCTCAGACAGTGGCTCTGTAATAAATGAATGAAGACATGGCTATCCTTAAGGTTGATAAAAGAAATGTAAATAACAAAAGATTTTCCACTTAGTGGACTGGCAAAGAAAAATTAACCAAATGAAATAAAAATACAAGGTCCTATATTATTAGTGGTTAGGTAAAGAATGGCAACTTGAAAAAGAAAAATAGAGTTTTCTCTAGGATAGTAGTATCTCGTTATAAATAAAAAAAAGAAACATGAAATCTATTAAGAATGGCAACAAAAACTCAAATGTAAATTTAACAAAAGGTACATATTCTATTGAAATTAAATATAAAAATCTTACTGTATGTGTGGGGGAACAAAAACCACTGAACAAATGGAGAGACTTTCCATGATTCTGGATGAAAGAGTTAAATAATAAAAAAAATCTATATCAGAATTAACATAAATATATAACTATGTTTACATAAAAATCTGCTAAAGCTATGAAAACAACTCAAAATTTGGCAAAATCCATTAGAACTAACATAAAAGTTATCCTTCATTTGGTATTTGGTCACATAGAAATAAAATAGGTCTGTGGTCAAGGCTATATAGCCATGATTTCACTTTAGGAAAAAAAACTTGAAACGATTTGAATATTTGTTCTAGAATAATGAGTGGATAAAGAGTCGTATACCCACGGTGGAATACTGTGTAGGTATTTAAATGAATGAGTTCAAGACTTACCTGGATATTTATACAAAATGCATTTAAAATGAGGAACATTAAGTTTCAAAGTATTGTTTGTAATGTGAGCTCATATTTTTTAAAAGCAAATAAATACAAAATGCATTTATAATAGTATTTTTTTAAACATGGAAAAATATGGACTCAAATACACTAGGCTACCAATGTTATTGAAAGGAAGAAGAAATGGTGACAGGCTGGGGAAAAAAATCTCTGTATTTATCTTACTTGAATTACTTAAATCAAAATTTACAAAGGTAAAAATATATATGTATAGTGAAAAGGTCTAGAAAATACATGTGAAGCGTAAATATCTTAATATCTCTGAGGAAAGGCATGATAGTGAGTGTTGGGGTAAGGAAAAGTAAGAAAAACATTCAATTTTCATGTAATATACTTCTGTATTATTTAAGGTTTTACAAGAATGTATTTATATACTTTAAATAAATATTGCAAAATTTATAGGAAAAATATTCACATTAATAACTAATCATACAAAAAGGACTTTAAGAAAGCAAAGAAAAATACTCTGAAATTAGATTTTTAAACTTTATTACATTTGTGAAGAGTTGTAAAATCTTTAGTAAGTAGATTTATTCAAGGCTCCAGTTTTAATAGTCCTTTAAAGGTCTGCAAAATCTCAGAATCTACTGGAACAGTGGTCAAATGGTCGAATAAGCAGAAACTGTTTTGTTGGAAGGAACACATAAAATCTCTGTGGGAAATAAAATTTTAACAATAAAAATAAAATGATATATTAAAACTGAAATGGAAGTTTCTAAAAACTTAAACATTAAAATCTCTATACCTATGACATGCAAAACAATAATAGCAAAAAAAAAAAAGACACCTTTTGTGCTTTGTATCTATTGCAATGAGAGCTGAGATAGGTGAAAATAGTGTGATATACACATTTAATGGAAATAATCACTCTTGACCTAGGCCTCTAAATTCTTGAACCACTAAGTAATTTATAAAATTGGTTAAATGCTGATATGTGGTTTATGATTTCTAAAACTGATTCTATAGTTTTAAAAAAAAAAAGGCCTGTCTATATCTTAAGCTCAGATATGTGATCTCACATTTCCTCTCCTATTCATTTTAAGAAACCTTTATAATTTAGCTTATGTATTAAGGGAATAGAAATGGTCTCCATTAATTTAGTCTCAACAGAATATCCACAGATTTCTGACTATAAGATTACTTAGTAATCCTTTGTAATGGCTAGCCACTTAACAATTGGCTTCTTTATTTGCTCTAAAAGCAAAGCAAATAAACGTATCAAAATGGAAGGAAGGGTAGGAGTGTGACAATTTACATTAAACTAGTACAAGTGTTCATTTGGCTACCCAAAAGAGTCACTCTCAGCCTTTTTAAATATTTGGAATTATTGATAATTATACTTTCTTCATGATTATAAAAGTTCTTAAATCATTTCAAAATGTAATTGTCAAGATGGGGTTAAGGAAAAATCCTCCCTTTTAGTACAGAAGAATAAACTGATTAATGTAAATAAAGTAATTACGATTTAAAGCTAAAACTGAAGGAAGCAACATAATCTACTGTATTTTTGTAATAGTCCTATATACTTTACTATATACTTTAGAATCAAAACTAAGCCTACCATGTTTGTTTCCTTATCTGAGCAGACTTAGAAAGGTATAAATTAAAGATGGAATTGGAGGGTTTTGTAAAAATAAATCTTAGCAATTTACACAACAGCCTCAGAATCACATTATAAACAGTACTCCACTTATTGTTCCCTCAAATTTTCTCTTGAAAAGTATCAGATGCTATAGCATAATTTGTGCCTATTTTTGGCCCCTGTACTTATATCATCTTGTCAAATAGGCAGAGGTTTAGGAATTTGAATTGAGAGAAGACATTTTCAGTCTCCGGTCCCTGCAACTTTTCACAAAATGTTGTTACTTTTAATTTTCAATGACACTTTACAAGTCATTTGCCGAGCTGCACATTTGAAGCAGCATCTCATTAGGTAAACTGCCAGTACTAATATTCTCTATTTATTTGTTATAAATTTTTGCATAAGTAGTAGATAGTAACTCATACTGATTTTTGTGTTTAAAGATTTGGCAGATGAAATAAAATGAACAGGGAGGATATCAGATATAAAATTTACTATGTATCATAAATTCAGGAAGATCCTGTATCTTGTGTTGGCAACGTTGAGAGTTTTAGTAACTTATACCACAATTATGATAATTGCTATGCAGATTTTCTCTCAAGATATAACTTTAATGTGATTGGAAGTTAAACATATTTTTCCTTTGACATTCAAGTAGACCTGAAAGAAATCAAACATTTTTCATGTACCCTGCCTCCCATTATATTTGCCCCATTACTGTATCATTTTTAGTGAGAAGTTATGCAAAAGAATCAGATCTAATTTGAAAAACAGATAACTATCTCTTTATGCAAAATCACCATTGTGTTATAGTAGTAGTGTTATAGTAGTTATATGTAATTCAGATCTTGTCATTTGCTTAGATATAAAGATTTTTAAAAAGATTTTATTTACTTATTTGAGAGAAAGTGAGAGTGAGAGAGATCACAGAGGGAGAGAGAGAAACAGACTCACTGCTGAACAGGGAGCCTGATGCGGGGCCCAATCCCAGGACCCTGAGATCATGACCTGAGCAGAAGATGCTTAACCCACTGAGCCACCCACAGTTGAAGTGTAGATAATGGGAAGACTTTCTTATGAGTTTCTTTTACATATACTTAATGGATACATGTGTCTAACCTAAAAACCTTTTAAATATCTTTACTTTAGCATCCAGGAAGGAAGGAGATAATTTTCAACTTATTTTTAATGATCACGTTTCCTTTTTCTAAATGTAATCCAAAGGTCTACAATAATACTATAATAATACTATAATACTATATAATACAATAATACTATAATAATAATATGTTAATTACACTGCAATAACAATTTGTTTTAATTTTAAAAATAAAAAAATTCAAGATCTACACAAATTGAACAAAACATTTCATGTTCTTTAAAATGAATGTACCAGTAGTTATTTAAAAATTAATTAAAAAATGATATAAGTGCATCCTCACATGAAAAGGACTCAAGACATCACAATTGAATCAAATCTACAAACTATTCCTTTTTAATTTTACAATTTTGCAAGGGCATATATTTAAATACATTGCCCATGTGTGTCTAACATTAGGCTACATGTGGACTTGCAATAAAAGATCATGTACTTTACAACAGATTAATAACTTATTCTTCTTAATTATAAGCTAAAAAAAGAATATTTACCATAGTTCCCATTGTTTTTGAGTAGATACATAATATTTCAAAAAACATTTCAGTTGTGTAATAAAGAGATATAAGAAATGCCCATGTATTGATTCATGACCCCATTGAAAATATAAACAAATGCTCTTCTCTGTAAGTTCCCTTTGAGCTTATTCTATTCTCTTCCTTCTCACAGGAAACCTTCCTTTCAACCCATCCATATAGCATCCCCTTGCTTTTCTACATAGCCTTGCCATGTATGTTTTTATCCTGAAATAACATATTGTACCATTTTGCTAACTTTAAAAATCTTATATAAATGCAACCTAGTCCTATGTTTTTTTTTTTCAAAAACTTTCTTTTCTCTCTCAACCTTATAACTATGGTATCCATCAGCTTGATGTTGCATAGAACTGAGAATAATTCATTTTACCACTATTCAAAACTGTATTTATAGAATATTTTGTAGGTTAAGTTAATGTTTATAATTTATTCATTCCTTGTTCTCATGGATATTGGAATATTTCCATTTTTTAATCCCTATTTCTAGGGTATATGTGCAAGTACATGCCAACTCAATTATTTTTAAAATGATTACACCAAATTTACAGGAAGTAGCTCTTCATAGGTGTTTCCATTCCTTCTTTTTTCTCCAACACTTGATATTGTCAGCCTTTTATGTTTTCTAAACTTTCATGTATAACTAATTTTTCACTGTGGATTCATTTTGCATTTCCTTGATTACCAACATAAATGTAAATGCATGTGATGTATGTAATTATGAGATTACAACTATAAATAGTTCAGGTTTCATCTTATCTGATGTCCTCATGGTTGTGATCTTTTTATAAGTTTTTTATTTTTTTTACATTTTTATTTAGTTTTACAAATAAACTATAAAAATAAAACTATAAATTTAGTTTTATTTCGTTTTACTTATAGAATTTCTTTATGTATGTGTAGATTCTGATTTTCTCCTAGATCTATGAATTATGGAAACTTTCCAAGATGGCACAGGGGTAGAAAATCTTAGTTTTGTCTGGTCCCACTAATTCAGCTAGATAGCTATCAAATCATTCTGAACACCTGTGAACATAACTGGGACCTAAGAAAAAAATTGCTGCAATTCTACAAATATAAAAACGACCACTTTCTGCAAGAATGACAAGACAGAAAAACTCACCTCAAAAAAGAGAACTAGAAGCAGTACTGACTGCCAGGGACCTAGTATGGATATAAGTAAGATGTCTGAACTAGAGTTCTGAATAATGATTATAAAGATACTAGGCCTGAAAAAAGCATAGAAGACACTAAAAAATCCCTTTCTGGAGAAATAAAAGAACTAAAATCTAATCAAGTCAAAATAAAAAAGGCTATTAATGAGATGCAATAAAAAATGGAGCCTCTAACTGTTAGGATAAATGAGAGAGAAGAAAGAATTAGTGATATAGAAGATAAAATGATGGAGAATAAAAAAGCTGAGAAAGAGATAAACAATTGCTGGATTATGAGGGGAGAATTTGAGAGATAAGTGATACCATAAAGCAAAACAATGTTAGAAGAAGAGAAAAGAGATTGAGGGGCAGAAGGTATATTGAAGCAAATTATAGCCAAGAACTACCCAATGGGAGAACTTCCTAATCTGGGGAATGGGAGAATATACTTGCAAATGTCTTATCAGATAAAGGGCTAGTATCCAAAATCTATAAAGAACTTATCAATCTCAACACCCAAAGCACAAATAATCCAACCAAGAACTGGGCAGAAGACATGAACAACATTTCTCCAAAGAAGGCGTACAAATGGCCAATGGACACATGAAAATGTGCTCCACATAACTCAGCATCAGGGAAATACGAATCCAAACCACAATGAGATATCACCTCACACCGGTCAGAATGGCCAAATGAACAAGTCAGGAAACAACAGATGTTGGCAAGGATGCAGAGAAGAGAGAACCCTCTTACACTATTGGTGGTAATGTAAGCTGCTGCAGCCATTCTGGAAAACTGTACGGAGTTCCTCAAAAAGTTGAAAATAGAGCTAGCTACCTTATGACCCAGCAATTATACTACTAGATATTTACTCCAAAGACACAAATGTAGTGATCTGAAGGGGCATGTGCACCCCAATGTTTATAGCAGCAATTTCCACAATAGCCAAACTATGGAAAGAGCCCAGATGTCCATCGACAGATGAATGGATAAAGAAGATGTGGTATATATACACAACGGAATACTACTCCTCAGCTATCAAAAATACAAAATTTTGCCATGTGCAAAAACGTGGATGGAACTATTATGCTAGATGAAATAAATCAATCAGAGAAAGACAATTATCATATGATCTCACTCATATGTGGAATTAAAGAAACAAAACAGGATCATAGAGAAAGGGAGGGAAAAATGAAACAAGATGAAACCAAAGAGGGAAACAAACCATAACTCTTAATCATAGGAAACAAACTGAAGGTTGCTGAAGGGAAGGGGGCATGGGGGGATGGAATGACTTGGTGATGGACATTAAGGAAGTCATGTGATATAATGAGCACTGGGTATTACATAAAACTGATGAATCACTGAACTCTATTTCTGAAACTAATAATACATTATATGTTCATTAAATGAATTTAAATTTAAAAAAGATGTGACTTATAAATATTGTTTGGCTATTATAGCTTATCTTTTCAATTTCTTTAATAAAATCTAGTGAGAGATTTTTTATATATTTTATTTACACATATTTATATATATGTTATATATATAATATAATATATACATATTTTATATTTATATTTGTGACTTCTCTGTTGGAATCTTAAGCAGGCTTCTGATCTGTGCTTCCTTATTTTCTCCAGGTACTTTTTTCTCTCTCTCATGGTGCTTTATTTTGGTGTGTGTGCTTGTATGTGTGTGTTTGTATGTATATGTGGTGTTTGTGTGTGTGTGCATGTGTGTGTGTGTACTGAGCTTGTGTTCATAGGTTTTGAAACTAAATATATGGGGCTGATCTGAGGCTTGATTGTGTTGGGTTCTTCCAGAGTTGATTTGCAATCGATTCTGATCTGCCCTTTTGACTTGATCACCACCAGCCTACTGTAGTGATTTCAGAACACTCAAATAGTGTGAATTCGGGCTACAAACCCTGATCAGATTTTCTGTGTCCAGAGTTGTGGAGTTAACATATTACGAAACATGGTAAATTATACCTAGTAATCATTTGCCAATTAAATGGTAATATGTGTCTAAAGAATCTTTGACTCCATAAACATTGGCCACCAAAAGTGTATAGCCAGAACTTGTCATTAGATACTATTGAAACTTCTTGCTAGAATACAATTTAGTTTGCTTCTGAATATACACAAAATGAAATGAGGAGCCCATCTATTATTCAAGTGCAGGCCAAAGCCTCAAAATTGCTTTGGCTTACAAACTCCATTTAAGCAACAATTAATACTCACACCAAAAATCACAAGATATCTGCATATGCTTTCTCCAAATTACTTTTTCTTATTGTATTGGCACAAATGGGAAGGAGGTGTTCCACTGTTTTATGTGATCCGTCTTTAAAAGAAAGTTTGTTGTGAAAGAGATTTCTCTTGTCACATAATGAGAAAAATATTAAGATCCTTCTCTTAATATAAGAGTATGGTAGATAGGAAAATATAAGCATGATGTGGCTTACAGAATTGGATCTATGCCAGGAATAGTATTCATATTATTTTCTGTTTTCTCTTATGCAATATTGCCACTCCTTTACTCTATTACCTTAAGCTTCTGTAGTCTTTGCTTCTGCTGTTTTCTTTCAGACACCATTCACAGACAATTTCAATGTAAAACACTGTTTAAAAGCATTCTAGAAAGGTTTAGCAGTCACTTTGTCAGCATTTAATATGAGATTTTGAAGGTAATTTTTAACCTTTTCAGCTTCTAAGTTGTAGCTTGTCTTATTAAAAACACTTTCTCTCTTCTCTCCCCATGAAAGTTCTTGTTTTCATTAAAAACAAGAGAATGTATCAAACAATCCAGAGATCCTCATTCTGTACATTCAGGATGTGACAAGGAAAGTGATATTATCAGAAATGGTGACTGCTTACATTCACTTATTATGCAAAATGACCCAGATGATCAGTTTCTTGTTGAAATTGTAAAAGCAGAAAAGGTTCAGAATGTCATAAAAGCAAAAAAAAAAAAAAAAAAGCTATTTTCATGAATTCATTGACCTTTCCATTAATATCATAACAGAGCATAATCACTAAGGCTTTTAAATTAGCAAGGTAGCTCAATATAGAGGGACGGCTTGAGAAATCTCAGGGGCTTATGTTGCCAGAACAAGATCCTGACACTAAAAGTAAAAGGGTAAATGAGAATCATGTTTAGTGATGACCTTTAGGTCCCACAGCTGCTTATCACATATCTTATCTTTTTGCCTTACTGTTACACTTTAGCTTATTAAAATTAATTGTGTTCTATTTTAGATGTTGAGAATTTTTAGCTTATAACCTTCGCTATTGAATGAACAGTAACATTTTCTTTTCTTTCTATATCCTTGATGTATGATGATAATTCTATGTGATTTTAAATAAATATACTAAGTAAAAGAGATCCTGTAATTTTGTTAGAAAATAAAAATTAAAAATTAAATAATAAGAATTGAAAAAAATCACAAAAGTTTCAAGGCGGAAGGAATTTTTGAGTAATAAAAAGAATAAACTAAAGTTATACAACAAATCTATTTTTACAATGGGCATTTAAATGCATTTTTATATATCTGAACTAATTTTTTCTACTAATGTATACTATATATCCAGAGAAAAATCTTTACCCTTTCTGACTGATAATGTTATGGAGAATGCTTTAATAGTTTATTTCTTGGTGTCTCTACCCACAAGGAAGTATGCAGTCATTGAGAAGTATACTATTGAACCTCCAGTGTAAATGTACAATGTGTTTTGTCCTTGATTAGGACAAATTAGGACAAAGATTTGAGAATGATTAGGCACTTAATTTACCTGTCTTGTCAGATGAAGCTTTGTTTTTTAAATTTCTATATTTCTACAAAGTTTATATTTAATATAAATATGGGCTGATGAAGGGAATTTTTATAATAAAATTGTCAGTAATATATTTGTCAATAATATATTGATTAGTCTGAGCTCTATGACTTTCATATTATGTGTATATAGTAAACACAAAAACTATATGCTTTCCATTTATATATACGGTTATTTAATCTTCTCAACATCTATAGGAGCTATGCACCATTTTTATTCTTACCTTACAAGTGAAGGAACTGGGTCAAGAAAGGCTTGTCCCAAGAAGAAATGCTTCTTTGGAGTGGAGGGACATATAAATTTCCTTCTAACTCAGGACACCCTTAAGAGTGAAAGTAGAAAAAAGAGTTCAGCAAACATAATCAGAGACTGTCATACGAAACTCAGATGCACAGTCACTTTACAAGAAGTACCTGGCAGAATTGGAACTGAAATTCAAACATTCTGACAGCATGGCTGCACCCTTAAACTGTTCTGCACTGCCTGCAAACTAGTGTCATTAACTTAAGAGTCACACTTTGTATTCTCTTCTGTCCAGCAAACACAGCATATACTCGTCACCAGTGCCGGGTAGAATTCCATTTATATGGAGAATAACAAAGATCATCATTATGCCAACCGTCAGGAGTAGAAGTTGAAACACATTTGCCCACTGCATCTTGGTATCACATTCACCAAGAAAACACAACACAATCAAGTACCAGATGAAGCAGTGCTTTACTCACATAGAGAAAAGACAAAGCAAGATTAACTTCAGTAGTGAATAACAGTATTCCATGGCCAGTGGTACCCTCCCAACAACTGATTCAGTGCAATTGGCCTGCACACACTCTTCTCATGCTCTAGAAGAAGGACTCTATCCTCTCACTGCAGAGTCTGGATATAGTAGAGGAATTGGCCATGTGTCATACAATACATACACTTAAGCAGAACAAAAGAATATGCAGAGTGTGAAACAGGGCAAGTTATTCCCACATATGGAAATAAGCCCTTCACAGGCAATGAAAGCTTTTTACCCCTTGGTAAGAAAGTGTTCCAGGCCCAAGGCTCTGATTGGGCAAAAGGAGCAACCATTGGAGGTCACACCATGACTGTTTTCCCAAAATGTTCTGTTTTGTTTATGTTTTTATAACCTGAAGGCTAACATTTATTGGGTCCATGTGATTATCCAGAAACTGTGCTCAGTGAGGGTCTGCATCTTTAAACAAGCAGACCATGTGTTAATATAACTGAATATACATTCTTTTAGAAATAAGAAGCAGTGGATAATAATAATAATAATTAATAATAAAAGAACTAAAAAGAAATGGAGAATATGACCTTATGATATAGAATAAAATGGGTGTTTAATATTAAGATAGGATAGTTAGGGAAAACAATTCAAAACATGACCCTTAAGGTGACATCAAAGGAGAGAACACCATAAAATATGTCCAGAAAATAATGAACTGGGAAAAGGAATAGCTGTTACAAGGGTTCTGAGGTGAAAAAGAATTTGGGATGTTCAAGGAACTGAAGATAGAGTGACTGAAATCAAGTAAGTTAGGAAGATTGAATGTGGCTTGAGTTTGGAAATCTAGGCAGATGCTTTGAGAACATGATAAGGCAGGGTGCCTGGGTGGTTCAATCAAGTGTCTGCCTTCAGCTCAGGTTATGATCCCAGGGTCCTGGGATCGAGCCCTGCATTGGGCTCCCTGCTCAGTGGGAAGCCTGCTTGTTCCATTCCCTCTGCTAGTTTCCTCTCTCTCTCTCTCTGTCAAATAAGTATATAAATAAATAGAAAAAAAAAAGAACATGATAGGGCATTTGATTTTATTTTAAATTTTGGGAAACTCTTGAATGGTTTTTAATTCTTTCATTAAAAATATTTATTGAACATTTACAATGAATCAGGCACTGTACTTAAGTTATGTGAAAGTTAAAAATGCTGGTAAGGGAAGAGAGTAAAATTTTTAAATGGAGTGTTCAGGATAGGCCTCATTGAGAACACGAGATCTGAATAAAGACTTGAAACTCGGATGGAAGAAAGTCATATGGATATTGGGGTGGGGGTGATGGGGACATTCCGGCCAGGGCAAAAGCTTTCAATTGGGAGGATATATCTTGTGTCTGGGTCAAACCAAGAAGCCTGAATTCTGGAGTAGAGTGGGAGGGGGCAATAACAAAGTAAGAGCTCAGAATGTGATGAAAGAAGGAAGAGGAAGAACAGACCTTGTAGAGCTTTGTAAGCAATTAGAAAGGCTTAGGCTTTTACTTTGATTGACATGGAGATCTATTAGCAAGGTTAGAAGAGAGAAGTAGAATGATTTGCTTTACATTTTTAAAAGGTTACACTGACTGCTTGGAAAGGGAGCATGTGGAGCAGGGAGAACAGTTAGGAAGTTGTAGCCATCCACCTGAAAATCTGTTTTCAGCAAAAGAGGTTAGGAGCAGTCCAATTTTTAATGGAACTTGAAAATTGACTCAACAGTATTTTGTATGGATTAGATGTAGAGTATGAGAGAAAGGAAGAAGTTCAGCATCTTAGGCTGAAAACTGAAAAAACAGTTTTCATTAACATAGTTGCATTAGACTATGTAAAGGAGGTAGCAGTACATGCACGATCAGGAGTTCAGGTTTGGGGATGTTAATTTTGAGATATTTATTAGGCATCCTGGGGAAATATTAATTATGAGATATCTACTAATATCTTAGGCAAATGTTAAATAAGCAGATGGATATATAAAGTGATTGCTTTTGTGTAGATGTATAAATCTGAGAGTTGATGACAAAGAGATGTATTGAAAGTTATACAAGGAATGAAATATATCTCTAAAAAAAAAAAGAAATATATCTCTAAAGGAGTGATTTCAGAGAAGAAAAGAAGATCCTGGGCACAGAAAACAGCAAAGGAAATTGAAAGGAGTGACAAGGAAGATAAGAAGAAAACCAAAAGGAAGTAGGATCATAAATAAGATATAAAAAGCAGATTGAAAGATCGAGTAAATTGAGGATTGGAAACAATCAGATTTCGTAGCATGGGGGACCTTGGTGGCCATGACAAAAACTATCTCAATGAAGTAAAATAGTTGGACCGAAAGTCTGATTGGAATGTGTTTTAAATAATGGGAGGAGAAGCATTTGAAATAACACAGTGAGTAAGCATAATATTTGCAAGGAGCTTTGCTAAAAAGTGATGCAAAAAATAAATGGGAAGATAGCAGATGGGAAAGATGGATCAAGGGAAAATTGTGGTTTTTGTTTGTTTTATTTCCTTTTATAAAGATGTGAAAACTAATAACAAGTTTGTATAATAGTATAAAAGAGATCTGATAGGAAAAATGTGATATTAGAAAAGAAGCACCAATATCTAAAGCAATCTTTTAGAGTAGAGGGAGGAGATTAGATTCAGTGCCAATGTTGGGAGCCTGACTGTATTTTGAAAGAGTAACAAGTGACATGGCAGATGATATGGTACAGATCCTAACAGGTGAGTAGATATGACCGTGGGAATTTGGGAGAAATTCTGCTAAGCTACCTGCAATTTTCAGAGAATCGAGGTCATGAGTAAGAATGAGTCTAATGAAAATGTGTTTGGCTAAGATGAAAGAACTCAAATTAACACTTAGGAAATTAGGAGAGTGAATGGCATAAGTAAGGTATGACTCTGAACAGCCTTAAAAGTCTACTTGATATTTGTAATCATGAGTATAAAGTGAGACCAATCAAAATGGTATGTTTTTATGTTATCTGTTTTTATCCATATTCATTCAGCTTTATTGATACAAATGTGGAAAAAGTGGAAGGATGGATTTTATTGGCAAGTGATTCTACCAAAGGGTACAAAAAGCAAGGGAATAATAAAAAATTCGAGCGTATATGAAACGTAGTCATTCTAATGATTGATTATGGGACATAATCTAGTAGGAAAGAATGAACATGAAGGGAATGAGGGAAAGTGAAAAGTTTCAATAGGGTTTAAAAGATTGTTAAAGTATTCAATGAAATGAGCTAGAAAGAGTGTAGTGAGCAGAGAACAGGATACACCAAGTTAAATGAAAGAAGGGTCTGACATTGTAGGTAATGACAAATTCTAGCATACACTTCTGAGAGTGATTCAGGTAGAGTGAAGGATGAGATCAATAGGAGAGAAATTCAAGAAACTGAATTTCCAGGTATCAGGAAGAGAAACTATAGTGAAATCACTGAGAAAATTTACCAGAGTTGTGTTGAAGAGCTCTCAGTCAAAGTTAAAAAGATTAAAAAGTGGGAAAATCTACTAAGTCTTGTGTACTTGGTAATAGACAAGAATAAGAGGTAGCAACTGAGAGACTTGGATTACATGGATTCAAAGCTAGTTTTAGAGAGAGAGGAGGGGAGCATAGGATGGAAATGGAATCAAGGAGTAAGGAGGTCAAGGCTGTGAGGAGCTTAAAAAAAATATCTTCATCAATTGAGAAGCCTGCAGGTAAAGTAGTGTCTTCTGTAAGAGCAAGACGATGCTTCAGAGCAACGACTCAGGGTCTAGAGACTTTTCTCCAGAGAGCATAATAGAAGGTTTTCAAGAGTGATATCAAAGAAGCAATAAGAAGGGATTAGAATGTAGGAGCTTTGGTATAAATCCGAAGCCAGAAGTTTCAGTTGTGGACCGATTAAAAATTAAGTCCTGGAGAAATCAAGGCAGATAAATGTGGCAAGGCCATTAAGTGTTAGAGCATGCTGAAAGTTGGGAAGTCTCTCCTGACTTATGTCAATGGAAGGGGAATTTTGAGGAAGCATGGTTTTAGTCTGAGTGTTAGGGATTCTCTCTGGATGCGTATTCGAGGAGGAGTGGTCTTGTCTTTGTGTGTATGCACACTTTGACCACTGCTGGTGAGGATGAGGAATGTAGGAAGAAGTCTGTGTTATGTCAAGCCTGTGGGGTATTCTACTGACCTTGTAAATGAAGGGAATTTTTGAGGGAAGAAGTATGGTTTTAGTCCCAGTGTTATAAATGTAGTATGAACTGTTTTATTTTTGTCAAAGATCAGTCTGTCTACACTGTTGAAGGTGGGTTGGAACCTAGAGAGAAAAGGAAATGTGGAGAAATCATTGTATTTGTCCAAATGAGAGATGATGATGGCTCAGATTAGGTTGCTAAAATGAAAATAGAAAATAATGGATTGATTATATCTTTGGGCATTTTTTGCTTTGCATAGTAGTCCAGGACCCTAAAAATTGTCACACAAGTTGAAAGTGTACAAAGTAATTTTAATAACCAATGAGGAAAATTGTTATTATTACCTAACATATAAAAATGTTTGTCAAAACAAAAAACTCTAATTTCACTTTCCTCTTTGGTTTGCTTCTTTTAACTTGTAGGAGTTCTGTGAATATTTTGGGTATTAACCCATTATCAGATATATGGCTTGCAATTTTTTCTCCCATAGGTTGGCCTTTCATTTTGTTGATTGTTTCCTTTTTGTGAAGAAGCTTTGTATTTTAATGCGATCCCACTTGTTATTTTTGTTTTTGTTGCCTGTGCTTTTGGTGTCATATCCAATAGATCATTGCAAAGATCAGTGTCAATGAAATTTTTTCCTATGTTTTCTTCTAGGATTTTGTGGCTTTAGGTCTAACATTTAAGTCTTTAATCCATTTTGAATTGATGGTGTGAGAACAGGGTCCAGTTTCATTCTTTGGTATGTTGACATCCAGTTTTTCAACACCATTTATTGAAGAAACTACCCTTTCCGCATTGTGAATTCTTCGCACCCTTGCCAAAGAGTAGTTGACTATGTAAGGTTGGTTTATTTCTGGGCTTTCTATTCTGTTCTATTGATCTATATATCAGTTATTTTTAAGAAGTCACAAAAATAAATGAGGCATAGTTCTTTCCCTTGAGGTACTCTAGAGGGAATCACACACACACAACTTTTTTTTTTTTTTTTTGGTAACATATTGTATTTCAGCTATCAGCCTATGATAAACTAACACAAATAAATATCTGTACCTTTCAATCAGGGATCAGCAGATATTAATCCTTGATATTTCCACCAAGGCTATCCTCCCCTACGAGGCACTGCCTAGACAAACTGAATTCTATAATGATATATGAAGACTGAAAGCACTCTAGTAATATAGAAGTCTATAAACATGTATAGCATTTTCATATTGTTTTACAGATCAGAAAACCTATAAAAGCCTATAAATGCTATGTATATAGGCAAAACCTTAAAACTTTCTTACTTCCTGTCACCAGATCAGCCTTCGGAAGCATCATTTTGTTCACGCTATCTCCAGTTTCTATACTTGCTAACATTATCATTTATTACCACGTGATGAAATGCTATATTAAATTGCATCTTCAGTCCTTAGCATCCTCACTATTGAACGTTCACATGTCTCTGGAACACCTCCTTACTCTCTTCTTGATCTAAACTCTTTACAACACGCTTCTTAATTCTTCCAACTCTTTCCTATGGTGAGGCCTTCACATATACTGTTATTTTGTCTGCCTCGAAAACATTTATTTTTCTATTCTTTAAAAAAAAAATCTCGGGGCACCTGGGTGGCTCAGTGGGTTAAAGCCTCTGCCTTCGGCTCAGGTCATCGTCTCAGGGTCCTGGGATCGAATCCCACATCGGGCTCTCTGCTCAGCGGGAAGCCTGCTTCCCCCTCTCTCTGCCTGCCTCTCTGCCTGCTTGTGATCTCTCCCCGTCAAATAAATAAATAAAATCTTTAAAAAAATTTTTTTAAAAATCTCCATTTAAGTGTCACCTCCTCAAAACAATTTCTCAGATATCACTCCATGCTAATTAGTTTTCTCTCTCATGGCAATTTGTATTTCTCATTCAAATAAGTTGTCAGTAGCAATTAACTACTTGATTTTTCAAATATTTGTTCCTTCAATATTTGCATAACCTTGTTTATTTTAAACCCTATAAAGGCAGGGTTCTATATGTTCCCTACTAAGTGCCCATTCCGAGCAGAGAAAGATGAGCACATACTTCATACAGATATTTATGTAAGGGAGGCATGATAGATAAAAGAAATGGAGAAAAAAAGGAAAGAAGAAAGGAAGCATTTACCATCCTACTTACTACCCTCAGAGATGGTGGGAGATCACACTAAATAATCTGAATGGCAGGGGAGCCTGGGTGGCTCAGTTGTTAAGCATTTGCCTTTGGCTGAGGTCATGATCCCAGGGTCCTGAGATCAAGTTCCACATGGGCTCCCTGCTCAGCAGGAGGTCTGCTTCTCCCTCTCTCTTTGCCCCTGCTTTTGTTCTCTCTCTCACTGTGTCTCTCTCTGTCAAATAAATAAAATCTTAAAAAACAAAACAAAACAAAAAAGAATTTGAATGGCAATGGAATAGAAACAATGGTTAGACTGTTTTGCCGTATGGTCCCATAGCATTTCTTTCTACTGCTTTCATAATCATTATATTTGAAATTAATTGTTTATTGCTCATTTTCTCCAATGAATTTTATGTTTCATGTGGAAAAGAACCCCGTCAATCTCCTTTACAAATTTATTCCCAGGGCCTAGAACTGTGTCTGCCAAAAACTGTGAATTGGGTTGAATTATTAATAAAGGATGATTTATAATCTTTTGTTAATTAGATGATCAAGTTGCCTACTCAGAAATTAAGCCCTCAGTTAAATTCTATTCTTTAGTCTCTTAATTGAAATGGGCTCTCATGTTTTGTATCAGTTTATTTAATAAATGGTGTGTTTGTATATTCATTCATTTCAATTGTCAGGTCATCAAACACAGCCCTTTCACCCACTATTTATCTGCTTCTCTAACCTTCAGAAAAGAGTATGTCCAGAATAGCTTAATTAAGTTTTAGCACAAGAAAGGGGGGACTTAATCTGGCATCTTTGTGCATATAAACAAGTAAGTTCTTTTAATCTACTATCCCTTCATCTGACATATAAACTTTGATAAATGGGACAGTAATTTTTAGAGATTATAACATTCATTATCCTTTTTGCTTATCTTCAGTAGCAAGGTTGTTGTTTTCTCCCCCCCCCCCTTTTTTTTTTTATGAGCGATTTTCCTTTTGGCAAGGCTGTTTATTTCTCACAGAATTCTTTTAAAGCAAATGTCATGTGGGGATATCACCAGGTAACCTTAAAGCAAGGATTTTTTACCACAACTTCATTTTATGGAGTGCTTTTGGAGGAAAAGCCATCTCAAAGCACTGTCAAAATTGGAAGCAAAACAAAAGTCACACAGTCAGAAAAATCAATGATCTTTCACATAATCCAAGATTAAATCAAATCAAACTAGCTTTAAGCTTAAACTTGAAAGCCAGTCAGAATTTGGCTCACCTGAGAGGCCCAGTAAAGACTAAATTCTGGACACTTGTGTTGTAATAGAAGGCATCCTTTAGGTAATAATTAATGATTTATCCAAAGTCTCAATGAACATTTAGGATCAGCTCATAAAAGAGTGAAAAAAAAAAAAAAGCCAAAACAAACTAACAATTTATCTTAGAACTATGTACTTTATTTTTATTAGTCAATTTAAATAAGAAACTTGCTTTTGAATTTTGATTTGCATCTAACAGTAAATAGGAAAGGATTGCCTCAGTTGTAAAGAGCCAGCCAAAGAGTTTCTGTTTTCTTCACTCAAGAGCAAAATTGGTTTACATGTGAGAATGGTAGAAAGGAAAAACATTACTGGAGGCTGCAGATTTGTTCCCATATTCTAGACGATTCTGGAACTAAGAAGCAAGGGTTTCTACATAGTCTTTCTTTCAACCTAAATGTATGTATTTTAACAGAATTAAATAAAATTAAAAATGTGTTCACAATATGCCTAAAGTACTTTTTTACATTATTTACATATGATCAACTTATTCGATGTGCTTTTTTTCTTTCAAAAAACTTTATTCATTTGACAGAGAGCGAGAGAGAGAGAGATCACAAGTAGGCAGAGAGGCAGGCAGAGAGAGAGGGGGAAGCAGGCTCCCTGCTGAGCAGGGACCCTGATGCGGGCTCAATCCCAGGACACTGAGATCATGACCCTAGCCGAAGGCAGAGGTTTTAACCCACTAAGCCACCCAGGCGCCCCTTATTTGATCTGCTTTAAGCAATCTAGGTCATTGATAATACGATTCCATACATCAGTAGATTATAAAGAACAACTTGTAGCTGAGAAGTACCTTGTGTAGAATATTTTCTGCAACATGGTGTGCCTCCCTATAACTCATTTCATACATATTAACATAATATCAAAAGATACTCATGAATATATGTATGAGAAATATTTTCATAATAGTTTAACACTAGCATCAATAATTCTATTCTTTTTATTCCATATATATGACTTTGTTAGTATTTTCTCTTCAGTTACTATATTCTCTTTAGTTAGGACATAAATTTGCAGACCAAAAATTGATTTAGAACCAACTGACATCTTCATAGAGTAAGTTTTATAAAACAGAGACTTACTGTCAAGAAGGAACATAATTGTTGTGAGAGGCAAAATAATGGCTCCCCAAATGTGTCTGCATCTTAATCCTTGTGAATATGCTAATTTACCCAGCAAAAGTGATTAAAATGAGAATTTTAGATGGGAGATGATCCTCAGGTTATCCAGGTGGACCCAATTTAATCACAAAGGTCCTTATATAAGGAGAGCAGAAGTGTCTGGGTCAGAGAAATTGGAAGATGCAACATTGCTGGTTTTGATGTTGAAGGAAGAGGCCATGAGTTAAGGAATGCAGGGGGCTGGCTTCTAGAAGCTGGGATATTCATGGACGTAGATTCTTCCCCGCGCTTGCCTCCACCCAGTACAGCAGCCCTGCTGACAGTTCCATTTGAACTCAGTGAAACCTGCTGCAGAGATCTGACCTCCAGTAAGATAATAATGAATTTGTATTATTTTTAAGTCACTAAGTTTGTGGTAATTTGGTATAGCACTAATAGAAAACTAATGCAATTGTCTAACAAAAAGAATAAAAGTTATAAGAATAATACAGTACTAAAAGCATGCTCGCTATATGCTGGGCACTATGTGAAGCACTTCGGAAAATATCTTGTTTCGTCTACACAATAACACTATGAGATACTTATTATCAATTGTTATTCCCATTTTATAGTTGTGGAAATGTGTCTTACTGAGGGAAAAAGCATATATAAAGTGCGTAAAACTGATAAGTGGAAGAGGTACAATTTGAACACCTATGGATTTAATTCTAGTCAAAGAGTATAGTTTGAAAGTAAAAGGAAATCTGGTGGTCTCCTTTAATCCTAAATAACTTTGGCTCTTTTATTAATTATGTGATTCTTAAAACAGCTTGGATACTAAAAATATCTGGCCGAGTGGAATACGTGTATCACTAGAGAAGAACTGAATGTGACTTTCTTTTTATTTGTTTAACAAATCCACAATGAGAACATCCTCTGTAAGGTATTGTTCCTTCCTTTATAAATGTTTGTTCTTTGGGCAGGCACCATGCTGGAACCATCTGTTGCTACCCCTCAGGCTACGGTTGATGGGTCCAGGATTGGGCACCTGTATCAAATTTATTCATACAGTTACCCTTTCCTGGAAATTCAAATTGGTGCTGCAAAAGGTGTCCTTCATTTCTCCTGGACTGAATGCTCCTGTAACAGGGACACATGGGAGCACTCAGGAGCAGAATGTTTCACCAGGAGGACTAGAGAGAGAAAGAAAGCCGTTCTGCAAAGAATGAGGAAAGAATTCAGTAAACATTTAGATACAGTGTTAACATACAGAAAGAACATTAAAATTTTGCCTGACCCTGGTGCTAGTATATTACTAAAATACAGAATATTACTAAATATTTGTTCCTTCCCTTAGGTTCTTGAAGATGTCCTCAAGGCCTTCTGACAAATTTTTACTTAAGTTATCTTCAGTGGAGTTATCTGTCTTGCAAGATAATCACATTTGCATCCTATTCTGCCAGATCCTAGACATAAGAATTTACCATCCCTTCTTTCAAAGAAGTCAACTTCTTTCAAATGAAGTTGATTAAAATACAATAAAAAGTTCAACATTTTAGGTACCATAAAGAAAATGGCATTTATCAGTATATTTTAGGCAACTGGTAGTAAACCTTGAAGTTAACCAGAAAATCAAAATTCAATTCTTGGCAACTGTCGTTTTTCTATTGTATCTTCCTGAAGGCAGATATTCAGGATAAGATTCTAATACTAAACATATAAAAACCTCCTATTCTGTGCCTTAACTTATTACCCATGTAATATAGTCAATCATATTCACTCACCAGTTTTCCAATTATGTTTCCCATATTTGATTAATTTCCTCATTAATGTAATAATTGGTGATCATAAAAAATCATTTTCTTACTTCATTACCATGACATATAATTCCTGCTGCTTTCATATCATCATCTTCCTGTTCAGCCTTTAATCAATTTACCTTAAAAATAACTGTCCTAGAAATATTGACTTCATATACTTAAAAAAAAAACACACAAGAGCCACAGATAATTAATCGATCTGTTCCATTTTTCCTGATTTTTTTATGATCAATGGGACACTTGCCTCAGTTTCTCAGCTGCTGGCTTCAGTGTACTCTACTCTTTTCAGTGCACTTAACCCAGGAGGGAGGGTAAAACTTTAAGGCTGAATTCCAGATTTACACTTTGAAATATTTGTAAAATATCACAATGTTCTCCTTAGTCTAAACCAAGATTTCTTGTTTTGTGGATTAATGATAAAATCCTCTCTGTTCGGTACTAGGTCTCAGCTGTTCATGACATAGTTTCTGTCAGCACTTTACACATTTCCCCTTAAAGCTGCTATAAACCTGTTTACAAATGGGCTAGTGGGGTGTTCCCACATTCACTCATTACCTCCTATCCTTCTGCACCCATTGCACCTTGTCCCTCTTCTTTTTTTTTTTAAGATTTTATCCATTTATTTGAAAAAGAGTGAGAACGAGAGAGATCACAGAAGGAGAGGGAAAGGGAGAGGGACAAACAGACTCCACACTGAGCAGGGAGCCCAATGCTGGTCCTGATCCCAGGACACTGGGACCTAAGCAGAAAGCAGATGCTTAACCGAGCCACCCAGGTGCCCCAGTCCTTCTTTTATAAAGCACCTCACATGTTGGATTTTTTGTGTGTGTGTCTAAGCCATTTCCAGCAATGACTTTTTCCCCTGACTGATTTTGCTGTTTTTGTGAGCAGATGTTGCTTTTATTTGTTAATAATTCTACCAATACACAATCTTCAATGTGGTAGGTGAGCAATAATCCTTTATTCCAACAACCACACTATTTTCCTAAGACTCTGTGTCACTCTTCCAGTCTATTCCACCTTCCCACCTTCTGCTTTACTTGACCCTACCCTTCCCTCACCTCTCATCTCTTCTTTTACACCATCTTGCTAGTTATTTACCAGTGTGGTTATATAAAACATCATATGACTATAGAGATTATTTTAAACGTTTGTTTCTCTCCTTTTGTAAACAAGCACAAGCTGAATCTTTTCCAGGGCTCAGTTACAGAAATACGTCCTGTGTACAAATATGTCTGTGTTCTATGTACAAATGAACCACCTCACTTTTAAAAGAATGCTTCATTGTACTTTACAAGAAAGCAATATGGTGCTTCCTTTTTTCAGTTTAGGTTCAAAATATTTCACGTTACTTTTGCTTTTGTGCACAGTTTATTTCCCAGCTCACATTGGAATATAGTTTAACATCTGGATTCATATTTATTGTATGTGTATAAGCAGAATGGTTTTTGGTGTGGTGGTGGACTGGATGGGGAGAGATTGGGCTTATCCTGTTTGGGTCCATCCGATATTGTAAACCGCATTTGTAAAAGGAAACATTCTGAAGACTAATTTTGTTTAGGCTAAGTAGTCCCTTGGAAGATAATCCAATATACGGGAATAATTACTTCATTTAGTAAGAAAATTAGAAGTGGAGAGTGAAGTGTCCAGTCAATACTGATCTTCTGGCCATTTCTGTCCAAATCTTATTACCTCCCTTTCCACGAATTGAGCTTGAACCTGTGGCAAAAGTTCAAATGAATGTGACCATATATATACCTCGTGATGTAGCAATTCACTCCTACTTATGTTTCTAACAGAAACACGTACATATGTTAACCAGAAAATAAGTACTAAATGTTCATAACAGCACCACCCCGAATATCCCCCAATTTAAAACTACAAAAATTCCTATCGAGAGTGGAAATGGCAAGTAAATTATGGAATAAAATACTATACGATGATGAGAATTAACCATCCATTGCTACGCTTAGTAATATGGATCAATTTCAAAACGCAATTGTTGAGCGAAAGAAGCCACACACAAGAATGCATGTATCTTGTCTGATTTCCTTTATGTCAAATGAAAAAATAAGTGTGAAAATAACCTATGCTACAAGACAATAATGATACCCTTGAAGAAATGCATAGTGACTTTAAGGTGTAATGAGAAGGATCCTGGAGGTATTTCAGAAATGCTGACGATATTCTATTTCTTGATCTGAGTGCTGATTATACAAATGTGTTTAGTTGATGAATATTTATCAAGTTGTTCTATGAGGATATATGCATGCTTCTATCTGGATATTATATTTCGATTAAAATTTTTTAAAACATTAATATTAAGCACCTAAAGATTATATTCCAATTAAATATTTTCATAGATTTGTTTTGATTACATGAAACTAAGCTCTACAGCACCTTAATTTTGTTTCTGTATTTTCTGTATTTTCAAGGAGCACGTCAAGTTTTAGAGCTACTATCTGTGTCAAGTTGCTAACTCATATAATTCTTATGGGTTCTAAGAAAAACCTATGGGTATTTTTTCCAGATGATTAAGCAAAATGTCACTATATGCCAAGAGGCCTACTTTTTTTTTCTGCCTATAAAACTCTCATTCATCTTTAAAGACTAAAGCTCAGTTGTCACCTCCTCTGTGAAATCTTATCCATTTGCACCACAGGGTAGAAGCTGGTCCCTCCTTTGTGAGCTGCGAATGGCGTTAATAACTGACACCTTTTAAAGCATTGTGTTGGGATCACCTCTTCACAGATTCGACTTCCTTACTAGACTGTGAGTTTCTCAAGGGCAAGGACATCCCTTTATGCATTCTAGTTTTACTGGCACTTAGAAAATAGACATAAAATACGTAGATATAACTTCAACAAAAAATGCTGGAAACTACATGGAAAAGAAGACAAAACTGCTCTGAATTAAGTTATATCAGCAAAAATAAAATTTAAAAAAAAATGGGCGCCTGGGTGGCTCAGTTGGTTAAGCGACTGCCTTCGGCTCAGGTCATGATCCTGGAGTCTCAGGATCGAGTCCGCATCAGGCTACGTGCTCAGCAGGGAGTCTGCTTCTCCCTGTGACCTCTCCCCTCTCATGCTCTCTCTCTCTCTCACTCTCTGTCTCAAGTAAATAAATAAAATTTTTAAAAAAGTTATATCAGCAAGGAACTAAGTACTTACATGAACCACATGTTTTTTGTGGTTCTTTTAGAATTATTTTTATTGATTTTTCCATTGTCATCATATCCGTCTGCAGAGATGGAATTTCTAGGAAGCAGTTGTAAGAAACCTGTTGCTGTGCTATAGAATGAATGGATGTTGTTGAGGATATTGCTAGTCAAATTACATGCTATCTTCACATTATGACACCCCCCTTCCCCCCACCAAAAAAAAAAAAAAAGAAATCTCTGGTCTCCACCATAGCAATACTTAGTTTTTCCTGAAAACTGATGTATTCTAATCTTCTGGGCATTATAAATCATGTTATTTATAACTTCCTCCGTGCACTTTCAAGTAAAAAGTATAAATTATAATCCCTATTCAGCAAATGTCCAAGATTCACTGCATTTGTTTTATCTGAAGGATAGCCCCTTGACTGAGTCAGGAAATAAAAGCCTGTTCGCAAGTTAGCTTTACTTCACTCCAAGGAGTAAGAGCTTTGTAATTGTTAAGTAGGGTTAAATAACCATATCTGAAAGGGAGAGATGGAGGCTCCTGTTCCAATAAAAAATACAAAGACAAAGGGAAACATTTAGAGAAATAGACTAATAATAATATTAATAGCTAAATGCTATTGATTGTTTCTTCTCTAACATCTTACATTATTGATTTCATTTAATCCTCATACAAGATTTATAATGCCTTAATAATAGTTTTATGACTTATTATTCCCATGTCATAAATGAGGAAAAGTCTTAGAGAATTTAAATATTTTGCTAAAAATTACAGAACAGTGCGCAGTCTGTGTGGGTTTAAAATTCTCCTGAATAATCTAGGGCTTGAATCTTCACTGACTCTACTGTACTGTGTTCAACAACAACAAATGAATAAATTTTAAAGATCTAGTTGGCTTTATTAAGCAATTCATGAATTGGGCAGTAACCCTTCTAACAAGTAGAGAGGAGCTCCCAACAGCTCCAGAAAAGATTTTTAATGGCAGAGAAGTCATGGAAAAAAGGAAATTATTAGCAAAGGATCTATTATTTTAGCCAAGGTAGCCCTCCTAAGGGGAATGGGAGGGGTCTGCAAGAAAATTTTCTAGGGCTGACCAAGAAATTTCTGTGTTGACTGGTTAAAGTTTACATTTCCACGGAGTTGAAACTGCTGTTAAGTTAGGTACTAAACCTTGGTTTATTAACTTGGGACCTTAACCTAAGTGATGCCATTTTAGGCCTGTGTTGTTTTTTTTTAACAACTGCATTGTATTAAGAAATGTTATATCATAAAGACATATGATGCATTGTGCATGTGGTTCTTTAGACTGAAATGTATAACTTCTATAATTTCTCCTTTAAAATATTTTATTTCATCTTTGTTGAAAGTATTTATGGAAGATATCTTAAATGATTTATAAAACTGGGGTGGAATAGCATGCATGAATATAAAAATACAATGTACACACTATAAGCAAAAACAAATATGCAGACTCTTTCAGGCATACAAATGTAAACTGCTGAATGAGAATGTGAATAAATGGATATTATAATAAATTTGTCAGTTATTTCTAAGCCATTCATAACTTTAATGTAATTACAATTAAATTTTAATGGAAGTTTTTTGTGAGAAGACATGGAAAGACTAGTCTGTAGTACATTTAGAAAATATGCTGAAAATAAATGTTTATTAGCATTTATCACATGTAATTACAGAAAATTTAAAAAGTAGTGAAATAATTCTTTGAAATAGCAAACTAGCAAAGATTTTTAAAATGGCAATCTCAATGTTTTATGAGTACAAATTGGTAGAAATTTTCTAAATACAAATTTAGTGATATATAACAAACATCGTGCGCAAAAACCTAGTAATTCTCCATTTAAGATTAAAACCAAGGAAAAAAATCAATAATTCAAGATGTTTTCTTCACAGAGATGTACTTTATTACATACATTTTCTAAAACAAACAAGATTAAGATTTTAACATACTAATTTTGAATTTTAGGAGGACATGTACATTCAGTCCATAACAGATGACATGGGCCAAAGTGATTGGAATGACAAGATCTGAACATTGGAAAGAAGTGAAAACAAGATGCAATCAGCTTGGGCAAGATTTTGGGATTGGTTAAAACCAAACTGAAAGTTCCTACATGGCTCTCAAGATCTGAGTTAGCTACCTCCTACATAGGAGAGTATAGAGTTTGGGAGTTTTCTAATAGGATCGGTGTTTGTTCCTGGAAGGGAAAGCAAAACAGAGAGTAATTTGGCCAGAAAATCCAGAGGTAAAGACTGGAGCAAAAGCTCCAATAGGGTATATATGACCAGTCACTGACAAGGGCTGTCTTCTTAAACATTAAGTTACATTGAGCTTTTTAAAAAATTTTAGGCCAAATTACATTTTATTTTTTTATTTTTATTTTTGTTTTAATTTTTATTGTGTTATGTTAGTCACCATACAATACATCATTAGTTTTTGATGTAGTGGCCAAATTACACTTTAAATAGTTAATGTTTATTTATTTGCCAGGCACAGAACCAGCATACGCTTACTTCATTTTAATCCTCATAGCAATCTTTTGAGACGTCCATGTTATTTTTCTCTCCAGTTAGCAAATAAGTCATCTAATATTCAGAAAGCCTGAAGAACTCAACAAAATATCAGTTAAAAAGTAAACCGGAGGATGCTTGGGTAGTTTAGTCTGTTAAGTGTCTGCCTTTGCCTCAGGTTATGACCCAGGGTCTTGGAATTGAGCCCTGTGTCACCACAAAGCAGAGCTCCCTGCTCAATGGGGAGTCTGTTTCTCCCTCTCCCTCTACCCCTTCTCCCACTCATGCTTGCATGTGCTCTCTTTCTCTC
>CM052883.1:34450905-34461072 GCA_028534135.1 Potos flavus
GGAGCACTGGGTGTGGTGCATGAACAATGAATCTTGGAACACTGAAAAAATAAAATAAAAGTATTAGGGGAAAAAAAATAAAACTAAAGGCCATCACCAGAGAATTATGGTAATAAAATATTATTTCAGGAAAATTAATCTAAGAGCCAGTCAAATGGATTCAAGTGGAATGGTAGATTAGAGGCAAGAAAAACAACCGGAACATGAGTGCAAGGTTTCAAGTAAGACATGATGAAAATCTGAATTAAGGTACAAATGACAAAAAGAGACAACCATGACAATAACTAACAGGATAGATGGCTGATTGGATGTGAGGAACAAAAGATGAGAAAAAGATGATGATTAATATTTGAAAACTACTATTTGAGGGGCACATTGGTGGCTCAGTTGGTTAAGCAGCCAACTTTTAATTTTGACTCAGGTCATGATCTCAAAGTCATGAGATGGAGTCCCATGTGGTGCTCAGCACTCAGCCTGGAGTCTGCTTGCCCTTTTCCCTCCCTCTCTGCTCCTCCCCCTGCTGGAGCTTGTACACTCTCACTCTCTCTTTCCCTCTAATAAATAAATAAATCTTTAAAAAAAAAAAAGAAGAAGAAGAAGAAGAAAAATACTACTTGGGTACATTTCATGTATTTTCAAGGTCAGATATATTGCTTGGACTACTGTTAATACCAATATTGTCTATATTCTATTATATTTCATTCTTTTGCATGGATAGTCTTATTTGACCTCACTACAGATCTCAAACATTAGTGAAAAAATACATCCCATACATTTTATTTAAAAACTGGGCAAGGCTGGGTGAGCTTTTTATATAAGCAAATCACACATAAAATAGAGCTCAGCAATGAATTCCTAATGTAATCTGTATTATGGTCATCAAAATGTATTTTTGAGTTCCCTATATTTGTGTGCAGTTAGTGTTGGTATTTGCATATGCTGAAATGTAATCTTAGTTAATTTGGTGGATTTTTACTTCTAAATAAAGTAGAAGTCATTTTTTCTTATAAGATTCCAAGAAATAAGTAGATCTTTAAAAATATTTTTCTTAATTATTTTTTATACTACATTAACAAAAAAGCATCATATTGCTTATTTGGGGGATTATTTTACATTTGCTTTTTCCCCACAAAACAAAGTCATTCTTTGTTTACATAAATGCTCCTACCGTTAAAAAGAAAACCACATGCCCAAAATGGTTTCATTTAGCCAAGTCACCAAACTGGGGCTTAAGACCCAATCTAATTGCAGTTTCAACCTCCCCCAGAAATGTAAGTCTTAACAAGTCATTCAGGAATTTTTTGATCAGCACCAGTGAAGTAATCTGCCACATGGGCCCTCTCCATCCCCCCCATCCCCATCCCCAAAGGCAGATAAAACCCCCTGCTCTTCCTGCTAAGGGAAAGTAAACTCACCTGGAATAATCCTTTTTTTCTGCTAATAAATTTCTTGCCCCACCTTTCTTCCTATAAAAACCCTCCATTTTGTAGAACTCCTTGGAGTTTCCCTTTACTTGCCGGAAGAAATGCTGTCCATTTCATGAATCATTTAATAAATCGGTTAGATCTTAGAATTTACCTGGTTGAATTTTGTTTTTTAACAAGATATTTCCAAATAGCATTCTGGGAAGCAAACTTTCCAAAACTATACAGGTACTATAAAAACCGGAATCAGGAAGATCAGGGGTTTTGTTTGTTTGTTTTTAATTACTTTCAGCAATCAACTTGACTTCTTTCAAATGTATTGATTAAACTGGAAGGGATATGCACATGCTCACCACCTTAAGACTAATTGGCTCTGTGTTAACTGGCATGCTCTGACAAACTCTGCCATGGAATTTTGAACCAGATTTTGGTCAGGAGTAAAAAAAACAAAGAAAGAAAATGACAACAAACCCATAGATCATCTTACGTAACATTGTAATATAGCTTAGTATAGAAACCAGGAGCTAACAGGAAGAGTTGGGTATGCAAAAGTTAAATAAAGAAAGTCATTAAATCATTACCGAAGATCAGGGAAACTGCCATAGAGGTCAGAGAATACAGTAGAAGAACAGAGTATATAGCATTAAGGTAGGTTCACCTCAGAAGCTTGCACGGAAAAGGAGAAATCTCTTAATTTCCTGTCATCTGTTTTATTCTAAACAGTAAGGTAGATGGTTCTCAGGAGCTTTTGGGGAAGCCATAAGGAATCTCACATCTGTCTGAATTGACTTCAGAAGAAAATGACTTCTTTTCCACCTTCATCATATAACTCAAGTACCTTTCTTTGGCAAAATCTATCCTGGAACTGTACAGAAAAATGGATTCTGGGAAATGTACTTACCATCTTGCCCTCTGCAACCTTAGAAGGAAGCAGTGGGGATAGCAAGTTGCCAGCAGGTAATTCAAAGGGGAAGACGCAAAACCCTTGGGTCACTGTATCTGTTCCCTTGTGATTTTTCATATCTCTCATAGCTAAATCACAACCTCCTTTTGATATCTTCTAATTTAAATGCTGAAATATAGTTACACATTAACACATGTTTTATAAGTTGTAGGGAAATGGAAGAAAGGAAAATGATTATTTAATATATAAAAATATATATACATATCAAAGCAAAGAAGAAAAAGTACGTAACTACTACAGTCTTCATTTCTTTAACTTGTCCTATGACCACGATTGATATTTATAACTTCCTTTTCCTTACCTTTCAACACACTCTTTGCCCTCAGCCAGCACTTCAACTGATCATGGTTATTTATCTGGCAAAGAGAGAGGAAGTGACCCAAATTATCATTTCTGAAGATTTTGTGCCATTAGCAGTTTTGTCTGTATACAATTGCCATAGTTTCTTATTTACATTTATCAGTGGATTTGGGAGTACTAGGAAACATCACTGGTTCCAGCCATAGTCTTCCCTGACCTCATTTGATATTAGCAATCCCATCTCCCATGGATAATCAGGATCTATCAGATCAGTCAGTATATTAAATCTTATATGTGCTGTTGGTTCTAACGTGGCTAAGGCATAAGTAATCATCCAATTCAGTGGAATTTGTGTTGGGTTCCCTAGTTAGAAAGCATTCCTTCCTTGGGAACCAGAAAAGCCTAAATTTGCAGGAATGGAAAACAAACATTTTTCCAGTGAATTATTATAGTTACAGTGACAAAGTCACTTCCTTTTCCACACTTTGACTCTTAGACTTAAGTATTCTGCTCTAAGAGAAATGATACCATATACTGACCATGAATTCAGAACATTTTACAACTTAGTAAAAAACACTCAACATGGCAGACGCCGCCACACAGCCAACACCATACCTGAGTCTCTGATAGCCATTTCATTGTTCTATAAGGTCGGTGGTCAGATGATAGGTATAAGTATAACAATAATAAATTTGATGGATATAAGCACATTACCAAAGTCCACTCACTTTCAGCGAATTCCCTGATCAGAGGATATGTTATGTGTGATCTATTATATTGGAGGTCACCTGTAAGTCCACTAATGGTGCACTGGAATAAGCATTGCAGATTGTGACAAGAAATCCATATCCAAACT
Organism: Potos flavus; assembly: GCA_028534135.1. NCBI lineage: Eukaryota > Metazoa > Chordata > Mammalia > Carnivora > Procyonidae > Potos > Potos flavus. The sequence continues at coordinate 34,454,450 of CM052883.1, forward strand.
AAATGTCTTTCCCAGGAAAGAGAAATCACTGTTCCTGCCATGAAAGTTTCAGTCTATTGTACACATTCTCTCTTGTGGGGGCTGGCATATCCTCCAGGGGTGTCATTTCTTTACTGGGCAATATGGTAGCCAGATCATCATGAGTAAGCAAAACTCCAGTGCTGAGGTGCTCATCCCTGTGGAATGTCTGGGGAAGCAATCCGGCAGATATCTAAAGAACAGGTCATCTTGTCCAACAAATTACTGAGAAACTTTTTCTACAGTAGTTGCCACTTGGTGCATATTCACATTGAAAAAAAATATTTTGACACCTTGTTCCAATTCTGAAAGGTCTGTTCACATACTTTTTCCTCAGATCTTCTTATCATCAATTTAAATCTCATTTCTCTTAAATCCTTAGTTACTATTCTTCAGGTCCTTCCATGAGTGATGGTTGGTGCCACTTTCAGATAGTGCCAGCATACTGTGCAGAACTATCAGTTTTCTGGGTCTTATTTTTGTTTTGCTCTATTCCCCGCCCCCCCCCATCAATGGTTTATAGGGAGATCTCTTTGAGATGGTAGCTGTAGAGAGAGTGATCAAAGTAGCAGAACTAGAAGGCATGGGAGTCAAAGTCACTTGTTCCTGCAATTCACATGTGCTTTTTTTTTTTTTTTAGATTTTATTTATTTATTTGTCAAAGAGAGAGAGAGAGAGAGAGCACAAGCAGGGGGAGGGGCAGGCAGAGCAGGCAGAGGGAGAAGCAGGCTCCCTGCCGAGCAAGGAGCCCAACGTGGGACTCGATCCCAGGTCCCTGGGATCATGACCCGAGCCGAAGGCAGCCGCTTAACCGACTGAGCCACCCAGGCATCCCCACATGTGCTTTCAATACCAACCTTAAAGATAGCGCTTCCATGATGATAGAGAGTTTCTGTGCATTTCTAGTTCCATGGCTTGAAGGGTAAGATAACACTACATTCACTGTGGGCAGCTCAGTTCATACGGTAATGTAGTGTCCCGTGGTTAAGCATTAAATTTCTACTAAATTCTAGGAGTAAACCAAAAGCATTATGCACCTTCCTAAATTTAGGAGGTTCCAAATGAAGCAGTTTGTCTTTGACCTTACAGGAAATATCTTGACATGTCCCAAGGTAATGAACACTTAGAAATTTCACAGAGATCGTTGATCCAATTTTGTTTTATTCTGCTTTACTTATCCATTCACCAATGCAGTAGTGGGGTTTATTTATCATCTATATATCTTTTCTGTCATGGTAATTGTTCAAATCTTTGGCCAATTAATTTTAAAGGATTGCTGATTTTCGTACTACTAAAATATGAAGAAGTCTTTATGTATTCTGGATACAAGTACTTTATCCGTTATGTGTTTTGCAAATATTTTCTCCAAGTCTTACCTTTTTATTCTCTCACAAAAATCTTAATATTTGTTAAGCCCAATTTCTCAATTAATATCTCCAAGAATCTTTTCCTTATCTTTATTGTTTCCCATAAATAATGAATTTATAGATTTTTATAATAGATTGTGCTTTTCCTAATAGATCTAAGAAATATTTATGTCACTAAATGTCATAGGGATTTCCTCATATGTTTTCTTCTAGTAGCTTTATAAATTTAGGTCTATGATCCGTTTTGAGTTAATTTTTGTATAAGATTGTTTTATATGGTTTGAATCTATTTCTGTTGTTGTTTGTGAATATCCAATTATTACAGCATCATTCATTAAAAAAACTATCCTATATTCATTGAATTGCATAGACACCTTTGTTGAAAATCAGCTAGCCATATGTCTTCAGGTCTACTCCTGGAATTGTATTCTGTAGCTTTTCTCTAAGAGTCTTTGACCAATATACACTGTCTTCGGGGCACCTGGGTGGCTCAGTCATTAAGCATCTGCCTTTGGCTCGGGTCATGGTCCCAGGGTCCTGGGATTGAGCCCCGTGTCAAGCCCCAAATCGAGCCCCGCATCGGGCTCCCTACTCAGCGGGAAGCCTGCTTCTCCCTCTCCCACCCCCGTGCTTGTGTTCCCTCTCTCGCTGTCTCTCTTTCTGTCAAAGAAAAAAAAATTACACTGTCTTGATAAACATGACTTTACAATACATCCTGAAATTTGGTAGTATGAGTTTCCTGCCTTATTTTTTTAATTGTTTTGGCTCTTCTAGTTTCATTGAACATCCATATAAATTTTTAAAATAGTTTATAGAACTCCACAAAAGTCTCAATAGGATTTTGATTGGTTTTACACTGAATGTAAAGATCCATGTGGTAAATTGATATACAATATATAATCTTCCAATCCACAAACATGACATATATTTCAATTACTTAGGTCTTCTTTGATTTTTTTATTAGTGATTTGTATTTTATAGCATATAAGTCCTACATATACCTTGTTAGATTTATGCCTAAGTATCTAATGTATTTTGTTGCTATTAAATTGTACATTGCAAAATCCAAATACATAATCTCCATATACCCAAATAACCAAAAATACAATTTATTGCTTTATGTTGACCTTGTGTTCTATAGTTTCACTAGTTCTTTACACGAAGAACTTCCTTTAGCATTTCTTTTAGAGCAGATCTTCTAACAAATTATTTCATTTTTTTAATAGGGGATTTATTTCATTTAATTCCTGAAGAACTGAAAGAGATGTAGATGATATATATAGATAGAGAAAAACATAAATGCTATACATACATAGACATAGCTACACATATAGACATAGATAAAGATACAGAATTCTAGCTTGGTAGATCTTTTCTTTCAGCAACTTAAATATATCATTTAACTGTTCCCTGGTCTCTTGATTTCTGATGAGAAATCCACAGTTATTCAAATCATTATTATTCCCCTCTGTACAGTCTATTTTTCTCTAGCTGCTTTTGAATATTTTCTTTATTTTTAGTTTTCAGAGGCTTGATTATGATGTGTGTCTAAGCATGATTTTCTTTAAATTTATTCTTTTTGAGATTTGCTTCTTAAATTAGACTTCTTTAGTCTTTAAGCTGTCTTTCACCACATTTGTGAAGTTTTCCATCTTTATTTCCACCAATATATTTTTCTGCCCCACCATCTCCTCTCTTCCTAGAACTCCAATGACATAAACTTTAAACATTTAAAAATTATCCTATATGTACCCGAGGCTCTGTGGTTTTTCAGTACTTTTGTTCTTTGTTCATTTGATTATATGTTTTCTGTTAATCTTACTGACGATCACTGCTTCTTTCCTTTGTAATCCCCATTCATCATGTAATGAAATCTATATTTTAGCTATTGTAATTTTCATCTAAAACTTCCAGTTAGTTCCTTTTTACAAATTATTATAAGAATACTTAACATGAGATCTACCTCATAACAACTAAAGTGCATATACAGCGTTGTTAACTATTGGCACAACATTGTACAATAAATCTCTAGACATTATTCATCTTGTATAACTGAAACTTCTTACCTGTTGAACAGCAACATCCCATTTTCTCTTCTCCCAGCTCCTGGAAACTGCCATTTTATTCTCTGTTTCTATGGCTTTGACTATTTTAGATTCCTTGTGTGAGTAGAATCACGTGATATTTGTTCTTCTCTGACTGGCTTATTTCACTTAGCCTAATGTCCTCCAGATATATACATGTTGTTGCATATTGCAGAATATACTTTTTTAAAAGGCTGAATAATATTCCATGGTATGTATATACCATATTTTCTTTATCCGTTCATTTGTTGATGGACATTGGTTTGTTTCCAATCTTAGTTATTGTGAATGATACTAAAATGAACATGGAGCAATATTTCTTTGAGGTCCTGATGTCTTTGGATATATACCCAGAAGTGGGGTTGCTGAATGATATGGTAATTCTATTTTTAATTTCTTGAGGAACCTCTGTACTGTTTTCCATATAGTTTTTATACCTCTGCTGAGAACATATATCTTTTCATTCATTTCATTTTTATTTAACTTTAATTCATGCAGTGTAGCTATAGATGCTTTAGATCTTTTAGTGGTGACTCTAGATTTTGTCATTTGAGAATTCACATCTGTTAACTGTTTTTTCCTTTCAGAATTGATCACATTTTCCTGGTTCTTTGTATGTCAAGAAGTTTTGAATTATAACCTGACATTTCAAACATTAGGTTGCTTGGAATCTGGGTCCTGTTGCAATTTTGTAAAAAATGTTGATTTGTTTTGTTTCTGTTCCTTTACCAGTTTTAGCAGACAATCAACTAATTTACCTTCAGATTGCAAATTCTGTCTTACTGTTTGTGAGAATTGGTTGCTGTCGAGGCTTTATTATGCCATTTTGGTTCTGTTCAACACATTCTCCACTCAGGAATCTGTCAAAGACTTGGATCATTCTTTAAATATCAGTTCAGTTCTGAAGCTTTTTCTATGGCTGTTAGGGTCTATCCCTTACATACACAGTTCAGAGGAGTGAGTCTAAGGTTTTTGGGAGAACATATACAAAACCAGAAAATCTCCTTCTTCAGATCTCTCTTCTCTGAGATTTTCTCCATACTATATTTACCGGTACCTCTGTCAAGGAAGTTTAGATTCTTTTAGAATTTTAGCTACCCACATCGTCGTTCTGCCCTGCAGTCCCAAGATAATGCCCTCAGGCCAGAGCTGTGAGAGGAACAGAGGGAAGCAAATAAACAAAGGAACTATATCACCTTGCATATTATTTCTCCAAGTTTTGACATTCTTTCCACCTGTGCAATCTACCTGCTTCTGTTAACTTTTCAGAGTGGAGGGATGAAGTCTCTCAATTGCTTGGAAAGAGCCAAGATGTCCACTGACAGATGAATTGATAAAGAAGATATGGTATATATATACAATGCAATATTACTCAGCCATCAGAAAGGATGAATACTTAACCATTTACATCAACGTGGTTGCAACTGGAGGATATATGCTGAGCAAAATAGGTCAATCAGAAAAAGACAATTACATGGTTTCACTCATATGAGGGATATAAGAAACAGCACAGAGGATCATAGGGAGGGAAGGGAAAACTGAAAGGGAAGTCAACAGAGAGGGAGATAAACCATAAGAGACTCTTACTATAGGAAACAAACTGAGGGTTACTGGAAGGGAAGTGAGCTGGGGGATGGGGTAATTGTGTGATGGGCATTAAGGAGCGAGTGATATGATGACCACTGGGTGTTATTCGCAACTCATAAATTATTGAACACTACATCTGAAACTAATGATGTACTGTATATAGGAAAATTGAATTTAAATAAAAAAAATAAAATAATAAAAGAAGATGTTAAGAAAAGGACTGAGTAATAGATCAGTGGAATTGGGAAGCTGAAGGTTTGGTGATATTGACAAGAATAAATTTATTGGATGATGGAGATGGAAGATTGAGTCCGTTTACTTTTTTATATAAGAATATAACATTTTAAATTACAATAATTTGATGGGGCACCTGGGTGGTTCAGTCGGTTAAGCATCTGACTCTTGGTTTTGGCTCAGGCTATGATCTCAGCATTGTGAGACAGAGCCCTACGTTGGGCTCCATGCTTAGCAGGGAGTCGGCTTGAGATTCTCTCTCTCTCTCTGCCCCAAACCCACTCACATGCTCCCTATCTCTCTGTCTCTCTCTCTAAATAAACAAATTAAAATCTTTAAAATAAATTACAATAATTTGAATACTGTTATATCATTTCATATACAGTGCATTTATTTTCACTTTTCTTAAACATTCTAAATTTTCATGCTTATTCACAAATTTCTTACTTTTATTGTTGGGCAGTCCTTTGAGATTCTGAGCCTATGACCTAAGACATTGACTTTGGAAAGCCTTATCTATGAAAAAAGCTTTTCATATATATTTTTTCATGTACCTTTAGCTTTTTAAATGCTCCACAAAATAGAGAAAGTTTATTTATTTTTTAATACAGCTTTCCTAAAGTTATTTACAGCATGTAAGAAAAATAATACTGAAAAGCAGTCATAGTTGAGACTTGATCACAAGAAAGCAGTGGTAAAACTTACCTTGATTCGCATATGTTGAAACTCAGCACCACAAATAGAAAATTAAAATCTTACCAACTAAAAAAATTTGTTTGAAATCATCTACATCATCACATTGAAACACCGATTCCTAGGAAGATAATTGAGGACTTCTAGTGCAAACATAAGAGATGAAAATTTCCTAAACAAATGTGTGTATTGAGAAATCTATATCAAGGTTCCTGGAAAATCTACTGGATAAAGCTCATCTCTGTAATCAGTATGAGTCTCCATTGTAGAGTCATCAACCAGCATATTGAAATTGCTTCTTCCATGCCAAATAACAGTTTTTGCCAAGAAAGAAAACCCTGTGCAGTCATTGTTATCCCCCCTCAAGTCCTCACCTGGTGTGAGTATGGCTCAGAGCAGCTGCCTGTTCTTCCTGAACTCTGCATCTATCAAATCATTCCCGCTATCCATCTGCTCACCTGCTGCACTGATAGCAACAAAAGTTAGTGGATAATGTTGATTATCTGCCAAAAACAAGTAAAGACATAATTTTGCTCTAGGACAAAATGTGATTGGGACACAAATGATTTTTTTCTCTGGAAGATCTCTACTTTTCCTCTCTCTTCAGTAATCCTTCCAGCCAGCCTTTTAATAAACCATC
>CM052883.1:34461172-34515926 GCA_028534135.1 Potos flavus
CTAAAGTCAGACACTTAATCAACTGAGTCACCCAGGTGCCCCTGCCTTTATAATTTTAATTAAAAAACACCAAAATAATGAAAATCACTATGTAAACTTTACATAGTACCTAAGTGTACATAATAGCATTTGAAATCTTGCTTCAGCATATAAATATGTATATATATATATGCATACATACATATATATGTGTATATATATATACACACATATATGGGTTTCAAGTAAATCCTAATATACATATGTGGGTATATATATAGGATTGTGTGTATATAGTATATATATATGTGTGTGTAAATATATATATATATATATATATATATATATATATATATATATATAGTATATACTCCTATCATCAGAGGCCAAGGCAACTAGTACAGCTATGCATGTATCTTCTCATACTTTATATGTGTCATTAATTAAGAACCTACATATAAATAAGGAATCATACTGCAAACTTGTTTTGTGACCTGCTTTGATATTTAATAAAATATTATAGAGATTTTCCAATTAAAAAATGTACATATGTAATTCTTCACATTAACATGTTTCATTATTTATTCCACTATTTCCATAGTGGTGAATATTTGGTTCCTTGCTAAACATTCAATAATATAAATAATATTTACAACTATGCATATAATTATATATGTGCATATACCTTTGATTATATGCTGTCTATTTTGTATAATATAATATGAAAAATGGAAGTAGAAATTTTAAAAAATGTCAATTTAAATATTAAGAAATATTTATAAATTGCCTTTTGGAAATATACATCTACCAGCACTCTTTGAGTATGTCCTTTGCCAAACATTTCCATATATAGTGAAATGTTTTAATATTTTATTGTTGTTATTAATTTACCTTTTCATAGTTTTAAAGTTAGATGTATTATTGTAATTGTTTGGACTATTTTTATTTCTTCTGTGAATTGCCTGCTCAGATCTTTAGTCCATGTCTATTGTAATTATTATTAAAATAATTATTATTATATTAGTGTGTAGAAGTATTTTATGCATTAACATATTCACCTTTCTATGCATGTTATAATTACTGTATTTATTGTTAATCTGATGCCTATTATTTTTAACCTTGTTCATGTTAAAAGTTTCAAATCATGGATATATAACATACAAAAAAGTCAAATAATATTAGTATATTTTTTTCTAGAACGAGTTTGGTAAAAAATGTCTTCCCTGCCCCAACAGTGTATAAACATTTTATTTGGCATTTTTAGTTGTTTCAAGCTTAAAATTTAGAATTTTAAATTATCTGGACTTTGTGTATTCTTATAGTATGAGAAGGGTTGATATTTTTTAGTATGAAATTCTAATAGCTAGCCGATCATACTAATATACTAGTAAAATAGTCAGTTCTTTCCCTCTGATTTGAAATGCCACAATTTGATATATAAAATTTTCTATTAATGCACACAATATCTGGACTCTGTCTCCTCTAGTAATTAGTTTGCTACTTCCACTTCCCATACCATTGTTTCTGAATGCGTATACTGATAAATGGAAGTCAATTTCCCTCTCATTGTTCTTCTCATAGATTCCTATAATGAATAAGTTATTAGTTGTCTTATAATTTCAATTTTTTATTAGTTTATTGCAGAAATACAAGAAGCCAAATAGCATTTCAAATTCAGCATTCAAATTATCTTAAAAACCTTTTCACTGTCTTTAGAATTGAATTATAAGCGATGAAGTGTTTAAACACAATAGTGTATTTTTGGTTTTATAAATGGAAATATTTTTGGTATTCATCATTTTCTGCCTTAGAGAAGGATTTTTTTGTTCCTCAACTGCAATATTAGTAAAAGATTTGAACAATAATGTGTTTTTGACTGATATTCCTGTATTTGCTTAATATAGAGGTACTAAACAAAACTCTTTCATGGTAAATGGCAGTCTTTTCCATTCAAACAAAAAATTTCTAAACGAGTGTTTTCTATGGTGCAGGACACAGAACACTGGGTATGGAAAGTTTTTATCAAAATGGAGTTCCAGGGTTCTGGAAGTTTGGGAAATTCCGCAAAATATATCCCTTCTAAATCTGGTGACATAAATTAGCACATTAAAAGTTTAGTAATTCTAGCAAGAAAATAATCACTTCCTCACTTATCAAACTTATGAAGCACTAATATTACTTCTTTTGTATTTCTTTCAACTCTTTCCTTCTTTCTTTCTTTTTCTTTCTTTCTTTTCATGATACTTATTCGAATATTTTGAACTAGAATTTTGCCAAATCTACTTTGGAAATGTTTTCCAAAGCTCAGGCAAAAGTTAAACCTCTATTAATCTCTGATTAACTACCTGAAAAAAATATTTGATTACCAGCTTCTTGAGAATAGTTACATTGTCTTAATCATCATGGCATTTTAATTATTTGTAAAATCTCTGCACAAAAATTAAGCTCTCTGGGAATAGAGAACATTTCGTTTTGGTCTTCATTATGCATCCTCAGCAGCTACTACAATGCCTACCATTTAAGAAACAGTAAAATATGGCAGATTGAATAAAAGGATAAATTACTAAATAAATTACAGAATGAATGATTCTTCGAAATGATAAAATTAGAATTTATGAAAGACTATATAAAAAATATTTTTAGCTGTATTTGATGAAACAGTTCAACGGAAATTTAAAAAGGATGTTTATCAGTATCTCCTAGTTTTAAGTAGGGCATCACTTGGAGAATTCTGGTTATTTTTCAGAGGTAACAACTGCTAACATTTTAGGGTATCCCTTCTAGTCTTTTTTCTTAAAACTTACATTTGGATATCATAATGTGCATTATAATTTGTAAATAATTTTTAGCTTAACGATGTTGCTATGTTGCTATATTTGTGTGTCCCCCAAATTCATGTGTTCAAATCTTAATGCACGATATGATGGGATTAGGAGGTAGAGCCTTTGAGAGGTGCTTATGTAACAGAACTATTTTGAGTTTCCTCCTTGGTGAGAAGAGTGAGAAATATATTTCTACCTTTGATCAACCACCTGATCTGTGGTATTTTATTATGAAAGTCTGGACAGACTAAGACAAATGTCCTGTAAATATTTTCCAAGTATTTAAATAATTATCGACATCATTTTACATAGCTGAAGCATATTCAAAATTAACAGTTTGTAGTAGTTTCTATTATTGAGCAGATGGCTTATTTCCAATTTTTCGTCATAATAAATAATGCTGTAGTGAACATCCTGTTCATAAGGAATATTGACAAGCTTATCATTATTTCCTTAAAAATTATAAATGGAACTGCTACTCAAAGTGTAGGAATATTTTAGAATCTTTGTTACATGCTGTTGAATTCATTTCTAGAAGGATTGTGGACCAATCTATATCATCACCAGCTATCACTGCAAGTGTGAGTTTTACAGAGCTAATGTCAATATAAGATACAATTGATTTTATTCCTTGTCTTTTTTTATTTTTATTTTTTTAAAGATTTTATTTATTTATTTGTCAGAGAGAGAGAGAGAGAGCACAAGCAGGCAGAGTGGCAGGCAGAGGCAGAGGGAGAAGCAGGCTCTCTGCCGAGCAAGGAGCCCGATGCGGGACTCGATCCCAGAACCCTGGGATCATGACCTGAGCTGAAGGCAGCCACTTAACCAACTGAGCCACCCAGGCGTCCCCTTGTCATTTTTTTAAATATTTTATTTACTTATTTGACAGAGAGAGAGATCACAAGCAGGCAGAGAGGCAGGCGGAGAGAGAGGGGGAAGTAGGCTCCCCACTGAGCAGAGAGCCCAATGCGGGGCCGATCCGAGGACCCTGAGATCATGACCTGAGCCAAAGGCAGAGGCTTAACCCACTGAGCCACCCAGGCGCCCCTATTCTTTGTCATCTTGATAGACAGAAAATTGACATTTGCCACTGTTCTCTAATTTATATTTCCTATACTTACTAATACACAAAAATTCTTCTTATATTAATTTTAATTTTTTGTATATTGTTAGTATTCCTGACTTTATTGATATAACTATTTCTAATTTTTAAAAATTTGTATTATTGGGCGCCTGGGTGGCTCAGTGGGTTGGGCCTCTGCCTTCGGCTCAGGTCATGATCTCAGAGTCCTGGGATCGAGCCCCACATTGGGCTCTCTGCTCAGCCGGGAGCCTGCTTCCCCCTCTCTCTCTGCCTGCCTCTCTGCCTACTTGTGGTCTCTTTCTCTCTGTCAAATAAATAAATAAAATCTTAAAAAAAAAATTTTTTTTTGTATTATTATGACCATTTACTTTTCATATTTATATATTGTTATATGTTGTGATAATAACCCCTAGTACATACTGCACATTTATATATAATTTTATTTGGGTACATTCTGGTATATGGAATTACATGATTTATGAAGTCGAACTTCCTCATGTCCTCTTTTGTGTTTTTTTCTCTTTACTGTTTTGTCTAGAAAAGAATATCTGATTACCTAGGTTTTCTAGTTTTTGTATGAATCCCTGCTATGTGTTTCTCTTTAGTCCATCTTAATGTAATTCTAGTTCGTATTATGAAATAATGATATTACTTGATTATATATCATGTAGATACATTTTATTCAGAATTACTGTTCAATAATTCATCTTTAACCCCTAACCTGTAATATCATTCCTATCATTATATTTATAAAACTGATACACAGATACACATTTTGGGGTCTGTTTTCAATTCTTTCATTTTACTGATTTATTTTTATAAATGTACAACGCCATCTTCTGATAAGTTTACGTGTATATGCCTTCATGTGTTCCAAATTCCTCTTTTTTACCTTAAGTAGTATTTCTTACATATTATTTCATTTATTTGACTCAGCATAATTCAGTACTAACAGATCAATTTTTTAACATATACTACTTTTCTCAAGGTGAGTTTTACTTAAGTTCTTTGAAATCATCTTATATATGAATATGATGAAGTTTTAGAATACAAATGAAGTTCAGTCAATCTTGTCATTTTACCACCCACAAAAATATACACCTCAACTGCCATGAACAAAAAAATCGCTAAGCTTTTGCCTTTTTAGTCTTTTTATCCTGTTTTAAATCACTATTTTCGAGTAAAGATTTATAAGCCCTAGACTGTGTTCATAGTTTACGGTCTTTCAACCTAGGATTTATTCTTCATGTTTAACTAGTCCAACGTTTATTATGAGATTCTATCTTGTTCTTATGCACTAATTTTCCATAGCAAATGACCCTGGAATTTGTTCTTAAATTCCTGAGATTTGTGGTTTCCTTATATCCTCTAGAAATAAAAAATTAACATCTGTCATTAAATGAGGGCTTCAGCTAATAAACTTCTTAATTAAGAAAAGGCTACAATTCATTAATTTATCTAGTCATAATGTCAAAAACAACAGAACATATCAAATGCTGTCATTTTTTAATATAACTTTTTCCTTCAAAAAAGTTATTTAAAGCACTTATTTATCAGAAGTTTCATTATAGGATTTAAAGAATAATGCAACTTCCAAAAATGTTAACACACTTCCAGGGTATACCTTACACACTGGGAACATTCTTTTTCATTTCTCTGATGACTTTAGTAGATAATAAAGCAGAACAACTTCCATCAAAATATAACACTATGTCCTTGAATATAACAAAAACAACAACAATGAAAGAAAACTATCCCTTTCAAAATGGTAAATTGGCCTTTAAATATATTTTCAAAATTCACTGAAGTCTCTAAAGTAGACAGAAATAAGATAAACAATGACCTGTAGGGGGAAAATCAAAGACTGACAGACAGCACTGCTTCTAATAGGTGCTGCTGCTTTAACAAACCACCTATATCCATCAAAGTTGATTCAAAAAGATTGAAGACGAGGTCTCAACCCTGATTGAAATGAAATGTCAGCAAGGATAAGAGAAGAAAGATGGAGATTGTATTAAAAAGAGAAACTATGTTCAGAAATAAGCTTTGGGACATACAAGAATCTAAAATGGCATCTATATCCAGCAGAGCAAATTCATGGGGTCTAAAAAACTAGGTTAGTTTGTCTTTTTGAAGCACTTGTTGAATTCAGAGTTGAATCTGAACATAAATGGATTTAAAAGAAAATCCTTTTTATTGATTTCCAAGGTAAGATGACATATGAGGAAGAGAAGTAGAAAGGAATAAAAATTGCTAAGGCTGTAAAAGCTTGTTATTTTTTTTCTTTCTCAAAGTTTTCAGTATAAGTATAAATTATATACATTAATCTACTTTAAGAAGTTGTTTGCAGTATGCCATTCTGGGAAAATTAGCCATTAATTTCCTTGATTTTCTTCATACCAGCCCCTGCCTTATTCCACACACCAGATATTATAAAATGACTAGGATCCAGACTACCACTGACACCCCAATTTGGACACAAGGACAAGAGATTTCGTTTTTTAAGGAGGCAGTGGGGTATGCTGAAAAGAACACTGCATTAGTCCTAAAAGTCTAAGTTCTCATTTCAGCTGTGACAATTCAAGCAGCATGATCTTGAAAAATCTCACCCTCTATGAACCTCACTTTTCTCAGTTATAAAAGGGAGAGAATAATTCCTCATGGTTACCAAACTAACTCCAACTACTGGATTCAATTTTTAAATTATGCGGGAATGTGAAACACTATACACATTCGGCCTTTTACTGTTTCTGCACATATAGTTTTAAAACTCTATCATCTCACTTAAAAGTCCATCATCTCACTCTCTCTCATGTAATCAACCTTCCTTCCATCTCACCTTGTAAACCATCCTTGATGTCACTTCCTGATATGTAATCATACCAACCTTAGCCCTCAGCTCAACTCCAACTAAGACTCATGACAATTCTCTCTCCTCTATATCATTATCTTTGCAGTTATCTTATAATGATATATTTTCCCTTAAATTTTCTTAGATATCTATGTCCCTTTTTGAATTAACCTGGTACTGCTTTTTTAAATATCCAAACCAAACTCCTCAGAATATTGTTCAATTGAATTCATTCTCTCTTACGCTCATTCATTCACAGACTATATTCCCCATCATAAAAATGACAATCAAGACAATGAGGATAAAAATCAAATACTCTACTGTATGAACCAAAATATTATCTTTTCTTTCAGTTCTATGCCAAATGTACTGAAAGAAGTATCATGAAGTATAATCATGGAATTTACTTATATGAATCCAAAACAAATTTGCACTAAATTAAAGTAACAAAGAAATGATACAACTAGCTCAAAGAACAATTTTAAAAATTAGCTGATTAATAGTAGTTAGCACACTTTCTTAAACCACAATTTGTCGTAAAAGCCATACTTTTAATGTGTAAATTTAGAAAGAAATTGTGTTTGCAAAAAAGCAAATTAAAAGAAATATAATTTCACATTTTGGAATATTACTAGAAAATGAAAATATCCTCCAACACTGATATGCAAGATGTTTGGAACTAAGTTAGGAAATTTAGTGCCTAAAACTCGATTTTAGGGGTGCCTGGGTGGCTCAGTCAGTTAAGTGTCTGACTTGATTTCAGCTCAGGTCACATTCTCAGGGTTGTGAGATGGAGCCCCGCATTGGGCTCCAAGCTGGGTGTGGAGCCTGCTTAAGATTCTCTCTCTCCCTTTCCCTCTGCAATCCCCCAAATAAATAAATAAATAAATAAATAAAACTCAATTTTATTAGTTAAAAATGATGCAATTATCTTTCCAAAGTGCTGCATGTAATGCCATTGTTTAGATTTTTAAAAGATATGAGTATAAATAGGCCATTAAAATAATAATAACCAACAATTTTTATGTATTATCATGTCCCAGAAGCTGTTCTTCTTTCTTTTATATGTATTCTTAAGTTTTATAAAGTTCCCTAAGCTTTATTATCATTATTCTATATGTATATATTCAAGCTAGGCAACAAATATATATGTATGTATATAAGCTGGATGAATAAACATATACCTTCCATTACTTAAGAAATTGATGATAAGCAAACCTTTGGCATTGAAAGATGATGTCAACCATACTCTCATTGTCCAGAAAATTTTTCAAAATGCCTTTGTTTCTTCATTGGCAATCACAGGACAATGGCTACTCAAAATTACTCTTATGGTTTAAGATGGCTCCAACAGTAGATAAAAATTATATCCAGATTCTGAGGACAGGAGCTATGCTTACAAAGATTAGGCATTTGCTCCAGTCGTATGGAGATGAACAATAACTCCTAATGGGATTACACTGTTTACACAAAGGAAATAATATATCAAAGCTAAGATAACAAGGGCACAATCAAATACACACTGAACATAATAAAATGTTAGCTTTCCTTATCGGTTCTATACCAGGAGACCCAAACAAAAAGTAATAAAAGATAATAATGTCAAGTCAAAACAATATGTGTTCATGGGACTATAACATAACTCTACCTTATTGTGTCCAAGTGCCTATGGGATGGACATTGCAGTGAGTTATAAAGAAATGATGAGATCAGTAAGCTACCCCTACACCAAGAGCTGACGGTACTGGAAAAATATCACAATTTTTAAATGTAAACTCAAAACCCATAAACATGCAGTTTATACTAGACTATACTATTTATACTAGAGTGTTCTTTTGGAAAATTTGATTCCCTTTTCTCATAATACAAATCTTTGGGTCTTCAAAGTTTCCTAGAAGTGTATGCCCACTATAAAAGACAAACTTTAATTTTATTCTTTCCTCAACACTATTTTTTTTTAAGATTTATTTATTTATTTTAGAGAGAGCACGAGCAGGAGGGGCAGAGGGAGTGAGAATCTCAAGCAGACTCCCTGCCAAGCAAGGAGCCTGACTCAGGGCTGAATCTCTCATCACAGTGAGATCATGACCATGAGATCACGACCTAAGCTGAAACCAGGTCGAAGGCTTAACCAATGCACCACCCAGGCATCCCTTTCCTCAACAACATTAAAATAAGATTATAACCATAATAAATACAGATCATCATCAAAAACTTTGACCATCCTGTTGTCATTTTCCTTCCAACTTAAATAAAAGAAAAACTTCTGCAGATTATTTTTTTTACCTCTCCCAAGAGATTGAAAACAGTATTTGAAAAGAAGGTGGGTTAAGATAGTATCATTTCCGGGAACATATAATTAAATTAACAGTTATTGTGACCATCATCCAAGATTCATCGAGTACCCACATTATGTTGTCTGCTACATAAATACACCCCCACTACCTCATGGGGCTTTTCTTTGTATTGACAAGTGCTCTCTGTGTGTATTTCCATAGACAAGTAAAATAACAAAATTCAATCAATAATACTTTTCAAACTATTTTTTTTTAAGTACTTCGGTGGTCCCTAAAATAGCAAAGGCTATTTTATTGTACTTTGAGAAAATGACCCTTAATCTCAAAATTCACCCAAATCTCTCTTCTTTGTGGCCTTCAAAGACTGGTGAATGTGTAAGAGAATAGTTACATATGATCCCCTGGGAAGCAGGAAAAATAGATAGAACTGTTATTTGTAATCATTTTTACCAAAGGAAGGAAATTAAGCTTTGCTAATACTCAACATTTGGACCACAACTGTTGTCTTTTTTTATTCCATATATCAAGTGGCCACACATTATAAAATAGGTTATATATGCTGAAAAAAATTTAGTTCTACAGCAGACAAGCACTTAAAACCTCACCACTCACTTTCATTGTATGGCAGTTTATTGCAGTTTATGTGTTCCTACTTAAGGAATTTGCAAACTATTCTATTTAACCAAAATAGTCACAAAATTGATAAACATCTTATAAGCTTCCTATCCCTTCTAAAGTGCAGACTGAGATAAGACCAATTATGCAAGCATCCGCTAACAATAAAATGATAGCATTGACAGTCATTTAAATGTTTGGGTGAAAATGATTACAACTTAATCACATATAAAATGAAGTTTTTCAAAATATTCAGAAAACTGTTATTTAGAACACTATTTGAAATATGGATTTGTGTTCACTGTATTTAGTAAGGATATTATATTTGAAATTCATTTATTGCATTATTCATAGTTCAGCTATTTCACAAAGAATTCACTGCAAGAATTGCAAAATGTCATTTATGTGCCTAATTATATAAAGTCAACACCTTTAACATATAGTTAAATCTTTATAGTAATTTGCTAAAAAAGATAAGGATTGACTAAGGAACTACTTTTTTTCCACATAGACATTTACAGTTATCCAAGGGGTGAGAGTAAATGGGTTATAGAACTTAAAGATAGCTTATGTATTTTTCCTTTATAAAAAAAGAAAAGACATCCAAAATTATTGGCCTATCATTGCTATTGTGATAGACACTAATAAGATAATGTATTTTCAACAGTATATACTGCCCATCGGTTCTTGAAAAAAGCACATTTAATCTGTATATCTAAGAAAAATGGAACATTTTAACAAAGAGTAGGAAAGAAGGTAAATGCCCTTGGAAAGAAATTTGTGCCACATGGTATATAAAAAAAGAGATATTGGGAAATGTTTCCTTTGTTATGTTGTTTCGTTGTTGGTAATGACATATGTGTACCACCCATGAAAAAAATCATATCTTTACACTTAAAAAACAGACAGGAGCTTTGAAATAGAAGTTCCTAACTTCTTAAAAAATCTTCCAGAAACCCTCAGTAGTTTACTAAAACCATTTGTAAAAAAATATATACACAATGCAAGACGTTGTGATTAGTTTGAAAGAACAACTGATTTGTAACGAGAAATATATAAAGTGTTCAACAAAACTAAAAGAAAAAAATAAATTCTTGTGAAATTTCAACCAAAATAAATCTTAGTGAATGTAATTTGAAAGTGACTCAAGATAAAATATGAACAACCACTGAAATGATTCTTCCATTTAATGTTTATATTTCAAGTTATCTTTTCAGCACTGAGAAATATTCAAAAAGAATTTTAAAAACTGAACTGAGAATCAGATTTTAATTTTAAAAAGTTTTTTTTTGTTTGTTTGTTTTTTTTTAATAATGAAGCCTAGGAGCTTATGGGTGGCTTAGTCAGTTTAGCATCCCACTCTTAATTTCAGCTCAGGTCATGATCTTAGGATCCTGGGATCAAGCGAGAGAGCTGGCTCCTAGCAGGGTGGGGAGTTGGCTTGAGATTCTCTCTCCATCTCCCCCTACTTGAACTTCCTCTTTCTCTTTCCAAAATAAATGAATAAATCTTTAAAATAAAATAAAATTGGGATGCCTGGGTGGCTCAGTCAGTTAAGTGTCAGCCTACAGTTTAGGTCATGATCCCAGGGTCCTGGGATTGAGCTCTGGGTCCGGGCTCCTTGCTCAGCAGGGAGCCTGTTTCTCCCTCTGCCTGCTGCTCCCCTGCTTGCTCAGTCTCTCTCTGTCTCTCTGAGAAATAAATAAATAAAATCTTTAAAAAAAATAATGAAGTAATGAAGCCTATTATTTAGAGTGATTCAACCATTTATTTTATAAGTAAATAAATACACATATATTAAGGAGCATGCTCTGTTTTAAAATTTCCCAATCATTCAAAGACAGACTAATCTTTATAATACTGAGATTATTAAACAGGATTTTTAAAAGAAAGGACAAGTAGGATGGTAGGTTAAGAGAAAGTCAAGTTTTAGTGGAGTGGAAACTAAAGCAAAGTCCAAAAGTTCAGTAATTTAAATGTAAAATAAATAAATGGAACACAGGTTGAAATTAGAAACTGAATAGAAGAAAGTTTCACAAAAATAGGACATCAATGTTAACTAACGCATTGTTTCATTTAATTCTAATGACTCAGTAGCCATGTAGCCTAATAATATTATCTCCATCTTACATTTAAGGAAATAGAAGTGTCTAGAGAGCACAAGTAAGTTATACAAAGCCACCAGGAAAAAAGCCTGTATTAGAAAATTGATGTCCTACATATGGGCATTTTCACTCAGAAAAATAGTCAATTAACCACATAAAGTTTAAACTTCAACCATTTTACATAAATAAAACTACAGGAAATGTACCACCCAGTAAGCACTCAGTGTTAAATTAAGTGCTAAGATACAAAAATAAATAAAATGCTCACTAAATGAGATTAAATATAAATAAATAAAATGAAAAAGTAAATTATAAAAGACATGTAAAATATTAAATAATCTATTGTGGTCATTTCTGGTATACTGATAAGGATTTTTTGAAAGATTTTCCTGAAATGTCTGCTAATAATTTCTGTATACATACATTAGTGAGAATCACTTTAGAGTAAAAATGGCCTGACCTCTTTTGTGCCATGTTTTTTTTTAATACAAAGAAAAACAACATACAAAAGATCTCCACCTTTAGAAAGCCATAGTGATTACATTTTATTAATAATTGGTTTCCATATAAATAGACCAAAGAAGTCTAAGATCATTTATTTATTTTTAATTAAAAAGCAAATTGGCAGAACATAATTGAACTTTGAAAATACACTTAAATCTGATTTTGATTAGTGAAATCTTTCTCATCAATAATTTAACTACTAAATTGATAAATCCCAAAGCATTTCTTTAAAAATCTCATTAGGATGCCTACATCTTCTTTCCCCTGTAACTCCTGTTTAATTATAACTAAGTCTTTATGCAGACGCAACCCCAGAGAAAATTTTTAAAAAGTAGTTCCCTAGCAGAGATGAGATCTAACTAAAGGTCACATGAAATTGTACAGGAAGCCTAGGGGATGCTAGTCATGGCTTAACACAGAGCAGTTGTTGGGGAAGTGGTCCTTCCCATTTATGAGTGCACTGAATCCATCATGCTAGTTCAACTTGCATACACTTGCTTCAGGAAATAATTTGAAGATTAACTGCCAATCAACTAATGCCTTCTTTCTCTCATTTTCTCTGTCCAATTGCAATTTTAATTGCTTTTTATAACTCATTATATGGAAAAATAATTTATCCTATTGTAGTCATATACATTTTTTCTTAAGGACCATCATTTTTATTAAAACTTTGATACACCTCCCGAAATCTAGTAAGGAAACATTTCAAAGAAAATAAAAGGAACTATAAGATAAATGTTCCAGCACTCCTTGTGCTCCAGCACAACTGTAAATATCAAATCTTTATCTGACACATCTTAGGTCTTCCTGCCATTGACCTCTGTCTTCAAACTTCAGCCTTCTTCTTCTCAGAGAAGTAATAGCCTGGTGTCTGATCAGTGAATGCAGTCACCTTTTATTCTTGGATTTGTTCCTTGTTGAACTGCTGAGTTGTATGTAATCAGCCCGGCTTTCCTTATATCAGTCTGACTAGCCCAGGAACTCTAATGCAATTTGTTAGACCACTCCTAAATTCAGTCTCTGGGATCCCACATCACACTGCAACATAATCTCTACTCATTTTTTTAAAATAAAATGATTCAATCTTGGCATTAACCCTATATTTTCTTCATTCATATGTTAACTTTCTTCAAGTCTCCTTGAAAAGTATTTACATATTTTTATACATAACATTCTGAAAAGTATAATTTCTACAGTTATTCACTTTTATCTTGTAACTTCACCTATTTTTCACAGTAAGCGAGGAGTAAAAACTACCTCACAGAAACAGAATTTTTTACTTTTCCTACAGCATTTGTTTTTCCAGTGTGATAGCTATCATTTAATGGCTTCAATAGGTCTGCAAAAAAGCTCATATTCAAATTCACAGCTATACATTGAAGCTGTTTCCAATACCTGTCCATTAAAATATTGAAATAAAATAAAATGTGGGGCGCCTGGGTGGCTCAGTAGGTTAAGTCTCTGCCTTCGGCTCAAGTCATGATCTCAGGGTCCTGGGATGGAGCCCCGCATTGGGCTCTCTGCTCAGCAGGGAACCTGCTTCCCCTTCTCCCTCTGCCTGCCTCTCTGCCTATGTGTGATCTCTTTCTCTCTGTCAAATATTAATTAATAATTAATTAAAATGAAATAAAACAATTACTTAAAGAGTGCTGAGTTCCCTTGCTTTGCAGCTCAAATAATTATCAAAGAAAGGAGGTGAAACAATATTAATTAGTATAAACAACATAAAGATGCATACATTTCAAAATAAAATTCCCACGTGCAATCACTTTTTAAACAAAACTGTGTTTCTTTTCTTTAAGCTAGTGAAATATCACAGCTATAGTCTCCCTATTCCTAAACAACTCTGAATTTCCCTGTGTTGGCAATGTTTGGAACAGATAATTTACCTTTATTTCTTGAATTCATACCTTGATATCCTTTTGCTGAAGCAAAAATTCCAAATTCATTCTTCTTTTACTGTTGCTTAGTGAAGCTGAAGAAACTTTATAAATTCCTTCCTACAGCCAAACCTGTAGATACTGCCCTGTTTTTACATCACATAAGCTAACAAATTCACCATTACCTCTTTTTACAAAGACTGGACTAGTCTGAACTTTTTATTTCTTTTTTTCACACACGAAAAATAGAATACTGAATAAAAATATATATCAAATTGTTGAAGTATTTCATACTTCAGGTCCTTATAAGATGTCTGAAGATGAATTTTCTTAGAAAAATATAGTCCCATATAGAATACATACAAGACAGAATTCCATTATCATTCAGTAATGCCTCGTATAGTACCAGGACATGTCAGAGTGTGATCTGAATAAGGGTTTGATGCCTGGTTTTGGTCTGGTATTTTTCTAAAAACCATATTACATCTAAATGCTACATTTGATTCATTGCCTAGTCATAAATCTAAATAGAGTAGCCTAATATTAGATTTGGGGAAGACCATGTGGATGATCTAGTACTATTTCCAATGCAAGTAAGATATTATAATGTTTAATGTGACATGATATGATATGATATGATATGATAGTATAATATTCCTTAAGAAGATCTACCCTCTACTTAGGAAATCCAAGTCATTGGGTATAAGTATTTCCGAGAGTAGACAATGACTTTCTGAAAGTTAAAATTATTTGAGAGTGATTCTACCTATTGAACAGATAGCATTTCTTTAAGACATTCAAACCTTGATTCTCTAATCTCTCTGGAAGTGCTTTTTTTACATGTTTCAATATATGGTTCACTCATATACCTTCACACTCTGCACATTTTCTGGGATTCCCTTGAGCTCCTGCTTCACATGATAAAGTCCTTTAACTCATTCTTCAAATTCCAGTGGGTTCAAATATGTGGTCTTCTGCCCAGGACTCATTCCGTGGTCATTTTCTCCAAGGTTCCTAGAATTTCTGTGGCATCCATTATTCCTTCTTATTCAGAAGTAAGAATAAAGCAACAATTGTAGTCTGTAACTACTGAAATGGATCACAACCTAAGCTAATATTTTGTTGGAACATTTATTTCCTGATTGATTAGGTTCTTTCAGGAAGTAGAAAGAAGCATTAGCAAATGGTCTCATATAATTGGTGTTTATTGCAAGGTTAACCAAAAATTTTAGGAGAACAGAAAATCATCTCTACACTTTCTCCCTTTGTTAGGCTTCAAAGATATCAAGAGATATCTTTTTGGAAATTCAGCAATTTTAAGAACTTATAGCAGTTTATCAGCCTTCAAAAGTAGGCATTCTTTGCTTCCTTTTCAAATTCCCCATACCGATGAATTTATTCATCTCTATTTTCTCCCTGCATTCTATTCCTTCCCAACTCTCTGTGCTTATTATAGTTAAAAAAAAAAGAAAGAAAAAAAGGAATATGATTGATTTAGTTAATCACTATTGATCTATTCCATACATAGTTCACTGGCAGGCAGAGTTCTCATATCAGGTTACCGAATAAATCACAGCTGTCAATTTCCAGAATGTATATTATGGCTTTTGGAAGGGCCTCAATTCCTGTTTGGACAACTAGAAGTGAATCATGTGCCACAAAGCATGAAAATATGTATGCAATGATCTTGGCTGCTTTCTTCTAAAGAGTGATGGGGTGGGGGGGCACGGCACACCAAGTTTCATGTGCTGTCTAACAAAACATATTTACAACTTTTCTGTTTCTCTTCTGTTATAGACTAAATTAAATAATTATTAACCAATTTAAATTTTTTCCAGCCACCACAGTGGTTCACCTTAATTAAACCTTTTAAAATTGGCTATAATTAGTGTAATGGAAGTTCAATATTTAAGACAAAGGCAGAAATAGCCACAATTGCCCACTCCCCAGTTGTCCATCCCTAGATTCAAAATAAAAGGCTATTCGGTCTTAGTGTGCTTACCTTGGGTGTATTTGACTAAGACATAATAGTAATGGTTCTTTTGATATCTTGGCTCAGTATAAGGATGTCCATTCTTCCCCATTGTTCCTAGGCTGGGGAGAAGAAGAATAGAGCTGCATCTCAAGACTTTGTTATGATTGTATGGATTTCATGTCAACCATAGTAGTGCCAGTCTATGTATAGGATTCAGATCATTTAAGTGCCTTCTCAATTTTTTTTTCTGTAGGAGCATAGCAATATTAATACCCACTTCTCTTCCTCAAGGACCAGAAATCCAGTTCTTATATAAATTAGCTTTTTTTCCCCCTCATAGTACTAACAACAGAACAGGGGGTTAACTAATGTTGGTCCAACAAATTTATCTTACTTGGGGAGACAATTTTTAAAAAGTGAAAATTTTATTCCATCTAGGTACTGCTGCTGAAGTAGTCTGATCTTTTGATGTATGATTGAGAGACCCAACTATGTAAGGGGAGAAAAACATTAATAGTGAAAACTTGGCTGCACTTGCTTCACTTTTTTCATCTCAGGTATCTGTTATTTCTGTTATTTACCCTGAAATAGATTTAATTGTTGCATGGAATTATAAGGAATATAGACAATGCTCCATTACTTGATTATGTGCTTTCTCTTCTTAATACTGACATGAGGAAGATAGATTTTTATAGTAGATATTGATTTAGTCACATGTAACCTCTTGATCCTGGCTGGTCCTTCCAGTTGGCCATGTCAATCCATAGTTAATCCCTTCTTTAATTATTTTGCAATCTTTTCGTTGATTCTGGCTTTTGTTTATTTTGCTTTTAATGTTTAATTTATAAAGGGACATAGAAAGCAAAAAGGCAAAGTGATGGACATAAACACAGTGCATGATGCGAGAAGGTGACGTTTCCTCTCTGCACAAACCCTGTTTATACCTCATTATATCCTCTATTACTGCTTCTTGCTGGAAACATGTGACCTTAAGTTTAGTCAGATGGGAAAGACTGACAACTCCGGTTCAAATTCCTCACTCAGTTAATGTGGGAGAATCATACAAATTACTACTACCGAAAGATGTAGTATATCAAAATGACCCATGGAGAATGTCTGGAACAATGCAGGTTGTTTCTTGGTTGCCAGGAAAATATTGCAAAATCAGGAGGAATAAAAACTAAATAAAAGGTATTACTCAACACCATCATCTTCATCATCATTATCATCATGATAATAAAATTTCCTCCCTCTCACAGGCACAGTTTACACAGTAACAAATAATCATTTATCCAACTGACATTATGTAATCACCATGGCTCTTAAATGGTAAAAAGGGAAAAAATCACATAAGATAATTGAACAATTAAAGAGAATTTAGAAAATTGAGGGGAGGGAGTTATCAAGAAAAGGCAGTTTTCTGATAATCTCTACCTACTGCCTAGACTTTAGGCTAAAGAATGAAGTTTGGAAATCATCCACAATTATTTTATAAATAAAATGCCAAAACTTGTTTGATTGACTTTGTTGGTTTGTTTGTTGTTTGTTTAACTTAACTGACAGATTGTGCCATATGTTTTTCCTGTCAGTTTAATACATTTGTAAAGAGGCTCTAAATTGGAAAGTTCTTGCCTTGTTGAATTTTTACTCACTCCTACAAAGTGACACAATAGTGACAGTCTGTCCATAAATATACTGTTGAATAAATCTAAGAATATACGTGTTCCATATGAACTCAGCTTTAAAAAATAGACAGTAGGCACTTAAACTCCAACCAGTGCTTATATTAATATTCCTATCAGAGTCCTTTAAATAAAATCTAAAATCTACTTCCACACAATCCTTAAAAGTAAAGTTTTTAGTTTATATGCCATTGTCTCTTTATAATAGCCCATGATCTGAATATGAAAATTATTTACTAAAATAGGTGAAAATCTGAAAGTACTGTAACTTATTGAATATTCCTCAAAGGTAACATTGCAATTACTATCTAATAGCCCTAAGTTTATAGCAGAAAATATTTGAGAACCAGCAAATAGAATCATAAGCAGGAGTTGGTACTGTAGTTAAATTTTTGTACAAGTATTTATTAAGCTAAAAATTGCTGTCATGGTACTTACTTCTGAAGTATGTAAAGACAAGTGATATATACCCATGCACATAAAATGGAAAAAAAAATCCTTCTGATTTAATAACTCATGAACTTTGCTCAGTCAGGTTTTAATTATATATCTGATTTTATAAATTAAAGTGGTTACTTCAAAAAATGTTGGACTGACGTTCCCTTGAGTTTGAAAATTTTTATCTTTAATAATACACATATCAATGTAATAGCTGTAGTTTTAAATTCAGAGATCCTAAGTCTAAGGATAAAATAATTTAGTTTGTTATGAAATAAAAATGAATTATGAAATTCAATGAATTTCTCTGTTTAAAGCTGAGAATTGGTTTGTGTAGACATGTAAGTCATTAACTCCTTTGGCACTTTCTTCAGGTTCTCTCAAACCACCCATTGACATTAGATAGCCCTGTGCATACAAAATCATGTTAATATGATTTTTATTAAAAAGGTAAGATGCCTTTTTGGAATAATAAGTTTTCTCTAAATAAACAGACAGTCATTCAAGGCATGTGATGATATGATTGAAGACGGAAGAAATCCTCTCTGGACCCTAAGGTGCCTAAGTTTGTGTCACACACTGCCCTGATGATCTCAAAAAGAGAGCTGTGTTTCAGTTTAAAGACTCTTTGGGACGGTGTGTGGACAGATGTCTGGAGTTCCGGTTGCACCTCCTTCACCAAAACGCTTGACTTTCTTTTTTCAGTTACTCATTATGTGCCCTGAGTTTCCTAATCAGCTAATTTGTGTATATTTTGCATGTTTCTAGACTTTAAGAATGTTCTTTGTATGTATGTATTCTAAGTTTTTTCTATCCTTCGAGAACATCTCTGAAGAAGATACTGGATAATTATTTGTTTATCGATTGGAGCAAGTGATAGATAGTCTAGCTTTGTGTTTTGTTTGGGTACTGATATAAGAAGGATAAAACTTGCACATACAGTCTTTTACTAAAATAATACCTTGAACATCTCCATAAAGTCCTCTGACTCTTTCTCATGTAGTTGCTGCTGCTTTTGTAGTTTCTGCTTTTGTTAAAGAATTCCATGATTTCAGGATGCCTGGGTGGCTCAGTTGGTTAAGCCTCTGCCTTTGGTTCAGGTCATGATCCCAGAATTCTGGGATAAAGTCCCGCATGGAGTTCCTTGCTTAGTGGGGAGCCTGCTTCTCCCATCGTCTGCAACTCCCCCTCCTCGTGCTCTCTCTCTGACAAATAAATAAATAGAATCTTTTTAAAAATTTCATTATTTCCTTGTATTATGCTTTTCTGTTATTTACCCTGAAATAGATTTAATTGTTGCATATTTTTTAATTAAATTGTAATAAATTCTTCAGTATTTTCTTGTAGCATTTATCTTTTATCTTTAAGAATACATATACATGAGATCCTAAGCGAATGATAAAACTGATTTTATCATTTTGTTATTTTTTTGTATTTGTTATATTGGTTATTAAATAAAACTATATTTTATATCATTAAGCTGAGATTAGTGCTCATTGATCTATGTTTGTGAGATTCGTTGCCAAAATTCTGTTTAAATCAATATTTGTACTTATTGTGAAGAATTTAATAGTGTATCTAAGAGTGGAAGCTAAATTTTTCAGTTATATGCATGAGAACACAGATGTTTCCATCTATAACTTCGAGAATACTTTTAGTTTACTTGTCTTACTTCCTATAATAAAGTAATAAGACTATCTGATTATTTGTAAATCCACAATATTCTACTGTGAAGTTAATTTATTTCAGTATTGGAGGCATATACTTTATTATTATTATTCTTTTTTTTATTTATTTGTCAGAGAGAGAGAGAGCACAAGCAGGCAGAGCGGCAGGCAGAGGCAGAGGGAGAAGCAGGCTCCCCTCCGAGCAAGGAGCCCGATGTGGGACTCGATCCCAGGACCCCGGGATCATGACCCGAGCCAAAGGCAGCTGCTTAACCAACTGAGCCACCCAGGTGTCCCAGAAGGCATATAGTTTAATATTGCTTTTTAATATAATCACTGTTTATTGCATCTTTGAATGTAAAGAGTATGTGTGTGTGAGAGGTGAATGGGTGCCCAATATGCACATCAATTTAAGAGAGAGAAACTGGACAGGTAGCTTTAATTAATAGATGTCTCTTTGGTGGTGGGCTAGAAATAAAACAATAAATGTAATAATTCTGGAACTGTTTGCACCTGTAACTCCAGAAGGACCTTTAGAACAACCTTGCCCTTGAATAGACCGCACTCAAGAGGAGAAGCGATCATGGAGCCATGTACACTCCTACCAAGTAAACTGTGTTTCGGAGGAGAATACAGAATCAGTTGTATTGTTGCAAAGAAAGAAGACTTCAGCAATTTTAAATGACACTTGACCTAAATAATAATCTTCATGATTTTTTAAATCTCACAACAGCAACTCCTAAGTTTATTTTTCTTCTTTTCTTAAACATTCTCCTCTATGGAATAGATTGACTTTGACAACTGAAATATTTTCAACTGTATAAACATAAGCACTTTATATAAATTGTCTTCTAGTAAATAGTATGCCTAGATCTCTAGCAAGGTGAGGAGAGAAAAATGTGTCTGAAAATTGCTATCTTCCTTTATCTCTTGAAACCATATTCTTTATCTGACATAGTATGAAGTCTAAGTCAGATACGACAGTAAAGCCCAATAAATTGAAGAGAATCTGGAGAGTTGGGATAACTTGTTATGGTTGCAGTGCTCTGGCAGTATTGCCATTGCCTTTCAGTTTTAGCATCTACACAAAGAGGAAAATCAGAAAAATCATAAAAAATGATGGTGAGACTATTGCATCTGAAGACTATACAATACATATGCCAATCCTATAAATAAGAGTTGTTTCAGTGGAATGTCATAACCTACAAAATACACTATTTTATTAACAAATAATCAAATTTCCTATGAAAAAATAAGACAGTTATTACCATTAGTCTGAGCTCGCAATCATCATAATAACTACATGTTAGTGAGTGAATTTGAATTTGATAAAAAGCAAAGACACTTGGAATTTTAATTGTTATGTGTAGCTTTATCACACAATTGAAAAAAATCCAATTGACTTTTTAATACTGAGTTTTAGTTGACAGTCTTTCATTTGTACTTTTCCAATCTACATTGAGGTTTGAGGCCAGAAATTAGGAATATGGAAATGCACCTTCACAGATGATTACCAATACACATAGAAGTCATTTTTATTCCTTTCTTCACAACTAAGTAATCAAGCTAGAAAAAAATTTTAATAACCAAAATGATCATATCACGATACACTAATATATTTTAATGAGGTGAGATAAGTTAACATATTTTTTACCTCATGTGTCAAATCTTTGGCCAAAGATAAACTATGTAATGTGCATATCTCTGGAGGTAATTTTAAAAACCTGAATAGAATATTAGTGCATCTTTATGCATTCCAAAAATAAAATTAATATGTAATGTATGCCTATACTAAGTCAAGATTTTTTTTGCTCTACTGTAACATTTTAATTTTCATGTTGTGCTGAATGTGTGAAAGAGGCTATGCTTTAAAAATACAAAGTCTCTAAATTCGTCCTTAAATTCCAATTATAACCATAAGAGACTGCTAAACTCATGAAACAAACTGAGGGTTGCTGGGGGATGGGGAGGTAAGGATAGGGTGGCTGGGTTATGGACATTGGGGGTGGGGTATGTGCTATGTTAAGTGCTGTGAAACACGTAAGCCTGATGATTCACAGACATGTACTCTGGGGCAAATAATACATTATATGTTAATAAAAAAATAAAATAAAATAAAATAAAAAATAAAAACAAAAAAAAGAATCCCAGCAAAAAAAAAAATTCCAATTATAAAATATAGTGTGTACTTTTTCAACTTTAGATGCTGCTGTTGTTTTGTTTATTGCAGAAATCTATATTTCAGCTTATGTTACAGGAATTGCACAATATCACTTCAAGAATGCTTATTGCTGGTCCTCTAAAATAAGTTGTAGGTAAGAAAGATAACTTGTGATAACCACCAGTTAATGCTTAATGGTACCCACACCATAAGCCATTTGCATCTAATGGTTTGTATCACTGAATCACTCCTAGCTTACCTAAAGTTAAAATATAATTAATTATATATTAGTATCATATTTTAAGCATCAGAACAGAACTACTCTTGTCATTTTACTAACTTTGAAAACATTTATAAAGATATGAGATTACTAATATTTTTATTGTTTCATTAATTTGTGAAATGTTTACCAAAATTAATTAAGCACTACTATAATGAAGTTGCATGGACTTAAAAATTGGTAATAATGACAAGCAGATTGCAGTGCAAAGAATTCATGAATAAGCATGCAAAAAGAGTGGACACTACTAATTTATGCCTCCCTTATTTCTAATGGAAGCCTGCCAAGACATCCTTCTTCAATAAATCTCATGAAGAGTGAGGTATCCACAGGACACGGCTGCCAAGAAACTAAGGGTTTTCATCCTTTTATACTAGATGTTGGCAAACTACAGTCCACAGGTGAAATTCGGCCCACAATCTGTTTTTGTAAATAAAGTTTTATTGGAACACAGCCATGCCTGTTCATTTACATATTGTCTATGGCTGCTTTCACTTTACAACAGCACAGCTTAGCAGTTGCAATAGAGACCATATGGTCCACAAAACCTAAAATATTTATTATTTAGCTCTTTAAATAAAAAGTTTGCTGACACCTATTTTATATCATTAGTCTGAGGAAAGGAATATAATAATGCTTAATGGTCTACATAATACCATCTAAGAGAAGCACTTACTATGTTACAGTTGCATTATTCTATTTCTATTTCATTCTCTGTCATCAGGCCCAGAGCCTGTTGGATGATGGCCCACAAAAATCCATTCCTGTGATTGGATCATGGGTATCCATCCTTCATTCCTCACCAATTTCTGATTCTCAGTGATACATAGAGGTGTCACCTTAATGTAGCAACAGCACATCCGCCCCCCCAAAAAACCCTACAAAATGAAAACAGGTGATATTAATTATTATGACAATCTTGTTTGGAAAAACCAACAAACTCCACTGAGTTTTGCAGCTCTGGAAGCAGTTGAAGGGCTTAATTACTCACTACTTAATTTTAAGACTAGAACTGTTTGACCTGTGCCAGTCAGGCATTTCTCTCACTTTTAATCCAAAATTTCTTCTTTAAATGAAGCTCAGCATCAAGGATGATTCATCTGGATATCCGCCAAGTTGAAAAGGGTATAGTGAGTATCAAGACAATGATAGTCTATGTATGATCAAGAACATCATCCTCAGGCAACAGTCTCAGTGCCAGACTAAGCTGAAGAATATGTTTGTAACTTAGATTTCCACCTGGCTGTCTGTTATCGCCCCTGTGCCCAGCTTCATTAGTAAACAGAAAAAAGTAGCAAGCAGAGCTTGACAACAAGATATGATAAACAGAGGCTCAGATACCTCAGTATTGAGCATCTGGGTTATACCAACAGACAAGTCATATGGACCAGCAAATGTTCTCATCACCGGTGAGAGGAATATAGAATGGTGATATAGGAGAGGGGTGATGAGTATCGCCTATGTCCTTGAGATCAACTCCATGTCAGGGCTGTGGTCTTTCTAAATCCTTCCTTATAAGTTTCCCAGGGTACAAGACCAGTAAGATTCCCAGACCATCTGTTTCTCAATGGGACAAATTTACATTAAGAAGCAGGTTGGTCTTAGCTACATTCACTGTAGCAGATAATATGGTGCTGTCTCACACCCTCTGCAGAATGCATTTGTATTGGTGTGATAGAGACCAGAGCAGGAGCTGGGAAGCAAGGACGCTCTTATCATGATTAAGCAATTTAAAATACACCAAATGTTTAGAACAGCATCTAGCACCTAATAAGCCCAAAATACATGTAAGTTATGATTGTTATTGAATGGAGGCAAGGATGGTAAAGCACATTTATTAGCTTCACGGAAGTGATGATTTTTACAAGAGGTTAGGGAAATGACAATCTTGAAGCAGCAGAAGTGAATGAGGAGAATGCTAACCCATTTTCCCACAATGAGGTATATGATGTGTGAGAAAGTCAACAGTTCCCACTTTAAAGACCTGTAAGTGAGGAAATGTGTTCTGGGGAGAGTCTCTGAGAAGGTATTGTGACAATAGAGAAGCCTTGTGATAATAAAGAGGGCCTAGTGGAATGTTGGGGAGGATAGGGAGTGGAGAACTGGGAAGAATAGACAGGATTATTCAGGATGATGATGTGGAAGTGAATTAGGAGCCTGAACACATATTCTTGGAATTGGATTGATTATAAGAATAAAAATAGAAATGGTGGGTTTAATCCAAATTGCTTCTTTGAGGAGGGAGGCCATGGACCTCATGGAGTAGAGCATTTAGGCACACACGTGGGTCTGTGGAGTGGTAGCATCTCCCCCTTTGCTCATTAGGACTGGGATGAGGTGACATAGCAAGTGATTGCTGTGTCTGTATCCTGATGGTCTCTGGGACAATCAACTCCAGTGACTGCAAACTCTGCACTAGAGGGGAAAATTTGTACTCTAGTGTTTAATGTACTCATTCCCAGTCATTCAGACAGGGCAAAAATTTAGGTTAAGGATAAGGAAAAGGCCTTTTGGGAAAATGAGAATCTGGATTTTATCTGCCTGTTTTACTTATCCTATTTACAGATCTCTTTTACTTCTTTTGTCTCCACAATCTTTATTTCCTAGAATTACATTATCTTTTCTCCCAATGTGAGAAGAGTAAGAAGAAAGATTTCCCTAATGACAAATGAGAAAGTAGATGCTTACCTTCTTTGAAATTTCTTAATTTATCAAATTCATAAAATAACAACACTTTGAAAACTATATACCCAGTGGTTTTCAGAAATGATCCATTCACTTCTAATTGTTACATCACCATGAGTGACAGTGATTAGATCTTTTTAATTTTTTAACACACAAGAAAACTGAGACTAAAACATACAGTGCAAAATGTCTAATATAACAATGGCTGTTTCTTTCCTTTTTTTTTTTTTTTTTGTCCCATTTGGCTTCCCCTCTTATAAGTCCTATGTGACACATCAATAATGTCCTCTGGAAAGCTCCATCAATATCATTTCTTGAATGGCCTTAACCATTGCTATATTATTAGCTAGCACTAGTATCTGGATTGCCCTGCTACTATATATCCCACTGCATATTTTTATCCTTCAAAAATTTAAAACCCATTTGATCCAACCTCTAATAGTTATCTTATTATACCTGAGCTCTTTGTGAGGATTAATGTCAATTCTTTGGACATATTCATTGTCATGTTTCACTTCCAAAACCCTCCATAAGCATAACTCCATTTGACTCTTAATAAACCACATCTTCCAAATCTGATTTTATCTAATATTTAAATATGAATGAGATGACAATTCCTACTTTCCCATTTCATTTCCAGTCCAGTAATAATTGACTCCCTTACTAGCCTGAAGTCCATTGTCAACTAATTTTTTCTGGGCCTTCTTTTTAAGGCAAGAAATCTAGAGCAAGGCAAATGTACCTTTTAATCCAAAAAATATCACACAGTACTTAAGAATGTAACCTCTAAAATGATCTATACTTGAACTCAAAATTATGTAGCCACTCTGTTTCTGAGTTCTCTTATCTATAAAGTGGAGAGAGCTACTGCATAAACTTGTGGTAAAGGTGAATAATGAGCATCAAGCACTTTGGAGAGCCTACTACATATGAATCCCCTTTAAGTCCCAATGACTAAATGAGATAATTCTTATGAAGTATTTAGCCAGTGTTGCCACACAGCATTCAACAAATGCTGTAATTAATAATAATAATAATAATAATCTGTTTTAAGGGCACAATAACATTTATCTTACAAGGGGTTCTCAAGGTTGGTGATAAGTTCTATGAAGCAGCCATCACAGTGCTTGGTTCCTAGTAGGTGCTCAATAATTAGCCACCATTATTAGCACCCCGGTCACTCTTGCCTCTAATTATTTTGTTCGTCAATCAATTTAGTCCTTGTACACACACACACACACACACACAAACCAAAAAACAAAACTAAAACAAAACACTTCCTTCTTAAGTTTTATTTGGGAATTATAAAAGTAAAAAAAGATACAGAACCCATTGCAAAATAATGTTGTCATAACTTTAATTGGAACTTCGTTTTAGAATCCTTTTGTAAGCCCTGAGACTGATTCCTTATAATGTTAATGATGATAGCTGCTCAGAAGATTTGTTTTCTCCATGCTTTAATTCATGCCATGAATTGTAAGGAGATGACATTTTTCTTTTAATAGACTATTTTTAGACCAGTTTTAAGTTTACAGTGAAACTGAAAGGAAGGTACAAAGAGTCCTTATATACTCCTGCCTTATATATGCATAATATTTTTTTACATTGTTAAAAGATCAAGTTTAACCAACGTGACTTCCTCCATATACATGTGCATCATCCAAAAGACTTCAGTCTTTATAATATTCTTTTTTCCTTCTTTATGTCCTCAGAAGCATTGATGTACTGCTGTTTGTTAAGATAAATTCTCCTCAATTCCATTTTCTTCTTCATCCTCTGGGGACCTGCTCCTTCAATTATTCCTGAACACTGTAAAATGTTTAACCTGTCCTTCTCAACCGGTGTCTAACCTTTAACCCTCAATGTCTAAAGGTTTGAAATATCTTTATATGATACTTTGGTTTCTTTCTCTTTTTCTTTTATTTTCACTTCCAAATTTTTTCAACAAGTGCTGTGTATCAACTGCCTTTATTTCATCACCAACTCTCAACTTCTTAAGAAACATTTAAAATGTTTTGGCTTCTAAGGAAGCTCTTCTTTCAAAAGTTAGCCATGACCTCTTCATCCTCAAACTTAATGTTCTCTCAACCTTTCCTTTCCTTTGAACCCTCGTTAGCATTTAGCCATTTCTTAAAACACTCAGAGAAATGGCATAAGAAAAGGCATAAAAACAGGGAAGCATCTATGTCTTCTGGGAACATATCCAAATTTAGTTCCCAAAGTTACAGGAACCAGGAAAAGGAGAAAAAGGACATGTAGGGAAGAAGAACAAACACAAAATCGAAACCAGTTAGAGTTAGAAAAAGGAGATTCTACCATGAGATGTCACTGTCTAAATACTTATTGTGTACAAGGCAAATGATCAAGCTTCCATTTAACCTGGTTATGTGTGTATGTGTGAAATTGGCATAATTAGCTCAAATCAACAAAGAGTCGACAGTCATTACTAGGCTGGCTGTTTTTCCTCTCTGTGACTTCAATATTATTGATTAAAATAACGAATTAAAATGAATGTGAAGAGGCGAGTGAAAGAGGCTCAACAAAGCTGGAAACACGACAGCAATGAGTCATCAGAAGAACAAAACCTTTAAATACTGTTCTGGGAAGTATGACTGCATCAAATTATCCTTAGCAATAATTGATTACTACCAACTGATAATTGTTAATACCATATGAAATCATCCACCTTTAGTGCTTGATTTGGAAAGTTGTTGTCAGATTTATATAGAACTAGAATAGTATGCATAAGGATGGATTTCAGTAAAATAAGCAGAAATTTCTGAGTTAAAAAAAAAAAACCTCATTGCATCAAATATCAATCTTCACGTGCTAAACATAAATACAGCCTTTCCTCAGACAGAACATGGAAGAAATGTGCTCTGTGAATTCTTACAGAGAAATAGTTATACAAAAGTCTTTTTTTTTTTAAGATTTTATTTATTTATTTGACAGAGAGAGACACAGCGAGAGAGGGAACACAAGCAGGGGGAATGAGAGAGGGAGAAGCAGGCTTCCTGCCAAGCAGGGAGTCCGATGCGGGGCTCTATGCGGGATTCCATGCAGGGCTCCATCCCAGGACCCTGGGATCATGACCTGAGGCGAAGGCAGACGCTTAACGACTGAGCCACCCTGGCACCCCACAAAAGTCTTCTTTAAACACAGGATTTTGAGCCCTTTCTAGGCACTGTACAATGTAAGCTAAATAAAGATGTTTTTTACTGTTTAAGAGTTAAGACTTCAGAAAAATAAGCATTAGTTGTAGAACAGTTTACTTCCTTTACTTTCCCAAAAAGTTGACTGGAAATTCATCCCAAGCAGCATTTAAAGAAACACAAAATAGGCAGTTTAATTTCTAGGAATATTAAACCATTAGTAAAAGGATTTTGTGCACTTGGATTGCTGACTATAATTAATGATTATTTGTATTTTTTTTAAAAAGAGTGGAATTTGAAATAAAAATAAAGGGAAAAAGCAAAGTAATTTGGAAATTGAAGAATGAAATTGTTAATAATTGAGTTGTTATTTTTGCATCATCTTCGTAATTTTGGTCTAATTTTTTCTAATTAAAGTTTACTCATACTAATATTGCTTGATATTTGTAAAATAGGCCTTGAATACATTTCCACTTATTTTAATATGAAGCCAAAATTCACATGAAGTTATGGTTTTGATATACATTTGTACTTTTCCTAATATATATTAAAGAAACATATGACTAGAGCACCTAAAAATGATATCATATAGCAACTAGCTGTGAGAGGAGAGTAAACAATTCTTTAGAAACTGATCATCTTAGCTTGGGTTGCTAAAACAAAATACCATAGATTGGGTGGTGTGAACAATAGACATTTATTTCTCGTAGTTCTGGAGGCTGGAAAGTCCCAGATCAAGTTGTTGGCAGATTGGGCTTTTGGGAACCACCCTCTTCCTGGCTTGCAGATGGTTACCTTCTCACTGTGTGCTCCTACGGTAGAAAGACACAGGGCTGGTTTCCCTTCTTCTTCTTAGGCGAATGCTAATCCCAGCATGAGGGGACACCCTTGTGACTCTTCTAAACCTAATTATCTTCCAAAGCT
Organism: Potos flavus; assembly: GCA_028534135.1. Lineage (NCBI taxonomy): Eukaryota > Metazoa > Chordata > Mammalia > Carnivora > Procyonidae > Potos > Potos flavus. Next base: position 34,490,274 of record CM052883.1, read on the forward strand.
CCACCTAAAAATACTATCACTTTTGGGGTTGGGGCTTCAACAAATGAACTTCGTGGGGGACACAAATGCTGAGTCCATAACTCTGCTTTCTACGTATTTGAAGAAATGCTCAGTTAACAGTTTAATTGCAGTGAAAACTAGCATTTTCTCATTATAGCATCAAAGATGATATTACATTTTAATTTTAAAATTTATGCCCAATTCTACCTTATTATTTTTGTGCCAGGTGGAATTTGGTTTACTATCCAATTTTCCAATTATTTGGGCACCATCTTTCATTTTAAACTGGGTTCAACATTCTAATCTCTGTCATCACTCAACAGCATAATATTATTGAACTTACAAATGAGTCTTAACATCTAGTAATGGAATAAAGTCCAAAGGTTCTCCCTGCTTTATGTGGTTATTCCAGAAATATTATCAAATGAAAAGTTCTGCCATTGGTGGCTCAACTTGTCAATAATGAGTGGTGGTGGAGGGGTATAAAATGAATCTGGAAAAGTGAGTAATATTAAGCCCTGGAAGTGACTGAGAATGAATGATGAGCATAATCTTAATACACAATCAAAAGTATTTAATAAAATGAGATATTATTTTTAATTTTATTTTTAAATAAATAAAAAATTAAAAATTTTATTTTAATTTTATTTTTAAGTCATCTTTTTTTGATGTAATTTGCATACAATAAAATTGATCCACTTTAAGTGGAGGTTCCATAAGTTTGAACAAATGTATGTCCACAGTAACTGCAACTCCAATCATAAAGTATAACTTTTTACATCCCAAAGTTGTTCTTTCATCCCTTCTTAGTAAATCTCTTACTCTTTACTATAGATTATTTTTTGCCTATCTGAGAAGTTCATATAAATGGAACTATATAATATGTACATCTTTATGTCTACTTCTTATTTTCAGCATAATGTTTTTGGGATTCATCTGCAGTGCTTTTATATCAGTTGTTCTTTTTTTTTTTAAAGATTTTATTTATTTGAGAGAAAGAGAAAGAGAATGAGAGAGAGTGGGGGAAGGGGCAGAAGGAGAGGGAGAAGCAGACTCCCCACTGAGCAGAGAGCCCAGCACAGGCTCCATCCCAGGAGCCTGGGACCATGACCTGAGCCAAAGGTAGATGCTTAACTGACTGAGTCACCCAGGTGCCCCACCAGTTGTTCATTTTTTTTTAAATTGATAATTAGTATTCCTTTTTATAAATAGCACAATTTGTTTAAGAATTCACTTTTGCGGGGCACCTGGTGGCTCAGTTGGTTAAGCATCTGTCTCTTGATTTTGGCTCAGGTCGTAGGACTGAGCGCCACGTGGGGCTCCACACTCAACGGGGAGTCTGCTTGAGATGGCCTCCCTCTTCCTCTGTCCCCCCCCCCCCGCTCATCTGTGCACTCTCTCCGTCTCTTTCTCTAAAAAAAAAAGAATTCACTTTTTAAAAAGATTTTGTTTATTTATTTATTTAGAGAGTGAACAGGGACAAGGGTGAGTTCAGGGCAGAAGGAGAGGGAGAGAACAGACTTGAGCTGAATGCGGCTGATCTCATGACCCTAAGATCATGACCTAAGCCAAAAACAAGAGTCGGACGCTAAACTGACTGAGCCATCCAGGTGCCCCAAGAATTCACTTTTTGTTAGACGTTTTGGACTTTCCAATTCTTTGCTGTTATGAATAAACCAATTCTAAAGCATCATCCTCACGTTTTTGTGAAAAGGTATGTTTTACTTTACTTGGAAAAATACCCAGAGTGGGATTGTGGGCCATATGATGGTTATATTAAATTTGTAAGAAACTGTCTAACCATTCTCCAAAGTGTTTGTGCCACAATATGCATCAGCAATGTATGAGACAAAGGTCTACTTATATCCTAACCTCACTAACATTTGTAGTCTCAGTCTTTTTAAAATTTTAACTATTGCAGTAATTGTGTGGTGGTATTTTACTATAGCATTAATTTACATTTCCTTGACGCCTAATAGTGTTAAACAGCTTTTGAAGAGTTTCCTTCATTTTGTCTCTTTAATGTCCTTTGCACATTTTTTATTATCTTACTGGTTCATAAGTTTTTATATATTTCAGAGATAAGTCCTTTATCAGATATATGAACTGCAGATATCTTCTGCCAATTTGTGTTTTGCATTTTCATTTTGTTAATGAAATGGTGAATTTTGAAGAGCAAAATATTTTTAAATTTTGACAAAGTTTACTTATAAGTTATTTCTTTCAAATTTGTTGCTTTTAAGTGTACTGTTTAAGCCATTTTTGCCTACCCCAAACACTTTCTTCTATGTTTTCTTCTATAAGTTTTATCATTGTTTCTTTGATATCTGGGTTTATAATTCATTTTAAGTTAAAAGTTAAATTTTATGTATTGCATGATGTAGGGACTGAGCTATATACGTAGTACTAAAACCATCACATTCTTTCAAAATTATTTCTTGAAATGACTATTCTTTCCCTATTTATCATCTTGGCACCTTTTTGAAAATCAATGCATCATATAGGTGTAGCTGTATTTCTCTAATCTCTACCTTTATGCCTATCCTATTGCCAACATCATAATTTCTTGTTTATTTTGACTTTATGTTAAGTTTTAAAACTGAGATATTTAAATTCTCCAATTCTGTCCTTTGCATTTAAAATTCTGTTTGCTGTACTATTTCACTTTCAAATACTTATAGATTTTAGAAGAAGCTTATAAATTTCAACAAAAAAAATAAAAGTAAAAAAGCCTGCAGGGGTTTCTCTTAGGATTGTACTGAATCTTTAGATCATTTTGGGAACAATTATCATGTTTACAATATTGAGTTTTCCAATTTATGAATATGGTTTATGTCTTACTTTGATGGTTTAAATATATATGTGAACTTGGCTAGGCTATAGTACCCAGTTGTTTAGCTAAACTTTAATTTGGATGTTGCCATGAAGATATTTTCAAAATGTTAGTAACTTGTAATCAGTAAAGCAAAATATCCTCCATAATAAGAGTGTACCTTTTCCAATCAATTGAAAGCCTTAAGAAAAAAACCTGAGGTCCCCGAAAGAGGAAGTATTCAGGACTGCCCTCGGACTCGATACTGCAACATTAACTCCTACCAGAAGTTCTAGTATGCTAGCCTGTCCTGCAAATTTTGGATTTACCAGCCCCCACAAATGAGTGAGCTAATTCCTTAAAATAAATTTCTCTCTTTATTTACATACATTCTATTGGTTCTGTGTTGCTGGAGGACCCTGCCTAATAAATTCTTTTTTCTTCCCTTTTTTTAGGATTTAATTTCTTTCTGAAATTGTTTAAAATTTTCACCATAAAAATACTGCACATAGTATTTAAAATTTATCCCAAGGCCTCCAAAGAATTATATTTTTGTGCTACTGTAAACTGTATTTTTAATTTTGGTTGTTTCTTGCTAGTATAAAGAAATGAAATTAATTTGTGTTATTTTCAAATTGTATTATTCAACTTTTCTATATTCATTTGTTTGTCTAGTCCATTTTAGTAGATGCCTTAGGATTATTTCTATATGAATATTTTTTCTACAAAAGAAGACAAATTCCTTTTTTTTTAAGCCTTTACAGCACCTTTATTTTTCTGCAAGGTATTTCTCCTTCTTACAATTTTTCTTCAATAAGTTTCATTGAAATACAGCCACATCCACTTCTTTATATGTTGTCTATGCCTGCTTTCATACCACCAGGATGGACTTAACTCCTTGTGACGGAAACTATGTGACCTACACTATTTACTTATTGGTGCTTTACAAAAAATTTTTGCTACCCCTATTTTAGAATGTCCAAGAGTTCTTTTATATGGGTTCCAAGGCTCTATTTAAATTCTCCACCTCTTCATTTTGATCATGGACAAATTACTTCTTTATTCCCAAACTGTATACCTTTTATTGCTTTTACTTGTCTAATCCAAAAAGGAAAGCAAGCCTTAGAAAAAACTTATCAATTCCTTATTGTGCTATGAGAAATGATTCATAGGAATGAAAATAGGGTTGATACTGAGAAGAGAGAGAACAGTATTAAAGAAAAACTTATGGCCATATTTGATTGTACAAACAACGCAGACCTTTTCATGTATCTTTGCATACCTAAAATAAAATAGACAAATTCAATACAACACTTCTGCAATAATTTCAAGCTACTTGATTATATTTTTACATATCTTTAAAAATGTATTTTTATCCCTGTTGGAAATAAATATTTACCAAATATAGACAGGCATTCAAAAGAATGTGTGCTCTTTTAACTTCTGAGAACTTTCTAAAAATAATGTATCAGTTTGATAAAAGGCAGGAAGAAAGCAACATTTTTTCAGGTGTGATTTATTTTCAAAGTCAATCAGTAATCATCATCATGCAAAAAAAAAAAGAAAAGGCAGAATACAGTGACACAAATGGGCCAAGATAAAAAAGAAAGAAATAGTGACTGTTCGTACAGCATGATATATTTTGGTCCAGGTGTTAGGTGTTGTAAGTGTCTTGGCATTGGCCACCTTAGCATCAGAGTCACTGTTATGAACCCAGGAGTCAAATCTCTTAGGTTCACACTTTTAGTTCACTCTGTGATCGCACTTGATTTCTGTGTTTCGGGTTTCTTCATGCATAAAGTGGAGATAATTATTGTAGCAACCTAATAGAGTTATTATAAGGATTAAATGAGTTATTATTTATAAATGATTTAGAAGAGTGCCAGATACATACTGAAGTGTGTGTGTGTGTTTATTAAATAAAATTTTAAATGCATTTTACCTTGGGAAGAAGACATATTATTCATATGCCTTAAGGCAAAAGTATAGCAGTTGTCCCAAGAATTATTTCCATGATCAGCTCAAGAAGTTATATATTTAATTATAGAAAGATCACAAATTTTACTATACAGGAAAATTTCTTAGTCCATTTTGCAGTGTATTAACAGAGAGGAAAAAATGTTATTAATATTTTTCATGCATTACCAAAGAGCTAAGATTCTCCATCAGCACCCTGTGTTACTTCTTCCCCTCACCATTCATTACCTCACAATTTCCTGATCCTTGATGGATCCTACATTTTCCTACATTTTTGCCTTTATCATACTTATCACAACTGTAATTATTCTTCCTGTAGTTATTCTTTTTATATCTTTTTTTACAACAGAATTATAAGATGCTCAAATACAGGAATCATTCTTGTTTGCAACTACATCTCCTGTTTCTATCAGTGTCTGACACAAAGTATATGTAAGTTCCTGGAGAGAATGGATCTAGCATGCTCTTTTTATCTGTAGCTGTTGAGTGTATTAAGGGATACAATAAATATTTGTTGCATGAATGAATAAAGAACTTACAAAAATGATAAATTATTGTTTTTGATAGCTCAAAGATTTTCTGAAAAGTTACAGTGTAAATTTTTGGTGCTGCACTTTGAAAACATTGCCTTATTTCACTGTGTAGTAATATAATTCTGGTCATGTTCTCTGGCATTTACTTGATGTTTTGAGTATGTGTTTGTATTAAGGACCAAGTGAGAGCAGTTATTTGTGATAGTTCCCAATAGACTGGCCTCTAGTGTACGTATATGTTCTTTCAGTAATCCAATAAAACACTAATCTGGGTGCTGCTATAAAGGTATTTTGCAGATGTAATTAAGATTCCAGATCAGCTAACTTTACAATAGGAAAGCTTTCTATTGGAGGGCTTTGTGACCCTTCAAATCTAGGCCTAGAGGTTAGGGGTTGTGGGGAGGCGGTAGAGATATTTGAAGTGTGAGAGGAATTCCACGCAGGAGAGATTCTGCATTGCTGGCTTTGAAGAGGGTTAGAGACAAGTGGAAAGAAATATGGGCAGCCCCAGGAGCTGAGAGTGACCCTCAGCGGACAGCCAGCAAAGAAATAGGAACCTCAGTCTTTCAGCTGCAAGGAACTGTATTTTGCCAACAACCTGAATGAGCTGGGCAACAAATTCTTTGCCAGATCCTCGAGAACACAGGTCAGCCAACATCTTGAATTTTAGCCGCTGAGACCCTAAGAAGAAAACCCAACCACATTGTTCCTGCACTGCTGACCCATAAACTTGTGAGCTAAAAAATAGGTGCTGTCTTAAGCCACCAACTTTATAGTACTTTATCATGCAGTAATAGGAAAAGATTACATCTATTTACAGAAACAAGTAGATTTGCTTCAAATGGAAAGAAAAGTTGCCCAGGGCTCAGATGAAATAAATTTGTCTGACCATAACTTTCTCAGACTCAATTTGAACTATCTAGTAATAAAATTTTAAAATACTCAATTTTAACTGTGTAATAATAAAATTTATTTTAATAAATGAATAAAATGAGACAGTTATGGTTGAGTCTTCAAACAGATGAAAGAAGCAGTTTATTAAATTACTTTGTTACAAACATCCTATAAATTAGCTCCAGTCAACATGACAATGCTAATGGTAATGAAGAAAGTTTTTAAACAATATTTTAAAGACAAACATTGAGTATTTGGCAGAGATTTTGCTATTTATGCTTCTGACAAAACACATGCTGACTTCTTTGTATATACCAGAGAGATAATCCAGATTTACAGATCTCAAAAGTGTGTTTCCTTCAACACCCGTTGGCCTTTGTCACTTCTGTTTCATGTGCTTGTTTGAACCCTGACGCTTCTTGTGGAAATCACAAAGGACAGAGAACAATTACAACCCCCATTGTGTTTGAAAATCAGATCTGGGCCATTTTTTTCTGTGTCCTCCTATTGAAGAGGTGACTCTGCAACCTTTAGACTATGAGGACAATAGTTCCTCTGTGTAAAAGAAACAATCCACATACTCTGAGTCAGGAAACTGCAGGCAGAAGAATCAAGCAGAAGGGCAAGGTGAAGAGGAACTTCTGATTTTCTTCAGCCTTGCGACAGCTGCTACACTAGATTAAGTACAATTCCCAGTCCTTCTTACTTACTCTTCATCATGTTTTTGGAGCAATACTGAGCATCTCTTGTCTATTCCAGTCCCTAGCATTATTGTCTCATGTTGCTTTATTACCATAATAAGCTTGTGAATCATAGTAACTAACTCAGTAGGGCTCCTATGGTGAATTCATTTTCATAACCTCTTTTGTTGTCACAAATGTGATCCAAAAGGATGCCAAGTCAGCAGTTCCTCACTGCTTATTAATATAGCACGTCACAGAGATTCATTTAAAACTTCAACAGTTGTAATATAATGAAACACTCTACTTATAATTATGCTAACACTTAATAATAATTGGGCTTCTGTGCCTATATTTCATTTTGTTCCAAAGACTATTGGATCTTTTCGAAAGCAGCTAACCCCTCAGCAGGTGTTCCGCTTAAAAAGCCAGCATAATTAAGTAAAGAAGAAAAAGTGGTTATGGCATAAGCAACAAGTGTGCAACTGAAAGGTATAAATTAGAGTGATTGGGGGATCTAAGTTGTTCTTAAAGAGAATGCAAGGTTGCAAAATGAAAATCAGGAGGCTTAATGACAGTATGTAAACACATGGAAGTAAGAAGTAGTAAAAATGTGTTTCTTGATTAGCACAGCTTGTTGCCATTAAATTAATATGTAGAATTATATGTCAAGTATAAACAAGCTCTTCATAAACAGCTCATCCCATCAAACTCTGTTCTTGAAGGCTCAGTAACAGCAGAGACTCTAAGTAGCCATTCTAGTGATGAACATAATACCTATTTTTCAATCGTACCCTATTTGCCTCTGTTATAACATCTATATTCTGTCACAAATAGAGTTGAAATATAGATTTAAACACTAAATACTGAAGAAACATTGCATACAAATACTCAACAATCTTTTCCAAATGCAAAATATATATTTTGGATCTTTAATGACTCAACAATTCTTTATAATGTGACCTCACTATGATCTCTCAGTGAAACTTGCAGTTTTAAATAGAATTCACTAAATGATGCTATCACCTCACGCATTTAATTTTTTTTTAAAGATGTTATTTATTTATGTGACACAGAGAGAGAGAATTCACAAGTAGGCAGAGAGGCAGGCAGAGAGAGGGGGAAGCAGGCTCCCTGCTGAGCAGAGAGCCCAATGCAGGGCTCGATTCCAGGACCCTGAGATCATGACCTGAGCCAAAGGCAGAGGCTTTAACCCACTGAGCCACCCAGACGCCGCTCACACATTTAATTTTAAGTAAATAATTGAATAGATATCACTGAGTTTTAAATTGGTGGTAAAACACAATAATAAATAAGAAGAAGATATTTATAATCTATGTTTTAGGAAAATGTATTTGTAAGTACCCACAATTATGCTTTAATGACCCAAGCTTAGTGAATGTTCTAATAGCTGCTGGATATCAGACATTCTTCCTTCCTCTGGGGAATTTATAGTCTAGAAAAAGGCATCCAATAAACAAATATATAATGATAAATTGTGACAACTGCTGTGATTACAATAAAAGTAGGATTATGTAAGAGAAGAACCCTAGGTATCAGTTTAGAACAGATGATCTAGAATGGGAGTTTTCTCAAGGAGTCAGTGTACCTGAGACAAGATTGTCCAGAGGATAGTTTGGGATGAAGTGAGTGAAAGGACGTAGTTCCAGGCTGAGAATGGGCACCTAAAGCACTGAGAAGCAGATCAAAGTAGATCGTGCATGGTCTAGGATAGAGTTGGAGATACGGGATGAGTTTAGTTGGTCAAGAATCTCTTAGGGCAGGTTGAGGAATTTGGGATTTTATTTTAACTACATTGCAAGGTCATGAAAATATTTTAAGTACATGGAAGGTGGTGACAAATTAATGTTAATCTTTTGAAACATCACTTTGGAGGCTCTGTGGAAAGAGTACTATGAGATCAATTCAAAAGCTACTGCAATAATCTAGGTGAATGATGCTGGTTTAGATTAAACATTAGACATTAGGTCTTTGGGAACTATAACTATGCACGAGTCTCTAACGTTTGACAAGACACAAGAAAAATTATCCTGTTAGTGATACAAGATTGTATTTATTTATGTACTTATGAGTTTTTATTGCCTTGCTTGTTCTATAAGGTTCTAATTTGTAATTTTATTAAAGATACTGTTAATTAAAAATAAATGTGTGGCAAATCATGGTGAAGTGAATACTGAACAAAAAGACAAAAGGTAAATACCAAAAATGAGGAAAATTGATTAAGTTGTAAGCTATACTATTTTGTATATTAGCTAGAAGGTGAATACAATTTGCTTACAAAATTTGTAAAACTAATAAAAGCATGGAAACACATTTCTGTTTATGAAATATAAATATTATGAAAAATCCTTAAAAAAATTAAAACTGCTTCTCTGATACAGAATTCCTGATACTGACATTCAATGTGAAATCTTTCCATATGAAATTCTCAAATAAAAATCCTATGTCTAGAGAAAAATGACCACCACAATTCATAGTACTTATGTGGATGTACTATGGCCAGGCTTATTATTTCTTCTCCAGAATTAATCTTGGACTTGTCCTAGCTGCTGTTTCAAATAAATGGTCTCTAAATCTCAGCACAGACTTAAGTCCGGGCTCTGCATAGACCATTACAAATTCAAGAGAATGGTCCAATACCGAGGAAAGGTCAGAAAAAGTATGAACAGAATCTTTATTCCTAACAGGGTTCTCCACGGGGTGCTGAAGAATGTAAGTACTAATCTGTAAGGGAAAAACTCATTGCAAACCCACCTGAACGATGGGAAGGAAGAACACAGTGGTGAATGGCAGCTGGACACGTTAGAGACAGCAAAGATTGTGCTCTCAGAGGGCCTGGCTTTGCATACTGGCTCTACATTCAGCAATGTTTTAAACTCTCTGAGCCTCACTTACCTAGTTATAAAATGCTAATAAGACTGGCTGAACATCGCCGTCGTGAGGATTAGAGATGACGCATGTGCATGATCATTAGAGTGTCTGATGCATGATAAGCACTTAATGCATCGTGACTATTTTTCTTTACTTATTTTAAATAGAAAATAAAGCTTTTTAATGTTGCCTCCAAAAACTTAATGCTTGCAAAAATAATGCCAGTAAAATTGCTGATCTAATGAAATTGGCAAGTGGCAGCACATTTTGTTTTACTGTAAGATACCAGGGACTATGGAGGTATTTTATACGGTAACTTACCATAGTATATAAATACACGCTGATCATTCCACCAATTTCTGAAAAGTAGCTCTTGAGACAGGAAAAATCACCAGATGTTCTTACCACTCAGGGAAAATTTGGCAGTTATCAGGGTGTCAGGGGGTGGTGTGGAGGACTAAAGTAGGGAAGTGGTAAGGAGGGAACCGGAATATAAAATAAAATAACAATACATTACCCACTTTACCATAAAGCGCACCCTTAGTTTCATGTGCTGACCTCGGCCGGAGAACAAAGAGGATATTACAAATTCATCTTTTGCCTTCTTTTTCTTTCTCTGTGGTATTTTAATATTGGTTCAACAGTTTTAGAAATCAAGAATTTTGTACAATTATGAAATCCCATATTAATCACATGATTAAACAATGTACTAGAAAACAACCATGTTATCTCAAAAAAAATCTTTTGTGCACATTCTCAATGATCTTGGGTCACATATATCTAGCTCTGAAGGACTCAACTGTTTCTGTCCCAAGAGCTGAAGTTCAATTCTGTGTGTCTACTACCATCTAGAATACCTGGCAGCAGATTTTGCAAGTGGGTTTCCCTCATCAGTGATTCTTCAGGCGTTATTTACAAATATGAAGACATTAAGGATAATGCAGTATGGAATTCTTAAACTATCTTTCAACACGCTTTCCTGAAATAGCACTAATTTGGAAAATACATAAGCTAGTAGGTGTAAGCACGGTTGTGTGCAATGCTCTGCCACTTTTTATCATTCTTTTATCTATTATGAACATTTAAATATATGTTGCATAATGTTCAGAGGTAAATGTATTCTCAGTTCTTTGGATTTATTTTTCTAGTCACAATGAGTCAGAGAGCTATCAAAGGTAATAATAGAACTAAAAAAGTATAAATTGCCACATTTGTGTTTATAGTAATCTTGTAAGAGCAAGTGTTTCTAAGTAGACACTTTGATAATAAACAGAGTCTGGCTAGCAATTATTGGTGAAATATTTTGAATTTTCTATGAAATACTCATGGAAAGCCAAAAATAAGAGATAGTTTGAGTGCAGAACAGTAGAGCTGAGAGTCAATTGTGGTGATCTGGGACAAATTTTCACAAAATATAAGGCCTGTAGAACTGGATTAAAGAATGTAATTTGGGTAAATTGGTCACATGATATTTTGCCCCACCCCATTCCCCCATCTGTCCTCTGGTTAAGAAGCACAAAGTAAAAAGTAACCAAGAAATTAGGCATACAGCCATGGTGCTGTTCTTTGAGGCAACCACGGTGCTTTTGTTCGCTCAAATCCAATTCCAAAATTGCCATTGTCATATACAATCTGCCAGGACACTCTGGTAGTTGGGAAATGATAGAGGTACATTGAATTTGAGAGTTTTCTTTTTCAAAAGTAATTTGTTGTTGGCAGTCAGAGTAAGAGCCTTGCTATATCCACACCGGGATCAAAGGGGCAAGAAAATGGACAGATGGAAGGAATCGCAGTTTACCATAGTATTTTGCATAAAGTTCTCAAAAATTAAGCCATATGCTGGGGCACATTGACCTACTGTCCAAGTCTGGTCCAGAGAAAAGGCTTCAAGAGGCTGAGATTTGAGCCCAGTGAACACCAAACATTCATTTGGTAAATAGTAGGTTTTGACAGATGACTCTCCATTCAAGAATCAGTAAGTCAAGGATAATTTAGGGTTGAAAAACAACTCCTCTTCTTCCCCTGCTACATTGCACAGTATCCTGCTGGAAGGAGTCAATATCTTTGCTGTATTGTCACATTCTCACAGTGCCCTCTACTGCCTTTTTGCCAGGCTTGGGGACAACAGGTTGGTTGACAGCTAACAGATGAGCTTTCAGGTATGACAGACCAATAAGAAGAAGGAAAAATAATGAGTAGATGTCCTTTTCACATGTTCTTGATTATTAGAATACATTTTAAAGCCATCCTGGTGCTCATAAGCAGTATTTCTCCAGGGCGAAGCTCCCTTGTGAATAACTCTCAGAATATTCTACCCAAGTAAACTAAAAAATTATACTTTCGTTGGATGGTTATTAATTTATTAACTAAACGTGCTTTTTAACAAGTTAAAATGGTCTTTTAATTGCTAATGAGTTAATAATTTGATGCTTTACAATCTCAGCTACATAAAAATAAAATGTTTATACTGCAGATTATGAACCCAAAAAAGCAATATATTCCCTTCCACTAATTGTTGGAACTATCATTTTGCAAACCAGTAAATGATGCTAGAATGCCTTTACTGAGAAAGTCCAATTTGATGTAAGAGATTAAGAATTATTTTATTTAATCCAAATGTTTGGAAAGAGAAGAAATTAGACAAACTAAAACTTCCAGAAAACTGCAAAGACAAATGAACAGATGAGAAAGCATTTAGAACAAAGCTCATAAGGTGGTAGCAGAACTTTCTTCTTATTACTACAGTTACACGTTTAAAACTCAACTAGCAGGTCTTAGGGGAATCTATAACGACTTAGCAAAAACAGTTTAGAGCACAAAATAAAAGTTATTCTGCACGAATTAAAAGGGTATAACGTTTTTAAATCCATTTTTTTTTTTTTTAGATTTATTTATTTATTTGACAGAGAGAGATCACAAGTAGGCAGAGAAGCAGGCAGAGGGAGAGGGGGAAGCAAGCTCCCTGCTGAGCAGAGAACCTGATGCGGGACTCGATCCCAGGACCCGGAGATCATGACCTGAGCCGAAGGCAGAGGCTTTAACCTACTGAGCCACCCAGGCGCCCCTAAGTCCATTTCTTTTAAAGAAATTCCGTGGTAAGTTAATATGGAGTTTAAAAGATATCAACATGTAAATAAAAAATTGTGTCCACAATCACACTCAGTATCACAAGCCAGTTTCATAAAACACAAACACAGACACAGATAGTTTGACTCTGAAGTTTGTTTCTTGTCAAATCACATCTTTTTATTTCTTTTTATAGTAAGTAAATGCAAAAACACATGTCAAAATGATAAATGATGTATTTTATACCTGGTTTGGGTTAATAGTGCAAATTTATCAATGAATATTGAAACTAGTAGAAAAAAACACTACGATTTGTTCTCTTTCCAAAACAGAAACGGTAAATCACACAAACACATAATTTGTTCTGTTATATATTGTAAAGGTTATGTTTATACTACAAACTGTGAATGAGATTAATGAGTTTTCTCAGCACAGTAAACCTCCTCCACAGAAACAGAAGCTAAATTATAATAAATCATGGGTTTATGTTCACGTATTTATGGGATGGGAAAGATTTAGAGTTCCTCTGTACAGAAAGCCATCCCAAAGTAAAAGAGAAAATTATGGCATTCATACATAAAGGTAGACAAACTGGGCAAACTGAAAGTTTTGCATTCATGCACTTTAATAATGTCAGTAATTTATTAAAAGTAATTATCATGGCACAGTTTCATGGTTATACTTCACCAGAAGTGACAAAGTGCTAGTTCAATATGTTAGATACCTTCACATGATTATGTATCAAGACAAATTAAATTAGAGCTGTCATTTTTCTACATTTCTCTTAAAACTAAATACTTTTTTTTCCAAAAATGTGTCAGCAGTATTATAGGTGACGTGGTGTGATTCTTTCACTATAAAATATCTCATATTATTCTTTATGCTGAAAACTCAGTCTCATATCACTTTCTAATGATAAGGTTTTATTCTTTGTTTATAAACAAAGGAAAAAAACTGCTAATCGTATTTGGTTATCTGGTAAGAGTGTACTTTATTTATTTATTTATTTATTATTTTTTTATTTTTTAAGATTTTATTTATTTGACACAGAGAGAGATCACAAGTAGGCAGACAGGCAGGCAGGGAGAGAGAGGGGGAAGCAGGCTCCCCGCGGAGCAGAGAGCCCGATGTGGGGCTCGATCCCAGGACCCTGAGATCATGACCTGAGCCGAAGGCAGAGGCTTTAACCCACTGAGCCACCCAGGCGCTCCCTTTATGAAATTTATTTATGTATAAAGAGGTTTGGGGGATGAGTTTTATGGACAAATATCTTAAAGAAAATCTAAAATCATTTTTAAACTAATAGTATCTCTGCAATTTGTGGCATACTCCTGGAAAAATTAACTGAAGCCAAGTACTAAAATACAATTGTAGCAATCCTAATATAGATGCCAAGATCCCGGTAAATTTTACTTTGCCCATACCTCTAAATGAAAGATTCACTATTGGAAACAGTAGAGTGACCTTTCTACTCAATATCTTGAAAAGAAAAAAGAAAAAAAACAAAAAAAAATAGAATCTGATATATTCTGCTTCTGGGAATGTCATTCAATTTGGTTCAAATGTGATATAATGCTAAGAAAAGAGGAAATCATGTTTCAAAATATATCAAGATTATTTCAAGTGAAAGATTGATAAATAAAAAAATTCTTATGAGAGGATCAAGAAAATAATTTCAATGCTTCCAGTTAACGATGCAGTAATCAATTTGAATAAAATATTGTAAGGCCTCAAATGTCATGTTTTAGACATTTTAAATGGGCTGCTTTTGTCATCTGTCTTCAGAAAGAGATCAGACAAAGCACAGAACTAAACTTAGATCTTCTGTTCTCACAAGTGAGTAAAGAGTCTTTGTTAAAATTTATGCAGTCTTAATTAATCATGGAATAGGGTCTTTTTTTTTTAATATCTTATTTATTTATTTATTTATTTGACAGAGAGAGAGAGATCACAAGTAGGCAGAGAGGCAGGCAGAGAGAGAGGGGGAAGCAGGCTCCCCGCTGAGCAGAGAGAGTCCGATGCGGGGCTCGATCCCAGGACCCCGAAATCATGACCTGAGCCGAAGGCAGAGGCTTCAACCTACTGAGCCACCCAGGCGCCCCAAATAGGGTCTTTCTAATGTAGGAACCAGAAGTTACTGAGATTTGGAGGCAATGTAACTTTTCTAACATAGATTATATTAGGTCTTTTGAGAAATTTGGGTCCTTTAATGCATGAACAGACACTCATATTACCAAAATATTTTAATCCATCAAGTTTAAATATTTCCAAATAACATACATAATGAGCACAACTTCAAAGAGAATGAAAGTACAAAAATTGATGTTGCACAATACTATCTCTAAAGTGGTGAAAAATCCAAGAGTGAAGATAGAATTTATATAATATGAAAATTTTGATATTTGATGAAATGAAAACTTTTTTCTTTAAGCAGCATGCAATCTCAAAAGCACACTCTATATTGATTTCTACGGGGCAATAAATAGCAATTGATGAAAGGTGAACTCTTTCTGATTTGGCACCCTTCCTGACACCATATTATTAGCCACATCTCAGTCTATATTGTACATACAGTGTTATATGTCACATTATCACATACTGCCTACTTTTACATATTTTTTTATTCTTCTAGTGCTGGCTGACTATTTCTTAACAATAATTGACAAGTGAGGTAAGTGCATCATTTTTATTACAGAAACTTTCAAAAGGATCCACCTTATTTCCAACAAAATTGTTCCCTTTCTATCTGAACACAGAAAACTATAAAAAGTGTTATTGGCATACTTTAGTAGTGTGTTCACACTTGTTCAGCATTTTTATATCAGCTTGGTAGGAACCATATTATTATCTAATTATAAAACACCAGACTCAAAAAATAAGCCAATCAGTTCACTTATTCTTGTCTTAAAAAGTCATACTATAATAAGATGTCAGAAGTAAGAGCATTTTGGCTTTAGCTCTTTCTTAAAACTTAACTCATTCACAGTCGGTTTTATTGAGAAACATTCTACATCTTCTCATTTCTAAGAGCACTATTATGCTACATTAAAAAACATAAATTTAGTTAATAAATTTAATGAATGAAATTTCATAAAAAATAATAATGTTATGACTACAGCGAAAGAACATCAAATCTTTCCCCCCTTTACACATGACATTGCTATGCTTTATTAGGAATTACTTCCAGAACATAAAAGCTAGGGTTAATTAAAATGTCGTTAATGAAGATTTGGAGTCCAGTGAAGGAGTGTTTCATAGATTCAAGGTGAGTTCGAATCTGCACAACATTCAAAGTAAGTAGTTATAACAAGCTTAAAATAAACAAGCAGATAGACCAAACTAACACAGATCTGATGGCAGAGACATTTACTTTCATTCATTTTCAAATGAATTCAAATCTTCACACAACAAAAACTTTAAGCACAAATAACTCTACTGATGAAATCTATCAAGAAGTAAAGAAGAAATACAACCAAATTTACCCAAGTCCTTTTATAATGCAGAGAAAGTGGGTATATGTCCTAGCTTATTTTCTGATACCTTAATACCTTAACACCATAACCTTAATAGCAGAACCTAATGAAAAGTTATCAAAAAAGTACAAATATCCGTCATAGGTACAAATGTAAAAATCCTTGAAAATAAAAGAAAATAAAATTCACCAATGTATAGTAAAATATAATACAACATGTCCAAGTTATGTTTAACCCAAGAGGGCAGAAATGGTTAACTCATAAAAGTTAATCAATCATTACATTAACAGAAAAAAATTAACATAATTATACGGTCATCTCAATAGAATAAAAAAAGTGCATGACAAAATTAAACATTTTTATGTTTAAAAAAAACTCAGCAAATTAGGAATGAAAAAAAAGCATCTTTAAAAAATCTATGTCCAACATAGTTAATCTTAAAGGACTTAGTGCTTTTCTCCCAGATATCATAAACAAGGCAAGGAAATACTTTCTCAACACTTCTGTTTAAAATTGTACAAGTGAGCACAATAAAAGGTGAGAAAAATAAATTTTAAAAAATAAAGAGAGTAAAGATTAAAGTGAAAGAAATATAACTGTCCCTATTCACAGGCAGGATTATTTATACAGAATTCAAATGCATAAAACCCTAAGGGATCTACAAAACAGCAACTAAACTAAAAGCAAATCCTGAAAGTTCATGGGATACAAAGTCAGTATATAAGAATCAATTTGATTTCTATAATTTAGAGCAAAATAGAAAAATATAGCTTAAAATCATTTTAAAATAGTGTTAAAAGATAAATATATTAGAAGAGTTAGGCTGTGGATGAACAGGTTTTCTGTATTAAAATCTAGAAAATATTGTTAAGAGGAATTAAAGAGATCCAAAAAGATGAAGAGATATATCAGATTCATGGATGAGAGGACTCAAAATGTTTAAAATGTCACTTTCTCCAAATTGATAAGTCTTAATACTAATATCAGTGAGGTTTTTGTGTTTGTTTGATTTAATAGCAAATGACAAACAGATCTTAAAATTCATACAGAAATATTGAGGACCTAGTAGATATAGACAAATCTTGAAGAATAAATTTGGAGGACTTGAAATAAAGATTCAATATAAAGCTAAAATAAAACCCAATAAGAACAATGAAATACATAAATGAAACAGAACACAGAGCCCAGAAATAGACTCAACATTGTTTTTCTACAATGGCACCAAAGCGATTCAGTAAAAGAAGGCAAATATTTTTTAACAAATGGTGGTAAAAAAAAAAAACTGAGTGTACATATGGGGGAAAAATTCAGACTCCTTCTCATTCCACACACAAAATTATTTTAATAATGTTGCGACCTTGGGTTAAGCAAAGTATTCTTAGACTAGACAGAGAAAAAATAAGAAAAGAAAAAAATTAATTAGATCTTACTTCTGTTCACTAAAAAATACTTTTAAGAAAATAGGCAAACCACAGACTGAGAAACGTGGAAAAAATGGAAAGAGTCCCAGTAGTTTGTTAGAAAATTATGTATAAGAAGTTTGAGAACAGGCAAAACAAATATATCATGGAAAAAAATAATGATTATTGCCTTTTGAGGGTGGATAGAAGTGGCTCACTGGGAAAAAGCATGAAAAATTTGAGAGTTAAGGACTTGTTCTTTGTCTTGATCTGGACATAAAATACAGCGCTCTATGCATAGCCTGGATCTAATCATCAGAAAATATCTTTACCTCAGCTGAGGCACACTCTACAAACTCGCAGGCCTATAGCCTAAAAATGTGAATATCAGAAAGACAAAGACAGCATATGTTCCAGGTTTCAAGAGCCTAAAAAAACAGGGTAACTAAATACAATGAATGCAGCATCTTGGATGGGTTTTTAGAACAGGGTAAATAGTTATAATACATTATTAGAGCAACTGAAAAAAATTGAGTATGGATTGGGATAATGTAATAATGACAACTCTCCAGATTTTGATAATGTACCTTGGTTATGTCAGAGAATTTCTGAGGAAATATACATTGAAATATTAGAGAAAAGTTAATAACATCTCCAGCTTATTTAAATGGCCAAGAAAAATGTGCGTGTATATAAGAGAGAATAATAAAGGAGGTGGATGATTTCTGAATTGCATAAAAGATAGACCATAATTTCTTGTACGACTTCTGCAAACTTTCTCTAAATTTAGTGCATCAAAATAAAAATCACAAACAGACAAATCCAGGAGCAGTATGAGACAGATAAAAAGGAGGATGTTGCGATGATAGAAGGCTGAGAGATAATACAGTAAAAATTTAGAATTCTCAGCTCTGAGAACACATGATTCCTTTTGTTTTAAAAGATGCAATTGTTATCCAGATGAAGGATAGTGGAGGAAAGCCTTAGAGAATACAGTGAGGAAAAAAATAACTCGCCATCTGGAAGATGACTGTACTTAGAAGAAGGTGCATTTGCTTATGAATTTTATTTAACAGAACCATGTCTACTACAAGGACAAAAAGTAAAGAGAACCTCAAAGTTTCAGCTTAGAAAGGATTTTCTTTAATGTTACATGACTTGCTCAATATACACTGACCAAGATAGGTCAGTGTTAGTCTTCCATCTACTGCTTAGTAGTTGAATATATAATTTAAATTGTATGTGCATAGATTTTCTTATTCGTAAGTAAAGCAACAAGGATATCTGATTCATGGAATTGTTATGAAAATGTAGTAACAATTCATGTAAAAATGATAAAACATTAAACTCATTAATCACTCAATAACAATCAATTAAATACTATGTGAGTTATCATCATGCATCTGTATAAATATAAAAATTAGAGCATCTTCTGATATTAATAGATACAAATAGATAATAAATATCATTAGAGGCCACATTACGTGCCATAAACACTTGCAGAAAGTAAACATGAATTTGCTAAAGCAAACTTTTATTTAAAGCTTTTGACACAGGGGCGCCTGGGGACTCAGTCAGTTAAGTGGCCAACTCTTGATTTCAGCTCAGGTCATAATCTCATGGTCCTGAGATCCAGCCCTGTGTCAGGCTCCATGCTCTGCAGGAAATCTGCTGGAGGATTCTCTCTCTCTTTCTCCCTCTGTCCCTTCCCCTGCTGGCTCTTTCTCTCTCTCAAATAAATAAATAAATAAATCTTCAAAGCTTTTGACATAAAGTGTGACCTTTGAATATAATAAACAATCATGAAGACGTATTATCTTAATTTTCCTTCTGCCTTTTAGGGCTATGTTCTGTTTTGAATGGTTTGATCTGTGTTCCATTGGCAAAAAAATTTTCAAGACACAAGCCCCTTTGTAGTTGCTTCTCAGGTATAGAATATATTTGAGCTGGTGTCTTGGGAACCAGGCCATTTTTATACAATGAATTGCTACATACACTTTAAATGTCAAGACATGCTCTCAAGACTATCTAGGCTTTTCATGAAGTCTAACTTAAAACACTGTCACATTTTTAATTCTACACACTGATTTATGAACAATCACAGTAGATTTTCTTGACACTATTTTCTGACTGTTAAAGCTTGATCTGGTATTTCTAGTTAAGTACATTTTCTGTTGGCTTCCATGAGATGCTAACAGTTCTAAAACTTTAATAAAAATCTCAGTCATTATATATATATCTGCAAAAATCATATAATGTAAAAATACTAAAATTCAATCGTGACATTGAATATGATAAGCACATCTGTGTATGTATAATTCTACATGCACATATAATGAAATCCGCAAATGTCAAAATTTGAGTGGGTTAAGAAAGTCACATTGAATGCTCCATAAATCAGTGATGACAATATATGTAGTTACAGTATGGGAAGGATCTTTGAAATAAATCACATACATATGTAAATTATGAAAATACTTATGAAAACAAATGTAATATCCTCTATAATTGTGATAAAAATAGTGAGCTATAATTTCTGGTTTTAAGTAACTTTTTATAAATTAAGAATTTAGGATTTGACTCTATAACAGTCTTTTTTATATTGTATATTGTAATTTCATGGTCTTCTCTTTGGAGCCACAGTGCTTATTGATTTTGAAAGTAAATATGATGGTAGAACACAAAAATCTACTACGGTTTGCAAAATTTAAGTGGCACATGGAACATACTTTGATATAATGCCTAGGAATTTGTATATCTATCTAATTTTTAATGATTAATTAAGTTATCAATCATCCAACCATGACCTTCTCTACTTCCACTTGTTCAAATTTTTAAAACACAATCAAACAAAGGATTAAAGGCTGATTCCAAAGCTATATACTCTGCACACTATATGGCTATGCATTACATGTTTTAACATGTTTGAATATAAGTGAGAAAGGTAAGACAAGGAGAAATGAAGGTACTGAAATTAAGAATCATCAGTGATATGGAGAGTACACATAAGGGGCTGCATGGGTTTCCTTACATTTTTACTTGTAGTCCGGGAAGCAACACAGTTATCAGTGATGTGATCCATAATCATCCATCAAATAAATACAAACTAACTGCATGGCAGAGATTTGACTCTTCTTTGTATTTCAAGCAGATATATTCATTGTTTTCTGAAGACATTTTAAAAAGAACTTTGTTATTCTCCAAAGAGGTCAAGCTGCTAGTCTGTGAAGGGTTGTTAAAAAGAGTCTATTTGTTTGCTCTCTTGCTTCTGGACCATTCTCTCTCTTTCTGCCTGTCGGAGAGATCTTCCCGAGATGTAAATCAAACCCTTTCTTTCCCAAATCCTCCAATGGTATTTTGCTGCACGTGGAATAAAGGCTGACCTCCTCACTAGGTTCTACGAGGCCCCATATGACCTGGTCCTTGCCTGAGTCTCATGTACCATTGTAGAGCTGGCATCCACTCTGTTCCTCTCACTCACCTTCTTAAATGCTGCCCTTCTTTCTGATTTTCAAATAAGCCCAACTCAGTAGAGTTTAGTGTTGTTGCACTTGTATTCCCCTCTTCACAGAAGGCTTTCCCTCCAGATCTTCCGTTGTCCCACTAACTCCATTAATTCGGGCCACTCCCCAAACATTACCTCCCCTGAGAGAAGTTCCTCACTGATCCTGTCCAAAGTGATCCCCTCTGCAACCCATAACCTCTGTTGTAATACCCCATCTTTATCATCTTCACAGAATTTACAAATGTATGTGATAATGATTAGTATACTTTGGGTTTTTTTTTATTTTATTTTATTTTCTCAATGTTCCAAGATTCATTGATTATGCACCACACCCAAGGCTCCATGCAATACGTGCCCTCCTTAATACCCACCACCAGGCTCACCTAACCCCCCACCCCCGTCCCCTCCAAAACCCTCAGTTGGTTTCTCAGAGTCCACAGTCTCTTGTGCTTCATCTCCCCCTCTGATATCCACTTATTTGTTATTTATGTCCTCTCCTCCCAAATACAATATAGCACAGCCCAAGAAGCTGTTGTATTGCTGCTGTCTCCCAGCACTAAGAACAATGTCTGGCTCAGAGAAGACATTTAATAATGATTTTTCAGTGACTCAGAGAATGGGAAACTAATACAATATAAGCTGAGTACACAGCTCTCTGACTTCCTTGATAGTGCAAGAGCAGAAACGAACTATCTGAAGGAGTAGTTTTCGATCCTCAAAATCAGAGGATTCTGCAGAAGGGCCAAAAGGGTTGATGAATGACTGTGTTTGTGGTGGTCCTCACATGCTTCAAACTGAGCAAATTCTAAAAAATCTGTTTCGTCTCCAGTTCTGTGTAAAATCTCCTTGGAGAATAATGGTTTTGCCTGTTGAAACAACAGCAATGACAAAAATGCAACAATGTTTAAGAACCAATGATCTATACTAATGGGTGCAATGTTCATAACCTTATGGCAAGCCTCCATCAATTTTTTCTTTTCAACTAAAATTTAATAGCTATTTGGCAATATTGGGCTCAAGAGTACTTCCCTGACAAATCCTCTTTTTTTTTTTTTTTTAAGATCTTATTTATTCATTAGAGAGAGAGAGAAAGAGCTCACAAGCAGGGGGAGAGGCAGAGGGAGAGGGAGAAGCAGACTTCCCACTGAGCTGGGAACCTGATAGGGTGCTCCATCCCAGGACCTGGAGATCACGATCTCAGTCTAAGGCAGACGCTCAATTGTCTGAGCCATCCAGGAGCCCCCTGGCAAATCTTCTTAGAGAAACTAGTCTATGTACCTGCTCAAGTGTAGAGCAGTGTGCTTTCAAAGTAAAACCACTAACTTTTTAATAAAAATTGTAGATCCAGATTAAAACTCTTGACTGAATATAAGGTCACCACATGTCTATTGAAAAAAGAGCCAAAGAAATACATGCTAGCAGAGTTAGTTTCTGCTTACATAGATATATTAAAGTTGAAGGCCCGGATTTCTCCCCCACAAGATGATATTAGCTAATATTTTTGTTTTCAGGCCCTCAGGCAATGGATAATCTTTGAGAAGTATCATTTCGTTTAGTCCTAACAACAATCCTGTTGAGATACTATTATTTCCCATATTACAAATAATTCCTGTAGTTTGAATCCAGAGACATGGCTCCTGATCATGTTGTTATGATTTAGTCTAAATTTCTTAAAAACAATTTTAACCAAGATAAATAAAGGAGGAAAATTGCTTAGTAATTATTAACTACAAAGCTATTAAAAGTTGGGACAGTAGTTTCTTCAAAAAGCATCTTTGACTCTAATGTAGATAAATCACATCTTCTATATGATATTTATTAGTAGGAATATTCACTTAATCCAACTGCTATGATTAAGGGGGTCACAATATTGACACATGTACATGGACACACATACACAATACTGTTTTTCAGGACACCCAACATAGACATGATTCTCAGTTAGTGTGTTATTTCAAATCACCAAGAAACACATTAAAAAGGATCATCGGACTCTTAATTATTTATGAAAAGATTCAGCAAGAAAGAACTCTATAGAACCTCCTTCTCATGGCAGCAAAGAAGGACATGATTCCAAAGAAAGTTAATAACTGGAGATCCATGTAGCACGTATGGCTATTGAAGGGTGTCTTTATGAATATTTGCTCATAAAAACAGGCTGGAAAAGGTCAATCTACAGTGTGTTCATGGGCCCCTAGGTGGTTCAGTCAGTTAAGTGTCTGCCTTTGCCTCGGGTCATGATTCCGGGGTCCTGGGATCCAGCCCCATATCAAGCCCCTTATCCAGCTCCCTGCTCAGTGGGAGCCTGCTTCCTTCTCTCCCTCTGCTGCTCCCCCTGTTTGTGCTGCTTCTCTCTCTCTCTCATTCCCTCTCTCTCAAGTAAATAAATAAAATCTTAAAAAACAAAATAAAATAAAATAAAGTGTATTCATGACCAATCTCTCCTGTTAAATGGTAGTATAAGAGAATCGGGCTTTTCTTAAGACCCTAAACTACATTTGTAAAGGCACAGTACCCTGAAGAAAATGTGTATTTATAGAATACTCAATAATTCCAGTATAGCCAATGCATAAGAAGCATGACAGTGAGTGACATGAGATACAATTGGAATGGAATCTGGTTGTAAGGCAGGTCCAATCATCAAATGACATCAGAGGAGGAACTGCAAATTATTTAAGACTAAACAAGCAAGTAGCATTCCCCTATTGATCAAGCTGCCTGTATTCTGATCTTTCTCCAAAGCACCTCTATTTCAAAGGTATGAACTTCCTAAAATAGACGTACTAATAATAGGCACATTTACTTTTTGTATTTTATTACACTTGGGCATAAACCATTCTAAAAACTCCCTATCACCTAAGAGACTAGTTAAGTCCCCTTTGGGTAGTCCTAAGACACTTCACAAACTGTCTAGGTCAACTTCTCCCACTGATATCCGACTTTTCTTTTTGCCTCACGCTATATTCTAGCGTGAGGGAACTTTGCCATTCTTGTCCATGCTTCATCTCAGTCTAATTATCACTTCCTCTTCTCAACTCTTCCCTGGTGCCTTTTGGTGGTCAGTCAACCTCTCTGTCCGCTCCCAGGAAAGAAGGTAATTGGCTGCCAGCCACAGAGCTTACGGAGCTTATTCCAGTACTGAGACAGATGCTCGATTAAATAACCACAAAGGTCATTTCCAAGTTTTTATCACTTGTCTACAGGCTATTATGTTTGCATAAACATTGGCCACATCAATCAACAAGCCCAAACAACTGAAGGTTTTGCATTTACGTTACTTGAATAAAATAAAACTATGTCTCACTTAACTGCCTTTTTATGTTAGAATTTTGTGTCTTTCAGAATGATGGCACTACATTTTGTATCAGATAAGTGGATATGTATTACTGTAGATATACTAGTATATTAGATAGATACGTTTTCCGTATTATGTAGCATAGTATATTAGCTTGCTAAGGCCTTGTAACAAAGTACCTCACACTGGGTGACTTGAACAACAGAAATATATCGTCTCACAGTTCTGGAGGCTAATAGTACAAGATCAAAGTGTCAGCAGTGTTGGTTTCTCCCCAGGGTTGTGAGGGGAAATCTGTTCCGCGCTGCTTGTGGTTTATGGGAAATCTTTGGCATTACTTGGCTTGTAGAAACATCACTAATCTCTGTCTTCATCTACACATGGCATTTTCCTTTTGTGCATATTTGGGTGCAAATTTCCCCTTTTTATAAAGGCACCAGTCATATTAGATTAGGGGCCTATCCTACTCTAGTACACCTCATCTTAACTAATTATATCAGCAATGACCCTATTTCCATATAAGTTCACATGTAAGATTTAGAATTTCAACATATGAATTTTAGGGGGACACAATTCAACCCATAACCCATAATATAAATATATTATTATTAATACAACCCTATTTATACAATTAATATGTTACTATATTAGATAATATCATCTATACAACTACATTGATATATAGATATTGACATAGCACATAATATGTATCTATGCTACTAGCATATTATATTAGAAAATATATTAGTATATCTTATAGTTTGTAATTAGATAATATATGCATGATGGATAGATTATTTATAAGAAACACATTTAATCGGCCTATTGACCTATTCTAAACAAAATCTACAAGCTGACTTATTTATGGGAGTACCCCCAAAAAACTATCCAAAACAATTTTTCCTGCAACTTTCTCTTAATATACTAATTCTTTACAGGAGAAAACACAAAATATTATTAAGAATTGTAAAATATTAATAGTATCATACCGAATGTGTTTCGACATCAATATAGAGGTTTTTCCTGGTAAAATTTCAATAATATATGTATCATGAAGCTACAACTTTCAAAGTTGCAATTCTATGACTAAGACTGAAGGAATGGTAAAGAACCTGCATATATGTGC
>CM052883.1:34516426-34547824 GCA_028534135.1 Potos flavus
TTAACTTGTGTATATTTTTTTATCCCTTTATAGTCAACTTTTCTGTGTCCTCTGATTTAGGATTACTCTAAAAGGAGAATATATCTGAATTTCAGCTTTTACCTGATGAGAGACTTTTTTTTATCATATAATATGGAGTTACAACTTTTTACATTTGTTGCAATTACTGACAATTTGAACTGTTTTGCCCCATTTTCTTTTGACATGATTTGCTTTGCATTTACTGTCTTCTGACTTGTTAGATTAATTAGTTTTGCACTTCCCATAGTTTTTATCTTCAAAGTTGCCTATTTTTAGATTTCCTTCCTAGTTTTTCCTTTATTTTTATTAATTTTTAAATCTTTATTTATTTATTATTTTTATTTATTATATTTATTTATTTATTTATTATATTTATTTATTTTTAAATCTACATTTTTTCCCTAATAAATGCTAATATTAATCGATGCTTGCTCTTTATCCGAACAAGGCAGGTTGAATGGCTTACTTTAGTTTCTTAATGAAATTGTCCCCCCAAATTCTCATGTCTCTTTTGCACATTTAGTTCAAATTTGTTAACCATAAAGCTCTATTAAACTTATCCTATTTTCTTTGTATTTTTTTTATTTTTTTATTGTTAGCACTTAGTAAGTATATTACTATGTTACCAATATGTGTTCTCTTTGACTTTTTGTCTTTTTTTTTCTTCAGCATTCACTTCTTTATTTGCCGAAATACATCTTTCAGAGTTCTTTCATCAACAGGCTCTGGGAGTAACACTTCTAAGTAATCATATAGTTTTCTTTCCTTAGCTATTGTAGTTGAAGAACACTTTGCTATCCTGATATCATTCTTCTGTAGATAATCAGAGTTTGCCTCCTTGGTGGACTCCAGGATTTTCTCTCTGTCCTGACACTCCACGATTTCACTACAATGTGTCTATTCCACACTCAGGGGCTCCTTGATCTAATGGTTCATGCATTTGCTCATTCTGGAATAATCTCAGATTTTCAAATATTTCCTCTCTACCATTCACTTTATTTTTCCTGCTTATTCTTCTTTTAGAAGTATCTTACAGAATTACATGATAATCTCCTTCTCTCCTTATTCCTATTTCCTGTCTACCATCTTTTTATCCCTCCATATTGGTTTTTGGGACATTCTCTTGCTCTGCCTTCAAATTCATTAAGTATCTCCACAAAGATTTCAATCTCACTGCTTCCCAACTTCCATCTCATCACAGAACTTATAGAAAATACTAATACTTGTAGAGCGCACTTGAGTAAAAGACAAGTCTGCTCATTCTAGTAATTTGCTTTAAACATTTAATGTAACAATTGAGGGTCTTTCAGTCTCCAAGATTCATAACTGTTGTTTTTAACCAAGCACAGTCACTAATATCTTTAGGTACTCAAATTGTAATATGAATATTTTGACTTAATAATCAGGTTTTGGGGACGCCTGGGTGGCTCAGTGGGTTAAAGCCTCTGCCTTCGGCTCAGGTCATGATCTCAGGGTCCTGGGATTGAGCCCCACATTGGGCTCTCTGCCCAGCAGGGAGCCTGCTTCCCCCTCTCTCTCTGCCTGCCTCTCTGCCTACTTGTGATCTCTCTCCTCTGTGTCAAATAAATAAATAAAATCTTAAAAAAATATAAAAATAAAAATAATCAGGTTTTGTGGTTTATACCAACTGACATGTCATCATTATGAGTATTAATCATGTTCTTCAGAAACTAGAACTTTCTATTTCTCTTGTTTTATTAAAATTAAAAGTTGACAACTGTCATGCAGCCTAATTAAGAGAATTATTCTGTAACACATGTGCCATTTGGACTTTAGTTATTAACTGTAAGACATTACAACTAGTGCTCAAATGAATATTCTTGTGATGCCCTCATAAAAGAAGTTTAAAAAGTTCAAATCTCTTCCTGCCTCTGATGGATACTTTTGTAGTAATTTGCTAGCATAATTATATTAGGCTTGGCACTTTTGCTGGTATAACTACACAATACATGGCATCATTGCTTCATTTGCTCAATTTCCAATAAACCGTTTAGCTTGAAAATGAAAAGAATTATTGAGTCACACTAAGATATATTTGTGTATTTTAATTTTTGTTACTTCTTACCTCCCTTTTCCCTCCTTTCTTTCTTCCATCTTTTTCTTCCTCCTCTGCTGTCCCTCTTCTGTTCTTCCTCCTTCCCTCTTTCCCTTTCCTTCCCTTTCTCAATTTCTCCCTCTCTCTCTCCCTTTTTCTTTCTCATTTCTTTGTTTCTTTTTCTTTGATTACTACATTTACTTGTGACTTTGATGATTGAAACCAAAATGTTCATTATGCTTGAACTGTAAAGATATGTAAAAATTAAATTATTTAAATATAAAATACTTAAGTAGAAGAATTTTATCTCCAGAAATCAATTTTTTAAAAGATAATGTTTTAAAAAATTGTAAAGAATATGTTGAAAATCTATCATAGTTTAAACAAATTTAAAAATATTGAAATAGTAATTTTGTTTAATTCAGTAAGTGTAATTTTATAAAATCACAAAAAAGTAATGATAAATTTATATATGACAAAGTACTTAGAAAAATCAATTTTAAGAAGATCACTTTATTTATCAACACAGCTAGCCTTAGAAATAAACATTCTTTGCATTCTAAAAAACAGCTTTGAAATTCTATCAAATATCAAGCTGTAGCTAATTTTTAGTTTCAAAAATTAAGAATGATAGAGAAGGATCAAATAGAAAACCAGGAAATGAATGTAATTGAGCATGTTCTATTTCAGAATAATTAAGGTCAGATGATGAGAATAATAATCATTAGAACAATTCAACAAAAATTCTAGAATATGAAAAAAGTGCAGGATTGAAGAATATATGATATAAAATATAATACAAAAGAAGAAATGTTGATAATAATAAAAATTACAATAATTATCAAACTAAGTAATATATGTAATGGAAAGATAGAGAATGAGACCATGCAGCATGGCCAATACAGAACACTCTCAAGTGGCAGGGCTTGGGCACAGAGTCACATGGACAAAAATATAAATTACGTATTCAGGAATTTTATAGAGGAAGGCACAAACATATTCTAATATAATTAGTGGTTGTGAAAGTATTTTAAAATTAAAATTTATGATCATTTATGTCTCACAGTAAACTACAATTTACTCAAAGAACAATAGTGGTGGGAAACTCTGGGCTTGTTTATTCTTTAACTCTATATTGATTTTGTTTTTTTAAACTAAAAAACTCTATTTTTAAAAAATAACTCTACTTTTTATTTCCAGATTTTTACAATGCTTTATGCATGTTCCATGGGAGCTTTCTCATCCCCTAACTCTCTGAATATTACAAATCACTGCCAGTACCATCAACTTAAAAGCTTAGATTCAACCAAAACCTCTGAGCATGGAGACTGGGTATCTCTTATTGTCAAATATTCTGAAAAAGATTAGGGTTGAAAACCACAATTTTTAATACATACTTTTCAGATCTTTAATCCTGTTCTGCTTTCTTTAAACTCTGCTGTGAATTTTCTTGAGTCTGCGAACAAACTTTCACATAGTAATAGTCCCCATATATTCTATAGTTTTTGTTTGTGAGCTCATCTTCAGCAGTAAGCTTTCACTGTGTCTTTGTAGGGTGCTGCTACTATTACATTTTTCCCAGTAAATATTATAACGCTGCTTACAGTTGTCGATTTACTAGAGGTTTAAATGTCATTATCAGTCTAGTTGCTATTGACTTTAAATTTTATTTCCGTTTTGTTCTTTCTAAAACTGACAGCAAGTGAGGTTTATGTTTTCACTCCTTTAGTAGTTGATTCTTCTATATTTCAGCCTAGATGGAGAACTGTCTTCAGGTGAGATTCTAGGAAAGCAGATAGATACGTTCTAATCCCTATTTGTAGGCAGCACAGCACCATTCTGGCTTCTGGCTTTATTCAGACCAGTTTTAACCATGGGTCCTCTGTGGGTTTCAAATCTTTTGCCTAATATCCATATTAACTCCTTGTCCTCTATGGGCCATGTGATTTTAACTCCCATTCACATTCTGGATACCCATTTTCTTTCTGGTCACTTGGGGATTTTCTTTTCTTATTTTTGAACATGGTTATCTAGTAAAATTAAACAAATATTTCTTTGAAACAGAATTTTCTAACATGTTATTAATCCGCTATCTTGACTGGAAATCTTGAATATTAATTCTTTAAATATAATGACACGCTGTGTTCTAAAACAATTTTGTTCAGATTAAAAAATAATTTTGCTTGTTTTGTTCTTGAAAGCCATGGTTTCTCTGGACATATAAACTAAAGACTCAATGTTGTCCTAAAATTGACAAACAATATTTTTAAAGAAGTTGGAAATAAATTAGTTTAACACATTAACATATTTATTCACTCAAAAATATATGTTAATATATTGCTGGAAAATTTAGAACACTACAATATTTTCCTGATGTGATCCAACATTTATCTAAAATCCAAAATATAAAGTCAGGTACCATTCACGTTTTAAGTGCAACTTTTTAGTGGTTTAATAAAGCAACATGAATTTATTAAGCTCTCAGTAATCTTCAGCATTTAAATATTTAAGTTTATTTTCATAGTACAAACCAGATCCTGAGGTTGCTATAGTAATGTTAAACTACAACTGCAGGTAATGATATTTTTGAGGTAGGATAACAAAAAAGATTTAATTTACTCACAATGATTATATTTTCCCCTTTGTCCTGGTTAGAAGTAAAATCCTAATTGCCTTATTCTTTTTTAGGAAATATTAGAATATCTTTAATAATTCTAAATTACATATTACCTAAAGATTATAAAAAACCTTATCTGTTAGAAATTTTGCTATCAATCTTAAATTTAGTTCCCATTTTCTTATTGTTAAATAATTCTATGTGGTTTAAATATTTGAATTTATAAAAAATATGGAACAGTTTAGTCTGTTATATGAATGCTTGTTTTATATACATTCCCTACAAAAGGTTTTTGATATCTTTTCTCTCAAAAAGAACTATTGTTTGTTAATATGATCATCTTTAATTTACGAATCTTTTTTTCCCATTGCTTAGCCTTGCTTCTTTACCTTCTATATATGAATTTCTTACAAACTTATTATTTTTCTCTAACTCTACACCTTACTTCTGCCTTCAGTACTTCTGATTTCCAATAACAGAAAGTAGACTTTGTGGGCAACAAAGCATTAACAATTTTTAAAAGCAAGGGTAGTGGTTCAAAAGCCAACGCTTAGCTCGAGGAGTTAAAATTTGGCAAACATGCTTTATAAGTTCTGATATTCTATCAAATTTTAATAGTTTTAATTGCCTAATTATCTGCTCCAGTGCAATAATAAAGGCTTTTAATATTTCATTTTCTAGTATAGGAAAAAGTATTCCAGTCTGTACAAGAGAAACTCCTAACCCTCTGTTGAATGTTAAGTTGAAGTACTTTCATATAATCTTGCACTTTTGTAAGCCAGCTCCATCTGTCATCTTACTTTTGTCCCCTCCACCTCCCTCCTTACCCAAATGTTACTTGTTTATTCAAGGAACACCTCGTTTTCTTTCCTTTATCTTTTTGTCATTGGCAGCTCTGCTTTTTATATCCATTTTTATACTCTTCAATAAATTCCTCTCTCTATCTGTGTGTGTGTTCTTTAATGCCGGCAATAACTTCCTTTCTAAATGGTCTATGCCTCCCCGTGCCTTTGAAAATTTTGTGCTCTACTCCTGATCTTGCTGTAGCACCTCCCTTAATCTGCAGGTCTGTGCTGTACTGAATAGTTAGGAGAGAATAAATGCTTTTCTTCAGGCACTGACAGGAAGAAGTGCCTTGAGCACACTCAGCAGAACAGGGGACCATGAGGTCAACAACAATAAGGATTTGGAGGCAACTTCTAGGCACAGAATCTCTCCTCAGAAAATTCTGTGATCCATTTTTGGTCTCCTTAATTGAACTGATCAATCTATGAGAAATACATAATAATTAGGAAAAATTATTTTGTTTATTTACAACCTTGAGAATCTCTTCCTCACACCACAAGTGCATAAGAAATTCCAGAAAAATACTGTCAGGAATGTTCAAAATATTACTATTTTTGTACCCGAGATCAGTACTCTCATTTTCTATTTCCCGCACTGAGATCAGCCCATCAAGTTATTCAGCCTCATTCTTTATTTAGGTACTACCTGCTAACTCTAAAATCTTTGACACTTTACAAATGAAAATGAAAATGTTTACTTTCAGTTTCATTATAAGGTAGCAAAGGAACTAATCAACAGTAATTAGGGCTTTAAATATTCTTCAGTGATGATGTTCCCATTATAATCAGCTTGGGAAACTATGTAAAATCATTTTCTTTTCCTGAGAAAAAGGTAATGTTCAATTGAGGAAATTTGCAAGATACCAAAGCAGTCATATTTTTTGAAAATCATTTATCTCTAACACAATTTTTTTCTTTAGAAAAAAAACAAATGTATTGCAATTCACAGGGAAATATTAAACCTAAGTGAGAGAGTCCCATGAGTAATACAAATACTCACATCATTAACGCATTTCAATAACACGTCTCGTTATTAACTATAGTACTATCCTGACTTAGTCAAAATTCTTTTTGTGACTTAGGGCAAATGAAAACTAGAGGGTAAGACCCACAACTTAAACCCATAACCGGTTTCAAAATTTCATTTGGTTTTACTGATACTAGGAATAAAAAATAGGGGTTCTGTGTCTCTTCATATAATATACTTTACAAATAAGCAACTAAAGAACATTTCACAAGAAAGAATATTTATATGCTAAAAATATGCTACATCAAGCTTAGCTGTTTTTGCACCATACCTGGATCATTATGTTACTCGTATGTTGAAAACAACTAAGAATATGCTACATTTGTTTTTGAAAAAGGCTTTAATGATAATTTTTGTGACAGGAAGTTGAAAATTGCTAGCATAAATGTTCCAGAATAGAACATCAATCAAAGGGATTTGGTTAAAAATTGAAGTAGAGCATTTGACAAGAAATTATCACTATCATGGTTTTAGTAATCACAACGCTTGTTAGTAATACATATGGAACTCGAGATCTAACAAAATAAAGCATTCGCACTACAAAAGAAAATATATTTTAGATTACAGCTTATAAAGTGTTTTACATTTTCTTTGAAAATGTTTTAAGTTGGTAATCTTAACACAAATAAAATGTACATCCTTTATTCATTTCCAAACCACCTCTCTTCAAAAAAAAATCTGAATTAAAATACTTACTTAGCTTGTTTATCAGTGTTTTTAAAAGTCATCTTATATACATCATATTTCTTAAGCTGAACTCCTTTGAAACAGTGGAGATGAATCTTTATCAAAAAAACAGTTAAATAAACAAGTGATCGGTTCTAGAATTATGCATACTTAGCTACATTAGAAATCAAATTTATGAGAAAGAAAATAGAGCTGATATCTTAAAGAGTTTAACCTGACCAAAGAACTACTGCATGATTTTTGCAGTTCTGTTATTTTATATTTGTATATTTGCTTGCATTCCTGTAAGTGTTGGCAATAGTTAACTTTACACCTAACACACAGTGTGAGCTGCGGGGTGGAGTGGTCGCTAAGCAACCTAACCAGAAGAA
Source organism: Potos flavus (assembly GCA_028534135.1). NCBI lineage: Eukaryota > Metazoa > Chordata > Mammalia > Carnivora > Procyonidae > Potos > Potos flavus. Next base: position 34,524,051 of record CM052883.1, read on the forward strand.
CATTAAGTACCAGATTCTCCTCATTTAAATCTGTGTGAGAGCTAGAGAAGTGAGAGATTTTTATGGGCAGAACTTTTCAAGTTGATTTGGCTAAACTAAGCAGCCTGCAATTTGTATGCCTGAAATCTTGTCAGGTTGGCAAAGGCCAAAACAACAGAAATTGGTTTATAAAATACTATTACTACTGTGAGAAGAATTTTTCTTTAAGGGATAGACTAAGTTTTATTCTGAAGTAAAAATATATATATTTTTTCAAATACTGTAGAAATTTCCTATTTTGTGTATTTTTATTCCTGTACCACTTGACATTCTGAAAATAATTCCTTTTTTTTTCAAGATTTTTTTAAATTTTTAAGTACTCTCGAACCCAACATGGGACTCAAACTCACAACCCTGAGAGCAAGAGTTGCACGCTCTACTGACCAAGCCATCCAGGTGTCCCTGAAAATAATTCTTTTGAAGGCAATTTATTTTGCCATTAAAATGAACCCAAACCGATCTTACATGTAATTAAATGGAAAATCTTTACTCTTTTTTATATATTTAAGCACAGAAAATACCTATTCTTTTTTTTTTTTTTTTTAAGATTTTATTTACCCATTCGAGAGAGAGAGTGAAAGAAAGCATGAGAGGGGAGAAGGTCAGAGGGAGAAGCAGACTCCCTGTGGAGCTGGGAGCCTGATGTGGAACTCAATCCCAGGACTCTGGGATCACAACCTGAGCCGAAGGCAGTTGCTTAACCAACTGAGCCACCCAGGGGCCTGAAAATATCTATTCTTACTAGGTTCCTGATATTAATAACTCAAGTTAAAGAGGTGGATAGCTCTTATTTGAAAAATCTTCAAATTTTTTTATTTTTTTATCCCTATTCTGAGTTTTAAAAAACAATTACTTCCCTGCTGGGTGACTCAGTTGATTAAAGCCTGCCTTTGGCTCAGGTCATGATCCTTGTCGGGTTCCGAGGGGAGCCTGCCTCTCCCTCTGCCTCTGCCCCTCCTCCTTGCTTGTGCACACTTGTGTGCTCACTCTCTCTCTCTGTGTCAAATAAATAAATAAAATCTTCAAAAAAAAAACAAACAGTTTTCAGTTTTTCCCTCCCTTCTCTTACAATCCTTTGTACTGTTTCTTATGTTCCACATATGAGTGGAACCCTATAATTGTCTTTCTCTGAATGACTTATTTCACTTAGCATAATATTCTCCAGTTGCATCCATGTTGATGTAAATGATAAGTATTCATCCTTTCTGATGACTGAGTAATATTCCATTGTATATGTATACCACATTTTCTTTACCCATTCATCTGTCAATGGATACCTCAGCTCCTTCCACAGTTTGGCTATTGTGGACATTGCTGCTACAAACATTAGGGTGCAAGTGCCCTTTCACTTCACCACATCTGTATCTTTGGGGTAGACACCTTGTAGTGCAATTGCTGGGTCGTAGGGCAGCTCTATTTTTAACTTATTATGGAACCACTATCCTGTTTTCCAGAGTGGCTGCACTACCTTGCATTCCCACCAACAGTGTAAGAGAGTTCTCCTTTCTCCACATCCTCGCCAACATTTGTTGTTTCCTGTCTTGTTAATTTTGACCTGGGTGAGGTGGTATCTCATTGTGGTTTTGGTTTGTATTTCCCTGATGCCAAGTGATATGGAGCATTTTTTCATGTGTCTGTTGGCCATTTGCATGTCTTCTTTGGAGGAAGGTCTGCTCATAAATTCTGCCCATTTCTTGACTGGATTATTTGTTTTTTGGGTCTTGATTTTGATAAGTTCTTTATAGATCTTGGATACTAGCCCTTTATCTGTAGTGTCATTTGCAAATATCTTTTCCCATTCAATACGTTCCCTCTTAGTTTTGTTGACTATTTTCTTTGCTGTGCAGAAACTTTTTATCTTGATGAAGTCCCAGTAGCTCATGTTTGCTTTTGTTTCCTTTGTCTTTGGAGACATGTCTAGCAAGAAGTTGCTGTGGCTGAGCTTGAAGAGGTTGCTGCCTGTGTTCTCCTCTAGGATTTTGATGGATTCCTGTCTCACATTTAGGTCTTTCATCCATTTTGAGTTTATCTTTATATATGGTGTAAGAAAATGGTCCAGTTTCATTCTTCTACATGTGGCTGTCCAATTTTCCCAACACCATTTATTGAAGAGACTGTTCTTGTTACCATCAGATTTTTTTAAAAAATTTTGCCAGCCTGGCAAGTCATCGTCATGATTGATCATAAGAATGAGTGTCATTTAATATATTTTTCATTTGTGACCTGCCCCATGAGAGATTATATGAACATTTAAATCTCCATTCTTACCTGAGGTAGGCTTCCCAATGGTGCTTCTCCCTGTAGCAGGATTAAACAACACTGTCCTATTGAATTAGGAGTGAACACACAGTGGGTGGAAACTGCGTGTCACTTCTCTGCCCAATATTTTAAAAACCACATGTGATTTCCATAATTCTATCTATCTTCTGTCTTGAAGGCCAGTAATATACCAGATGAGTTTGCTCCAAAAGCAGGGGTCCCTAAGTAAGACCACAGAGGTGGGTCAGAGCCTGTCTGCAATAGACATGCAGTGTGAGAAATTAAGGTTTGCTGTTTTAATCCACTAATGATTCTTAGTTTAAAAATATATATTCTGGACAACAGTTCTTGTTGAATTCAAGCTTTGGAAACACTATTTCCTATATTCTTTGTTTTTAATTCTTTCTGTGGTGAAAAAAATCTTAAATAGAATTTTTTGATGAAAAAAATCTGAAATGGAATTTAAGTGAATTTATCATTGTTTACCCTTCTAATATGTCTAGTTTAAAAATGCTTTCCTTTCCTGAGATAATTATATTCTAAAATAATTTATGTTTACTGTTCACATTTCAGTAGAACTTCCGTGCAAATATATCAAGCCTTGAGATTTGTTTGCTTGGATTTGTTTGTTTGTTTTGAGAAATGTTTGACTACTATTTTTTTAATGACTATAGAACTGGTTATAGTTTCTACATTTCTTTAAGTTTTAAAGTTATATTCTTCTAGGAATTTATTAAATTCATATACATCTTCAAATTTATATGCATACAGTTTTTCATAATATCATTCAGTACTTGTGCATGAAATACCCATAATGTTCAGATGTATTTTTGCCCTCTAATTTTATATGAATTTAAGTATGTTTTTCACTTTTATTAGATTTTTGTATAACCAACTGTGCTTTGTTAACCTTTTCTTTTGAATGTTTATTTACTTTTAATTAATTTCTGCTTTTATATTACCATGCCCTCCACTTTAAATTTTGTTTCAATTGATATTTTTTCTAATATCTTAAAATGGATGCTAACTCATTAATTTTTCAACTTTCTTCTCTATTTCAATAGTTAGGTCTCTAATCACAAGTTTTATGAGTAATATTTTCTTTATCATTATGTTCAAAATAAGTTTTATTTTCAACCTTCAGTTCTTTAATTCTTGGGGTATTTAGAGGTGGGTTTAATTTCTAGCATTCTTTTCTTTTCAGTATTATTTTCTAGCTTAACTACACTTTGTCGCAAAATTTTAGTTCTTTGAAATGTGTTGAGACATTTTGTGTGGACAAGTATATGATCAAATTTTATAAACATTCAAAGCGTGCCTAGGTAAATATTTATTTCACATTTCTGTGCAGGGATAATATAGATGGAGAGGTAGATAGATTTTTATTAAGTAAATATTTGTGAATTTTATTTTAGTTTGTTTTATTTTTAAAAAGTTTATTTATGACATAGAGAGAGTAAGAGAATGAACAGGGAGAGGAACAGAGGGAGCAGGAGAGAAGTCTCCCCACTGAGCAGAGAGCCCAACATGGGGACCCTGGGACCATGACCTGAGCTGAAGGCAAACATTTAACTGACTGAACCATCCAGGGACCCCAATTTTTGTGAATTTTAATGTTTAAAATATCTCTAAACTTTCTGGTATTTTTGCTTGTTTTATCAATTTATCAATTACTGATAGTGGTACCCATCATGGTGTAATAAATTTCTAACTATGAATTTCTATTTCTCTTTACATTTCTCTATGAATTTCTATTTCTCCCTATATTTTTTCAATTTTCATTTCATTTATTTCATTTTTTAAAGATTTTATTTATTTGAGAGAGGGAGAGAGAGTGAGTACAGCAGGAGGGGCAGAGGGAGAGAGAGAAGGAGACTCCCTGCTGAGCAGAGATCCCAATGTGGGGCTCAGTTCCAGGACCCTGAAATCATGACCAAAGCTGAAGGCAGATGTTTAACCAATTGAGCCACCCAGGTACCCCTCATTTCATTTATTTCAAAGCTATGTTATTGGCTACATGGAATTAGCCAATTATAAAATTATGGAATTATAAAATGGAATTTTAAATATTTTATCTTACTGGTTAATTATGCTACTCTCACTTAATGTTCTGCCTTAAAACAATTTTTGTCAAATATCACTGTCTTAATAAGTTATAAAACAATGAAAATTAGTGTAGCAGTAGACTCATCAACAGTAATGAAATAACATTTCCAAAGTACAAAAGGGTAAAATTATCAGCCTAAAATTAAAAGACATGGCAAGACTCTTAAGCATGAATATCAACCCAAAGCTATGACAATTTACCATCAAGAGACCCTCGATAAAGGAATTATTATGGCTTTAATTCAGGAGTTAGGAAAATAATCTGAGAAGTTAGATAGTAGGTGCAAAAATTGAATAAATAGTAAATAACAAGTATGTAGACCAATCTTATGAATTAGCAATCTCTATCTAATTCATAAAGTTAAACCACAATATTTTTTGTTTAAATTCCAATTGTTATACATATCCCGTAGATTTATTATCTCCTACCAACTCACACATAGTAGGGGATCAAAGACTATTGCCTAAATCTATTCAGTAAGAAGGCAAAAATATAATTTTTTCAGCACAAATTTGCTTGTAGTATAATACTTGGTAAATCTCATAAGCTCTTGAAAAAACATGTTTATTTTTACCTTTTGTATTCCCTATGACTAGACTTTGCCCAACACATAATATTTTCAATGGCTGCTATTTGAATAAATGAGCATTTAATAAATGAATTTTATAACCCAATTGATCTTTCAACATCAGGCTCCAAGCTGTTGGATTCCCTTCTGTTTTCTAGTGGTATTACTCATGAAGTGTGATTGTGTGCATTGTTGGCCCAAAATTTGCAGTATATGCCCTCCAAAATGCCCTTGTTTATAATATGTTTCCTATAACCACCCAGGCAGCATGAAACAAGGCTAGGACATAGTAGTGAGGCTGGAAACCCAGGAATTCACATAGATAGAAGCTGACGGCATAAGATCAGACAAGTGGTAAGTGAGGTGATGTCTTATAATAACTAATGGAATCCTTTGTTAATGATATAAAAGCCACCAAGCAAAAATTTTTATTTTTGATAAAAATCTCATAGCTAAGGTGATCTTTGGATAAGAACAGAAAAAGAGTCTGAAAATATTAGTCCTGAACAAAAGGGTATAACCATTCCAATATAGGCTGACCTTGAGCAAAATAACACAAAGGTAAAAGAAAATCAATAGTATTTCAAAGACTCAAGAGGGAGAGAAACCAAACCTAACCAGAGAAGAGAACGTTCAGACATTCTAAAATTCCGATATAAAAATTTCCCGATTTCTAGTGAAATGGTATAAGAAATTCACCAGAAATTGGGAAAATTTTAGAGATTGTTGCTTAAGTTAACTCTGGAGAAGTTTTCACTTACCCATTTATTACTCATTACTAAAATTATATTTTCTGAACGCTTACCAGTGCCAGGCAGTAAGAACATGGCAAGTTTCTTAATCTCTCACTGTGTCAGTTTTATCACCTGTTAAATAAGGATAATATACTTTACTCACTGAATTGGCTTAAAGATTAAATTAGTTGCTCCATCTCGAGTGATTAGGACAGCTCCTTGTACATAGTAAGCGCTCAATAAATGCCAGCCAACACTAATGGTACATATCTGCCAAATTAGTGAAATAATGAGGTAAGGAAGATCAATGGCCATGAACAATTTTCTGCATAAATCTCTTTCTTGCCTTTCCAAGTCAAATGAAAGTTAATAAATGAAAAACAATAATTATAATAATTATGAACAAAAAAGCAAGGTAAAAAAAAAGTATTTCAGAATGTTCTTCAATTCATCTATTCGTTTTTCACTCTCTCTTCTTGGGACAGAGTTCCAGTGACTGAAGAGAACTTGTCAGTCTTCTGTGAAGATATCCACTAAGGACCTCTTTAGCTGTACTCAAAATATTTTCTGAGGAAATTACAACCCAATACTCCACGTTTAATTTAGTTCAACTATAGAAAATAACAGCATATTCTTAAAGAAGCCTGGAAATAAGAATTCCAAGAGGGCAAATAAGTGCTCCACAACTGAGAGACATAAATATGGGATCCTGGTCAGCAGATATTATGTACACCCCACACCATTGGCTTCAAAACAGAAGAACAAAGATCATGAACTTTACGAGTGGTCATAAATTTGAACTCATGTCCTTCACAGTTCTAGGTGGTTTTGTTTTGTTTTGCTTTTTACGAAATATTAGGTGCCTGGAAAGGAAAAGGGAAAGCTGAAATAGCATGGGTTTCCTTCACCAAGTGTAAGTTCTTCATAATAATAACATTAGAATCAAATGTCCCTACTCCCGGAAAAAAGATACAGAATTGGAAAATACTGAGAGAAATGGTAATAGAACTTATGAGTAATTTGTGTAATTATTGTCAGGATTAATGATGAATTGAGCTGTAGTAATGGAATTTTCAGCACTGACGATGTCATTATCATGATATCTTTACAAGAACCTATATTAGATTATTGTTTAAAACATACATTTTACAGCCTATTAAGAGAAAAGGTCATGTTTGTTCTTTTTGTTTTGGAATGGATCCTCCACTTACCAATAAAGGAATTTTATTACAGAAGTGCAACAAGTGTTTGACACTGGCCCAGAGAAAATAAGCAGTAGTGCTCTTGGCTGACAGTTGTTCTAACTGAGCTTTCAGATCCTTGCCTAGAATAAGGTCACATTTTTGCATTGTTTCAACATACATTTAAAAAAAGGCGAGAAAATCTATAATATTTCCTGAGTAAATATATCCATAGGCAGGAACTTTGCCAGCTACATCCATTTGCACTGTCACTTAATTCTGTAATTCTTTAAAAGGAGTCATCTAGTCATGCTGGCCGGGAAGAACTAGTTATCTACCAGCCTTAAAGTGACCCTTCCGAATGAAGAGTCAAGGCCAAACTGTAGACGTGTGCTATGCTAGCTGCACAATACTCAGCCTTAAAGGTACAATGTGAAAGAACTAAGAATTGGAAGGAGGCTGAGACTAGAGTTTGAAAGAAACTGGTTACAAAGCAAGAGGTAATAAAGTCTTGAAAGTAATTGGTGGTGGCTCTTGCCATGGAGATAAGGGAAGGGGTTGGATACCATGGAATGAATCTGAAGATTTCAAAAATTGACCTATGAAGAGTGGAGAGAAAAATGCAAAGATATTATCCATAGTTCAAGTCTAAAGTTCTAAGAAGAAAGGAACTGGAGCATAAAGAAGAAAAATTAGTAGTAGGGAAAGATCATGAGCGGAAATTGAACGTGATCATTCTTTCTGTTGGCAAAACTCGAGCACATATAGACTTAGTATCTTAAAAAGGTCAAAATTCCTTCAGATTGAATGAGAATATGGAAAGCAATGAAACTGGAATAAAACCCCTTTTGGTTACAAAATAATGTGTGGCTATCCAGTAATAAAAGTAATCTTTTTTTAAAGTTTTCATTTTATTCCAGTGGGTTAACATATTGTGTTATATTAGTTTAAAACGTATAATATAGTGACTTAACAATTCCATACGTCATCGGGGCTCATCATGACAAGTCCCATCATCTATTTAACCCATCCCCCCACCACACTCCCCTCTGGTAACCATCAGTTAGTTTCTCTATAATTAAGAGTCTGTTTCTTGATTTGTCTTTCTTTCTCCCTTTTTTTCCTGCTTTGTTTGTTTGTTTTGTTTCTTAAATTCCAAATATGAGTGAAATCATATGGTATATGTTTTACTCTCGCTGACTTATTTCACTTAGAATTGTACTCTCTAGCTCCATCCATGTCATTGCAAATGACAAGATCTTTTTTTTAATGGCTGAATAATATAGATACATACCACATCTCCTTCATCCATTCATCTATTGATGGACACTTGGGCTGCTTCCATAATTTGACTATTGTAAATAATTCTGCTATAAACATAAGGGCACATGTATCCCTTTGATTTAGTGTTTTTATATTCTTTGGGGAAATACCCAGTAGTGCGATTGCTAGATCACAGGGTAGATCTATTTTTAACTTTTTGTGGAACCTCCATACTGTTTTCCAGAGTGGCTGCACCAGTTTGTATTCCCACCAACAGTGCACAAGTGTTCCTTTTTCTCCACATCCTCACCAGCACCTGTTGTTTCTTGTGTTTCTGATTTTAGCCATTCTGATAGGTGTGAGATGATATCTCATTATAGTTTTGATTTGTATTTCCCTGATGGTAAGTGATGTGTGTCTTTTTCAAGTGTCTTTTGGTGAAAACGGTCATTTTGTAAAACATCTGCAATAGTTTAGAAGATTAATAAGAAATGTTCCATAAAAGTTTTAACCATTGATAATATTACTAAAGTAAGTGACAACCCTCCCAAATTACTATTTTGGAGAATTACCATTCAGATGCAGCAGTGGTAGTGTATACATTAGAAAAGTAAACTGTTTAATTTTTTTTTGCCAATCTTCATATACTATATATATCTGTATATCTTAAAAAATGGATATTTTTAGGGGCTCCTGGGTAGCCCAGTTGGTTCATCATCCGACCTTTGATTTAGACTCAGGTCATGATCTCAGCATTGTGAGATCGAGCCCCGCATTGGGCTCTGCACTCAGTGTGGAGTCTTCTTAAGATTCTCTTCCTTTATTGCCCCCATATACAAACTCGAGCTTGCTCTCTCTCTCAAAAAAAAAAAAGAAAAGAAAAGAAAAGAAAGATATTTTTAAGAGCATTCTCAAACTTTAATGGTTATTTTTTTATAACAGCAGATATCACTAAAAATAATGGCACTATAATACTAGAAATAATTCGTAGTAACTCAGTGAAGAGGGAGCAATAGATAAAGAAATATATTTAATTAATATATTCAATGCTCAAATTTCTCAGATACTACTGGTATACAAATCTCTAGTAAATCTGGGTGTAAACAATTACATTTGGAAAAATATATGAAGAAGCAACAGTGTTTACATTTGGAGAGCAAACAATCTAATCTAGAAGAAGAAGGCGCTAAAAGAAAGGCATGCCCTATCAATGGGTTGTGAAAAGAGGGTTAACCAAACTAGATAAATAAAAGTAACATCATCTTCAAATTCTCAAATAATATTCATCATGGGATAGAAACAGTACACAGCATGGAAAGACCTCCTAGGTTGACTTTTACAGTGAAAACATAAAAGTTTTTCAAAAGCAATTACAGTAATTTCATGCTCACGAAGTGGATGAGGGAAAAAAACAAAAAGTCAAGCTTCGCACGCTAGCTACACGGGGAAGAGCAGGTTACCCTGTTGCCCATGATCGCAGGTTTTACTCTATTACTGCCTGATATATTCGAGCATACCAAATAGGTATAAAATGATGGTAGATGACCTCCTGTGGGATTCTGTGCACAGAAATTGGAGGATGAATCAGTCTGAATTGAATTGTGTTTCTCTCTCCCACAGATAAATATTGCATACTAAATCAGTTTCAGTGTACTCATGTTGCCTTCCATTTAGCTTAATATATGCAGTGTCAAGTTATTTCAGGCTGAATACAGTTTGACTCTATGTACATCGTTTGTCTAAGGTAAAAATTCAAAACTGTTAAAACAAAGTATAATGACATTCTTTTCCCACTCCCATAATTTTTCAGGGAGTAGTGAGAAAAATCTTGGAACTGGAACACCAACTTAGCTGGTATTTCTAATACTACTTGGAGGCATGAAAACCCCATTTCCTTCAAATTCTAGGAGAACCTACTAGATTATTTCATTCAGAGATTTCTGCAAACTAAGATGTTCTTTAGTGACTGTCTCAATTGGGATAAATCAAGTTAGGTCATATTTTCCAATGAAAAGTTTTCGCTAGGCTACCATATTCCTGAAAATGTTGTCATCTACACATCTTATATCAGAGACACATATATTTTGTGCAGAACTGTTTCCCTCTCTCTGAAGACTTACAGTAATAAAAGTGTGTACGTGCATGTGTGTGTATGTATGTGCATGTAATAGGTATACAATGTAGTTTATAAACAAGTAACGGGCGCTAGATATAAAGTTCTCAAATAAACTCACAGTGAACATACAATACTTCCTGCTCTGCTTGTTTTTCTCCAGCAGATATTTTAGCCAACACCTAAAGAAAAGGAGAGGGACTGGCAGGAGGGAAATTGGTAATAACTAATACAAAACTACACAGTCAATTCAACTCACTTGTATTGGTTGTGGCATTGGTTGTACTGCTCTAACAGATATGTAGAATAATAATGGCCTAATATAAAACAAAACAATGGTTTAAGAAAATTGGAGTTTCTTTCTTTTTTAATGTAGATTCAGGTTGATATGGAGACTGTGACACATGAATTTATCTATGACTGAGGTACTTTCTCTTTTCTTGTATCATCCATCCCTGGGTGACCTGACTTTACAGTTAAATATGACTCAACATATGTGTGCAATCTACATATGGGGATAGGGGAAAGGAGAGAAGTCATGTATGACATGGTCAAACTTTTTTTTTTTAAGATTTTATTTATTTATTTGACAGAGAGAGAAATCACAAGTGGGCAGAGAGGCAGGCAGAGAGAGAGGAGGAAGCAGGCTCCCTGCTGAGCAGAGAGCCCAATGCGGGGCTCAATCCCAGGACCCTGAGATCATGACCTGAGCCAAAGGCAGAGGCTTAACCCACTGAGCCACCCAGGCTCCCCAAACTTTTTTTTAAGGGCAAAACCCTAAAGATAAAAAAAATAAATAAATACTTACATTTACATCGCTTTGGCCAGAAATTAGGCATGGGGCACATCAGAGTTCGAGTATTCTGGGAAATGTAGTCTTCATTCCAGGCAACCTTTGTGCCTGCTAAAAACTATTTTATAACTATAGATAAATTGAATACTAGGACTCATAGTAATCAATGCTATTATTCTAATAAAAAATTCTTATGTCATAGTTTTCTATTGTCCTCATTCTACTAAGACTTATATATCTTATGAGAAGTGATATGATACAACTTTTTAGAAAATCCCCTCTGAAAACATGTGCCTGTAGATTGAATTCGAGTTCTGCTACGTTCTTGCTGAATGATTTCTTTGTACCTTAGTTTCCTCATCTGTAAAAAATGGAGATATAGTTCATTAGGTTACTATGAGTATTAAAAATGTTTTTGGATGTTCATACTTAACGCTGGACACATAAGAACTCAATACATTTAGCATGTAGAATTATGTATCTGCTTTTCTCTAGAATGTTTTTGGAAAAAAAACATCCTTATCAGTCTTTTATAATTTTTCACTTTTAATGCCTAATTATAGATTTCTATTTTATTTTCTTAAAAAGCATGTTGTTTAATAATGCCAACCATAAAGCCAAATCGAGGCCTTAGAATCACGGGTGGTTTTTCTTTTTTTTTCTTACATTGCAGTTTTTATTAACAATTGCTAACAAAGGCATTTAAAAAAAATTTACATCCAAATCTATAAATGATGTCTTTATTAATGGGCCAATTAGCTTATTCTTATTTTTAAATGGCTAAAAAATAATATTAACTTTACAAAACTCTGATGGTGTTTTAAAAAACCAACAGACTGTTTTAGACAATGAGAAACTAATAACTCTTTAATCTTCCTTTCCAAACATACGGCAATAATAAAGATTTGTGAGTATGTACCAGAGCGCAACACAGCTTGAGGAATACAGCTTAGAATGCTGAAGCCATCCTGCTGAAAGAGAGTCAGATAAAATTTAAGAAATTATGTGGAGTATAAATTATAAGCAAGCATTAAACACAACAAACCCGTGGCAAGTAGCTGCTGTTCTGCATCAGCGCAGGGTTAGGCTGTGGTAATAGAGTGCGCGGTTCGTGCCCGGGCATGTGGATATACTAATAGCAAAGGGAAAAGGCATTATTGCCCCACGATGGATCCACAGTGACTGAATTTTATGTCCCAAGACAGGAGAATCAGAGAAAAGATGTACATTCCAAGTGCAAAGAGAAGGAAAAGAACAGGAAAGAGTAAAATGGTAGAGGTGATGAATCACATTTGATATAAAAATTTTGGATATAAAGGGGAGAAAACGGACTAGAGATAGAAAATCAGAGAGAGAGGGTTCCTGGGTGGCTCAGTTGGTTAAAGATCTGCCCTCGCTCAGGTCATGATCCCAGGGTCCTGGAATTGAGTCCCGCATAGGGCTCCCTGTTCGGCGGAGAGCCTGCTTCTCCCTTTCCACCTGCCCCTCCCCCTGTTAGTGAGCTCTCACTCGCTCTCTCTCAAATAAATAAATAGAACTTTAAAAAAAAAAAAAAAAGGAAGTGAGAGACAGAGAGAGAGAAATGGAAAAGAGGAAGGACACAGAGAGAGACAGAGAGCCAGAGAAACAAGGTGATGATGTCAATAAGAAAAAGCAAAATAGGAGCTCTCGCTCTCAAAATTCAGGCTTGAAAACAGAAGCGAGAATGCGAGGCAGATCTCACTCACAGATGACTTACTCTCTCTGTCTCAGGCCTCAACGGCCATTCTAACAGTAAATAGGTATTTTTGAAGTTCCTTCTCATCTGTCTCTCACAAAATGAGGTCTATGCCAACTCTCAGCCTTGACCTCTTGCCTCACTCTTCATGCACACATCAGCACTTGCGAGGCCGCTGCTGCTCGAGAAGCCGGTGAAACTCAAATCATAGCACCTTGGACACATAAGTGTGTCCATGGCAGGCGGATCTAGACTGAAGTGAGTTACTTCAAAAACAGTGGCATCTGTAGTCTAGAACTTCACCAGCATTTATAATCTAGAGCTATGCTTTCCGGGATGTCAGCCTCCAGTCACATTTGTCTAGTAACCCCTCGTCCAAATTGAGATGTGTTTTAAGTACAAAACACATATTGGATTTTGAAGACTTAGTACCAAAAATATGTAAAACATTTCATTAACATCTTACATGGATTACATGTTGAAATAATATAGTTTGTTAATATTGAGGTTAAAACATATTACAAAAATTCATTTCTTTCTTATTTTTTTTTGTTTCTAATTTTTTTTAAGTGTGGGTACTAGAAAGTGTTAAATTACATATGTAGCTAAAATTATTTTTAGTTTCTTCATCTGTTGCATTGCATTGATCTAGAACTTTACCGATCACAAGGTAAAATTATTTGCCTTTCTATAAACTAAAACAAAAATGGGGGAGGGGGCTTTGTCCTAAGTAGCCATAAAAACCTTATAAGTACACAGGCTAGCACAGGATCCACAGTGCAATGACACATGGTGGCACTGGCCAAACACAGCACCTGTGCCTCCCCTTTGTCTAAGGACTTAGGATACGTGCAGCCCAATCTTGTTAAGCCAATTAAACCAATCAGTACTTCTCACACTCTTCTAGTCACATTTTACATATTCTTCCTTACCAATAATAAATAACATAACAGGCAAAAGGGAAATTATAATTTATACTATATATATGCTGAGAATCAGAGTAAAGAAATTTTTAAAATATTCTTTGAAAAAGTTAAGTGGTTGACATGTATTGAAATGAGGCATGGGAACTAATGCATCCTCGTCAACATTAAATATCTGAGAAGCCAGTACTTGATGGCCATGTTAGTCAGTGGCAGGGAAGTCCTACAGTAGATAAAGTATTACATTTCATCCATTATAACTTACTTTTTTTTTTCATATTTTAACATCTTTGAAATCAAGATGCATCCTATGATTGATGGCATCCTATAATTTTTGTCAGGCAGACGGCGTTCACAACAAACTCATCACTGCCGGTGCATGGCACGCATCCTTGTTACTTGTGGCATGATAATACAACTGAAATATTGATATTTTCATCTCCAACTACTTAAGAACCATCTGGGGAAGGAATACAAGTTCTGTTTATATTTTGAAAACCTTCCACAGACACATTCTAATAAGATAAATAAAGGAGCAACCACAAGTCTTGGTAGTATTGGGATCCATAGCTTGTAGAAGAAAATTCCAGAGACCATGCAGAGCAGTATGGAAAAACTATCATCAACTGTCTTGATGGTCCAGGGGACAAATATTTTTGGAGGAAAAAAAGGGACATTAATAAAGCTGAGATGAACAGTGATTCACACTCTTCATGGAAAGAACTTTGAAAATATTTAACCAATTTATTTCACTTTTCTTTCCCATTCATTTATTCACCAAGGTGATATGGCATAAAAATCTATATGTAAGTCTGACAGACCTCCTTCAAAAAGCATAAAATTACAATTCTAAGTTATACTTTAATTTATAACTTTTTTTCTTAAGGTTTTAAAAAATAATGATACTTTTGATTGGTATCACCATAACTTTAATGAAGTAGGATGCCTAAATTGTAAGATTGAAAGGAGGCCATTATCAGTGATAAAATACCTAGAGTCTCTCTGAGTTCACCAACTTTAACTATTTACGTTTTTAGGTCATTTTGTGGTTAACTCATTTTGTGAAATACTCATGGTATTTCTCAAGAAAATACCTAAATACAATGCCTCTATTTCATCTTCTTATTTGATTGTCTTTAGATGGTATTTATCGATTCCGCAACGCAAGGAAGGAAAATATTAGAGAATTTGCTTATCTTTTAAATAATTTCTTTGCTCTTAGCCTCCCAGTTTTCATTCGTGTTCATTAGTTTTACTCCTTTACCTAAGTATACATACATAAAACCAATTCTCGATCTATTAATTATAGGCAGTATTTATTGAAACTCCATAACTCATCTGTTTATTGAGACTCAATAAATAACTCATCTCTCCTCCTAGCTCCTCTTTTTTTTTTTTTTTTTTAATTTGAGAGAGAAAGCAGAGTGTGTGTGCAGGAGGGTAGCAAAGCAGAGGGTAAGGGAGAGAGTCTTAAGCAGACTGTGCTGACCATCCTGAGCCTGGAGCCCAGGGCCCGACAACCAACTGAGCCATCCAGGGGCCCCTCCCACTGTCTCCTCTTGATTTCTGTTCATTATGCTTTTCTTTTACATTATCCATGTTCATAATATTTACATTACCAAACTATAATTCAGTCTACTGCCTTTTGTTGATTGAACAAACTAAAAAACAATATACAAAATTACAATATCATGTTTAAGTAACTGCTTTCTTCTTCAGGATCAAATGCTATGACTAAACCCATTTAAGAAAAAAAAATAAAACTATATCAGTAAAATGTCTGTCGATTGCTTAAAAATCATACTACATTTTTTCAGCAGCATAGATGGAAAAGGCTTTTTTAGGATAGCTTTTTTCTTTTTGTTAGAATTATGGATTAATTTTTCATCCTCTTTATGGGGGGTAAATGTCCTCATAAAATTTTAACTTTCTTTGAATTGCAGTGCAACAACTTCTAAAGATATTTTTTATAGATTTCTCTTATTTCTTGCTACCTCTTTTAAATTCAGCACTTGAAAAAATATTTTACTCCTGGGTTTAGTGCACTGTTTCTTTAATTTCATGGCTTCCTGCTTTGGATATACTTTGGATATACTAAAAAAAGTCTGAACATGTATAGATATAGATAAAGATATACAAACTTGTATACATATATATATTCAAACTTTTTTAGTGTATGTGCTTATCATTAAGTAATTTTTTTTCTAGAAGAGTCTATGGAAGTTTTATTTTATGAGTTTTTTGTGTGTCTAAGCATTTTTAATAATTTTGTCCTTAAACTTAATTTATTTGGTGTTCCAGAGAGTGTAATTGGCTTATTAACACCCTTTTCCAGCTCCAAGTTCCCTTGTTGTCTTCTAATAAAAGGCCTAAGAGAATGAATATCAGTACTCAATTCTCAGCTTCCTGGCAGTGATGGATGGCCAAGAAACACAGTTACATTTGGTGGACCTAAGTAAAATCTGGCCGGCAGAGAGACATATCTAAAAAAAACTGTTGTTGGGGCACCTGGGTGGCTCAGTGGGTTAAAGCCTCTGCCTTCGGCTCAGATCATGATCTCAGGGTCCTGGGATCGAGCCCCACATCGGGCTCTCTGCTCAGTGGGGAGGCTGCTTCCCCCTCTCTCTCTGCCTGCCTCCCTGCCAACTTGTGATCTCTCTCTCTCTCTCTGTCAAATAAATAAAGTCTTAAAGAAATAAAAATAAAATAAAAATTTAAAAAACTTTTGTTTTCTGAAAATACAGAAAGATCCAGCTAATGTGCTATGTCTGCCCTTTCCTCCCCACTTCTTTGCTTGCATATAATTAGGAAGAATGGTCAAGAAGGATGACAATTATCTGACCAAATAGTCATCATTTATCTGAAATTGATTTGAACTAGATGTTCTGTTTGTTTCTGCGTTTGATAAATCTGGCAACTCCAAGGCCACCCTACGATTAAACACAAACACACACACACACACATCTGGAAGAGACATCTAGAGAGAAAAAAAGAGTACCATTGTGTTCCTGATGCTAAATGGCACTTCAGCCAACATTTGTAAATAGTATAAAATTAGAGGGAATGGACTAAGGAGTTGTGAATGTTCATTTTTATGGTGGGTCAGCTCCAAGAAGCTCTTAAATGCTTGAACTTTAGGAGAAACTGAAGAAGGAGTGTGGGTGAAGAGGAATGGAGAGAATCAAATGATCCACTGATATTCGGTCTTTTAGTTCAGCAGTGTGTGGTTCAGAAAAGAAGTGAAAGTTCTCCCCAGGTAGAAGATTTCTGGATTAGAAATACATAATATATCTAAAAGGAAATAATCCCTGTGTCCTACACATTTTTTTCAAGGTCCTCAATATAAAGAGTAAGGTTGTTATGTATTTGATAAAATAAGGAACATAGGGAATAGTAGGAATCAGTGATGTTGGATACAATGAATAAGAAAATATTTGTTTTCCAGAAAAGTAAAAACAAGAACACTAACCCACAAGATATTTCTTGGGCATGGAGAGAAGCCACATTCGGTTCATTAGCCAATCCATTATTACTGAGTTTGTGAGGTCCAGTCTGAGAAAATGAAACCCTGTTTAACTAGTCTTTTCCTCCAAACAGGTTTAGGGTTTTGTGTATGTATGTATGAATGTGTGTATGGGGTGCGCACACATTGTACCCAAGCACGTGCATGTTTCAGATGGGATGAACATTTATTCTGTATGGAACGATAAACTATATCTGTATATAAATACCATATGTGCCCAAATTGTAGATATCTTGTGTTAGGGTTTTTAAAGAAAGAAAATTTCATTTAACAGTATATTTATTACCTTAAGCTACAGAATCTTTTCCTCTTCTAAACAACATTTAAAAACCAGGATATATGAAACATCTTCAGAAGAATGACCCTTTGTTTTGCAGTGAAAGAAAATCTTCTGGGTCACCACCCTTGCTGCACACTAGCACAGAGGCTGTGAAATAAGAAAGTCAATATGTATTAGATAAAGAGAAGAAACGAGTGTATAGAGAGTGAACAGGAAACTAGTGGTGAAGTAAACAGCAGGGGGCTGCTCATTGAGCCCAGTGACCTTTTTCTATTCTTAATACACTGAAGATTGTGTAGATCACACACACGCACTCACACGCACACGCACACAAAGATTTCTTTAATTTCTTTCATTTTCAGTATGCAGATAAGGATTTTTCTCTCTTCTATTTTCTATTTAACTTTTGTAATTTTCCCCATTGAGGTTATTATGCTTGTAAATTCAATTCAGTGTAAGCTAAATAGGAGAAAATAATAAGTATCTCGAATTTTTCCCCCTACTATTTATAAAACTCTCCGAGAACTGGAAGTATTCTTCCCCTAACAAGTAATACTATATTCACCAAGGGAAATGAAACAAAACTTAGAGTGAGTCTTGCAGCCTATTAAACATTTAATAAGTAATAAGAACCCATCATGGACTATTTTTTTACATTATGACTGCAGACAACCACTTCCCAATTTGATCTGTAGAAGCAAGGAGGAAAGCTATTGTGATGGAAGAATCAAATATAAAGTGACCAAGAATAGCTGATTTATTGTATTTGACATTTGTTAATATGAACTTTCAAGGACTGGGTCATGAATGCAGACAGTTTTGTGCCATTGTCTCTGTACGTGTCTCTAGCTCAATATCTCAAAATATGGAGATCCTATTTCATTTCCAATGTCTTAATAACCAATTTGATACATTCATTAATCAGATCTCTGGATTGCAACTTGTCTTGTCTTGTGATATCAGAGACTAAGACCAATAAAGGAGTATTAAACATAATTTGATAATTCAGAATGCCTTTCATATTCTGCTTGTCAAGACTGACTAATTTCACCAAATCAAAGTAGAATATTTCAGTGATAGCAGGCTTAGGGTCCACTTCCACCAGGGGCCTATCACTTGTTTCTTCATTCCACCTTCCAAGTCTAGACTAGCTTTATGACCTTCTGAGAGTAAGGCACATTTGTCAGCACCCTCTACTGTTCAAATCAAATTATCCTCACATGTTGTGATAGGTAGACAGGATTCTAAGATGGCCCCAAGATTCCTGTCCCTGTCCTGTATAATTTCTTCTCTTTGAGTGTGACTGGGACCTATGACTATGATGAACTATCACTGCCATAATTATGTGATATTTCATGACAGAGATAAAGGGACTTGGTCTAGGTAGGCCTGTCGTAATGAAAGAACTCTAAATGTAGTCTAAATTTCTCCTGATCTCAAGGATTCGTTTCATGGCTTTGAAGTAAGCTGCCTTGTTGTGAGTGGGCAACACGGTTAAGTATTGAGGTGGCCTCTAGTGGCAGAGAGGGATCCTCAACTGACAACCAGCAAGTAAGCAGGAAACTGAGAAAGACAATCACAAAAAATCAAATTCTGCCAACAACCTGAATGAACTAAGAAGTGAATTCTTCCCTAGTCAAGCTTCTAGATGAGAACACAGCCTACCTGACATCTTCATTTCTGCCCTGTTAGACTCTGACCAGAGGACCCTGTGGAGCCATGCCCAGATTTCTGACCTACAGAAGCTACGAATTAATAAATGGGTGCTGTTTTAAACTGCTAAATCTGCATTTGTGATGCAGCAATAACAAACTAATACACATGGCTTCTAGGCTAGGGGCATCATAATATAAACGCAAGTTAGCTAATATTGTTTTAAGGGTTCTAAAAGACTTTGAATGCATGATGGGGTTCATATAAGGTCCTAACCCAGTGTTGAACACGTAATACATACTGAATAAAAGTTGTGTATGTTTACTAATTAAATGGTTAGCTTATAATAAATATACTGTAGATTAAAAAGCACTTTGAGATACATTGATTTTTTAATTGATAGGAATATTGCTATTAACACACATTTTAGAAGTGAGAAAAGTAGTTCACCAAAAAGTAAGGGACTTGACTGAAATCACAGCATTGGTAAGTGACAAAATTTTCTACTATAATCTCTCTACCTCTGTTGAACAGAAGTATTGAGAAAGTAAGCAGATGGAAACACGTTTGAAAAATAAATAGAATTCTGATTAATTCATGAAAGCAAGTAGAAATAGCATCAAGAAAATCATTATTGGGGCATGTTATCTAACATCTTTGAGTTTCAATTCCTTCATCTATAAAATGGAATTAAAATAGTACCAAATTCATAGAGGGCAGAGCATTCACATAAGCATGTCTCTTGCAGACTGATAAAAAGAAAATGAAAAATGTGGGGTTTTGACATGTAACAGCTTTTATAACCTTGAAACATGACATCTTTCTAGATATCTTCATATATAAAAAAAATAATAAAGAAAATTAAATCTCTTGTGAATGTAATTTTTAAAATAAATTTTACACACTTAAAAGAAAACAATGTTAGAGGCCATGGGTTAGATGTTTTCTTTTGTTTTTAAACATTTTACTCAAATGTTTAGTAGGGGGTTTGTGTTACTTACATAAGTGTATAATAGCTCCAAATTTTCCTATCCACCCCCAAAAGAACATAAAAAGTGGGGTTCATTTAGAATGACAATAAAAGCATAGCACAGTTCTAATTTAACTATCATCTTTAGAATTTCAAAAGCAATCAAAATCACTCTAAAATATTAAGGAAAGGACTGGGTGATTTCTCAAAAGATCTTTAATTTTCTGAAAGGAGGTCGGGATGTATCTTTTCATTAAATATTGGAAAGAAAGCTATTTAGCAAAGGGCTTCTTTAGACACTTTCATTGAAATAAGCTTTTCCTTAAGAATAAAAGAGAGAACATCATCATATTTGTACCACTTCAAGAAAAATATTAAAATACCTTCACAGAATTTTTTCTACCTTTAAATGATTTGATAATTGACAATATAGTTTGAAATTTTACTTTATGTTTTCCAAACTGCACATACATTTTTAAAGGCTAGTAATTACTTTTGATAATTTCAAAAGTATTCACTTCAGTTGTTTGCCCAGAATAACTCCACTGGATCTTGAATAGGACCTCTTGACAGATAGGCTTAGATATGAAACATCTTGCAACATGACAGACAGATTCTTATATATACACTAGAGCTATAAAAAGTAGATGTCATTTTCTGGGGCTGCAAAAAATTGAGTTTAAAATATCTATTATTAAATTTAACCAGCTATTTTCTTTACAGTCCCATAAAATTAATAAACTGATATATTGATTCATAAATGACCACTAACATTGCATTCCATTCAGAGAAGAAAAATAAAGTTAAACTTTATTGACGTATGCTTATTTTTTTGTTCCATGTACTGGGAGTATTTATGAAAAATTTTCACTTTTTAAAGCATTTGGGTTTGTCTCTTTTTTTTTTTTTTTTTTTAAGCAAGCTCCCTGCTGAGCAGAGTGCCCAATGTGGGGCTCGATCCCAGGACCCTGAGATCATGACCCGAGCTGAAGGCAGAGGCTTTAACCCACTGAGCCACCCGGGCGCCCCTTGGGTTTGTCTCTTTTTGGTAACAATGTTCAAAATATAAAATATTTGAAGAGAATAAAAAAATGAAATTCATATTCATCTACTGTAGTTTTATGATATATATTACCCTAAATTCTAGCAGTGTTTATCTTATATATGAATGTAACAAAATGAGTTATCTACCGTCACAGATATTAAACTCGCACAAGATGACTTTACTTAAGTTTTCACAAAAAGCCATAGACATTTTTCTTCCTATGATTATGGGATCTTCAAACACAAGAAAACTCCTAATGCCCTTACTAAATAACAAAGAAATTATTATTTTTATCTTTATTTATTTTTTTATTTATTTATTATTTTATTATATTTATATATTTAGTAACACAAATATAAAATTAATTATATCAATACTCAGAGGCAGGGAAATAAAGGCATATATGCAAAGTAGGAAAGCTTTAATTTTCAGAAAAGATTTGGAAGGAGACTAGAAATGACAGAGAAGCTACATGCCTTCTGTGTCTCCAGACAAAAGAAAAGCTATGTGTACTCATGATGTCTTGAAAATAGTGGGTGTTGACTGCACATCTTGACAGACAGCATAGAATTGCAACATTGTTATAAATTACATTAGCAAGTATAAGTGATCAATTGTGTTTACAGATACATGTATGTACATCAATAATTAAGCAGACAGCAATAACACAATACCTTTAGTATTTTGTTAGGTGACTTTTTAAATGTTGCAGTAACTGCAACACACAGATGAAGATTTCCCATAAATAGAGTTCTAGAAACTAAAAAGAATACGTTTTTATTTTAGCACATGTAAGCATATCATAAAAAAGCAATAGATATAATCGATATTGTCAAGAAGGTGAAAATCAGGAAAAAAATGGAGCCTTCTATATAAAACTAAGATCCATTACTAAAAAAAAAACAGCAATTTCCTACAACAATTAGCAGATCATTTTTACTGACAAATTGTGACTTTTTAAAAATCTTTTTATCTCTGGGAGAAATTCAATTAAGTGCTTGCAAGTCCGGATCGCCTGAAGAGTAGTCTCATACACCTTGTCCCTGTCACAGTGCTTGATATTATCTAGAGGTGAGTGACAGAGAAGTCCAGGACTAACAAAGGCTCACTCTGTTCCTGTCAGCAAACTCCGGTATATCTTTCTTATTGGAAGTACCCAGGAGCTTTCTTTGCACAAGTAGAGTCCTCCAGTAGGTAATAGCTGTCTCTCTTTTTGACCATTAATATTCCTGGATAGAAGCACATCTCTCCCTTTATCGTGGAAATGCCTGCCCCCTTTTGGCCAAAAACCAGCAATTTAATTTACATTGAGAAAACACAAACCAGAACATCCTCTCTTCCCCTATCTGGTTCTGTCTTGAATAATAGAGTGAGCAGTTCTCAGATTAAGGAAGAAACTAATTATCACGATGCAGAATTTGAGTTCAGAGCAGACTCCTATCTTTTGTTGTTATGCAGAAGTAGGAGTTTGGAAAGAGCACAAGATTTTAGTTTTAGTTTCTGGGTAAAAGAGGAGAAAAGGCTCGTGTGCAAATAAGTTCAAGTTTAAATATGCATGTCTACAGGCATGATATATTTAATACTTTTTCTTGGATTCATATAATTATAATAATAACAATAATATTCATTTAAAAACTAATTTTATGTGTTCCATAACTCTTAAAGGCATCACAAATTACAGCTGCCTAAAAGAAAAAGAAAAATGCTAAGTTTGTATCAGTTGTTAATTTATTGCTTGATTCTGATACTGTGATGAGGGAATACTGTTTCATGAAAAATATAGTATAGAATGTGAAGAACAAAAAATACCCAAACACAAAAATAGCTGATTCAATCATGAATGTGAATAACCAAGTAAGTAAAAAGAGCTGAAGTTTTGAGAGAAAAAGAGAATGATTTAAAGTGTCAGGTTGGTTAAAAGCTAACCTTTGACTCTGTGATTGAGAATGAGAATTAGGTTGCAGAAAGAAGAAAAAAACAACTAGCACTTCTTGTTTTGTACTGGAAAGGTGATTAGTCGTTGTTGTTGTTTTTTAAGATTTTATTTATTTTATTTGAGAAAGAGAGAGCAAGCATGAGTGTGGGGGGGAGTGCAGAAGGAGAGGGAAAAGCAGGTTCACCTCCGAGCAGGGAGTCTGACATGGGGCTCAATCCCAGGACCCTGAGATCATGACTTGAGCTGAAGGTAGATGCTTAACCAGCTAAGCCACTCAGGTCTCCCGAAAGATGATTATTTAATCAAGAATGACATTGGATTTCCTTGCTTCTTTGTGGTTTACTTAGTACCCACATTGAAATTGGATAGCATACCATTTCTTTTGGAGACAGACTAAAAAAAGAAATGGTAGGTTTTTCAAAAAGATTGTTGGAAAAACCCATACCTATTTACAAAACCATAGTATTTTATTTTTTGTTTAATCAGATCTAGTAAATGTAAAGCAATACTTCCTGGAGTCTCTCAGCATCTTAAGAATTCATCATTTCAATGGCTCCTTGTTTTAGTTTGCTATTGTTTATTAACATTCTGATCTGTGTTTATTTGGGGGTAGTGTCCATTAACCCAAAATAACTCTCTCTCTCTCTCTCTCTCTCTCTCTCTCTCTCTC
>CM052883.1:34548324-34573847 GCA_028534135.1 Potos flavus
TTCTTGAGACGTCTTTGGTGCAAAATGGTGGTTTATTAAAGCACAGGGACAGGACCCGGGGGGCAGAGAGAGCTGCTGCTGCTGCTGCTGCTGCACCGGGGTTGTGAGCAGTGGGCCATTATATACTTGCAAGTTGGGAGGGGGTCAGGGATAGCGTAAGTCTCTAAGGAATTTTGGAAGCAAGGTTTCCAGGACCTTGAGGCGCTAGCTGTTGTTGGGAAAAGGTCATTTATTACCGTCTAATAAACATTAGTCATGAGAGCCTTCAGATGTATATCGGTGGGCCATATGCTTCGGGATGATTGCCAGCATGTATCTTGGAGGGTTTAGAGATAAAGGAAGTTTCCAAAGCAATTGTTATATGTTAAAGCAGACTTAGAGGATCCTGGTTGGGATGGGGGTCGGTCAGGCTAGGATTGCCTTTTGCCCTTAGCAAAGTATTAAGGTGGAGGCAGTTGAGTCCCTGGAGGAATGTCACTCTGCCTGTTTCAAGGACTTGTCAGTGGGCTCTAGATAGTAAGGAAATTTAATAACTTTTCTTCTGCTTCTGTTTCCCACATCATGGTGAAGCCTACGGACCTCTTAGAATATTCCATTTACATCCATAAAATAAAATACTTAGAATTAAAATTAAAGCCAATTATTTTAAAATACAGTCATCAAAATGTTTAAAAAATTGTTATATACTAATACATTTGACTTTTCAACACATTAAATAGTAAAATATACGTCTGGTCTATTATCAACCATAACCTCAAAGTGATGATGACAAATGATATTTCGAGATATCTACAGCAACTAGGTAACAAGAAAAAAGATTTAATTCCATTGGTAAAAATCAACAGATTAGGTGATTCTATTGTGTATGTGGGGGTCCTTTTCCTTCTGTATATTTATAATTGAAGGAAGTGTTAAATTCCAGTTCATGGTTAGTGAAAAAAAAAAGTTGTATTTTTTTTCCTATTCAATGATATGGGTAGCCTGGCTTGCAGTAAGGGCCATGTTTTGACTCCAAATTAGGACTACAAATGAAAACTTATGGCCATACCAGTCCGTTGTGGCTTTTCACCATTAGTGACTATCTGTAGGAGATTGTGGCTGAGTCTCTGCAGAACTAAACCATAAATCCCTTCCAAATATCTTCCTTATAAAACTGAAGCAGTGCTAGAATGAAAATTCAAAAGGTTGGAATTCCAACACAATTTCATCACATCTTATTTTTATTAACCTCTAACTGTGTGAGCATAAAATGTACTCACTCATCTGACTATGCTAAGTTCCATGCCTTAGGGACAAGCTGTTCACTTTCAGTGGATATTTTTGTAGTGGGAGATAGGAAAGAGCCCTCTGAGAAAGATTTTTTGAGTAATGGCAAAGATAGGGATCATTCACTTAAAGTGTTCTTTAACCTTTTAAACACATGGAGTTTTAGAAAAACTCCTCCCCTAACAGCTGTATAAAAATGAGTTTATTTATATATTAGAATGGCATGCATTTCTCTTAAATGCCAGTCTCCTTGCAGCTCCTATGTGTGTAGATTTTTGCAATTATAATTTCAAATAGACTTTGAACAAATAAACAGAAATATAGCTAATGAAATCTGTAGGAAGGAAGTACTATATTTAATAACCACTGCTAACTGACTGGTTATCAATTTATGTTTCATTCTGATACCAAAAACTGTGAACCTTATTTAAAGCCAGAGGTCCAGGAATTTTTTGAAGATTTATTTATTTATCTTAGAGAGAGAGTGCATGAGGGGAGGTGGAGGGAGTGAGGAGCAGAAGGAGAGGCAGAGAGAGAAGCTCAAACCGACTTCCCGCTAAACATGGGGCCAGATGCAGGGCTCGATCTCACCACCCTGAGATCACGACTTGAGCAGAATGTAAGAGTCAGATGCTTAAGTGACTGAGCCACCCAGGTGCCCCTTAGGAATTTTTTTTAAAAGAATTCTGGCATTCTCAAACAAGTTCAGGATAGAAATACTAATTCTTGAATAGAGGCTTAATACTAAAAGTAAGGGGGAAATGGTAATTTACATTAAACCTAATACATTTAATCCTATGTGATATAAACTCTGCCAAAATTCACTGTTATGAGACTGAATTCTTTTTTCTCTGTAGTATGTTTAGTGTCTCCCTGCTAATTCTTTTGTGTCTTATAAAATGGCAAAGTTTTAAAATTTTCCCTTCAAAAGTTAATGAGTTGTATAGAAACAGAAATAATTCAATCCGCAATTGTGTTTATCAGAGAAATCAGGTAAGCCCACACCATTCTTTCCCATCAGATAATACTTAGATTGTTTCCTGAAAACAGAGTCATCTGAAAAAATAAGACTGTCAAGTTCAGTCAGTGATCATTTCCCTGCATCAGACCAGCAAACAATAAAAGGATTTGGCCAGCGCACTACCGGTTTGCCATCTCTTGCTGATTTCCATAAAGCACACCAGAGTTAGAAAGAAAGGAAAATTGGGATGGCATTTTTGGTTCTGCAGCCAGTTCATTGACAAAGAGCACCTCAGTCCTTGATGTGGAGAGAGAAAAGACCACTGTGTGCCTTTTGATTTGATAGCCTCTCGGATTATCTCTTGACCTAACTCCACTCAATCAAATGCCAGGATTTGAGGGAAAGGTTATTATAAAGAACAAGGCAAATCAAAGCTACATCACTGTACTTTCTGTAGACAAGAGGCAGGTCCACCTTGTGACTTTTGTACAACAATAAGAGCTTAATAAAGAGGAAATATTTGAGAAGTGACAAGACAGATGCACTTCGCAGTATTTTTTTTTGGTGAAATCATTCACCTGGGTGCAGCATTGGTCAGGTGCTGTCAGCTTCTAAGACACCTGAGGACATCAATCAGAAGCAGATATATTGGCAATATACAAGCCAGGAAGCCATGTAAAAATAGGAACAAAGACGGAGTTGTGAGACCTCCCAGGATTTATTCAATTGAGCAAGTCAAAAACATGTAGACAGATGCCAGTTCCAGCAATATAGCTTGTGAGTAGAAGAGCTCATGGTAGCTGACAAAGTCCTCTTTTTTCGATGTTGTTTGTCCCTTGATCTATTATCACCCTCAAGTCACTGGGTTAGGTGAGACCAATTACAACTATGATTAACAGGTGTTTAAGTACTTCTAGTTAAGTGTTCAGACTCAACAACTTAGTTAGACCTAAATAATATATCTTCTGCCTGTCGAATTGTTTATTCAGAAACTAGCATTCATTTTTTGCTTAAGGTATGAGTGTGGCTCACCGGTCCATGGATGAAGCAATTTTTGAGTTAATGGTCTATGCAGTATCCACAAGTAGAGCTATGAATTTTTGAAATGTGGTAAAACAGTATCTTCCTTTTGAGGTGTTTAACTTCTGGATATAATAATTGTAATTCCAATGACTTAGAGAGAAAATTAAAACAAAGTATCTATGCTCTTGATCTGAGAGATAAAATACAGTAACTTATCATTGAAGGAAATAAATGAACTTACCATTCAAGGTTAGAAATCTCCTTATTCATGTTGCCCTACTTGCTCAATCAGAAGAAGATACATGTTTTTCTACCTATCAGCCTCTTGCATGGTGCCTGGAACACAATCGGTCATCACTAATACAATAACAAAAGGAAAAGGTCAATTCTTAACAGATTTTCCTTATCAGAGATACAAGAAGAAAACTAGAATAAGCGTATTTGGGATACTTAAATATAACCAGGATAATTAACACCACATTCCCACAATAGTTTCCCAAATGAAGTGTTTATAAATTATCATATAAGCTAACAGTTTCTTTTTTTTAAGATTTATTTATTTATTTGAGATAGAGCCAGCGGAGGGCTGGGGACAGAGGGAGAAGGAAAGAGAATCCTCAGGCAGACTCCCCATTGAGTACAAAGTCAGACATGGGGCTCAACCCAGAGCCCTGAGATCATGACCTGAGCCAAAATCAAGAGTCGGACGCTTAACGGACTGTCCGACCCAGGCATCCCATAAGCTAACAGTTTCTAAATGTATCTCTCAAAATTTTGCATCGGACAGCGTAGTACCATTTTCCACTCTGGGAAGGAGTTTATTTCTGACCTTTGGCCTGTTTTTGTGGTAATGACATTTGTTCAATTCATTGAAATCTTACTTTAGAAGTGTGCTCTAGTGCAAAATAAGTAGACTTTTGCATATTAATAAGCACACAAAAAATGCAATTGACAGTATTTGCTGTAGAAAGAAAGAAAAAAAAGAAAATAGAGAACTGAGATAGGCTTTTTATCCAAGTTTATTTGCTTAGTTCAATGCGACTATTAAAACATTAAAATTCTTTAGTGCCATTTTTCAGCTATTGTCTGTCATTTCTTTGTACTCATATGCTAACATAATATTGTTTTTATATTCTTGTGCCTTTTTTCTAACTAAAGCATATATCACCCAAAGAGGAAAATATATCTCACATTTTATTTTAAATACTTACAGCATCTTTCTTACACATGGTATCTAGTTAATAATTATCAACTGAAATGTATGCCAAGTCTTTTATGCCATTGCCTGAAATATCTGTCTCCTCCAATCCCAATCCAACTGGAAACCCATCTGGATATACTTCTTTTATGTTTCAGTGTCACATTTGGATAAAAATACCATAAAGATACCTTTTTTTCCCACCGCAATCCAAAGACCCTTTTCTTTCAAAAATTTTTTTTAGATCCTAACCTATCTTTGTGCCCAGTGGAAGTTGAAACTTTCTAGAGAGTCTGCAACTCCCCTATCACCAGAAGTGGGGCTGTTTCCAACAGATGTTGAGAACCTTGGGAACTAACTAATCCTTTAGTTCCCCAGTCAAGTTCCGATTCCATTATCTACTGCTGCTTTTTCAAACATGAGCCAATCTCTTGAAAATGTCCACAGACCTTCCATTTCATAGACAAAATAAAGAGAAGATATCAAAGAGAACTCTCAGCAACTCTTAGCCTTTCTTTTTCAAAGTGTTCCAGTGGATCTGCTAGGTCACATCTTTCAGAGACCTTTCTCAATGTCTCTTCAATTTCTCTCCAAACCCCAGAACATAGAAGATCCTTTTATTTGTTACTAAGTTATGGACTATGGCTTAGCATCTACCTTCCTAGAATCTTTGACAATGATTCTGTATTTGATGCTCTCTTCCTTTTGCTCCTGTGACAAAGATCTCTTCTGTTTCTTTTTTCTACCATGTTTAGTGTTCCTTTTCAGTTTCTTTCCACTTCTTTTATTTCATAAACATTGGTTTTCCTCAATCAAAAGAAAAGCAATGAACTGCAAAATTATTTACAATATATTTTTCTTCTAATTAGTAGTTGTGCTTAGAACCAATGAGAAGCTCCCACAAATGTTGAATTCTGAAATTCTGTAATTTATTTTATATGTACTTCCAAAGTTCTCCATCACCATCATCACCAGAAATACTACCCCCAAACCATCTTCCATCTTACTTGGAATCTTAAGAACTTCCTTCCTATTTTCCCTGGATCCTCTGTGGACACCTGTAATCTATTTCATACACAGAACCCAGAGTGATAGTGGTAAAATAACTACCTAAACATGCCTTAAACACACACACGCACACACACACACCAGCACTTCAAACTCTATTTTTCTAGGGATAAAGCCCACCTTTCTAAACCTGGCCAGCAAAGTGCTATATGGTTTTCTTTAATTTCTGCTGCTGCCTCACTTCACACGAGTTCCCCGGCTGCTCTCTGAACTCTAGTTACTAGCTTGCTTTCAGCTCCTTTAATGTGCCCTACTTTTTTCCAGTCACTGCAAGCTTTGGCAATTACTGTTCTACTTCTAGCTATGTGTTCTCCTCCCCTTTGACCTACTTAACTCTTATTTTTCATTCAAATTTTACTGACTCATCACTTCTTCAAAGCAGTGCTCCTACCCCGACTTCTGACCAACTTACATTCCTTTACTTATATTGTTTTAGCACCACCTATCTTTCCTTCATTGAATCATTATAGTTTGTAACTATGATTTAATTTTATGGCATCATTTATGTATTTGCTCAAGCCAGAAATTGAATATCCAACAAGCTATTCCTGCCTTTTCTACTCCCTTAATTTCCCTCAAATCTTGCCTGTTCTTTCCATGCCTACCATGAAATTTTACCCAGAGTTCCTCTACAGATTAGCAAATAGTTACCCTGTTTCCAGTCACAGATCATTTATCTAATCTCTACTCCTTAATCAAAAATAATCCTTCAAAAACATAAATCTGATCTTGTTCCTCTCCTATTTAAATCAGTTCAAAGAGCCCCATGTTCTCAGAAATGAAGTGCAAATTGTTTCATTTGGTTTATGAATCCGTTGTAGGAGAAGTCCTTTTATTTGTTCCCCACCTACCACTTGATATCAAATGTGTAAAGGGCTCCCCTGCTCCCCTGCCTCTGATTCCATTCATTCTGTTGCCTTATCTGCCTATCATTTAGGCATCTCCATGGGGATATCCTCCTTAACTGCACAGGAATAGTGTAGCTGCTCTTAGTCTGATTTCTCATAGTAGCTGAGCTTTGTTGCTTTTAGTCTGATTCCTTATAATACTGGATCTTTTATAGCACATCTATCTATGTATCTTTGTATCTATGTATCTATCAATCATCTATTTAAACACATATAAGTATAAACATGTATGTGTATGTATACATATGTATGCCTATTTTAAAAAATTAATTTATATAGCTTTCCTACATCCTACAGAGCTGTAAACTCCTAGAGGGCAGGGTATACTTTATTCACTTTTGTTTCCTCAGGGCATATATTATGGATTTCTTAGATATTTATTAATATTTCTTTCTCTCTTTTTTTAAGATTTTATTTATTTATTTGACAGAGAGAAAGAGATCACAGGTAGGCAGAGAGGAGGCAGGCAGAGGGAGAGGGGGAAGCAGGCACCCCGCTGAGCAGAGAGCCTGATGCGGGGCTCAAGATCCCAAGGCTCCGAGATCACGACCTGAGCCAAAGGCAGAGGCTTAACCCACTGAGCCACCCAGGCACCCCTATTAATATTTCTTAGATATTTGTTAATATCTAAGTTTTTTAAGATGATAAAACTTTTAAAAATTAAGATTTTAAGATAATCTAAGGAGCCTGAACACCCAATTCCAATGTTTGGTGGGCAGTTTCCCCAAACCACAAAGCAATTTTCAGATACCAGCTAGGTGACCTGCAGTTAACTCAGTTTCAACACTACTCTAAGATAGGGTTTGATTCCACAGGTTAAAGGCTCATTCCTACAAGACCGTCTGCCCACTGCTTCAGATGCCAATTGCAAGTCTAGGTTGTGCTTCTGAATGACTGGCCAGAGATCGATTAATTTGCAAGAATGTCTCACAGAAATCAGCAAAACATTTTGCTTACTGGATCACCAGTTTATTATAAAAGGAACAGCCAGAGGTAAGTGATAGATAGATAAGTAAGGTATGGGGAAGTAAGTGATAGATAAAGCAAGGTATGGGGAAGGAGCTAGTTCTCCCACACCCTCTCTGAGTGTGCCACTCTCCCATTCAGCAACCTGGAAGCTCTCCAAACCCCACACTTGTGGGTTTTTATTGGAAGCTTCATTACACAGGCATAATTGATGAAATCACGGCCATTGGAGATTGATTCAACCTCCAGCCCTTCTCCCCTCTCTTGAGATCAGGAGTTTGGACAGTCTACCTTGTCATCACATAATCGGTTCTCCTGGCAACCCACTGCAATCTTAGGTGTGGTCCAAAAATCGGATCATTAACTAACAAGAGACAGCTTTATCTCACAGTTTAGGAAATTCCGAGGGTTTTAAATGCTCCCTGCTACAAATGATGATGAAAGCCAAGTACGTATTTCTTATTGTAAATCACAATGTCACAAAATTAATACCTTTTATTGTGATAATGTATATACCTGTCTAACTTCCCTAATGCGTTATGAACTTCTTGAAAAATGTAATATTAATAATTGTAAAACTTTATCAAATGCAAGATAATTTCACTTGCAGTGTCACATTTCCATATCAATATTACTATCCCCATTTTTAGGAATATATAATTGATACTCAAAGTGATACAATAACTTTTTCAAGTCCATACTCTATTAAATATTAAATTCAAAATCCCCATGCAGTCAAAAATCTGTGGGTAACTTTAGACTCCTAGACTAATAGACTACTGTTCACCAGAAGCTTTACCCATAACATAAACAGTTGATAGCACATATTTTTATCTTTTTAAAGATTTTATTTATTTATTTATTTGACAGAAAGGAGAGAGATCACAAATAGGCAGAGAGGCAGGCAGAGAGAGAGGGGAAAGCAGGCTCCCTGCTGAGCAGAGAGCCAGATGCGGGGCTCGATCCCAGGACCCTGAGATCATGACCTGAGCCGAAGGCAGAGGCTTTAACCCACTGAGCCACTCAGGTACCCCTGATAGCACGTATTTTGTATGTTGTATGTATTATACACTGTATTCTTAAAATAAGCTAGAGAAAATAAAATATTGTTAAAAAAATCATGAGAAAATACATTATAGTACTGTACTCTATTTATTAAAAAAAAATCCCCTTATAAGTGGACCCGCACGGTTCAAACTCATATTGTTCAAGGATCAACTGTATAAGCGGTTTACATTTGTTGTAACCTTGTTTTTATAGCAGTGGGAGATGACCATAACCTGTCACCCCTGGTGACCAGAAATGCACAGAGCATCCTAAAGGGCTCCCCCCACAAAGAACTTCTCTTCAAACTTAATGAGATAATAAAAAGGACAATACAATCAACTTTAAACTATCTCCAACAACGTGGCAAGAATTGTTCACTTAAAGACGAAACCACCGTCATTAACACTTATGTGTCTGCATGGTGCTCACTATTGCTGAAATAAAAAGAAGGAGAAGGATGGGCAGGAGGGAAGAAAAGGGGAGGCGGAAGAAGAAAAGGAGAAGGAGAAGGAAAACAAAAAAATTGAAGTCTTTCTCATTCTTAAATTATGCCCTGATACAGACTCAGTGTAGTCATATTTTTTTTTAAGATTTTATTTACTTATTTGACAGAGAGAGAGATCACAGGTAGGCAGAGAGGCAGGCAGAGAGAGAGAGGGAAGGAGGGTCCCTGCTGAGCAGAGAGCCCGATGCGGGGCTCAATCCCAGGACCCTGAGATCATGACCTGAGCTGAAGGCAGAGGCTTTAACCCACTGAGCCCCCCAGGCGCCCCAAAAAAGTAAATGTTCCTGATTCAAAAGAAAGGGAGGAAGGAAGAACAACAACAACAACAAAGAGCGAGAATTGCTGTGCATGCGTCATTAGTTTACAAAGATGTCTTAGTCTTTTATTTTAAACTGACTTGATTTAACGGGATGGGACACTGTTATTTTAAATGCTTTATCTCACAGATAACATATCTTGGAAAAGCAAAAAGCTTCTGATTGTCAGGCATAAGAGTTTTTATTTTGTGCTCTATTATACAAATGTCTTACAGGATTTATAATAATTATTTAATATTACATTATTTAATATAATTGAACCTACTTCTCAAGAAGTAAGTATCCACTTTATTAAGCTGTGTACAACAGTGTTCACACAATCAGTTGGAGGACAAGAATATAGAATTAAATGGTTATACATACATAAGCATTTCAAAAGATAGTAACTCTAAAATAAACAGTTAACAATAGCCCTTAAAATATACTCTGAAGACTTGCATTCCGTTGCAAAAACTGTAAATGAAAAGCTTTTCATTCTAAGGCTTGAAGTCCATATTGTGCAGAAAAGTTGCAAATTAGATACACAGTTATAATGTAGCCAAATATATAGTTAGTGAGTTTATGAACAGAGGACTCTGGAAACATACATACACAGTGCTGTTAAATAGTGTAATTTCTATTCCTTGCTTAGTTCACCTAAGAGGTCACTGAAAACAATTTTTCTTTGTTGTCTATTTTCTGTGGTAAATAAGACCGCACCGAGGAAGTATATGAATATTCCCGAATGCTATCAGTTAATATGTTTGGTATATTATTCCATTATTTCATGTTAATAATGGGTAACTTCATATGGTATTCTAATTCATGCCTTTAGGAAGTCTACTTCTGCGATAGACCTAACTCTGATCCACACATTGGATCCACACATTCCTAGTGGGACTAGATCAATTTTATGCTGAGTTAGCTTCTTTATACTGACACCTGTCCCATTGTATGTAATGCCTATGTACTAGTGATTCTTTTTTTAACACCAATCACAATTAAAAAAAAAAAATCAATGATTTGAAAGTTTGTTATCTATAGGTTCCAGTTCTAAATCCATCCTGTAGGACTCAAGGCTCCTAGACACTCGCCCATCAACCTACGTGAATCAATTCAGTCCCATTTTTAATTACTTCCTAACATGACTTCAAGTTTACTATTCCTACTATATTTGCTCAAATCATACGTAAGAATCCAATTTGTAATATTTACTCATACAATGTCTTTTCTAGTCCTGCAATGCCAAAATTGTTTGGGCAGGAATACAGTTAAGAATTAACAGGCATTGGGGGCACCCAGGTGGTGTCTGCCTTCGGCTCAGGTCATGATCCCAGGGTCCTGGGATTGAGTTTTGCATCAGGCTCCTGGCTTAGCGGGGAGTCTGCTTCTCCCTCGGCCTTTCCCCCTGGCTCATGCTCTCTCTCTCTCCCTCACTCTCTTTCTCTCTCAAATTAATAAATAAAATCTTTAAAAAAATAGAATTACTAAGCATTAACTATAGTTGAATAACTAAGAACCTAGGAAACAACACATATCCTGGTTCAAACGGACTTTTGCTAGAGTAAATCCCCGCGGAACAATAATAACTACAACTGACCCATTATTCCTCTTGATCTGCAGTAATTCATGAATACCACTCTGCATCTTAGATATGTAGTTATTCCCAAGTTTGCTCATTATTATCCAACTCACTCTGAATTGTCCCTTTCTTGACTTTCTTCACTACTTGCCAAACTATTTGCAACTTTTGGTCAACTTTTTAATCTCATTCCCTCTAATTTGTTTCTGGGTTCAAAACTGCTCCTGGACAGAATCATAAGACTCCACTGAATGGGTCACCTATAATTTTGCTAACAAACTATAATCGATCCTTTATTTTTCCTCATTAATCATTTTCATTCTTTTTGGGTTCCTTGGAGGCTTATTTATAGTGGCCCTTTTCATGTTTCCAGAATTCCTCCTGTTTTCAATTTTATCCCTGCTTGACTCACTCAGCAGATGACTTTCCTATTCAGTCTCTGGTAAGACTAAAATCATTGAACATAATTTTCACAACATCCTTTCTCTAGACAAAGCCAACACCCATCAATACATATTTATCTGTATCTTTATATATTATTCTTCTTAGGCCAGAGGTAGTCCTTGACCCCAGACCTCTTCCTTTCTGTTCTAGTAAATATTCTCTCTCTATTCCTCTTCGTTCAACAGTAAAAGTATTCTATGATCCCACATAGGAATTAAAATGCTATATCAAAGAGGGAGCTACAAAGAACTTATTAAGATCATGATCTCTGCTCCGGTAACATCTAGTGTAAGATTTTTTCATCATTTAGAGGTCAACATGTACTACAGGAAATCCATTCTGGCATTTCCAAGGAACTGCCAAACAAGAATACCTAGCTAGGAAAGTCTGTTACTGAGAATACACAAACTGGAAAAAAAAAATGCATCTTACAATCCAAATTTTGTTGCAAAGGCAAATGTTTGAAGTTCAATTTGCTATGAATCTTCATAAATGGTGCTTAAGGAGCACTTATTATGCACTTTTGATTTTGGTAATGCTATCTTATTTGGAAAAACAGTTACAAATACACTATTACCACTTGGAATTCCCAAGATCTCACTTCTGATTGGATGTAAAATTTAGGCTTTGCCCTCTCAGTATACCTCTCCATGTTAACTCTTACTGTCCTTTTTTCTTTGTCCCTATTCTGATATTAGTTCTTTCCTTCTCCCCAGCCACTATCACAAATTTCTAACATAAATCTAAAGTAATTTTCTATTTTAAACAGTCCAAATCCATAATGTATTCAAACTAACAGATACCACCCTCTGAGCATCTTTTATGCACATTTACTAATGGCCAGACCTGAGTAAACCCATTATCTCCTTTATTTAATTCTAGCTTTGCTAGAGAAAGTATGGTAATTGTATTAATCGGTCTCTGTACATTTTCAATTTCATTTAGTTCAACAAATACTTATTCATTGCCTGTATCACTCAGTGCCTATCACATGGTTGGGCACTGGGAAATAAAGGGAAAATGAGATAATTCCTCTTTTTGAGAAACATTCCTTGTGCTAGGTGTTAGAGGCATGAGCTAAAATAGATATCAATAACATTGGACAAATGCTAATAAAGGAAGAAAAAACCTGTGCCTGCTCTGATAGGAGCACAGATGAGAACCACTTGAGCCAGCCTGGAGGGGGCGCGGGGAGCACCATGAGAATAAAAGGGTTCCAGGTAGAAAGATGACTGCAACCAGGGGAAATAACCTAGTGCATTTAAGGAATTATAAATACCTTCGACCTAGTGCAAGAGTCAAGGCTGTGCCGGTAGAAAAAAGATTGGTTATAGGATTTGTCCATATCAGTTTAAGGAAAGGAGTAAAGTGCCAACATTCTTGCTCAAGGATAGGGGAGGGATTGGGATTTGGGCACGAGGAGTTTGATTAGAAACTTCCAAAGCAGGCGCATGGCCTGCAATAAAATATGCAGTTTTAAAACATAGGATAGATATTTGGGTAGAAAAAAACATATCTGAGAAAGCTTTTATGTAAGTAATAAATGCATGCATGGTTGTAAATGAGATCACTCGTCTGAAAGAGGTGAAATAAGGATAGTTCAAAGATAGAACCCCAAGGAATAGCAGCAGAACGTTTAGGAACAGAATGAGGAGGAGAAATCTTGAAGCATCTTAGCAAAGGGCTTGAGAATAAGAATAAAATCCAAAGCTGATTATGCCACAGAAGGCAAGAATGAGATTTCAAGAAGGCTGTGTAGAAGATGACTTCATTAAAAAACAGAGAACAAATGACACTGAATATCCATATGATCTCTACTTAGAAAGATGTTTTCTAAACATAAAAGAAAGTATGTATATTTCAAAGAAAAATATAAATGTAACTACAAAAAGTTGAAAGAAACATGTACCTCAAAAGAACAAATACATTAACAGTAATCATCAAATTGGGAAAAAACATTAGGAACAAATATAATATGTGGTTAGAATTATTACTGTATTAGAATTCAATGTAAGTGAAGGGGGGACATCATTCCAATAGAAAAATAGGCAAAAAGCATGAAGAGAAATTTTATAGAAGATGAAGTACTAAAATGAAAAGTATACTAAAATGCTTGAATTACCAATAACCAAATAAATTCAAATTGAAGGAATAATAAGGTAGCATTTTTGCCGATCGAATTTACCAGACTACTTCATTACTGGCTAATGTGTGGTAAGATAGGAAATCTCAAACATCGATAATTGAGAGCAAATTGATTCAAAAACTTTTTTAAAAAGCCATCTGGCAAATTCTGTCAAGAGTGTTAAAAATATCCATATCCTCTTACTTAAATCAACTTATAGGGTCACATAATTCCAAATGATAATAAATATTTAGGAATAAATACATTCACTTCTGGTTTGATAATCAAAATAAAAATTATAAGCAATACAAAATATAAATTAAATGAACCAAATACCACTTCTCAGTGATAATCCCATGGGCAACCATACAGAAATTTCTATATAACTGATTCTATGTTCACTTATTCTGTCTGTGGTTTATTATATATTCACTAGTTCTCTAGGATTTTTGTTGCCTTTCAGAAATAGCAGCTTAGAACCCTTCTAAAATGTTTAATTTCTAGAAATACCAATGTTTGAATACCTCTTAGGGTATTGTTATTTATAACTATCTATTCCTGGTGAACTTCTACAAAAAGAGTTAAAATTTTGATCCCCAGTGTGCAGGGTAGTAGTACTTAATGAATAAGAGTACCATAACAATACTTATTTATATCAGGATATACTACGTACTCATTAAGTGTATCTCTATGTCTTAGGCGCCCTCTCAGAGATGTTGTGTTTCTAAAAATGCATAGACATTAAAATATTATTAGCAAACCACAATAATATGTTTTTATTTAAGCCAACAGATGATTAACAGTTAATAAAAATATAAATATTTCCCTAGATTAATATAATATCTCTCCTCCCCATATAGATAAAAACCATATTATAAATTGCCTCCACATTATGACTATAGACCCGTCTATAATATGGGTATGCAGTAGAATTATGATTAGTTTTATTTTCAGTAGTATAATAGGCAGATGGAGTAGTATACTATATTTTAATATAATTTCATATTTGATTTATTTAAGTACTTCAATTGAATAATGCTAATGGGTTGGTAGATCTTTAAAAAAAGTCCTAGCTATACTCAGAAATATTTTTATCAAAATACTAAAAATATAAACTGTATAGCACAAGATGTAATTATTTAACAATATCGTCACATGCACCATTTGGATATGCCTTTTTTTCATTTTCTTCCAAAGAAGCTCAAGTGAGATTTTCATCTGTTTGCATCATGGATAAGAGATACTGCTTAAACAGAAAAAATGTGTGAACTGTTTGGAAAAGGAAGATGCTTATGGCAGAAAAGGTAGCATGCATGCTGGGCAGGTGAATAGGTTTAAATAAATATTTAAATATTTATACCGTTATTAAAGCCCATAGAGATATAAAAATAATTTCTACTTAATTGGCTATGTGTCTCTAAAAGAAATACTCAAACATGTTATAATGCCTTCTACCCTACATAAAAAGTTAATCAATATCTTTATATAGAATTTGTTAAATTACTCCCCTTCCTGAAGACCTTTGTATTTAATCTGACATAGCACTTAAATTAACAATCATAAAATCAACAGGAGAATGCACCAAGATTATTGCATTATACCTTTATGTGCTAGGGTACATTGTGGGATATTTCACTGCAAAATCAGCAAATCGACTCAATGCTATTCAGTAAAAGTGAATGAACAAGATCACAAAAATTTCTTCAATACCAGTGTTCTGGAAATGCATGGTTTTTTGCACTGGCAACAATATATTGTGATGTTAATTACTTAAAAAGAAATCAAAGGACAAATAAAAGCATTGAATCATTTTAATTCTCACAGAATTCTCATCTGCAAGTTCCGGGCTGTTATTTATTTATTCATTTATAACACTCAAATACTCAAATTAATAAAAATCATTGCCAAAAGTAACTTAATTATTCATATACCTATTTCTTTGATAGGAAAATATGGATTACCATTATTCACAACCAGAAATATTAGAGCTATGGAATCATAATTATAAAATCACAGTGTGTATTACTTTTGTCACTGACTTACTTATCAGCTCACTACCCCTTTCCTCACATCTTCTGAACTAACTTTTGCATTTTAATAATTGATTTTAGAACAGCTAGAGTTAAAAGGAATAAAGCTAACCAAAAATCCAAAGGCAGAAAACAGTTGAATAATGTGATTCTTATGCTTTTTTAGCTTTCAGCATGTCTGCATGATTCCCCATGATTATACTCTGTGTATAAAACAAGGGTTTTCTGTAGTACAAGCTCTATATGTCCTCCTTGGTTAGACTCTGCGAAAAGGAGGTTCAGAGAAGCACTGAACAGGGCCACAGTCAAAACGCAAGTGTCATACATTAATGCTAGTGTTATTTCATCCTAGTTAAATAATTATGCCAAAAGAAATTGCAACTGTTTTTCATTTGGCAATTACAGTGACCTAGGATTTTTTAAAACCAAGTGATAAAGAGAGAGAGAGAAGTAAGAATAAATCATTGTAAATCCAATCAGCACAGCAAAATTATAAATTAGAATTAAATTTTGACCACATGCCTGAAAAGATGGATTTCCACCTAATGTAAAAGTGCTATTAGGCTATCTATTTTCCATTGACGTCTGCAGTAGCAGAATTGTTAAAGAGTCACACAGTGGTCTACTATGTGGTGCTACGCATGTACCCAATGGGTGTTCAATAAATACTAATTATTGCTGCTATTTCAGTACTCTAAGACAGCCTCAGAACATTGTATAATCAATGGAAAAAGAGTACAAATTACATTAGTGGGTTTTAAAATTATTATCTGAGGGCAAAGATGGCAAGGAGTAAATAGAGCAGATATCTACCGTCCCAGCATCGTTAAGGGGTACTTTGAGGACAGCACGGACAAAAGGTCCACCAT
Source organism: Potos flavus (assembly GCA_028534135.1). Taxonomy (NCBI): domain Eukaryota; kingdom Metazoa; phylum Chordata; class Mammalia; order Carnivora; family Procyonidae; genus Potos; species Potos flavus. Next base: position 34,564,613 of record CM052883.1, read on the forward strand.
AGGCTCTAGATACTCCAATCCTTCCCTGCCCAGCTTTGTCAGAAATATTCTTAACCAATCTGCAGGGGGCATAGGCAAATTCAAGTTCTTATTTTATTTTCTCTGATAATACACAAGGTAATTAAAAATTAAAACAAAAAAGAAAGAAAGAAATATGGAACGTTAACTGAAGAGAAAGGAAAGATAGACAGATGAAAGGAAGAAAGAGAGAAAGGAAATGGAGAAGGAGAAAAAAATGGTAGAAATATCCTTTGGAACCTCAGTGTCTTTTGAGGAGAGGTCCTCTACTGGCTATGGATGAGGGGCAATGGCTCTTACCTGTGGAGAGATTGTTTATGTCCCTGGTTCCCTGTGTCACTATGAAGAACAAAGCTGTACGTAAACATTTCCTAATATACTTGGGCGGGTGATACCTCCTGGCTTGGGAACCACTGCAGGACTTAATAATTTGTTTGTTTGTTTTAGAGAGAGAGCACATGTGTGTGCGTGGGGGTATAGGGCAGAGAGAGAATTTTAAGCAGGCTCCACGCTTAGCATGGAGTTCCAAGCAGGGCTCGATCTCATGACCTTGAGATCATACAAACTGAGCCACCCAGGTGCCCCACCACTGCAAAACTTTGAAACTCACGAAGCTCCTGTTAAAGTAAAAATATACCAGAGATGCATGGCACACTACACTGGTGGTTCTCAACCTTGTTTGCACAATAGAATCATTCAGAGAGTTTTTTAAATTCGCAAAGCCATGATACAGCTCAATTAATATTAGAGTCTGTGGAAAAGGGACTTATACATCAATATTTTTTAAATTTCCCCTTCTTCAGGCTAGTGATTTTAATGTTTTAAACCATTGCAGTGACCCACCCTTCTGCCTAAAACTTTAAAATTGATAAGTTGGCTTAATAACCAAGTCAAAACTGTAGCACCCTTCCCACCCATAAGTCTGGGACTAGGATTTTAATGAGTGTAGCAAAAGACATTAACCATTTATTGATAGCCTACTATGTATCAGAATCCTGCCAACTTCTGTAAAATTTACATATATATATATACAAAAATCTCAGTCCTCCAAACCAATCTGCAAAGCACAAATTATCATTCTGTTTTTTTTTTTTAATGAGGAAACAAGTTGTGCTAATTGATTCGTTGAACATCATGTGAGTAAAAGATTCCAGTTACATATCCGAGGCTATCTACCTCTTTCTCTCTCAGAACATGAAGTGATACTAGGAGAGAGCAGTTCCATAGGATAGACCCCAGCTGGAGCATACCAGAATCTGGGAAGGCTGGGCCTCTAAAGAGAGAGAGGAGGAGAGGAGGTGGCAGGCATACCAGCTTCCGTCTTTGGATCAACAAAAATTAATCCTGTAATTAAACTTGGGTTTGCATAGCCAAGTTTCAGCAGTCAACGGCTAACAGCAAGTGAAACATAAAAATAATGGAACGTGAACATGAACTCTACAGAGTTTGTGAAAGGCAAAGGTTGGGAGTAGGCATAGGGAGAAAGGCAGTATGATCAAAGGGGTACAAATCTAATTTTTAGCACTTTTTGTTTAGATTCGGGGCTTATAATATGCAAAACATAACCCAAACTCAGAGAGAATTCCTAAATAAATAAAGAATCATGAGATTTCTAATTTTCTTATCCCAAAAAGAGAGACACTTACAGGATATAAATGTAATGAGTACAGTGGTCAAAAAGATGAGTTGTTAAGGGAATAGCATCACCACAGAAATAAAGTCCCTGGGGAGAGTAGTTCTAAATACTATAAATATACGTTTCATTTTTCCTTTTCATCCATTTTATTGAAGCAAAAAGGGAAATGATGTACAGAGAGGAGAAGTAAAGGCTTGTAACATTCACCTGCATAAAAGAAAGTAAAAATCTGCAGAAAACATTTCATCGTAACACCTCACAAAAGGTAATGTGTTCTGCTTCTTTAAATTATAATAGAAAATTAATGTCATATTTTGTTTTTTAAATTATATGTGTTTTAGATTTAAAGGTTGTTTTATTTTTTCCAAACTATATATAATAATTATGGTATACCCCCACAAGTGCCGCATATTCATACCAATCTGTTTGGAATTCATGCATTTTAAGAAGAATGTGATTAAAAATTAAAGTTATTCATATTTTCTAAAGCATAAATCAGGAAAATTGTATTTCACTATTTAGCTCCTTTACTCCTTATTTTGTTTCCTTTCCTAAAAATTATTTGGAGAGTATTATAAACAAAGTATAAAGAGGAATTATGAGTTTTGAGTTTATTTTTGTAAATAGTATTTATTCAGTATTTTCTTCTTATCATATTATGTAAGAATTGGAATGGTTAAGAGTTTAAAATTTCTTGTTACAAGCACGTTTTGCTTAAATTAAAATATTTTCAAATATTTTAAGCAGTATATTCTAAATATCTACAAAAAGGGACTTGGGAAAATAAATGACCTACAAGAACCAGCTACAGGGTTGGTAATCAAATCTGTAATATCGTGCCTTGAAAAGGAATCATGGGGCTGCATACTAAATACCTGACATGATTTTTCCTACTCCCAAAGAGAATATGACTTTCCCCTGCAAAACATACAAATTGTAGTTTGTATCCAATGCTCTCAGACTCTCAAATTGTTTAAGACTTTAAAATTTAATCAAGGGATTTCTTAATGGAAGCTAGGAAGAGTAACATCAGAAATACATTTGACAAAAGGGTAACAAATTTCTACTTAATTATTTACAATGGCCATATACGGCTACAGAGAGACAGAAAAGTAGTCAGACTCTTGTGCATCAAACTCAGCTGTCTGAAAGAACAAGGGCATCAATTCGTCCTCACACCATGCAAACAGTTTTCAAGATTGCATCTTGTTGATCTTGATGAAATTACAGGACTAGGATCCGAAGCTTCATGCCGGTAATTTATGGCCACAGGTCACTCAGAATTGAATGTTTTCAGGGCACAGGGAGCCTACTTGTCATTTGCATGCATTTCATTTTGCCACCTAAAACATGTTTTTCATCACTGCTACAAGTCACTACTTTTTAACTTTTTTCCTCCTCTCTTTTTTTCTCTCCCTTTCTCTGTCTTTTTCTCTTTCTCTCTGCCTCTGTCTCTATCGATAGCTCTATGTCTTTCTAGAATAAAATAGATAATATTCTGCACGGAGTCCAACATTGTAATAAACATCCACAAGAAATGATAGATTAAAGCAATTTAATTTACTAAATTTAAGTCAGAGATTTTCTTTTGATGCCACCAATTCAGCTATAATATGTATAGTATGAATCAAATATTTCAGTTGTTTTATTGACAGGGAAACCCCGTTTTCAGACTTTGGATTATGCATTTATTAACTTTCTCCCATAAACAATTGCCTGAGTTTTCTGTTACTAAGACACAGAGATACATTTTTCAGACCAATATTTGTTGTCTTTGAAACTTTAGTATGAATTTGTTAGATTTGGCATTTTTCAGTTTGAAGTTGTACATTAGATCTTTTTCAACCTTAATTTAAAAAAATGAAGAAGAGGGGTGCCTGAGTGGCACTGTTGGTTAAACCTCTGACTCTCGGTTTTGGCTCAGGTCATGATCTCAGGATCCTGATCTCAGGGTCATGAGACTGAGCCCTGCCTGGGGCTGGACGCTCAGCATGGAGTTTGCTTAAGACTCTCTTTTCCTCTCCCTTTGCCCCTCCCCACCTCTCTCTCTGTTTCTCTCGAAAATAAATAAATAAGTCTTTTAAAAAATGAAGTTGGTTGTTTCTTCAAGAAATGTCATTATAAATAAATCCATGGGGCTCTGAAAAACTCTATTTCTTGAACAGGAGGTATCAACTTAGTTTTTACGATTTAAAGACACAAAGATCGAGTAAATGTATATACATTTCTGAGTTATAGGCTTTATTTGCATGCATTAAGTTTTCTGAATACACAAGTTTTTCGGAATTTATATATAACCAAATGTATATAATACATTAAATGTCCCAGTATATCTTAAAATTTACTTTATTTTTAGCATATGTGAGGGATAAAACTGGAGAATCTTGTGGCACATTAAATGCAAGATGATTCCACTAATAGAATTAATCTAGTCATGTGTAAAATGTAAACTTGCAACTAGATTGTTAGGAAAAAAACATATAATTACAAATACTTGTGTGGATTTTTAAAAATTTCTAAGAGTTGTAAAATCATTGAATCTTAGAGTTGGAAGTAATCTTATTAATCATAATATGTTGTCTATAGGAAATCCCTTTTACAACATCCTACATAAGCATCCAGTCACTTGACTGGATGAGAGACTAAATAGAAAATATAACTCGTATCCATAACTAACCCTCCTTTACTGTATGTTATATAGCTTGGATTATTTACAATTTTTAAGAATTTTTATGTGTTTCTTACTAAAGCAAAAGTAAGAGATTTCCTTGGAATCTCCTTATCTCTTGTTTAGGGTACACATGTATGTGAACTAGAAATCTCACATTTCCCACAATTAATCTCAAATATTTTAGTATTTATCTTGGTCCATTATAAATTTTTATACTAGATTCAACATCCTGTATACAAAGAAGATGTAAATAATAACTTTATTGACTGAAGTTAGTTCTAATGACCATGTTGCAATTCTCTTCACCACACCAGCCACTTTAGGAAATTCTACTCTTTGGTTTTAAAGATTTACCACGATAACAAATTTGAAAGAAACTGGTATAGGATAGCTGAGAAATGTTAACACTCAGGATAAATTTTTCTCTAGTTCACAAGAATTCCAAACCCATTCTATTATTGGAGGAACCATTAGGAGGTTCCATAAGAATGAGTAGTAGTGTAGACATAGCATTTATAAGAAATGGTGGTGAAAAAAGCATTATTTTATATTCCAAGAACTGTGCAAGATCTGTAGTATTACCCTTTTCGCAAGCTAACATATTATTAGCCCACCAACCTTTCATAGATGCTGACAGAAGACATGAGGCTCCCGGGTCAGAGACAAAGGACATTGTTTCTTTATTCCACACCAACAGGAGACAGTGTATAAGTTCCCCCTGCCTCCACCCACCTCCAGGTTCCACAAAGTTGAAGCAGAGCTGGGCTCAGTTGGATGTTGCATGCAGTGTGTTAGTGTCACAGTTAAAGAACCCTGAACTTAGGAAACCGTCCCCCCCCCAATCTCTTAAAAGGGCCACTGGCAAACTTGTCCACACTTTTCTAGGAGGGAGACATTAACTTCTTTTTTTTTTTTTAGTTTTTTTTTTTTAAGATTTTATTTATTTATTTGACAGAGAGAGAGAGATTACAAGTAGGCAGAGAGGCAGGCAGAGAGAGAGGGGGAAGCAGGCTCCCCACTGAGAAGAGAGCCTGATGTGGGGCTTGATCCCAGGACCCCAAGATCACGACCTGAGTCGAAAGCAGAGGCATTAAACCACTGAGCCACCCAGGCGCCCTGACATTATCTTTTTTAAACTGGTATTCAAACAAGCCTGTCTACAACCCTGAAGGGGGACACTATTTCTATCTTCCAAGGCTGTTTGTTATACAAATGTCCTTCAAGTTTAGTTCAGGACAAAAGTTGATACATGTGCAGAAATGTCATGGAGAATTGTCTTCCAACATTGATATGTGACCTCTTCTAAAAACTGTATACCACTTCATTTTGACTGTAGGATTTCAAAACCGATACAAGTAACTAAAATTGACAAAGCTGTTACCATAATCCTAAGAAACCTAAATATCTCATATGTATTTGTCACCAAGGGTTGTGAAAGCCTTCTGTTGAATTTATCTGAAGTTTTGTAATTATAATTTAAAATTATTTTTCCTGGTCTAATACTCTTGGGACAATAACAGGATCAGCATAACTCTTAGGTAAATATTCTAATTGAAGCATTCATCCATTTTGCATGAAATTCAGCCTTGTTATAATTAAATTTGTTCTAACAGTTTTAGGAATTGGTAGACGGTTTTAGTCTTCAAATGCCTCTGTCTTGTTCTCTTCCTCCTGCTCTTTGTAATAATTTATACAATATTAATATAATATAATATAATACAAATAAATCTAATCCATCTAAAGGGTTTTTCCCCTTCTGCTGAATCTCAGAAATAGTTGCTATAACCTGAAGTTTAGATCTGTGTGTCCTTCCCCATATTCTATGGTGCTCAATTGATCACCACGAAGTGAGGACAATGTCTTTCATATTCATTCATGTTAAACTGTTTGGTAATCTACTGAGTTGTGCTGCTTTGAACTGTCAAAGCCTTTTAGGGATTTTAAGGAAAAAGCCCTTTTATTTAGTTATTTGCAGTTTATATGATCAAGACTTCTTATATATATTTTTTAGATTTTCTTTTCTTTTATTTATTTTTTTAAGTAAGCTCTCTGTCCAATGTGGGGCTTGAACTCATGATCCAAGATCAAGAGTTGCATGTTCTACCGAGCCAGCCAGGCAACCCTTTTCAGGACTCATTTTAAAAATAAATGTGGGCACCATAAAGAAGGAAAAATAATAATCCACGAGTTGGGAGAAAGTATTTCCTTCACATCTAATCAATAAAGGATGAGTTGACAGAAAAAAAATACCAAAAACTACTAAGAGAAATACAACCTAATGGAGAAACGGGCAAGAGTTATAAACAAGTACATCATAATACAAATGGTCAATAAATATGTGAAAATATGCTCAACCTTAGGTAACATAAAATTTATAATTAAAACTACAATGAAATAATATCCTATACCATTAATTTGGTAAGAATTCAAATTTGTAAGAATATGAGATGCTGGCACATTAGTGCTTAGAAACTCTCATATGCTTACTGCTTGTGGGTCAAAACCATTATAATCCCTCTAGAAAATAATTTAGTGACATCTTATAAACAAGTAAACCTTGTGTCTTTGTCCCAGGAAACATGAAAAAGAACACCATAGAAGTGTGTTTTTAATATCGTACAACTGGAAACATTGCATTATAGCAATGGGCATCAAAATTGTAAAAATAAAAATATGTGTACATTATGAAAACATTTTATCAGATAAAGCAAAACTAAATTTTTTTAAAATGTGGTACATATATGAATAATAAATACATTACAAAAATAAAGAGCGTAATAAAACAAACTAATTTGGAAATTGTGTGTTCTCTTTTTCTGAAATAAAAGCAAAAAGATAGACTGGTAAAAACCCATAAAAGAATTGGAAATATTCCCTTTCTTTAAATGGAGATCTTTAGGGGCACCAGGGTGGCTCAGTGGGTTAAGCCTCTGCTTTCAGCTCATGTCATGATCTCAGGGTCCTGGGATCAGAGCCCCACATCGGGCTCTCTGCTCAGCCGGGAGCCTGCTTCCCGCTCTCCCTCTGCCTGCCTTTCTGCCTACTTGTGATCTCTTTCTCTGTCAAATAAATAAAATCTTAAAAAAAATAATAAATGAAGATCTTTGATGATTTACTATTATATTTCATAATTTACCCATGTATCTAACACTTTTTATTTGCCAACTATTTCATAATAAAAAATGAGGTAAAAGTCAGCCTGAACATGCAAAGGTAGTAAAGGAAGGGAAGATGTCTAACCTCCACCCCCCAACGCACACACAAGAAAGAGAGAGAGAGCCAGCAAGAGTTAGGGTAAAAAGAGACAGGGAGAGAGAGAGAAAGAGAAACAGATTTTGGTTTACTTTGGTTTGAGTTATAAGGGTAGGTGCATTCCATCTGCTGATGTCATAAATGTTTAGGCAATTTTCCGTATTTAATCTTTATTGCAAAAATCTATCGGGTTTTTAAGTTTAATTTTCCTTGACTTTCGAGCCTTAATTCTCTCAAGACACATTTCCCCCCCATTCTTATGAAATTAAAAATTAATACTATGAACGCTCTTTGGTTTTGTCTGAATTCTAGGGAGAAAAAAATGCAAAATTAAGGTTGGCTTGCGGATTTGAAGATAATTTTTTAGATACTGACTTTAGTGACCACAGAACTACCTTTGAAGCAAAAGACGAGCTGAAAAGCTGGCTTTGATTCCCCCTCCTGTGTGTTTTACTTGTATCACTGTATATTTATTAGTTAAAGATGACTTTTTGTTTTGGATTTATCACATCTTTCCTTTATTGTTCTCTAAGATGTCTCTATGCTGCATTAGGTTTTAATAAAGAAATAGGAGAATGATCAGAGAGAACTTAGGTTTCAGAATGCCATGGATAAAAGGAGTACTTTAATTATTCTTCCCTTTTCTGTAAAAAAAAAGTAGGAGGTTAGGTCAAACTTAATTTTTCAAGTAAATTTGATATAGTGTTAATGTTGTGCAATACACCTGTTTTATAGACTAATCAATTATTGATCACTGAATTATAAAATGACTTGCAAAATTACATTAATATTTCATAAAACTGTTGAATTTTGTGGTATCTAAATACATGTGTTAGACTTTCTGTGGGTTCCACTGATGACTGTTTAAAAAAAAACTCCATATGCTAATGCATGTATGTATGTTAATATTGAATATTACTACATTAGATAATTTGGGGCTTAAGTCTTCATGTTAGTGACAATTTTCTAAATTGTGTATTCAATGAACCATTATTACAGACTTTCTTAAGACCAAGAGAATATGTAAATCTTAATGTCTGTGAAAATGACATTCTCAACATCATCATAAATAATATAAGATACAGGGAATTTTCATTCTGATTTACTCTTTTATCTCCAGATTTTAAAATAGAGTGAAAAACTAGATTGGTTTTAACTAGAATAGATTTTACATTTAACACTATTTTATACCAGTAATTTGTGACTATACCCTAAATTTTAAGCCAGAATTATACTTTAAAAGCCATTTTACAGAATAAATATGCATGTGTTTGCCAAAAGTATATTTAAAGAACCTCATAATGAAAGTGTAATTTTTTTTCTGATAATAAAAAGTGTAACATTTGTAGCTTCCAGGTAAAATACATATGTGCGTATTTCTTAACCATTCATTAAGTAGTAAAATTGTATTTATTCTCTTTTGCTTTTTTTCCAGAATTAGAAAAACAACAAGGAGTAAATTTGAGTACAGAAAAAAATCACTGACATTTTTCTTTGTTTTTATTGAAAGATACATATATTTTCACTGAATTTTATAGTGTTTATTTGTTTTTGTCCAGCATACTAGATAGTACTTGTGGTGCAAAGAAAATATAAACTATGTATTTTACACTCAATATGCATGTAAATATCTTTTTACATATGTTTTATATATATAT
>CM052883.1:34574347-34691212 GCA_028534135.1 Potos flavus
CCACTTACTTTCATTCTGAAGGCCTATGTGTTTTTTCAAATTGAATTGGGGCTGCTTTTATATATCAACTAAGTTCATTGTATTACAGAATTGTAAAAATCATGAAAAGATTCCTCTCTTCACCCCCATGATTACTGTAATCCTTCAAGTCCCCGCTTTTTGTTTTCTGAAGTATTAAATAGTCTCTGCCTCCAATTTCATCATACTGTCACTTAATTGATTTTTTTCTAAAACACGGGTCTGATCATATTAGTCTTCTTAAAATCCTGCAATGGTTTCATTGCCTACAAGCTAATATCCACATATTTCAACATGATTTAAAGGCACTTCATTGATCAGGTACAAACCTCCCTGCACCTTCCTTTCCAATTATTTCCCAATTACACTCTCCACCTCTGAAGTACATTACACCTCTCTACATTTGTTCATGCTGTTCCCTCCAAATAGAACACCTAACCCAATTTGTTCCTCTCATTTCTTTCAAGCGTTAGCTCAAGCATTACTTCTGATCAACCTAAGAGATAGAAGAGCCATCCCCCTTCTTGTTTTTCTCTAACACCTCAAATTTACAATATTCATCCAGCCACTACTATGCTATGTTCATTTTTCCATTTGCCAAACTTCAATATCAGTATTTGTTAAATTATGTGTCTTTTTTATTAGATTCAAAATCCCTTTAGGGAAAGGTCTGCATCTTTGTATTATTAGACTTAGTAGAGGGCTGAAACATGGTAGACTCTCAGTTGATATCTACTGAAAAAACAAAATGAAGCATCTACACCAGAATAAAATATTTGGATTATGCAAATGATTTTATGCATTTATGTTAATTTCCATATTATACATTTATATAAAAACCAGAGACAATACAGTGAGTAACAGCAAAATTTTCTGAAGTGTTTATTAAAATACAGATTTCTGGGTCCCAAGAATGAGAAATTTTTGTTTCTTAGGTATGTGGGACCCAGAAATCTGTATTTTGGCTAACCCCTAAGTTGATTTTTTTGCATACTAAAGTATGAATATAAATCCTTATAAAATATTACAAGAAAAAGTGGGGTAATTTTTTTAATAGACTGGTTGACATGAAACAAAGTCTTATCTTTGCTTTCATAATGATCAGAGTTGAATTATGGAATTCTAAATCCCTGAGTCTTGATCATGGACAAGTTTCTTCATATGTCAATTTAGCTGTCTCCAAATATCTCAAGATGGTATATATGATATTTTTTCTTATAAAAACACAGTGCTTAATACTTAATGCATAGATGCTTGATGATTTAAGCATTAAATATGCTCAAATGAAATGTTGCTTATATTAAATCTCTGTTAGCAGAATTTACTGAAGGATAATCAAAGGTTTACATAATAAATGCATTTCTCAAATGTATGTTTACATACTTTGCTAATAAAAGTTTCAATAATCAGAAGATAAGTGATGAAGTTAAAATCTCTCTGAAACTTAAAATATAGTATATGAAATATAAAGAATACATCTTCAGACATTTATTAAAATATTTATATCTGATCCATGTTTTTAAATGCAATTATTATACAATTAATGGAGTGAGATAATATAAACAAGTATTATTTTTTTCTGAATATTTAGCCTTTCTTCTCAGGGACATATATGACTTGCAAAGAAGTTTGTATTTCTGTATGGACACACACACACACACACACACACACAGAGTCACATACAATCTCTTAAGTGCCATATGGTCTCTTTTTAAATCTTTTGTCTTCCAGATTGTATAGACTTTTACTATTGATTTGGCTTATCTAACTCATTTTCAGAAATGAAATGAGTTTTCTGATTAACTTGACTCATTCTTAAATGTATAGATTAAATGCCCCTTAATGTGTCTGCTCACATCTGGTATTCCAGATGTTTGCTATAATAATCATATAAAAATCGACACAGCATTTCCAGGGCCATGAAAAACACTGAAGAATGAATAAAGGCAGAATTGTATCTCTTCCTGCGTATGATTCCCTGGAAATTGGGTATTCTGTACTGCACGACCAAAATCAATTCAAAACCCCAAAACTGAAACAGTTTTAACCCAGACTTAAACAAACTGGAGTCCTAAATAGCATGAAATAAATTTCCCATTCAAAGATTCTTCTGAGTACGGAAATCTTACCATAATAATACCCTAAAAGGAAGCATCTTGAAATATTTTCTTTATTATGATGATTTAAAAAAAAACAACAGTTCAGAACTGGTGTTTGGGTGGGGGTGCCTTCTGGGCCAGATAGACATAACCAGGAGTTAGACAGCCACATGGAAGTGAATTTTAAGGGAAGGTTCAAGTTACAGATATTAGGAGAGAGGGTAGGGACACATAGATATCACTTCAGTGGTGTTGCCATCAGATAATAGGTTGGGACACCAATGGATTGGGCAACATGAATGTTTCTGAGTAAGTAGCAGTTAGATGTTTCAGAGTGGGAATGTAGTACAAGGATTTAGAGTGTATCCTGTACTTCAGGAAAAGTAGCTGAGGCATGGAAATTTATCTTCAACTTACCCGAATTAATAATTGAGATTCCCAATATGAATGCTAGCAAGAATTTCTGAGTTCATGCCACTAGACTGGGAGATTACAATGAAAACTGCTAGGCAATTTTATATACTTATTCTTCATTCAATAATGGTCCTTTGCACAAAGCCAGACTAAAGAGTACATAGGTAGGTTGAAATTTTTTAATTTAAGTACACTCTGATATACTGAAATGATAGGCATAAATAATCAAGATAAAATGAATAATGAATAATGCAGTCTTCAATTGTAATTAAAACAAATTCAAGGAGATAAGAATAAATGGGGAAGGCAAATTTTAACAAAAATGTCTGTGGAAATAATCCTATGTCTATATGAACATAATATCATTTGATGTTTCAAATTCCAATGCAATAAATAATCAATTAAAAAAATTATGGCTTTTATGGGCACCTGGATGGCTCAGTTGGTTAAGCATCTGCCTTCCGCCTTCCACTGTGGTTGTGATATCAGGGTCCTGGGATGGAACCTCACATGGTTGGGGCAGGGAGCCTGCTTCTTCCTCTCTGTTTGCCCCTCCCCTCACTCATGCACACACACACACTCTCTCTCTCTCAAATAAATAAATATTCTCTTAAAAAATAAAAGAATTACAGCTTTTAGATCAAGTGGAGCAATATTCCACTATGTTCAACATACCTAGTGTTTAATTTTGGACGTTTTTTGTTACAAAGAACATTGGCAGACAATTATATAATTGTTAAAGAGAGCGATGAGTTTAATTTCAGTTTATCATGTATCAGCATGCTAATAATTTGCCAAACACTTTGCTAGATATTATAGAGGGTCAAGAAAGCATTATAGGGAATATAACTTGTTAAGGTGAGACTATACTCACCTGGAAAAGCTAATACTTTGTATGAAGTGGAGTGAGGTTAGAAGTAATACATCACATCTCTTTTGAATGTATAAAAGACCTAGTGCCCAGGAAAATGATACTCACTAAAAATAACTTCATAGAAAAGACACTGAATGGAGTATCTTCTGAGGTTGTAATTTTCCTATTGATCTCCATGTTCAAGCAAAAGACTGGTGACAATGTTTAGATACTCTGAAATAAAGATGGGGTTATCTGTTATATTTGGTAGAAAACTGCTTGCAATTCAAAAATTTTTTTCCCCAGCTATTGTATGGCATGTGCAGAAACAGAACCTAGGGATACTGTCTTTTATTCTCTTCAATATACTTTGACTTATCTGGGTAATATCCACCAACCTGCCTCATCTCCTTCAGCAAGTAGATAATTCATGATGGCCACTTCATATCAGAAAAAAAAAAAATAGGCTGTAAAATGTTGCTCCAACTATGTATACTGGAGAACAGCAATACAATAGCTTGCTTTTTCCAGAAGAGTAGAAAATGATATATCTCATGTGAAAGAACATGAGGAATTTGGAGAAGGAGGTATTATTTGAAACCTAACTAAAATAAACATTATTTTATTTGTTATTTTGAAAAAATGTTTATAGTTATATTGTTTCTGATGTCTATAGGTATCATAAATTAGATTATACCTCTATTTTCTTACTTTACTTATATTGTACTATAAACATATTCTTTTATTCCTACTGTGATGGGAAGACAGTTTGGGATGAGAATTTAATAAAATGTATATCCTATTTGTTTCTCAATTGGTTTTGGGAACAACACAGGATATAAAACATGAGCAACTTGTGATATACTTGTTTCCTTTTGCATAAAATGGAGGCTTACTATGTGCCAGATAAGATTCATAATACATCATATATATTTTCTCATTTAAGCAAGTTTCAATCACATAATATGAAAGCACTTCCGTTGATATCAAAGGAAAAGCTCATTTTCACCTAATGTACATACCGAGCTAATTGGCCGTTGTTTACAATCTTAGCAATATGCAAGATAATACAGTGTTTCAAAATAAAGACTTTTCTTGACACAAGTAGTTTAATATTTTCCCAAGAGACAGATGTTATATCTACAAAGTCGTGTTGGCCTTGAGGTATCCTTGAAAGTGACCAAGATAAAGCAATCCTTTCACTAACTTTCATATAATTACAAAAGACAGGGTTTTGGGTTCTTTTTTTAACAAATATCTGGATAATAAAAACCATTTTGAATGTGAAACATTTCAACCGTACTTGAAAGTTGCATTTTCCTTCTATCCCAGTTTTCTCCACTTCAGCGGATGTTTTGTATGACAGTTTAGCTAACCTGTAATGTCTTTGTGGAGGAAAGATGTCCTGGCTAGCATCGGTAACTATTTTGTCACAGTACCAAGATGTGAAAATGGCTGCAAAAGAATTCTAAGCAGTTCAAACCTGAGGATACTGGGAACAAAACAGTGAAAAAAAGCTCATGTAGCAGAAGCAGTTTGAAGGTTCTGTTCCTCTGCCCACTACCCAGCACTTAGGGCATAATCAGTTTCGCAAATGGAAATGGTGTACCATACGTGGCACACTGCTAATCCGGACAGTTCTCAAGTAGCTTTTCTTTACTTCTAAACTGACTCCACGCAAGTCATGGCTTGGCTCACTGATTATAAAGTGGAAAACTATAGAAATCCAAGCTTAAAAAAGTCAAGATGATCAATGTGCAATCAGTTCAAGTCTTTGTGTATGTAATATTTAAAATCATCTTCAAGAAATATTTTTAAAAAATAAAGGCTAAAATTGGCTAATTTATTTTGCTCTAGAATTCATTCTGAAAGGGGTAAAAAAATAGGAAAAAAAATTGAACTGTTGGGAATCAGCTAAACTGAACCTCAAAGAAGACAGTTTTCATTAGCGATTTTGAATGCTGACCACAACAGGTATTTTAGGAAATAAATCACATTGAGTAGACATATGTCCCCAAGTCGCATTATGTATTTTTCATTCTTTCTATGAGAAGTGTTTGTTAACATATTAAAAATTGAAATACACCAACTTTATTAGTTAAGATAATTATAGCATCTTGTCCAACAGATTACTTAAAAGTGAAGCAAGTCAGAAAGGAAACTATAGAAATATACCTATGATTTAAATGTAGTAGAAAAAACACTCAGTCTTGGTCAAACACTGAGTTTTAACCATACAAGTAAGTTAAACATCTTGTATATTATTACCTTTGTCTGTAATACAGAAACTCATAAGTACCCTACATAATTCACAATGTTATTGCATGTTGAAAAGTGATTATAAAAGTTAGTTGTTAGAAACCATAGGAAAGCATGTAACCAAGCGATTAATAAATGAACAGAGAGGGGAGCCTGGGTGGCTCAGTCATTAAGCATCTGCTTCGACTCAGGTCATGATCCCAGGGTTCTGGGATTGGGCCCCGAACTGGGCTCCCTGCTCGGCCAGAAGTCTGCTTTTCCCTCTCCGACTCCCCCTGCTTGTGCTCCCTCTCTCGCTGTGTCTCTCTCTGTCAAATAAATAAAATCTTGAGGTAAATAAATTAATTAAATAAAAATAAATGAACAGAGAAAGGTTGAAAAGGTTGGTTTGCCTGAAGTTTATATATTTACAGTTATCTTAGTTCCATTTGAAGAGGATGTGCTTCTTAAGGGAGGGTGGTTCCCACAACCTGGTGTCCCCTGGCTTTGGCTCATCTGATCAAATTCTCCAACCTACTGGTGGTTTCCAAGACCTACCATACTTCCAAAATGCATTATTTCCTGCATAGGAGAGTCAGAGTTGGTTTTTGCTACTTGCAATCAAAAACCTGATTATCGGGGTGCCTGGGTGGCTCAGTCGGTTAAGCCGCTGCCTTCGGCTCAGGTCATGATCCCAGGGTCCTGGGATCAAGTCCCATATCGGGCTCCTTGCTCAGTGGGGAGCCTGCTTCTCTCTCTGCCTCTGTCTCCAGCTCTGCCTGCTTGTGCTCTCTCTCTCTCCCTGATAAATAAATAAATAAATATATAAATAAATAAATAAAATCTTAAAAAAAAAAAACTTGATTGTCATGCAATGAATTCATCGTTTGTTATGATACATAGCATGACTATAATAATATGATTGGTACTCTTTTAAGGATTTAAAATATGATTATTGATTTGATAAGTTCCTCTTCATTCCTAGAAAATATGCTTTTCTTTCTTTCTTTCTTTCTTTCTTTCTTTCTTTCTTTCTTTCTTTCTTTCTTTCTTTCTTTCAAGTTTTTATTTAAATTCCAGTTAGTTAACATACACTCTAATGTTAGTTTCAGGTACAATGTAATGACTCAACACTTCCATACATCACCCGGTGCTCATCACAAGTGCACTCCTTAATCCTCATCACTTATTTCACGCATCCACTCCACCCATCTCCCTTCTGGTAATTATCGGTTTTGTTCTCTGTAGTTAAGAATCTGTTTCTTGGTTTGTCTCCCTCTTTCTCTTTTCTCCCCTTTGTTTATTTGTTTTGTTTCTTAAATTCCACATATGGCAAATACTCATTTCTTTCTAGCTCTCTGATCTTTTAGATATCCTAATATGATACTATACTGTGGTGGTCTGAGACCTCTTCTATGGTGTCTTAACCTGAAATAGCCATACATATGGAGACATTCCATATCCCTAGCAGAGCTTAAATTATATTATGGTAATTACTATCCTGAAAATAGCCAGTTAGAAGTGGTATATACCAAAACGAGAGGGTTGATATATTAGTAATGCATATGTTAGTGTCTACGGTTCTACTTTTCACTGAAATACAGTGTTTCTACCCTTCACTTGTATAATGGAATTGATAGCATATTTCTGAGGACTGATTTATTTGGCCCAGTTTGTACAAATTGATTCATTTTGGAACATTTGACAGAATAGTTGGTATCAAAATAATGCTGTATACAGAGCACATAAACACATTATTGAATGAAGAATGAACTGAAAGATCATAAGTTCTCAAAGATGATGCTCACAGCAAGAGGATTAAATTGCATAAAAATCAAGTCACTACTCTGAAATACACGGTATAATAAAAGCTTGAAAGAAAAATGTGAGATGAACTCAATTTCTCAGCCATTGCCATGAGTGTAGTTGTGCTTCCTGCTGTTACGTGAACAATTACCATGCCTGGAGGGAACTGAATGAATGCTGGCACCTATTGGTAGACAGAATAAAAGCCTAAGCTTATTCTCCCATCATGAGGCGCACATGCCATATGCTACAAACTAATACATTAAGTTGGCATAATGAGGAAGAGAACACATTTCACCATTGCTTGCTTACACTGCAAAATCTGGAACACCATTATATAAATTGCCTGTAAGTCACTAAATTTCTTTTTTCTTACAATTCTTAGAAATTTAGAAGAACACAAGTCATGTAGAAAATATTCCAGTTGATGCACCTGATTAAGAGTATAAGGTACTTTGAACTTTGTCCCAAATAGTATTCTTTCCATTTACTCTGGAATCTTCCAAGCTATATATTATATTCTTACCATTGATATATATTCCCTATGTACCTTTTTTATAAAATACAAGAAGGCATAGAAAATATGCGGAAATGGTACTGAGAATCTTATTTTCATTTGGTGGATTATTCTTATAAATATAATTTAATTGTGTAATTTTAACATTAGTGTTAACTTTATGCCTATGTTTTCTGTATAATAGATATGTAAACTGCCTAGCATAGTTTAGGCTTTGAAGCAAGAGGTCAGTGAATGCTTGACTATTGACTAACAATTGATACATGGAATACTTGAAATTTTGAAGTTTATATAACCAAATATCATTACTTCTGAGTACCAAAGTGAGGAGGATGTATGGCAGGAAAATGAGCAATTACATCAAATAAAGGGGAAACAGGGGCACTTGGGGAGGCTCAGTCAATTAAGCAGTTGACTCTTAATTTTGGCTCAGGTCATGAGCTCAGGGTCATAAGATTGAGCCCCACATGGGGCTCTATGCTCAACGCAGAGTCTGCTTGAGATTCTCTCCCTCTCTGTCTGCCCTTCCCCCGCCACTTGTGCTCCCTCTCTCTCTCTAAAATAAATAAATATATGTTTAAAAAAAATAAAGAGAAAACAAATTTAATCTTTCTTTCCAATTATTCCTGAAAGAAATCACATGAATTTCTTCGAACAAACAAACAAGGCAGTGTAGGATGAAGCTACTAAGAGTGAAGAGGAATAACACGCACATTATTATTATGTCCCTAGACTGCTCATCCAATCAGCCAGTCAACAATGTTTTTGCATTTGACCTTGCATTGTGGAATATTCAAGGAAGTTAGGACACATTTTTTTTCTTCTCGAGGAGTTTAGATTTCAAATAGGGTACCAACACATACAGAGATAAAATGTTAACAATAAAAATTCGATAGAGAAAAATGATATGTAACTTAAAATGATATGTAACTTAAATGATATGTAACTATTAAATGGAATAGATCAAACTACTGTGGGACTCCTGAGAAGTTGGAAGGTTTAGTGCAGAAGATTGGAGTTGACTGATTCATGAAGGAGGTGAAAGATATGAATAAGTAAGAAAAGGTGTTGGAGAATGCCATAGAAAGACAGGCCAGCATAAGCAAAGCCATTACAGTAGCAAGCAAGTAGCATGTTTTGTCTTCAGGAGAAAGGAGTAGTATTCCTTGATGAAATGTTACAGAATAATTTGATACATGTTTCGTTAGGAAGGAGCAGATAGCTCATGGAAAATATTGAAGAAGAGCAGATATTTGGACCTGATCTGATGGATAATAAGGAAATGCTGAAGAAAACACAATTTCACTCAGAACTAATACATATTAATGTAATTCCCAGCTACTGCCTGGCCATTGTGCAGGATGTTATCTCGCTAAAATAATTTCCCTTGCTTTATAGTTTCAAAGGAAGGGGAAGACTCCAGGAGTTCTATCATCTAGGATAGCCTAGCTATTATTAATGTTATTTATTGGTTAGGTATTCTAGGTGTATCAGCTAGTATCGGTGTGTGGTTTCTTCATCTTGAAAATGTTTTCTGCCTTGCTTAAAAGTTTATTTTTAGACAGCAAGAAGAGGAAAAATAAAATACGGAATTTCTGGTTAAGATGACTCTGTACATTGACACGTTTAAACGTTGATTTCTCTGATACCCTACCTCCTACATCAAAATGTGTAGCAATGGTATATAAATACAAAGGGAGATTTTAAAAGCCCAGCAAAATAAGCATTTCCAAGTATCAGATATAGAACATAAATGTAAAGCAGTGAGTAGAGGTTAAAGGCATGTGCTTCCTGGGTTTGGGGTATCAGTGTAAGCTGGAAAAGCCTGAAGTTCATTCTGTTGAAGTAATAAAAATTGAAACTGCACCATATAAGATGGGGGGCGGTGTCCACAGACAGGCTTACCTCTTGAAACCAGAGCTGAAGAGGATTTCCACTGATGGTGAAAGGAGCTAAAATAAGTTAATGCCAAATTGAGCCTAAAATTATGGTTTATTAGAAATGATGAATCTGGGAAGTAGATGAACAAAAACTCAACTTAAGACCAGGAAAATAGTTTAGTTCTGGTGCAGCATTTGAATTTACCATATCCCCAGTGTCATGGTAAGATAGGAGCTCCAAAATGACACTTTCAGAATGGACTCTGGATTATGGACCTTGTGGGTTAATTGGAGGCATTTAAATCCAGTATATAAGATGGGTTATGAGAAAGAGATAGAGAAAGATAGGGAAAGAACTACTGCTCTAATCACTGCCACATACCACACAAGATGAACCTGAAAAATCAAAATTCTAACAAATGCAAAGAATGAAAAGCTAGCAAATTACTCTAAATGAATTTACACTAAATTAAATAAGAATAATGTGATAATATGTAAAAACTTTTACATACTTCAATTTAATATCATTAAAGAGATAAGTGAGAGATTAAGACTCAAAAACTTATTTCTGCAAAAACAGTGCAGAAATGAGACAATATCAGACAACTGTAAAAAAAAAAAGTCCATTGGAAATATTTGAAAAAAATATGAATATTGAAAACAAAATCTCAGGATAAATTCCAGAATGTCTAGAGTTGAGGGCATCAAGCTAATAGGACCTGATGGTAGACACGTATTTTGGACGCTTTGGAGATGAGAGATAAACCTCTAAAAAGTTGGAGGTTGCTACATCAGTGAAGCATTTAGGGTTTCAGTAATCATTAGTCTGCCAGGATATCTTTGTAAGTCAGTGGTTCTTAAACTTCATTGTTCATTAGTATCACCCTCAGAATGTCTGATTAGTAGGTGTGGTTTGGAGCTTAAGAATCTGTATTTCTAACAAGTTCCCTAGTAATGCAAAGTCATGTCATCAGCAGCAGGAAGAAAGATACTATTTAAGAAGCAGATCCTTGTAGTTATTGGGTACCAGCCGAGGCTAGGTGTCTGACCATGTGACATCAATGAATAGGCATTATTATACTCAGAGACTCATAATGTTGGGTGCATCGAGCAGCAATTCATCATTCGGTAGAAATGATATACTTAGGATGGAGGCCTTGAAGTTCCAGAAAACATAAGTAAGTTACAAAAACAGGAAGCCCAGACTCTCATGTTATCTACCTCTGTCTTGCTGCTACCTCTCCTTTGGCTTTACACCTACAGTCTTTTAGAGGGTTCCCTAAGGTTCACTGACAAAGGTGGATACTAATCCAGTTCTAATTTACAGGTAAGTTGTTACTAGAGGAAAATGGACTCCCTCCAAACCACAATCCCTTTTCCCTTTTCAGGGATGGCCCTGAAGATAGTCAATGGAAAGAAATATCCTCTCAATGGGAAGAATGATATGCTGTGCACATTGGTCATTTTGGGGGAAAATGGCCTTAAGTACCAATATACATTGACTCCTAGGCAGGCATGGGTGGCCTACAAGTTTGCTCCAGATATTTGAAGGACAAATTTGGGAAAATTAAAGTCAAAGAGAGTGACAATGAGTTGGAGAGGATATTTCTAGTCTATGTCTACCAGCCTCTCTCCTCATCATTTCTTACTCTTGCACAGTGGGTCCAAGAAGAGAGTGCACATGGTAGCGTGGTTGTAAACTACATATGGGCTCAAGGATATATGTTCACTATCACCACCTATAAACCTGCCAGTAGAAGAAAACAACTCTGAGCCCTTTATCTTATCACCATTCCTCAAAGAGACCTCTGGTGCCAGGTTGAATATATTGGAAACTTTCCACCCTGGAACATGCAGCAATTCATTCTTACTGGTATTGACATCTAGCTCAGATAGAAGTTTGTCTTCCTTGCCTGCTGTAGGGCCTCTGAGAACATTATCATCTTAAGGCAAAGAGAAAACCTGACTTATTGGTGTGGGATCCTGTACCACATTGCCTCATACCAAGGGACCAATTTTATGGCAGAAGAGATTGCACAATGAACTCTTAATCATAGCATCCACTGCTTCTACAGCATGTTACATCACAGAGGCATAACTTGACTAACAGAATAATGGAATGGTCATAAAATCACCACGAAGAAACAGTTCAGGTTAACATATCTTATGAGTTTGAGTTACAATTTTCCAATTTGCTTTGAACTACCAGCTTAAATAGTGGTAGGTCTCAGAAGCTGGAATGATTGGTTCTAGGAAGCATGGGTGGAAGTAGGATCGGCCCCTCTAAACATGACTACAAAAGACCTACTTGGGAAACAAAGGGGCAAGAGTAGTGAAGTAGATTTTGAAGAGCAAATCTGGGAAAACTCATTCTACCAAGTATTAAGGCAGTGTATCATTGGTATAGATTGACAAAATAGAATGGCAACTTGGCAACATGTGAAATGACAGATTGACTTAACGAAAGCAGTAAAGAATGAACCTTCTGTGTAGTGGAGCTAGGATGATTGTTTATACAGAAAATATAAATCTGGATTCTTTCCTCCTATCATGTGACAAAAATCCATTCCAGGTAGATTGCAATTTAAATGAGAAAAGCAAACTGCTCAAATTTTAAAAGAAAATATAAGAAAACATGACCTTTTTTAGATTCCACATATACGTGATATCACACAATACTTGTCTTTCTCTGTCTGACTTATTTCACTTACAAATTAATTTATTCATGCATAAGATTTTAAAGAAGAAGATATGACCTCATGATAGGGAAAGGTATCTTAAAGAAGAAACAAAGAGCACAAAATGTACAGGAAAATATAAATTTGACCATAATTAATTTGCATTTTGTCAAATAGAGACACCAAAAACAAAGTGCAAAGAAAAGGACAATCTCAAATTAGATATTTAACAAGCATATATAAAGAAACAAAAGCTGAATTACTTATTGTTAGGAAGTTCCCCAATAATAGTAAATCAGTAATAAGATGATAAATAACCCAATAGGAAAATTGATAACAATAAAAACAATTCATACAGAAGGAAATCTGAAGGAGCTGTGAACACAAAAAATATAATGCCACTAGAGTCCACAGAAATGAAAATTAAAACACAATTTGAGGGGCGCCTGGGTGGCTCAGTGGGTTAAAGCCTCTGCTTTCGGCTTGGGTCCTGATCTCAGGGTCCTTGGATCGAGCCCCGCATCAGGCTCTCTGCTCAGCAGGGAGCCTGCTTCCCCTCTCTCTCTGCCTGCCTCTCTGCCTACTTGTGATCTCTCTCTCTCTGTCAAAAAAAAAAACAAAAAAAAAAAACACCACAATTTGATGCCATTTTCATCATCATCATACGGGAAAGACGTTCTAATTACTTGATAATGTCAGGAACTATCAAAGATGTGGAAAAATAAAACTGGGATTGTCTCATACTCCTGACGGAAGTGTCAAGTAAAACAGCATTTTGGAAAGTAATTTGGCAATATCCAGAAAAGTTTAAGAGGCACTGTGTCATTTAGCGTGATGTTCACATAGAAGTGACCGTAAACCAGATCACAGTGGTTTAATCAAGGAAGAGGTTTGTCTCAAACATTAAAATAATTATCTGGACAGGCATCCCTGGGCTGGAGCAGTGGCTAACAATGCCCCGAAGGAACCAGACCTATTTTGTCACTCTGCTTTCCTTTATGTGTGGCTGCTGCCCCTCCAGAGACACCACAGTCCCAGGCAAGGGAAAGTTTAGAGATGACTGAGTGGGCACAGGCAACTTAGGCTTACATTGCATTGACTGGATCTAGCTTGTAATATAGCCACAATCTAGCTGCAAAAGAGATGGGGATCTGGAATACTTTGCTTTTCAAACTCTAAGGGTGAGGTAGCGAAATGTAAAAGAGGTTTGGGTAATGTTGAATGAGCCAGCTTGCAATACCCACTTCATAGGCACACACACACACACGTATGCATGTACGGGCTATATATAGGATATAGGAGATATGTACATACAGAGAGGAGATATATGTGTGTGTGTGTGTGTGTATATATATATATATATATATATATATATATATATATATATATATCCTAGTGCCTTGCTACTCAGTGTGTTCTGTTCTATTCTCCATGAACAAGCAGCAGAGGCATTGCTTAGGAATTTGTTAGAAATTTGTAATCTCAGGCTCCATCCTAGATCTACCGAATCAGTATGTGCATTTTAACAGAAGTCCCAGGTGGATCTACATGAAAATTAACATTTGAGAAGCACCACTCCAGAGAAACCCCTGCACGTGTAACCGTGAGCATTGCATCTCACAGGGCGAAGATGGAAATAAACTAAAAGCCTATCAATAACAGAATATTGAATATATTTAGAATGCAGAATATTGAAACAAATATTGAGTATAAATTTATTTTTTCAATAGAATAATTTACAGGGCAGTTGAAATAAATAATGAGATTGGCTGGTATTAATCTGGACAAATACCAAAAGTGCAATATCGATATTAAAAGAAGGATGCAAAATTAAATCAATAACATGGCGTAATTTGTGTATATATATATTTTTTAAGATTTTATTTATTTATTTATCAGAGAGCGAGCACAATAGGGGGAGGGGCAGGCAGAGGGAAAAGCAGACACCCCCCCCCCCAAATGAGGGGATAGCCCAATGTGGGACTCGATCCCAGGATCCTGGGATCATGCCCTGAGCTGAAGGCAGTTGCTTAAATGACTGAGCCACCCAGACGTCCCTGTGTATATATTTTTTAAAGATTGATTCATTCATTTTAGACAGAGAGAGAGCAAGCATGAGGGGCAGAGAGAGAGGGAGAGAATTCCAAGCAGACTCCCCACTGAGAATGGAGGCCTATGTGGGGTTCATTCTCAGGACCCTGAGGTCATGACCTGAGCTAAAATCAAGAGTTGATCGCTCACCAATCGAACCATCCAGGTGCCCCATTTTTTAAAGTGAAAAACAAATTTTATATGGATACATGCATAATTATTGAAAATATTTTGAAATGCATGGATATAGTTTACTTAGCAACTTCATGATCCTGATTAACTCAAGGTAAAGATGGAAGAAAATGCGACTGAAAAAGAGTACAACGTGGTTTCGGTTGCATCTGTTGTATTTTATTTCTTATTTTAATTTTATTTATTTATTTGACAGAGAGAGAGATCACAAGTAGGCAGAGAGGCAGGCAGAGAGAGAGGGGGAAGCAGGCTCCACGCTGAGCAGAGAGCCCGATGTGGGGCTCGATCCCAGAACCCTGAGATCATGACCTGAGCTGAAGGCAGAGACCTTAACCCACTGAGCCACCCAGGCACCCCTGTTGTATTTTATTTCTTAAAAAAACTGAAGCAGTTGTGGCAAAATGTTAAGAAATGTATATGTTTGCACTACTGTCTGCAGAATTATTCTCAACTTTTTTTATATGTTGAAAATATTTCATAAAATATTTTTAAAGATAAAATGAATGTGGATAATTTTTTGAAAGGATAGTAATGGTGTAACTCTTTTCACACTGGCAATTTGTTCTTAAATGATTTAGCAATAGCTGGGTAGAATGAATACATTATTTATGAAGATTAAGTAAGTCAGCATTAGAGCAACATTTGTAACTGATTTTTATGATAGTGAGTCCAGAATATTTCAATGAATTTGCAGCTCCCTCCTGGTAATAACACAGAGAACTCAAGACTATATCTAAATACATGCACACATATTTATAACAAGCATGCTTCAAAATTGCTAAAGATGAATGGAAAAAAATGTAGTGAAGCTGAACATTATGCCTGTTTTTGAAAGGAATCTGAATACTCTTGGAACCTATATGCCATTCTCTCAGCCTCTTGTAGTCTTACCTCTCCACCAAGTGCTTTGACTTTGACAGTGATGTTTATTATATGCTTGCTCTTGTTGAAAACAATATCTCTGCTTGAAAAATTTGCATCCCAGTTCTTGTCATTATGTTTGCTTCATTTTTAGTACACAACTTTCTCTGTGTTTTTGGTCCTTAACATTAACTCTAGAAATAGCATATTGTTTTACACTATAGAAAACAATTGCTTAGCATATAATGCTCCCAGGTAGAAATAAGCCTTGTTAATAAAAGGATCCGTCACCTAGTTTCTGCCATGTACGCCACTTTCACGTTTATTAGCCATCAGTAAAATAAAAGAAACAACATTTAAGTGACATACCATGAGGACACACAACAAAAAGTAGAACAGGCAGAGTTTGAAACAATCCCATGCAATTTCCACTCTGTTCTTTCTGAGCCTTTCACTATCTTCGCAGTATCCTGAAATTAAAACCCAGAGACTTGTAGCTGCCTACTAAAATATAAGATTTTTCATTTATTCTGATGTTGGCCTCAAGTACTTACTATTCCCTGTCTTCTTTCCATAATAGATGTCAAAATAGCTGATTATTATAAGAAGCTGATCCATGGCTACTTGGCCACCTTTACCTGCAAACACACATGCCTGAAGCTGGAGCATCCAGAGGGTAATTAGACAGAGAAAGCTGGCGAACTTTTAAATTGGTGAACCAAGAAGGAAAAAACTAAATTGTCATTAGTTGCACATAATATATTTCTATTCCTGGTAAATGCAAAAGGACCACTTAAAAACTAATAAAACTAATGAGTATTCAGTGAAAATAGCCAGATACAAGGAAACATACTAAAATAATAGCTTCTCAAATGCCAGCAATAATCAGTTAGGAACTCACGCACGCGCGCACACACACACACACACACACACACACACACACACGATTTAAGAGAAGAAAAACATCTTTTGCATACTTAGGAATGAACTTCAGAAATTAGAGAAAGTTGTAAATGAACAAAATAACAAATAATAAAGAAGTCTTAATTTAAAAGGCCTAATAAAAGGTACTATATTGCAGGTAAGGGAAAATCAATAATAAAAAATGTCAAGTATCCTAAAATAAATATGTGATTTCAATGTAATCTCCTTCCAAAATGTAGTAAGAAGTAGATATAGGTACTGACGTGGAAATACATTCTATGTATATTGTTAGTTGAGAAAAAGCAAGGTGTAGAATACTATCTGATCCTTTATCAGTCATCTGACGTTGTATATATGTAGAATACATAGGATATGCATGCATTTTTCTTCCTTTCTCTGTGTGTATGTTTACACAGGACTGGAATAATCCACACCAAACTTTTAATATTGGTGATTGCTGAGAAACGGGAGCCAGAAAACTTTGTGTATATTATGTTCTTTTATGTTGCTTGAAATTTGTATGATGACCACACTATATTTGAAAAAAATAAATACATCAACAAAGGAACCAAATGAAAATATATCATATTAGGGGACATAAAGGAATCATTTTTGGACACCTCCGGTTGCTTACAAATCTGTTTCAAGAAAGGCAATAAAGTATGCTGAAATGACTTCCCCAATGATGTCAACATGTGAATCCCTGGAACCTGCGAATAAATTACCTCACGTAGTAAAAGGGACAGGCAAATGTGATTCATTTTAGGATTTTGAGATGGGGGGGAGGGGTTATTCTTGATTATCCAGATGCACCCAATGTAATCACAAGGGTCCACACAAGAAGGAGGCAGAGGAAGATTTGACTACAGAGAGAAGGCAATGTGAAGACAGAAGCAGACATTAGTGAAGCAGCCATGACCCAAAGAATGTCAGCAATCTCTAAAAGCGGGAAGAGTCAAGGACAGGTTCTCTCTTGGAGGCTCAGAAGGAATCAGCACTTCCAATACCTTCATTCTAGCCCTATTTTGAACTTATTTTGAACTTTAAGCCTCCAGAACTGATACAATGTATTTGTATTGTTTTAAGCCACCAAGCATGTGGTATTTTGTTATAGCAGCAACAAGAAAATGAATACAAGAAAAAAAAATGCACCGAGTCAAATCTGGCACATGGTTAGAGTAACCAGGTAACCTACTGGCCAAAAATCTATACATTGATGAGATTGAGTAAATTTGGCAATGCAGAGCAAGAGGAAAAAAAGAATGAAAATGAGAATCACCATGGTAAGGGTAGAGCCAGCATTTAAATCATAAGCAGAAAAGTTAAATGAAAATCTGGTATAAGACAGTCAAAGTGAGGGGCACCTGGGTGGCTCAGTGGGTTAAAGCCTCTGCCTTCGGCTCAGGTCATGATCTCAGAGTCCTAGGATCAAGCCCCGCATTGGGCTCTCTGCTCAGTGGGGAGCCTGCTTCCTCCTCTCTCTCTGCCTACTTGTGATCTCTCTGTCAAATAAATAAATAAAATATTAATAAAAAAAAAAAAAGACAGTCAAAGTGAAAGACCAAAGTGTTTGTCAGGTCAATCAGTCAGTGGATTAACAAACAAGTATTGAGCACAAGACTTGGGACAGAAATGTGGTGAGAAATGTACTGTGCCTTTACAGAGTTTGCAGTTAGGGAAAGACAAATCACCGAATGATTTTAGAGAGATATGTGATATGATCACTCACTTTGTAGAATGATTACTTTGGCACCATTGAGGGAGACTGGATTGGAAAAACAATACCAACCACAAGAAGAACAGAAGCCTATGCCTTATATGGAAAAGCCTAGACCAGAAGTGGAAAAAATCAGGTCAGAGCATCCATAGTAGTTAAAGGTC
Organism: Potos flavus; assembly: GCA_028534135.1. NCBI lineage: Eukaryota > Metazoa > Chordata > Mammalia > Carnivora > Procyonidae > Potos > Potos flavus. The sequence continues at coordinate 34,592,800 of CM052883.1, forward strand.
AAGGAATGAACTGTGTCCATCATTTCTTGTCTGGACCCCAAAGGTCTCTCAAGGGATGACCTGAGGCTTGACCTGGGAAAGGAGGTCTGGAGTTGCCAGTGTCCCCAAAAGAATGACACTTTTATTTTTCTAAATAGAGCATTACACCAAATGAGAGGAAACCACCCCCCCCAACAAAAATCATATTGAACACATCAAAGTCAGACTAGAATTCTCTGCCAAACTAATGCCAGTTCGCTTCTGATCATTCTTGCAACAGTGTCATTGATCTACTTCTAACCCTCTTAACGGAGAGATGAGGAAAAATGCACACACACGTGTTCACACAAATATGCATGTTTGTCTTGTACAATATTAGGTATTCTACTAAGGTTTTAGAAAAAATATCTACTTGTTCAAGGTCCACATTTGTTTTCGTCCTGTAGTATTGGTCTAAATATAAACTTTTGTGATGAGGGTGGTGTGGTCTTGTTAATCTGTCCCAAAGCCATTTCAGTGTCAGGCACACATTATACACTAATTGGATTCCTGATGCATCTTTAAAAACTAATTTCAAAACACTAAGTAATCAGAGGCTTTGTCTTCAATACAAGACATTGCATCAGCAAAAAGTGTTTATTACTTAGCCACCTGTGTTCTGCACAAAGCAATTTAAGCAGACACAGTCCCTGCCCTGAGGAACTGTCTAAAGCTAGTGCCATTTTAACATTCAAAGGCATCAGACAACTACACTAATGACAAACACAAGCAACTAACGTTATTAAAATATAAAAGGACCCACTTCATAATGTTATTTGAATCAAAGAATGAGCTAGTGTTTTATTGGGGAAAAGTGACATGGGAACTTGCTAAATACTCAATAAATATTTGTTGAATTAAATAGTGCATATAAAAATCTTATTTAGATTCAAGAGATGGAAAAAAATTAAAATGCAAAGTGGTTTCTTGATTAGACCATATTATAAATGGCATAGTCTATATGAAGTGGTTTTTAGATAGTTTATTTATCTGAGAACCAGGTTCTTATATACCTTTCTCCGATTCTACTAGTTAAAGACAAGATCAAGAAATACTACCATTCATGTATCAGTTTCCACCATAGTATGTGGCATATAATATAGACCTTAAAGAAATGTTGAAGATGACTAACAATGAACAGCATACAATGAATGATATCAGGACCAGTTTTCTACAAGCAGAGAAATTCCTGTTTATTCCTTCCTACTAGGCCTGCTATTTGATACTTGTGGAAGGTTAGTAATACCCTTCAATAGAAAGAATTGTTAGATCACCCCGGCTTTCTTTATAATACTTCCATAATACAAATGACCCCTCTTTGCTTCATATATGTCACTATCAAATGTTTCTTCAGTAGTAAAAAGAGGGATTAAACGAATTTCCAGCTGAGTCCATTTTGTGAGCCCATCATCTATGGATGGACCACACAACTCTAGGGGGAGCACCATTTACATGGAAAAAGGAATATAAGTGGAAATTCTATTCCCTGAGTTGCAGATCATGGTGACCCTGAGTGAGGGAAGGTGCATACATCACTTTCAGTATAGACAAAGCCTTTTCTCACAAACTGATGTGTGTAGGCATCATACCCTGTTAAAGCAATCTCTTCACTGGAACACTCAATCTCTCTTCCACTCTCCAAGGGTTCTTTCAAAATACAATCCTTTTCCAGTGGAGAAGAAGCAGATTAACAAATAACAACAAAATATTTATGTCATCCTCATACATCTATTCTAGGGAAAAGGAATTACTTCCATCAAGCCATGGAATAACTTTATTCTACAAAGTTCTGAGACCAGAACTCATTGAATTAAATTCACTTGCTCTAATCAATTTTAAAATATTAATAATCTATAATCAGGTTTGCTCTTTGATACATACAAGGTTTAGAAAAAATATCCTGAGCATAGTTTCTTGGAAAATAAGAATTACAAAGTACATGGCATGAATTTCATTGTTAGATCTTTCACTATCAAGAGACTTGGGGAAATTCTCATAGGACATGTAAGATAGAATTTTGCATAATCAATTATATCATCTTAAATTTATGTCATATATTTTTCAAGTATATTAGAGATATACGAAACATAGTGATGGATGGATAGCTAGCTAGCTAGATGATAGATAGATAGATAGATGATAGATAGATAGATAGACTGATCCATACACTTTGCAGAATGATAGAGAAACAGAATCAATGCAAGTAACTACAAATAAAAAAATCAGGATCAATAAAAGTTTCATTTGACACCTAGTGCAGTATGTTGAATAATGGTTTCCAAAGCTATGAAGCCATAATCCTCAGAACTTGTAAATATTACCTTATTTGGAAAAAGCATCTTTGCAGATGCAAGGTTAAGGATCTTGAAATGGGGGAGATTATCCTTGCTTATTAGGATGGGATCTAAGTGCAATCACATGCATCCTTATATGAAGGAGGCAGAGGGAGAGGGGAATGAGAGGAAAATGGGATGTGAAGTCAAAACAGATACTGGAAGATGCTATCCTGCTAAATTGAAAGAAGATGAAAGAGACATGAGTCAAGGAGTGCAGCCCTAGAAGCTGGAAAAGGCAAGAAAACATATTCTCCCCTAGACTCCCTAGAGGGTGCACAGCCCTGCTGACACCTAGGTTTTTACCCGGTGAAACGTACTTTGGATTTCCAACCAAAAAGACAGGAGATAACAAGTGTTGGCGAGGGTGTGGAAAATAGGGAACCCTAGTGCACTTTTGGTGAGAATGGGCAGCCACTATGGAAAATAGTATAAAAATTCCTGAAAAAAGTAAAACTAGAACTACCATATGATCCAGCAACCCCACTTCTGGGCATATAGCAAAAGGAAAGGAAACCAGGATCTTTAATAGATATCTGAACTGTCATGTTCATTTGCAGCACTATTCACAATGGCCATGCTATGAAAACAATCAAAGTGCTTGTCAATGGATGAATAGATAAGAAGATGTGGAGGATATATAACATGGAATATTGTTTATCATTGGAAAAGAAGGAAATCCTGCCATTTGTGAAGACATGGATGGACTTTAAGGGCATTTGGTTAGATGAAATAAGCCAGACAGAGAAAGTCAGATACTGTATAATATTCACTTATACATGGGATCTAAAAGAGCTGAACACTCAGAAACAGAGTACAGTGGTGGTTTTCAGGCGCTGGGGGGTTGGGGAAGTAGGGAGATGTGGGTCAAAGGTATGAACTTCTACTTGAAAGACGAGTAAATTCTAGGGATCTAATGTGCAGCATGATGATTATAGTTAACAACAGGATATTGTATACTTCAGTTGCCAAGACAGTAGATCTTAAATGTATTCACCACCAAAAAGAAATATTAATTAAATGAGGTGATGGAGATATTAACTAACTCTGCTGTGATAATTATTTCACAATATATGACTGCATCATGTCATTACATTGTACACCTTAAACTCTTCCAATATTATATGTCAATTATATCTCAATAAAGCTGGAAAAAAAAATAGAGATTCTGAACAGGTTTGAGGATACTTTCAGGTGGGAGGATAAAGATGGTCCCAGTCTCATGAAGACAAAGCTGAAGGAATGAAGAGAAGTAGTGGGTTTTAAGATAAAGATGAATTAACTTAAAACTCGTGGGGTATTTATGGCAGTTCTAAGGGGTAGGCTGGACTTTTAGAGGCCTCCCTGCTGCTCAAATTTAATCACCATAACACCCCTCAAAACCACCAGATACAAACAAGTTTCTTATCCTTGCCATGCAAATGCATCTTCAAGATCAGTATTCACTCCAAAATCAATGGCCCTTTAAACAATTCCTACATAGGTTTTCTTGAATTGCCAGTGAAGTTATAACACCTAGTAGAACAAGACTATCTGTGTTAATTTGTTCTTCTTGCATCCAGGCATTGCTTTCAAAACCACTTTCCCCTCACATTCTAAACTATAATTTCTGGCATTTGTATGTGACTTATAATTGAGAAATGTGCCAGATGACAGATTCAGAGATTGAGATTTACCAGCAGTTTAACTATCTGCCCAGATGCAAACCTAATAATAGATTTTATCTGTTCTTTTTTTTTTTTTTTTTTTTGGTCAACTTAGTTGTTTATTTGCCTGTACAACACAGGAGAGGCTTGAATTTTAACTTAGGTTCAGATACCTAAACATCCCTTAAAATGTCTTTAAAATGATAGCACTAACAATCCAGCATTGGGGGAAAAATCATACACAGAAAATTGCCTGTCACACACCAGGCAATGTAATCAAAGTTGGTAGAAATTGCCAAATTTCTCAGTATAGAATAAATCTTTTCAAAATCTGGAGTTCACAGGGAATGGATTCATACATGAAGAACTATGACACAGATGCCAACAGCTATAAAAAAATGTATTTTGGCAGACTTGAGAGAAGGGCTATTTAATTTTCAACAATATTTAAATTAATTATAATTAAAAAACAAAACAAAGCAAGAATTTAGCCAAATAGGAAATGCAGACAGAATCATGCTATTGTTTTGTATTATTGGAAATCATGTATTGATGATTAAGGATACTTATATAATGAGGCTTACACATATTATTATTAGTAGAAATGTGTCACATTTCTATAATGATTGTCCGTTGTCTGAGGTGATTCACAAAAATCTTTGTACCCTGAAATTGAATTAGGTATAAGTGCAAATTGTAATTGTGCCCTTTAAGAAGGAAAATAGGAATTTGAAAGGATAGCATTATTTTGGATTCATTAATAAGTTCTCTTTTTTTTAAGATTTTATTTATTTATTTGAGAGAGAGAGACAGAGCAGGAACACAAGCAGGGCGAGTGGGAGAGGGAGAAGCAATGTGGGCTCGGGGCTCGGCTTGGGCTCCGGCTCGATTCCAGGACCCTGAGACCATGACCTGAGCTCAAGGCAGACGCTTAACGACTGAGCCACCCAGGCGCCCCAAAAGTTCTGTCTTTAACAGACTACATTATTCAAAAAAGGATTGTGTATCTTATAACTTGATGATGTATTGGCTTCACAAAAATACGATAGTAAAATCATGATTAAATACTCTAGCTAGATCTCACCAGTGTTTCCAGGATTTAGGACCCACAACTCACTGGAGTCATTCCAATGTTTGAAAAATTAGGGGCGCCTGGGTGACTCAGTGGGTTAAAGCCTCTGCCTTCGGCTCAGGTCATGATCTCAGGGTCCTGGGATGGAGCCCCGCTTCGGGCTCTCTGCTCAGCAGGGAGCCTGCTTGCCCCTCTCTCTCTGCCTGCCTCTCTGCCTACTTGTGATCTCTCTCTCTGTCAAATAAATAAATAAAATCTTAAAAAAAAAAAAAGAATAAAAAAATTAGTGAAAGCGTGTCAAAAGAATAAGGGTGAAAGGAGTCAGAAGTTTGAGGTTCAGCTATCGCTCTTCATATTGGCAATCTTTAGAAATTAAGTTTTAATTTATTAAAGAATAATGAATTTCTACTAGAGTTATCAATTGATAGGGGTGGTCTTATGATTCTGAATGCTACCCTCACACCCTGTAGAATATTGAATTTGAGAGTTCCTAGTTTAACTCTTTCAATACCATACTTGATAATTCTGTTGGAAAGTTGAGCACATCTGCTAAAACATGTACCTTTTCAGAAATATGTACACTAAGATGGTTTTCTTACTCTAGGATTGGAAAATTAAACATTGTCCTTAGATTGTATCCATTCTATCTGATTATTTACATATCTGAAAAGGAACACTTTTAAACTTTGTACTTTATAAACACATAAAATACTTAGCTGTGAGAGAATCCACATTTTGCAATGATAGCTATTTGGGTCCATCCAAGACTATTTCAATAATCAGCCATAGAGGTTTTATATTAGTTACCATTAACTCTTAAAAAAAGAATTGTTAGAGTATCAAAGCAAGTGTGACTAAGAACAAATGATTCAGTTGGTTTTTCATCAGGAAAGAACAGCATCACCATTTGTTTGGCTACTTTGTGTCCCATGCTGTTTTACCTTAGCAAGAACGTTTCTTTGAAGCTGAGTATTTAGTACTTACTGTTGCCCAATTTCCCATTATCACCAAAAACAAGTACCCAGGCATGAGGCAACTGAAATAAGCATCAGCATTCACAATCTATATTCCCAATCTGTAAACCCAAAGTTCAACTGAAGCAAAATATATGGACAGCTATGCCAGCGGTTCTTTGCCAGGACACAAGAACACTGATCAAATGTCTAGTGTTATAGTCCAGGCTGATATTTCTTGTCCATGAGAACCTTGTCATCTCTCTCAGTTCCTCCTCTCCATCCTTTCTATAATAATAACTTCCAAAATCTGTATTTTCCTAAGTAGCCTGAAAAATATCTATAATCTTCAGCAATCTTATAATACTGTTTTTATACCCTGGGAAGCTGTGGGAACTGCTTGCTTTCCCTGGTATATGATTCTTCTACCAAAGACTATCCTGCACAGCCCTGGTCTTTTCTTTTTCTTTTTCCTATTTTTGTAAAAATGTTTTCTTTTTATCAAAGTAGTAAATATCCACAGGCTTAATAACAGAGATCTAGTAAACCTGTTATAAAAAAACAAATTTGTAGTTCACATTCCTTATGTCATACCTGTTCCCCCAGACGTAGCAATTTCATACTTACTTTTTGTTCTATAATTTTATCCACATTTCTTATCTTTTTAGTCTCAGATACTATTTACCTAATACCTTAAGAAAAATTTTTAGATACTATTATCTATTAAATTCTATCTATAGGTGCTTGGCGGTTTATCTCTCTTAAATTCAAACACCCACAATAAACCTCATCCTCTCAATCTAACTATAACAAAAATTTTGGTTATACTGTTTTCTATGATGGCCATTAGCATTATCCTTTAATTGTTGATTATTATTACAGCTTAGCTATGTTATTTATTAGTACTATATTTCCTTTCTTGTATAATTTCTTTTTCCTTCATAATTAATAGTTATTTTTCATCAATGAGGATTTTTTATACTTTTCCTTAATTCATCCCCAAACTCTCTCACAGAAAGAAATATCTCCTTTAATACCTTTAATACAGTCAAACACATCAAAATTTCTATTCCTTTTCTTCTCTTTTCTTTTCTTTTCTTTTTTTTTCCTGGAGAAAGTTTCAGTAGAATCCTCCTGCTCCAGTGAGTCATTTCCTTTATGCACCTGCTACATGACTGTCATTTTGGGCATTTCATTTGCGCTGGTCTCCACTTCTCAAATTAACAGTTCTCCACAAATATTTCACATCCCTTGACTCTCAGTTCCTATTTAAGACTGAAACACAAATAATCCTATGCCTGGGGGTTCATTAACAGGTGATCATTACCCTATAATGATCAGGCAAGGATCCATCAGCCTCGTTGAGTATGTGTAGGTCTTTCCTCCTGAGTTTCTAGGTTTTCATCCTCAGAGAGAAATTATCCACCTCAAAATGACTGTCTCCAATATGAAAGCAAGGTCAAGGAAGAGGCCAGGGAGTCCCCTGTTAGGTATGGAGATTTCCACTTAGCCCTGTTTTTCCTGTGCACAGTGCTCTGTCTCAACATCTCCAGAGAGGAAACTTACAGAGTTCTCACAAATGTTGCCTGACTTTGCAAAATAGATGAGGGAATCTTTGATAACTCTTTCACGACAGACTTTCAAACAATGGTCTGGCTTTGAACCACACAGCACCCCTTCGTTATAGCCCACTCCCATTCCTGAGCCTTTACCAGGCTAAACCACATCTTGACTATCTTCCTGAAAGCGTCAGTTTTCTCAGTTCTGCTAAGGTTTATCCACATTCCAGGTTCAAAACTTCTGTTGACTTCTATTATCTTCTTAACTCTCTTTCTTGGTGCTTTTGTGTTTATGACTTTTAAAAATCTTTAATTGTCATAGTGCCGGAGTTTCCAGAGAACATGGAAATAAAAGCATGTGCTCAGCCCACTGGTTTAACTGGCTCTCTGCTGCTTTTTAAATCAATTTCTCATTAGTGAAAATTTCCCTCTAACTGTTGTCCTCAGTACATTGCAGTGCTCTTCATTTCTTTCTTATTATAAAGCCGTGGAGGATTCATCTCCTAGGAGATGGGCAGCACCTCTATGCAGTTTCACCACCTTCAGTACCAATCTCCTAGCTGACTAGAGGTAATCTGAGATTAGCAGTGTTTCTGCCTCCAGCCATCAAACGAGAACTTTAAGTAACGCAGAAATCATCCCTGTATGTGCATCCACTGAAAACAATTCTTCCTTTGAGTCTGCAATGGCTTAAAGTTGAGTCTTTAAATATATAGAATTCATAGACTATTTTTTATGGAACTTCTGCTTGCCTAACCCATGCTTTGTTGAGTCTCTGTTGGCACTTTCTTTCCGTAGGCACAAATTTGCACCTCTCTTTTTCTCTCTGAGAATCCTAAGTGTTGATGCTTTTTAGGAATAAGAAGGTACTCACAGTACTGTAGTGAGTTGCACAAATGTATTAACTGAAAACATGGCATCAGAATCCCTCCTAGAAAACTGATGATCATTGCTGAGCAAATCACACTCCTGAAACTATATGGGAAAAGTAGAAATTTCAAGCAAAGAAAAGAGCAACAGTATAAGCTAAAGTGCTCGGCTTGAGCCGAAGAGAGGGATTTCTTTGGCACCTGACTAATGAAGGAATTGGAATTATAGAAGATGGGAAGAGTTTGGGGAAGGAGTCAACAAGGTTTTGGTTATTTTGTATTAACTTGAACATAAACAAGATCATAAACTCTATCCCTGTATTCTTTAGAAAGGAAAGTGGGATAAGGGAATAGTACAAACAGGATTTAAATTCTATCTTTAGTGCTCTAGTTCTTTTTTTTTTTTAAGACTTTATTTATTTATTTTGAGAGAGAGAGGGAGCACAAGCAGAGGGAAGAGGCAGAGGCAGAAAGAGAAACGGGCTCCTCACTGAGCAAGGGCCCCATGCGGGACTCAATCCCAGGATACTAGGATCATGACCTGAGCCAAAGGCAGAGGCTTAACTGACTGAGCCACCCAGGTATCCTAGTGTTCTATTTCCTAAGAAGAAATCTGAATTAAATATGGTGAAAGGGTAGGCTATATTAGATTATGTGGTAAGCATGTAAGTATTCATGATGTGTTTTTTTGTGTCTTTCCGTATGCTTGAACTACCTCATAATTTAAGAAAAGGAAATAACAAAAGAATATGGCTAGTAACTCTGAATTGGATAATCATACCCATTTTCAACTTAGGGAACCAGGCCTGTGGTTGAAAGTTTATAAATAGCAGCCTGACCAGAATTTTCCCAGGTCATGAGACCTAGGTCTAGGACTCATTCCAACATCTGTCCAAAATTGACCTTTTGAGAGGAAAATTAAGGGGAAAAAGAAATTAAGAAAGAAGAAAAGAAGTAGCAATTATCTTCCATTACAAAATAAAAAACAGCAGAATTATCAAAGGTGAAATAGATATTAAAGTACTAAGAAAACATTGTAATGTTCCTTCCTTTGTGCCCTGTTACTGTATGCAGGCAGATTTCCAGATTCTGATGCCCTTACCTCAACCCCTAGTTGAGGGTCTACTTTTTTGCTATTTTGTTTTCTATGTCATGCCTTATTTCCTCATCTATTTATTTGCATACCTCTTTCCTCATTAAGATTATTAAGTTAAAACACTATCATTTATTATCACTTCTGATTTGTCTTCCTTAACACAGGATTTTCTATACTTAATTGGGGTTCAAGGACTTTTTATTTTTTTATTATTTTTTTAAAACAAGAGATCCTTCTCACCATCCCGCAGTTCTCTTATCTCATGGAACACACCTTAAAAATGATTGATTAGGGGCGCCTGGGTGGCTCAGTGGGTTAAAGCCTCTGCCTTTGGCTCAGGTCATGGTCTCAGAGTCCTGGGATCGAGCCCCACATCAGGCTCTCTGCTCAGCAGGGAGCCTGCTTCCCCCTCTCTCTCTGCCTGCCTCTCTGCCTACTTGTGATCTCTCTCTCTGTCAAATAAATAAATAAAAGCTTAAAAAAAAATTATGGATTAGATAATTCCCTAAGGTACATTCAAGGGCTAATATTAGATGATTCCATCATTTCCTTGAAATATTGCCCCTTCCTGTGCTGGTGGTGGATGTTCTGCTGTAGCTTATTAAACAGCAGATGCTTAGGTATCCTGCTGTCATCCAGGGAGCAGGTTTATTTTGTAGCAAGTGACACTTCCAGATGGTGAACTGGATGCAATCTAGCAAGCTGTTGATGAAAAGGCTCAGGAAGTAGTGTAGGGCATTTGTGGGCAGTCCAAATTTCATTCAAAATTAGATATGAACACCATGTTTTACACATTCAAATGGTTTGGAGCTTAATGTCAGGGTTCAGCTTTGTCCGTTGTTAAGCTCATAAAGGTCATGCTTCATCATTAAACTCAATACATTTTCCTCCATTAGTGTGTTATGTTAGTAGCAGATTTTGTAAAGAGTTGTCATTTCTGTCTTTCAAATAAAAAACTGCCGTATCTAGTATACAAATAGACATATGACCTTCTCTTTTAGCTTATCCACATGCAGCATTTTATCTACTCTGCCAAGCAAGTTGGAATTTTTTTTGCATTTCTTACTTTTATTTTTGTATATTTTCAAGTAAAATGAATTATTATTTATTAGCTTTTTCTCAGCTGATTTTTCATTTTAAAATGATCATTCGAGGGTGATCATATGTCAAGGACATATTAAATTATATAATTTAGGTGTAAGTGTTAAGTTGTAGGCCTAGAACAATGGAGAACAGTAAAGCATAAAAACTCCTGATTGAAGGAAACACTGAATAAGTGAGATTACTACATCATACATGAAAACACATAAGGACAAATTTTATTTTATTTTTTTAAAGATTTTTATTTATTTATTTGACAGAGAGAGAGAGATCACAAGTAGACAGAGAGGCAGGCAGAGAGAGAGAGGGAAGCAGGCTCCCCGCTAAGCTGAGAGCCCAATGTGGGGTTCAATCCCAGGACCCTGAGATCATGACCCGAGCTGAAGGCAGAGGCTTTAACCCACTGAGCCACATAGGCACCCCAGGACAAATTTTAGAATCGACTTGAGTTATTCCGAAAGAAATTATCTGGCATTAGGATGGCGTTTTTTGGTGTTTTGTTTTGTTTTGTTTTTTATTTTTTCCCTTCTTGCTTCACAGAAAGAGTATTCTCTAGTTGTCTCATAGCAATCGCTTTTCTAAATGATATGTATTGGGTTATGCCCAGTTACATTTTTCTAGTTTTCATAAATCCAACAAGGTTCAGATAGAAGAAAGTAGCTAATTTGATATGAGAATTTGGCTTAAGAATTTACCTTTGTCATATCATTATCCAGGTATACAGTTCATCCACATGCAAAGTGGCTTAGTTCTAGATAAATAAGCCATGAAAAATGAGCTCTGAGTCTACACAGAAGTAAGAGAAAAATGTACAAAACTTACTAGAACATCTGTATTAGTTATATATCATCATATCACACTTTACTTCAATATAGCTGCTAAACAACAAGAATTTTATTATTTCACAGTTTTTGCTGGTCAGGATTCTGACCGTGGTCTAGTGTGATCTTCTAGCTTGGAGTCTTACTAAGTTGAAGTCTTACTAGGTTGAGTGGCTGCAGCCTCCTCTGAAGGTTCACGTGATTGTTGTCAGAACTTGGTTTCTCTCTGTTGAGTTGCCTCCGGAGAAGGCAGCTGGCTTCTCCTAGGGTTAGTGATCCAAGAGAGAGCAAGAGAGAGTACCCAATAGAAAAACCAGAGGCTTTTTTATAACCTAATCTTGGAAGTGACATCCCATAACTTCAGCCATAATGTGCTCCTTAGAAGAGAGTTTTCAAATCCTGATTGCACTCAAGAAGAATGGATTACTCCAGAGCATGGATACCAAAAAGTAATGGTCATTGAGGGCCACTTACCAGGGTGATTACCATAATACGTTCTGTATCTTAAATGACTGAAGTAAATACTATTTTGAGTGACTTTAAGAGTTTTTAATACATAAGGTCAGTAGGATGTAATACAGGTCTTAAGAACAGGACTTAATACCCAAGGAAGTCTAAAAAATCAAAAGTCTCTTGGGGTAATCTTTCATTCTTTGAGTAAACAAACCTAACTTTAATGCTAATAGAGAATTGTCTTCACATAATTCTACACTGGGAGAGTAGATTGTTCCATCTGTGAGATTTACCTGACTCCAAAAGGAAACACTTATGTATGTGGACATTATGTATGGACATATACATTTATGGTAAGTTATAAAAATATTTCATTATAGAGTATATTATTCCTAATAATTTAAAGATTTATATCAGTATTATCTTATTATACTTAATAATTTTATTTATGGCAGAAGAAAACATTTTTGTTCCTCTGAACAAGGAACATGACAAAATAGATTTTAACCCACCTCTGGTACATAAAATATCAACGATAAGCTGACAATCAGAAAGATGCCTCTCTTTTTCTCCCTTTGATCAGATTTTCTTTATTCATTTAAAAATTTCCACTGAAGCCATAATTTACATTTTATACCATTCAAAGGGATTAATATAAAGCCATTCACATGCATGAGAAACTTCAGGTCATTTATTAATTATTATATTTTGGTTAATAAAATCTATGCTATGAAAGAATTAAAAATATTAATTCATAAGAAATGTATAGAAAATATTCATTTTTTTACAAAGTCATTTTCCAAAATCAATACAGCCTCCCACATTACACAAGCGACACTCACCCTTTTTCAAATCATCCTAATTACTATCGCATATCTAAACATTGAAAAAGTAACCTATTTCAGATCAATATTTCCTGATAGATACTTTTAATGATAGCTATCCATATTGCGCAGCTTTTGTTTGTTAAGCTGACACAGAAAATTAGCTCTGCTTTTTCTTGCTTATGATTTGCACTTGCACATGAACCAGATGGCAGTAAGAATCAGATAAAAGAATAATAAACTTAAGCTAGAGAAATTGAGATTGTTTGAAACAACATATCATTTCAAAGATATAAAAACCCTGATGGTTAAATCCTTTTCCTTTTGCTCCTTGCATGAGCTGTCTAATGCATTTATTTCCATCTACCTTTATTGGAGAATCTGTCCATTAAATTAAACCACGGAAATGCAGGGCAGATGAGTCTTCGTTCGGAGAACTAATAAGCCCACTAAGTCATGAACAGTACATCAGATGAGCTATAGTTTTTCACCTTTCTTACACACCTGGGAGGCATTATACAATTTTTCCTCTGAAGGGGACTTTTTTCCTTGTCCAGAGGAAATACTTTTCTTACACAGGCTCTAAATAATGAGCCACTTTAAGGTAACTCTGTGTGGAGGGACTTGCGTAGCAAAAGTACATCACAGGATGTGTGCTGTATGAAACCCAGGCTTATTACTTTGATGTACCAAATGTTGCCACAACTCAGAAATTCCTAAAGCTCTGTCTGTTTGGCATGCAATGAAGTAAGTGACAAATAAAGATATTCTAATATAACCTTGCTCTCTCCATGTCAAGGCCTGACTGAAACAGAAACCCACGTCTCATAAAAAAATCTTGTGAGATACTTGCATGAGTGTGGTTCCTTGTGAGCTTATAAATATGTCCTTATTGCAGGAGAGGTTAGCTTTAATAGCACATTAAATATAGTTAATAAGAAAGCAATTCTTACAATGGATGAAAAGAACGTAAGAGGTTGAACTAGTGAATAAAGAGGAGCAAGAGATGAAAATTTAAGAGAACACCAGTTATTTCAAGTTAAATAATAGTGAAACAAGTTGAGATTTCTTTTTTTAAGTAATCTCTACACCCAGTGTGAGGATCGAACTCACAACCTCAAGATCAAGAGTCACATGTCCTATTGACTGAGCCAGCCAGGTGCCCCAATAAGCAGAGATATTTACATATGTATGATACAATTTATCTATCTACATTAATCAAATACTGATACAAGAAAAATGGGAGAATTGTGTGGAAATATTTTAAAATATTTTTTAAATTATTTTCAAATTATTCAAATGTATGTTTTGATAAATTAGCTATCTATTTCAAATGAAAAAGTCATCCCACAATTCTGGGAGTCTGAGGAAATGTGTATGTGTGCTAAAGAAATAAACGTTTGTTTTTTTTTTAAAGATTTTATTTATTTATTTGTCAGAGAGAGAGAGAGAGAGAGCACAAGCAGGCAGAGTGGCAGGCAGAGGCAGAGGGAGAAGCAGGCTCCCCGCCGAGCAAGGAACCCGATGTGGAACTCGATCTCAGGACCCTGGGATCATGACCTGAGCCGAAGGCAGCTGCTTAACCAACTGAGCCACCCAGGCGTCCCAAGAAATAAACGTTTTCAAGAAAGAAAGAAGAAATTGGAATTGCTAAAATGTCATTTTCTAACAAAACTTGATTTTTGTGATACTATTTGAATTGATGACATCACATAATTATATGTGAAATACTACTAATATTTTTCGGTAAATTGAAATGAATAAATAAAGCAAGTTGAAACAACTAAAGGGATAGGATAAGTTATGCATGAATATTTCATAAGCTATTGTTGATGTTTTTTGTGTAAATTGTAGGTTAAATTCTGACAGGCTTGAGAAAGAAAGCCAATAGGAAATTGAACGTATGCAAATTCAGTGTCTATATTTTCAACTTCAGATAACATTTCTTATATGATAATTGACTTCTATTTATACTTTTAATAATGATCATTTTAACCTATAAAAATGAAATATTGATAAATATTATGCTGAGTTGAGAGAAAAGGATTGAATTGAGTCAACATACACCTGACAGAATTAAAGATCTGTATTTGTCCAAAAGTAACTAGTTTAAAACCAAATTTCAAAATTCTGTTAATGAAAATAGATTAAAAATTGAAATTTGAGGGTGCTTGGGTGGCTCAGTTAGTTAAGCATCTGCCTTCCGCTCAGGTCATGATCCTGGAGTCTTGGGATCGAGCCCCACATTAGGCTCCCTGCTCTGCAGAGATCCTGCTTCTCCCTCTCCTGTTGGCCCTCCCCCTGCTCTTGTTCTCTCACTTGCTCTCTATCTCAAACAAATAAATAAAATCTTTTTTAAAAAATTGAAATTTGTTCACCAGAAACAAATTGAATTCAATGATCCTTAGAATCCTGAGTTTAGTGCAAAGTAAGTAAAAATAAAAACCTTTGTTATTCATTTTTTAATGTTTCTGAAGGCACAGCTTTAATAATGAAAATTTCAGAAGTGTCATTTTACCTACCAGTTTATAAAGCAAAATTGAACGCTGTTTGGATTGTAGTAATAGCTGGCCCAGTCTGACATAATAATCCATTTACCTCCTGCACTTTCTACATTTTGGTCAATATGACATACAGGTGTAATGTCCTTGGGGAGAAAAAGGCACCAAAATAGGGAAGAAGGAACCACCTGAATAGCATCCCAGGTCTTTCAGTAAATTACCACATGTAGAGAAAGACTGTGGTATGGAAGTTTAATCACTGGCTGCTGAAGAGTGAGTCATACATTTACTTATTCACCAACTTGCAAAGAGCATTTGGGGTATGTCTGGGTGCATGGGTCACCTGTCAGTGTGCCTCAGACAATACATAGGCTGGTGGGGAGTTATGAATTGAAAGCACAACAAAGAACAGATCTAACCAACTGCTTTCATGGAATTTAATTCTTCCATTTCAATGAAGAGATTTTGAACTTCTTAAAGCTCATGATGTCATTTAAGAGGAGCTTTTGCTTTTCACTTAAAGTGAAGTAGTCACATGGCCATAGGTATAGGTATAGCCTTAATTTTTAAGGAGTCATGGGTGTATCCGATAAGTGAGATAGAGGAATTGATTATTAATTTGGATTTATGGATATTCCAAAATCATTTATAACAGAGTTTAGCAGCTGCAGCAAGTTGTTCTGAAGTTCAAAACTTCTAACCGATATTTTTTTTCCTCTGATAATGTTTGTATATGTTAACTATGTCTAATACATTTCATTGAAAATTACCATATTATTTTGAATTTTTTTGCCATATTGAGAGAAAACAAATCTCTGAACAAAACTTTCTGTTGGTACTTTGTTCTAATAAAAATCATGACAAAGGATGCCCAATATAAAGCCTCTTAATATCTGAAAAAATAAAACACAAATAATAACCTTTGTACAAAAATTAAACTGCTAACACATTAATTGCAGTATAGGCTCAACTACCGTAAAAAAATTAAATTGCAAAATTCAAAATACAGTGATATAAATGAGGAGAGTATATATATTTTCTCTCTCGTCACAGTCTTTAGATCAGTGGCAGGTTCAGATGATTCTGCTCCAGGAAGCAAACAGGGTTCCAGTTTCATTTCACATTTTTGCTTTGCCATTGCCAATGTGTTATTCTCTTCTGCATTGTTGAATGTAAGTCAATGCTCTTCTACACTCTAGCCTGCGGAGAGAGAAAAGGCAATTCAAATAAATTTCATTTAACAAGTGAGTTGAATGTTCATTCATTCTCACATTCTACTGAAGGAAAAATATCATAACTAACTACAAGGGAGGTTGGAAAATGTCTCAACAGTCATGTACTCAGCAAAAATCTACTGTAATGGAAGAATGGATTTGGAGCAGCAGTGTATAAATGGGCCCAAAGACATGGGTCCTTCCTTATTCCCATATGCAGTTTATTCTACAATTTTTTGCATCTGGCTCAGCTTAGGATATCTTAGTGAAGTCCAGTGATCTCCATCAACCCTAAATATGACTCTTTGCAACCTGATAATCTATAAACGAATAATTTATATGACTACCTTTCACCCAAAATGTAATAGTGTGATATATCAGCCCACCATATGCAAATAACTGGCTTTGGTAATCCAGACATCTGGTTTGGTTTCATTAACAATAAAATTCTCTCAAAAAACTTGAGATTGTCATCTTATTTTATTCTAGTCAGTTGTTGTTGTTGTTGTTGTTGTTGTTGTTGTTAAGTAACCACTCTCAAAGATTTCTTCTAGCCATAGACCTCAAGTCTACCAATTCTTCTATTTACTGGTTCTGGGCTAGACTTCTATTCTCCAGTGATATGAAGGCATCTAAATGGAAGATATCTTAAAACGATGCAATTGGATGATAAGGCAACACCTTCATCTGAGTTTTACCACAGACTGGCCCCCTATTCTGCCTAAAAAGTTTAATTTGAGGCTGTGGAGATAGGTTGCAAGTGACAATCTCATCTTTTGCAATTTAGGATAAAAAAGCAGTTGGTATTTTAATACTTTTAGGGCCCAAAATAATGCTTGCTCAGTCAATATGATTGCTGATTGTAGGCAGAGATTGCCTCTCTTAGCAGTGCTATATTTTCTTCTATGTAGAATTGCAGAACTTATCATTTCTTGTCCGATCTCAGCTCTCTTTACCAGTAATGTTGCTAAAACAACAAAGAGCAGCCAAACATATCATTTGTCTGAATTTTTTAAAACAAATTCCAGTAAAGCTACAGACCTGTAAGCATATGGTCTACCATTGAAATTATCACAGGTGATAGCTTTACAAGTTTTGCTGTGTCCCAATATAAGTTGTTATCTTTCCAGCCAGAACACTCACGCCATTCTTTTTCACCTTCTTATATCAATGCCTTGTCACATGATTTGGTTTTTGTTTAATAGCATCTCACTTCCAGATATCCTTATTGTACTTTGAAGGACAAAGTTGATTACAAATAAACCACAGAATACATTAGTTTGAATAGGAGTGATTGCTCTCACACGTGCAGTATGGAGGTGGTTTAGACTGAAAAGCATCATGCCTCTGTGAAGTCCTTTTTTAAGGAAACCCAAGTTCTTTCCATCTGTTGCCCTTTCTTCCCCTACAGAATTGATTTCAACTACATGTCCAAAAGAAGTTGTTTTCAAGCCATGTTTCACTCCATGGAAATAGGAGCATCTCATTGAGGGCAGGAGACTTCTTTTTGAGCAAGATAATCAAACGTTACGCAGATTACATCTACTATCCATATTCCACTAGAAAGAACTTGTTCTCTTAGCCACACTTACCTGCAGAGAACCCTCCAGACAGATTACTTGTCAATGAGGGACTTATAAAGGAGGCTTTTCAGAGTGTTGTCAGCAGATGTATTTCTGCTGTCCGGTTTTTCAAATATTGCCTCTTACAAAGAGTTATTTTGTCTAAAGACAAGTCCCATCCAGGACAACCTATATATAATGACTAGTCCATGTGGGGATATAGAGTGAGGGTTCCTCACCAAAACTGAAGACAACATGGAAAGCCTATTCAATTTTCAAAGCCATCCATAAACTCAGGCAAAGCTGGGCTGAAGTATGACTTCTCTCTCTGACCACCGTTTTTCCTTCCATGCTTCCACAAGTATTGATCCTGAGGACCCTCCTCAACAAACAACCTGAGCGCTAAACTCCATCCCAGAGTCAGCTTCCTGAGGAACCCAATAATCAACAATGATAAGGTATTTAATTTAGTTAATGACATATATAAATTTATCTTTCTATAATTTAGCTAGCCACACCAAGGCAAATGTAATAGATGTCCCTATGAATGCCTTCCATCTGATTCAAACTTTTCATTGATATAAAAGTTTTTCTCAGATAAGGAAATTATCCTCTGTCATTGTCCTTGTGAATACAGTATCAAATGAATAAGAAGAATGAAGAAAATATATGACTTTTATTATTTTAGTGTACATTACCATCCTAACAAAATATTTATTATATCTGTGTTCAAAAGCTACTACTTGATAGGAATAACTAGACTGCTTCTCATCACTTCATTCCAAATTCAAGTCACTTTAGTAGGCAATGGTAATACTCTGACCCTCTCTGCTTCTATTTGTAAGTATTAGTTTTCGTTTAAATGGTTCTTGCCAAAGCCAATATATCATATATCACCAGAGACTAAATAAGGAAACTTTCCGTCAGCCTCATAAGTGATTCTTGTAAAAGAATGAAATGCAGGGACGCCTGGGTGGCTCAGCTGGTTAAGCGGCTGCCTTCGGCTCAGGTCATGATCCCAGGGTCCTGGGATCGAGTCCCACATCGGGCTCCTTGCTCGGCAGGGAGCCTGCTTCTCCCTCTGCCTCAGCCTGCCTCTCTGCCTACTTGTGATCTCTCTCTCACTCTCTCTCTGACAAATAAATAAATAAATAAATTCTTTAAAAAAAAGAATGAAATGCATGTAGAGGAAAGACCATGAGGTCTATGAGGGTTCACAAGACAAGGAGGATTTAGCTTGCTCCTTCTGCTTCTTAAGGACAAATTAGGAGGGGAGAACTAGAAAGAGGTTGCCAGTGGGCACAGGAGTGACTCACCTTCCAACCAAGGGAAAGATGTTCCCAGAGCAAGGGAACAAACAAAGGTGAGTAAATTCCTGCTAGTTGGAAGATAAGACTTCATTCTGAATACTATGCCATATCTGTCCTGCCATTACATTTTTTTTGAGGCAAATGAAGGCCAAAATTTTAATACATTCTACATTACATAAATTACCATAGTGTGTTTTGCTGTTTTGACCTTTTCAGCATTCCTTCTATAATTTGATTGGGCAGCTATTATATTTGCTTTCTGTTTACAACATTTAACCTGAAAGGAAGAGAGATATTGAGCCAAACAAGGAAAATACTAAAATAACACAGAGACTTAATTAGAGGTATAATGTGCTGCAAGTCAGGGGACCAAAATGCCAGCAAGTCTGGAACTGCCTTGTGAATTTCTTGATTGACAGAGGCAGCAAGAGAAATGAAAGTGATAAGTAAAGTGAGGACAACCAAAACCAATTATTGGTATTATTCAAAGGTCATTTACATTAAAATTTTCTCTAATATAGTAGATGCAATAATAAAAATGTTTTAAAAATAAATTCACAATTGAGGAATGTGAAAAGTGCTGAGCTTACAATAGAATATCTTTGGATAAATAAGAGTTGGCAGAACAAATCCAATTCGTCAGGTGTATTCTTGAGTGCCTAGAATGTATAACACATTGGGTAAGAGCTGAGCACAAATAAATATAATACATATTTCAAACAGCTTACAATCTCTAGCTGAAGTTGCGGACAATGAATGTGTACTGACACAAATCCATACATCTGAGTGATTTTCCCCAAGAGCATTCAGCAACCTGAATGAAGAAGTAGTCGCAATGGACAGCGGATTGATTGAGTGTTGAACTTTGCCAGTCAGTGAAACAGAAAGATCAAGGAACAAGGAAGTTGAGGTTGTTTGTAAGATGGTGGTTTCAGTGAGTTCTAGGAGAATGATGAATGGAATATAGTGTGTGAAGTAGGGGAAGGAAGACACAGTGGACAGTAAAGAGAATATACAATGTTGTAAAAGAGGAGGCAGAGATTAGTTTGGAAATAAGTGTAATAGACATGCTGTGAAACTAGTACCTACATTTCTGATGCTGAAAAAGAAAGACAGGGATTTGAGGCATGGTAGCAATAGCTGATTTTTACCTTTGTGAGTATAACAGAGAAAGAATTATGAGAAAGGTAATTATATCAGAGTATGTGAATCTTAATTTTTGAAAGATAATTTAAATAAAACGATAAGAAAACTATCTTTAACCCAACCAAAAGCCCTAATTATATTCTATATTTTAATTAATTTACATTTTTAATTTGTTATAATCCACTAGATGCACAATGCTTGCTATTGTGAAATAACTGTAGAAGTATAAAAATGATTATAAAACCAGTTCCCCAAGGGGCACCTGGGTGGCTCAGTGGGTTAAAGCCTCTGCCTTCGGCTCAGGTCATGATCTCAGGGTTCTGGGATCGAGCCCCACATCGGGCTCTCTGCTCAGCAGGGAGCCTGCCTCCTCCTCTCTCTCTACCTGCCTCTCTGCCTACTTGTGATCTCGCTCTGTTAAATAAATAAATAAAATCTTTAAAAAAAATAAAACAGTTCCCCAAAATATACCAACGCTCATGTATTCAAAATAGTACTGCTTCCAAAGTAGCCTGAATCTAGATCCAAAAATGGTACATGATTGAATGACTTTAGATTTTGTTGGTTGATGATATTTCTAAATCATTGATTTATGATTCTCATATAAATCAATATAGACACATTCTTTAAAAATAAGACATAAACCTAAATAATTAATATTGTCTATATTTGTCTGCCAGAAATTCAATTTTCTAAACTTCTAAAAATAATACAAAATATATTTTAGTATTTCATATCATTGCATGCTAGTAGTGCAAATACTCGGGAAAGATTTTTACCAAAGCAAAAATAAAAGCAAGAACACAAAACCCCAAGTTCCCAGTTAAAACTTACAGTATTTTGAGCTAGCAGACTTTCAAGAGGTAAAGACAATCTCTACAAATCCTATTCTTAAAAGAGGGGAATTGAGATTCCATTTCTGAGAAGATGGAATAGATATACTTTTCCCTAATCCTTCATCTAATTATATCTAAATTCCTGGACATTGCATATAAAACAAACAAAAGGATGGGGCTCCCGGGTGGCTCAGTCAGTTAAGCATCTGACTCTTGGTTTTGGCTTAGGTCATGATCTTCGGGTAGTGAGATTGAGCCCCACACGGGGCTCCATGCTTAGTATGGAGTTTGTTCGAGATTCTCTGCCTCTCCCTCTGCCCCTCCCCCTGCTCACATGCTCGTTCTCTCTCTCTCCCTCAAATAAATAAATAAATACATACAGTAAAGCAAACATAAGGATAATCTGAAAATGTAGAGAGAAAAAAGCAAACTAGCTAGAGACCAAGGAACCCAAAGAACAACAAGGCAGTAAAGTTCTAGGGTTTCTTTTTGCCTCATATACCCAGGATTTAGAAGTGAAAGAAGCCAGCAACCCAGAATGCCAATTGGTGCAGATTAAAAAAAAAAAAAAAAAGCCTGCTCTTTCTAGACAAAAGAGTAGAGAGAACTGCAACATAGCAAGACATCTTGTGAAACATTAACTGTTCTACACCAACCAATACCACAGGAAACACAATAAAACTGTGGTCTCATCCTTAAGAGCAAAGGCTTAGTCAGGAGCATAGACTTTCACTCTTGCCAGGAACTAACAAGGCACAAACTTCTTGCCAGGAACTAACAAGGCACTAATTTCATGTCAGAGAAAGCTAAGTAGTGAGCCAGAACTTAGTCCCTTCTAGTTCTAACATTCACCACCTGGCCCCACTACCCACCCTACTTCCACCTCTGCCTGGCAGTGTTAAGGTCTCACTCCTCTTCACTGCTAGGAAGAGTCAAATGGGAATTTTAGAGCTAACAAATACAACATGCAAGATAAAAAAAACTCAATGGGTGGATGTAACAGCAGAATGGAGAGTATAGAGGAAAAATCAGTGAATATGAAGATAGAACAGTATAAATTATCCAATCTGAAAAACAGAGAGAAAATGAGAGGGGAAAAAAAGAGTATCAGTGACCTGTGTGACTCTAACAAACTATTTAATATTTATGTCATCAGAATTCCAGAAGACAAGGAGAAGGAAGCTAAAAAGAAGCTTTCAGGGCTAAAAAGAAACTTGAAGAAATAATGGTTGAAAACTTCTCAAATTTGGTAAAAGACCCAGACTTACAGATTCAAAAAACTGAGTGAAACACACACACACACACACACACACACACACACACACACACACACACACATCCACACCAAGACACATAGCAATCCAACTTTGAAAATTAAGGGTAAAGAAAAATCTTGAAAACAGTAAGAGTGTAATAACACCTTACCTGTAGATATAAAACAGTTAGAATGATAGCAGGTTTTTCATCAGAAATCATGTAGGTCAGGAGGGGGTGGGACTACATTTTTCAAGTGCTGATAGAAAGGAAATGTCAACTCAAAATTCTATATCCAAAGAAAATATTCTTTAAGTATGAAGGGGATAGCAAAACATTTTCGGATGAAGAAAACCCAAGAGAATTTATCACTAGACTTACCCTAAAAGATTGGCTGAAGGAGATTCTCTTAACAGAAAAGAAATGATACAAGAAATCTTAGTACATTGAGAAGAAAGAAATAGCAGAAAGAATAAAATTGGTGCAAATATAGTACTTTCACCTTCTCTTGAGTGTTATAAATTTTGTTTGATGGTCGAAGCAAAAATTTAACATTGTCTGTTTTGGTTTTAAATATATGTAGGAAAGAAATTTAAGACAATCATGTTATTAACAAGTGAGGCAAAAGGGCAGAATGATGGGTTTCTACATTTCACTCTAGCTGGTAAAATGTCAACATGAATCTACTGTGATAGGCTCTGTACATATTATGGGATACTATTGAGATACACTCAGAGCAATCCCACCAACAATATGAGAGTTCTAGTTGTTCTACATTCTTTTCATCTACTAGTATATGTCAATCTCTTTAATTTTAGCCATTCTAGTGGGTGTGAAATTGTTCTCATGACCTTAATTTATATTTCTCTAGTAAGTTTACATTTTGCCTTTTTGTTTTCTATATTGTATGTCTCAATAAGCAGAGATATTTAATTTTGATGAAATTCAATTTATCATTTTACTATTTTTACTATCATTTTTGCCTTTTGGATCCTTGTAAAAACCATTGCCTAATCTAAGATCACAAAGGTATTCTCCTATATTTTCTTCTACAAGCTTTGTAGTTTCAGCTTTTAAATCTATGACTATAAACATATTTAAATTAGTTATGTGTGGTGTGAAGTAGAGATCAAGATTCATATTTAATAGAGTTTTCAAATTCTTCAAGCAACATTCGTTAAAAAGTCTTTCCTTTTCTCCACTGTATTGTTTGGCTCCCTTGTTCAACACCAATTAAATCTATTCATCAACTTTCTATTCTGTTTCCTATATCTATTTTCTTTCCTATAACAGTACTCAATTGTTTTGAACACTTAATTTTTACAGTAAATATTGAAATAAGTTAGCATGAGTCTTTCAGCTTTTTTTAAAGTCAATATTGTTTACTTCTCTAAGACCTTTACATTTTCATAAATACCACTTGTCAATTTCTCCAACGAGTCTTGTTGGGGTCTGATTGAAAATGTGTTCATCTATGGAACACTACATCTAAAACTAACACGGTACTATATGTTGGCTAATTGATATTAAATAAGAAAAAAGAAAATGCGTTCATTTAAAAGTCATTTTGGATTAAATTCTCATCTTAACAACTTAATATCTTTCAATCCATGAATATTGTATACTGTTCTATTTACTTAGATATCCTTAATTTCTCAACATTTTTTTTGTTTAGTTGATTTTATTTTTTCGCTTTCATTGAGATGGTCCTGCACATTTTTTATTAAATTTTTTCTAATATTTTAAGGTTTATGATGATGTCGTGTCTTAGTTATTAATATAATAACAACATCAACTCAAGAATAACAATAATAATAAAATACTAATAGGTAGTTAGGCATTCAGGTTAGGCATTTGGTATAGAAATATTTTTTGATAATGGATTATCTTATTTTTTTACCCTCCATGAGGATAGATTATATGAACAAATTGAGAATAAAACATTTCATTTGCAAATAATGCAATTGGATAAACCGAGACAAATATTTCTAGGAGAACATTGCTTTAGGAAAGCAAAAAAATAATAAAATTTATAGCAACAGAAAAAAACTGTATTATGGAAAGGAACCAGTCTATTTAATGGTCAAAAGGCTAGTGTTTTGGCCTATGATGTTCTACTAATTAGCTGTATGGCCTTGGGCAATTTATGTAATCTCTTTTGTCTCTTAACTACAATTTTCCCCATCTGCAAAATAAAAAGTCTAAGCTAAATGATCCATAAATTCTTCTTAGTTTTAAAGACACTCTCTTTTCAAAGATCACCCAACCAAAAAGTGATATTGTTATTTAGAAGTTCAGGGAAATTAGTGTATATGTTCCTACTGTAGAGGTAGAGTGGCATGGTGGAAATATTTACGCTTTGGAGACATAGTTTATGGTTCGAATTGTGTTTCCCCATGAAAGATATATTGAAGTCCTAGTCCCCAGTGCCTCAGAATATGACCTTATTTGGAAATAGTGTCATTGCAGATGGAATTAGCTTGGTTAAGATGAGGTTATACTGGAGTAGGATGGGCCCCTGATCTAATAAGACTCTTTTCCTTATAAGAAGACAGTCATGTACCCACAGAGACCCACAGGGAAAATGTCAAGTGGTGACAGAGGCAGAGATTAGAATTATGTAGTTACAAGCCAGGGAACATGAAGATCATCAGCAAACCAACAGCTAGGAAGAGGCAAGGAAGAATTCCACTACAGATTTCAGACAGAGCACAGCCCAACTGACACAATGATTTTGGACTTCTAGCTTCCAGAACCTCTAGTCTTCAGAACTCTGAGAAAATCAAGCCAACCAGTTTGTGTTAGTTATGGCAGCTCTAGAAAACTAATACAAATGGAATACAGATTTTTATACAAGCTCTGATGTTTCCAGCATATATGACTGTGGTACTTAATCTGTATGAGCTATAGTCTCTTCTGATGTAAATTTTGAATCGTAAAATCTACTTCACAGTTTTGTCTTGTGAATTAAATTAGAGAACATGTAAAAGTGACTCAAATACTCTCTCATCATAGCAAACATTCAACAGTTTCATTCCTTATAATTTATATCACTAGCGAACTTATGCAGAAGTTTTGTAAAATGTAATTCCTTAGCCCCACCCCAATTTTGTGAGCTGAAATTTGGGAGTGTGTTTTATGACTGTATATTATTTTTCACGTATTTCTAAGGTGATCATTATCTACTTTAGTCAGCCTACTTGTAAATCTATTTTAGGGAGCCACTTATTTGAATAAGAATGGTTTCATTGTTGATCTAAAAAATGTCTTACATCTATAATGTGGAGTTATTGCTTTCAAACTTAAAGCACTCCTCATAGCTAGAATTGGTTTCTGGAGCTTATCATCCCTTTAAAAGAAAATCTATCTTCCCCTTTGGAAAGTAGTTTGTATACATATTTTGTAAATTGGGGTTTTCAACCCAAATTCTAAAGTTTGTCTATCAAATCATAACCTAAAAAAAGTATTTCAAAGTCTCTAATGGTCTCTCAAGAGAACCACATAGTTTTATTCAAAAAGACTATGAAATAATTTTGGTTACATACATTTCATAAATTTGAATGTGTAGCTTCATTGATATTCTCTCAGAAATATTGTTGTCATAATAATCTTTATATTTTTGAAGGTTTTTATTACACTCTAGATTTTTATGTGTGTGTCTTATTTAACTTTCATTATCAGATTAGTAACAAGTTCCATCTCAGGCGGTGGTGGAGAGGGTCATTTCATTGTGTCTGTCATAAATTATATTTTTAGAATTTGTATTTTTATTGAATTATGGAAAAGCATATAAACAGCATGGACCCAAAAGCAATTTTTGAAAAGATAAAAGTTAGTGATAAAAACAGTCATATAAATATTACAGTCAAGACTTGTCATAAATAAGTAGTGAGAGGGATGCCAATACTGATGTAGATTATGAATCTGTGTGAGTTGGAGAAAATAAAACTGAGTATGATAAATTTTATACAAATAGACTAAAATGATTTAAAAGTCATAGGATTGGAAAATGGATTATATTTTACTAGAAATTCATTAACTCAAGTATTCAATATGTTACAATTTATGAAAATTACAAATTTCCAAAGCAATTTTCATTTTGGTGGACTAATCACACTTTTTTCTAGAATGAATACTCATATTAATTCCACTGTATTTTGAGAAATTTATCATGATTTAGGTACCAAAATTATGGACATATTAAAATGTTATTCCTTTAGGAAATCATAAACAATCATATTAGAACACATTATTTCAGATAATTGATAATAAACATTATCCTTGGAGAAAACACAAAATGGAGAATTAGCAAAACTCCTTTATCAATGAAAATATAAATGGTAGCAGAAATAGCATTTCACATTTTAATTAGACCACTGGTGTGTAGGACATGAATCAGCTCTTGACATATATGATTATTAGGTAGAAGTGTTCAACAATTTACAGTCAATTCTCATTATTCTCAGATCAGATTCTATATTTGTGAATTCATCTACTTCCTAAAATGTATTTGTAACCTCAAAATTAATACTTGTGGCACTTTCATGGTCATTTGAGAACATGCTCACAGTAGGAAAAATTTGAGATACCTCGCATCTGCATTCCCAGCCGAGATGATAGGAGTAGCAGCCCTACCTTCTTGTTTCATCTGTCATGCAGAGATGACTGGGAAATGGAAACAGTTAGCAGGTAGTGAAGTCAAGCGCAAGAACCTCCAGCTCTGGGATGAGGACTGAATCCTAACTGGCATCTGTTAGTGGGGAAGTCTCGGGCAAGTCACTTAACACTCGCGAACCTCATTTTATCTTTTATACACACACAAAGAAGAATCAATCAGGAGAGTTGTTTTTAGGGTTTAAGATTGTAATCTATGTGAAATATGTATATCTATATGTACATATTTCCCCTGGGGCAATGGTTCAGTATTTGCAAATTCAGCTTTTGGTAACTTTATAGAACATAACTACTGTGCATGATAAGAATTAACTGTACTCCTTGCCGCTTGCTGTGCCTGCCCCATGCTCCCCTGCCCCCTCCATAGCCATGCCTTGCAAAAAAGAAATCAAGGACTTTCTGCTCACAGCCAGGCGAAAGGACGCCAAATCGGTCAAGATCAAGAAAAATAAGGATAATATGAAGTTTAAAGTTTGGTGCAGCAGATACCTTTACACTTTGGTCAACATGGACAAGGAGAAGGCAGAGAAACTGAAGCAGTCCCTGCCCCCAGGTTTGGCAGTGAAGGAGCTGAAGTGAACCTGGCCCACTGATTTGAACCGTATTAAAGTTTTAAAAATTCTCAGGGCGCCTGGGTGGCTCAGTGGGTTAAAGCTTCTGCCTTCATCTCAGGCCCTGATCTCAGGGTCCTGGGATTGAGCCCAGCATTTGGCTCTCTGCTGAGCAGGGAGCCTGCTTCCCCCTCTCTCTTTGCCTGCCCCTCTGCCTACTTGTGATCTCTCTCCCTCTGTCAAATAAATAAATAAAATCTTGAAAAAAAAAAAGTTTTAAAAATTCTTAAAAAAAAGAATTAACTGTACATTGTCCCTCACTGCAAGTTATATGAAGGGAGAAAAATTTACATATACACTATTTTCTGAACAATTATACAGATCTTAAAGGTGTGTTATCTGGAGCAAGTGTCTTCCAATTTAAATGGAATGTGGAGCACATGTTTTTACTTGTTCCCCAAACACACTAAAATAACAGTTAAGAGATAAAATGTAGATACACAGAACAAAAAGGAGGGAGTAGACAAGTTATGTGAACAACTTTTGGGAGATTGAACGTGTATAATTTAAGGTAATGATTTAGAGACAAGAAAGCTTAAAGTATCAGGAGAAGTAAAGGCAAATGGTCGTCTTCCTTTCAGTAATAGGTCCCTTCTCTTCTATCAACAAGATAGAAGGTAACTGAGTCCCTGGGCAGCCTCTAGTAGTAAAGTTACTATTCATTTTGGACAATCTTCCAGTTTGCTGGCTGTCTATGAAGGACAGGGGAAGAGTTGACTGAAACTGATAGTATCTCTAGGGCCCTTTCTCCATTCCAGCAGGACATAGGAAGTTGATTCTCTTGAGAGACGGGATCAGAATTTCTCTGAATAAGAGGAAACGGGGCTTAGCTGAGGGCAGGAGTAAAACACCACACCAAAATAGTAGATATTAACTAAATGTTTTAAACTTAAAACTGTAAAATCCTAGTCTTTCCCTAGCTCTATAGCAGGCTTCCCACCTAAAAAATTGGAAGACTCCTCTCTGAGAAAATGATAAGGCAAAGAGTAAAATAGACAAAGATTGATAGGTAGGTGTCCCTCAAAAAAATGGTAAGGTCTACAGTTTTTTAAAAAAGATTTTATTTGCTTATTTGACGGAGAGAGAGAGCAAGTACAAGGCGGGGGGAGCGGCAGGCAGTGGGAGAGGGAGAAACAGGATTCCTGCTCAGCAGGAAGCCAGATGAGGGGCTGGATCCCAGGACACTGGGATCAAGATCTGAGCCGAAGGCAGATGCCCAACTGAATGAGCCACCCTACAATTTTATAAGAACCTTGTGAAAAAAGAAAAAAGAAAAAAAAAAGAACCCTGTGAACACTAAGCTTTTAGTTAACTTTTTTTTTACTCCTAAATATAAACCAGCAGTCAAGGGAAAAAATGTCATAAACAGAGGATAACAAAGCAAACAAACAAAATAGGAAAAGGAACTCATAAAATATTAGAAAAACACAGAAAAGCAATTTCTTAATCTGAAATTAATAATACCCATATTAGTTATCTAGTGATGATTAATAGATTATCTTAAAATTTAGCGGTTTAAAACACAACAAATGGGTGAGAAAATCAAGAGGTACAAACTTCCAGCTATAAAATAAATAAGTCATTGAGATATAATGTACATCATGGCAACTGTAGTTAATAATACTATATTGCATGTTTGAAAGTTGGTAAGAGTAAATCTTTAAAGTTCTCATCATAAGAAAAAAAATCTGTAATTATGTATGTGACAATGTTAACTAAACTTATTGTGATGATCATTTCCCAATATATGTAAATATTAAATCATTATGTTGCACACCTGAAACTAATATAATGGTATATGTCAATTATATCTCAATTAAAAGATAAAGCTTCCAGCTGATTTCTAGTTCAAAATGGTAGAGAGATCACACATCTGTCTCTTCCTTTTCTCCTTAAATACTAATGAAGTAACACTCAAAAACTCAAAGAACGTTGAGAACAGGAAGGAATTCCTCAATATAACAGAGAATTTGAAAAAATAAACACTGATTATCTCCCACAGTTTCTTTGGTTAGGAGTATGGGAGAAATTTAGCAATGTGGTTCTGGCTTAGGATTTCTCATGGTATAACAGTTAAGATGTCTGTAACTTTAGTCACTCAAAGGTTTGAATGAGGCTGGAGGACTCCTTCACAAGGTCAGCAGGTTGGTGTTAATTATTGACAAGAAACCTCATTTTCTCCCCATGTAGGCTCTCTCCCAGGGCTACCCCAATGTCCTTATGTCTCTGGTGACTGGTGTTGCAATTGGTCCAAGAGAAGCCAACACAGAAGCTACAATATTTCTTATGGCATCCTCAAAAGTCATAAAGTCACTTTCTCAGTATTCTATTGTCATTCTGGCTAATCATTATTCATTGTGGGATACCAGATACAAGGTGTGGATACCAGAAAACAAGGATCATCAGAGTTCATTTTGGAGAATGTCTATTGCATCATCTGTAGGGAAAAAGTAAATATTAAGTTGAAAAAAAGACAAATATTCTAAAAATAAAAATAAATCCTTGGAAATTTAAATTTAAATTTTGATGTCAAATATTAAGGATCCAATGGAAATTTTAAAATAAACTCCAGAAATTAAAATTTTAAAAAATGTCTAGATGTTAGAGCTAAAAGACAAAGAATTAGAAAATTTGAAAGACATGAGAATTATGACAAATTGCCTAGAAAGCTGCCTACCAAGAATTATTCCCATTGCTGTATATTCATGAAACTCTTCCTGTCATGTTTTCCACTCATTTTGAATTGAGGCCAGCTCTGGGATTTTCTTTGACCAATAGAATTGGAAGCAGGAAGATTAAAAATAGTAAGGGGGTGGGGGAGACCCATTTCCAAGCTGGCCACTGATTTTCAATGAATAACATTCAGTTGCTTTTTTACATAAGATAATCTGAAAGAGGGTATGAAACTACCACACAAGCATATGAAAATATCCAATGCTGTGCAATATTGGGAAAAGTAAGAGCAAATATTTATCTGCTAACTCCTCCTCACATCTTATCTTTCAGGGCCTGAAGTTCACCTCATGAAGTATGAACTTTCCTACCATTCTAGGTTCTTATTGATGCCAATGGACATTAGTTACTGGGGAAGTCAGATTACCCACCACCAGCACTGCCATTCATGAGAGAGGTTCTTTATTTGACCCTGGAAATGGTGATCTGTGAGAATATCTAGGTGTTCCCTAAGACAAGAGTTGGCTGCCACAGATGCTCTGCTGTTTCCACAGCCAGTGCAGTGGAAGTTAGGTTATCATTTCAAGAACTCCCGAGACAGCTAGTTTTAGGAGAGTAGGGGACAACAGTGGCATCTAAGAACCTCCGTTTTATAAGCATCTCAATTTGAGAGTCAAATGGGATTTAACAAATTTGTTGGGAGGGAACATAAATTAGGTTTCGTATAGTCCATCCCCTGTACTACTCAGATTTGTTCACATTCTCCATTAACAATATGAAAGTAAGATTGCCACACTACGAAGAATGGAGGTACAAATCCAATCATTCAGTAACTGGTTGCAGAACTCTAAAAAGTATTTCAAAGGGTCAGCAAACCATGCTATAGTCCTATCGCTGCAGCTGCTCCCAAGCTATAACTGAAAGCCCTCTTCCAAATTCTAGATTCATCTTTCTGCCTTGACCAATATTTCACCTTGCCTAGTGAAGTAATGAAGTAACTGAGATCTTCGTGTCTGTGGGTTCTGAATGCAGCTTTCTCGCTCATGTCTGGCTTAATTTGCCGCATATATGCAACAAGTAATGTCACCTTGAAATTCACTCATTCCATACATCTTCCTCCCTGCACCTGTTGTGCAGAAGTACCCCCAGCTTCTCTTAATATTCAGGGTTAACTGTACTGGTCAATCCAGTAATTCTGTCCTTGCCTGCTAATCCTAGAATAAGGAACCTAATATGGCCTAGTGTTACTTGCAACTTTGATTTCAGTGAAACTCTCATAGTTTCCTCTGGAGGAAATTACTCCCATAGTAAACAGAACCTCTATTTCAGCAGCTGTTACTCTATTTCAGGAAAAGGCTGTACAAATTCTAAAAGTTGATCAGTGGAAGCTATGATGAGGGAGTCAATTCTATTTCCTCTTTTTGTTGCCTGAAACTTTTGGGAATATGGCTCCTATATCAGCCACTGGATCAGCTCATATGCCATCTCCAAGAAGACAATGTATTCAAACTCATATTCTCCAAAATGTCTACAATACCATCTTCCATTCCCTGTGGTCTTCCGCAATGTAACTTTGCCAGTCCCACATCAGAAGTGGGAACCCAACTCCTTCAATTTTATGAATCTGAGCCAGCCTTAGTGAGTGTCAATGGTGATATTATAGTCTGAATCATAAGAAGTTTTACAGTTCCCACATGTGCCTTTTAGTACACCTGGTGTGGGAATGCTCCCTTCCCAAACCTAGACATCAAGCCCAAGCTGCATGGCAAGGCCATGTCTAGATATTCAAGTTATCAGCCCCAGCTGAGCTCCTGACAGCAACTGCTAGTCATGTGAATGAGCTAGTAGTCCCACCAAACTAACTACCAGCCCCAACTACAGCTCAGCCCCATAACAGAGCTAAGCTTTCTGAAAACATCCAGGGAGGACATTCCGGCTGAGCCTAGTCAATAAATAAAAGAGTGAGAGATAATTTATTTAAGCCACTTATTTAAGGGTGATTAGTTGTACAGCAGCAAGTGACCAGAATAGTGCCCCAAACACTTCAAGGTTATAACCCCAAGTTGACACCTTAACATACCTTAAAGACTTGTCATAAGTCTTACTGTCATAAGTCATTCCCATTATCTAGCCCTCCTAGTTAGAGGCTGTGTGGGATATTATGTTATCAGATTAGGCATTCTAAAGGCCATGGTCATCAAATGGTGAAGTTGGCAGGAATAGGGAAAACAAACCCATATCCACAATGTGTATCAATTTCAGTGAAAGGAATCTCTGTACCCTCCGAAGTAGAAGGTACCTGTATAAACTACCAGAACCAGCTGGTTTCTCTGATAATAGTGTCATACTGAGGAGCCAGCATTGTTCTTTACTTCAGTGGTTGGATATTCTACTATAGCTAATTCAGCCTTTGCAATAGTCAGCCTATAATTTTGACAAATACATAGCTTCCAGCCATGCCACCATAGCTATTCTGTTCATAGGGCCATTTTGCAGGTACTGGGATGACTGGGGAAAGAAACTTGCTAACATGGACAGTATAGGTCATATGTTACCTAGTTTTTGAAAGCCTGTTCTTCACTAAAAGCGCACTGGTGGGCGTGAATATGAGACAAAAAATTCTCACACTTTGTGCAGTCTCTCAGTGAGTCTGTCCATATAATTCTCCAGACATCCTTATCTCAGTCTTCCATTCTTATTTCTTTCCAGTCATTATCTACTATGCAGCATTATATGTATCTATATATTAGATGATATCTGCATACAAAATGGATGACTGAGTCTTTTGCTCACAGCTTTGTCTCCTGGCATGACTTAATTTTATCAGTATCTTTCAGGGCCACCTATAAATGGGGTTATAACATGGCAGCGGCTTTTTTCCTGGTGGTTACAACATACTGCGGTGGCTCATCAGTGAGCCAGGCCTAAATCTTTTCTTCCTCTGTCAACTGGTTAAAGTTATCCTCCATAAGGACATAGTTGTGAGTAGAAGGATAAACATCAGAAAAACAGAAGTGACAAGAGAGACCGGGCCATCTGTTCATTTAATTTACTTGTGCTTTCTGAATCTGCTTCAGCCTACTCTTAAATGTGTCACTTCTATTAAATATTTGATTGCTATAGCACCTGCCTAACCTAGGACTAGCTAAATTCAAAACAAGTTACTTCATAGTGGAAAGTTCTGGTTACATAATCTCTTGGTGTTCTTTGGTCACCTCCACAGACAAAAGCAGTTGCTTAGATGAAAGCAATTTCTGGCATTTGCAGACAAACTGTACTTTTCAAACAGAGGGGAGTTCGCTGCCATGGTGTGCATGGCTTTGCTCCAGAACCCTTTGTGATTATTTCATATCCAGAGACACAACACAGCATCTATATCTATCATGGATTCCTCCAGCATAAATTGGTCAGTGGATGACATGGCTACAACAGCAGAACAGTCTGCACTGAAGA
Source organism: Potos flavus (assembly GCA_028534135.1). NCBI lineage: Eukaryota > Metazoa > Chordata > Mammalia > Carnivora > Procyonidae > Potos > Potos flavus. The sequence continues at coordinate 34,626,779 of CM052883.1, forward strand.
CTGGATCTTTGAACCTCATTCACTACTGGCAGCATTCAGAATCTCCTGATCAATGGTTTGGAGCTATATTCTCAAATGCTGCACCTGTTGCATCAATAATGCAGACTTATCAAGTACAGTGGCTCTTTCTTAATGTATGTAGTTCTGTGAGCAGCAACAACTTGTCTTTAATTTAATGCAGGATATCCTGAATGTCCCAAATCTCTGAACCCCTAAAAATTTCCCTAATCTAACATATCTCTGGTTTATATGGATTTATTATTACCTCCTGGCATTATTTCACTGTCATGACTCTCGTCGGATGTAAGAAAACTGTTGAAGCTTTAAAAACAAAACCAAAAACTTTCTTGCAGTTCTACCAATCCCATAAGTAGATCTTCTGTCTGATTTTCAAGAGAGTCTGTCTAAGGACTGCAGAAGATAAAGGTCTTTTTAAAATCTACCACAGAAACTCTTTGGCTTTGACAGCCTACCTTCAATTGACTATTTACTTTTTATAAAGTCTGCAAGCCATTAAAAAGGACACACCACATTATTTAATGTTCATTATTGGCTGTGTACCAATCAACTGTTCCTGTCATACACTTATACCTTATGTGAAAACATGACTATGATATCACTGAGTGCAAAAGGCTATCAATATCTCACTAATAACAAGAAGCATGGTTTCATTTTATTCAAGTGTTAGGCCTATACCCTAAAGTTCCCTTTTGTAGATTGACTTTTTAGGGCAAGTCCCAGTCGGTTACTTCAGCCCAAGTTCTTTTGAAACTGTAACTTTTAACTAAGGCTTGTGTACTAATGCTTTGTTGGTGGATAAAGCCTCAGATAGTGAGAAGGAGGTAAAAATGAATGTGGAGCAATGATGGAGAGAAAGCAAATGCAAGATTTGTTACTAAGCTGGTCCAGCCTCACGAGTTATCCTATGTGGGTGAACCTGGACATCAGAGCTACTCCAACTCCCTCTGCAGTGGAAATAATGGAGACTACCTAGTTCTTAACCCAGGAGAGAGATGGGACAGCCGGCAGTGGTTACAAGTTTAGTGATGAGGCAATGGAGGCTGTTGTGACCACATATTTGATTGGTTAAACAACAGAGAAGGAAAATGGGAATTAGTGGATATAGGTAAGTGTATGAACTGGTCCCAATAACATAAATTATAAAGTCAAACATAAATTCTGAACATTGCTCTTGAAATCATATTTTGTTTTTTAGATTATTCATGTGGATTAATGTTAGTAATTAGTATCATTTTCTTCAGGTATTCTGTATACCAGACATTTGCGAACATTTTCTTTTAATCTTTACTGTAAGTATCATAGAAATCTCTAGTTTAGAGATGCCATAACTGAAACTAAGAGAGATGAAATAATGTCCCATTATCAGATAATTAATGTTTGTGATTCCAACCTAGTTCTGAGTCTAAATCCCACCTTTGTTTTTTACTATGCTGTGACAACTCAATAAAAACAAATTGGTATTTGTCCATTGCTTTATAGCAAAAAAAGAAAAAAAAAATTAGGGAATATATATTTTGTCCCCTTTAAAACTTGTAAAATAAGAATGGTATAAATTATTACTCTTATTTTACAATCAAGAAAACTGAAACTCAAAGAAGGTAGACATCGTACCTAAGTTCACATTCCTGGAGAGTGCAAGGTTATGGAAATTCTTCTATCACCAATCTGAAAATTCAGTAAACCACTATTAGGACTCCAGGAAACACAGAAACATTTTTAAAATGAAGCTCAACTTTACATTATGTGTCACATTTGTCAATGTCCATTCCATTCTGCGGCACGTCTGCCTGCTAATTTGGTTATTTTTTCCCTTTGAAAAAGGAAGACAAAATTCTGAAGAACTGCCATAATGTGGCCTTCACTCAGAAAGCATTTCTACTAATGGAAAAGCACAGAAAAAAACAGTAAGTCATGTTTGACAAGGGAGAATTTCTGTAAATCTTTTGCAATAATTTGTTTCCTTTTCCTGCAGTAATAGAACATTCTAGAAGTGATAGGATGGTCTGCACCAATAATGTAGGTGCTTTTAGGGGTTGTGGTGAAGTTCTGAAGTATGAATATGCACTGCAGAAGCAGGTGGACCTGGGACCTAAAACTTTGTGCAGCCGTTTAATAACTATGAGACCTAGATGAAGTTAACAGGTCTTTCCCACGTCAGTTTTCTGATGTGCAAAATGGAGATTTCTAATTGGTGTGTAAAAGGTATGATTTGCAATGAGCTTCGTAGATGCCTCATTCTGGAATCCTTAATATCTGTCAGTCCTGTGGTTTAACTTCACCATTTTAAATTCCTATTTTTTGTTTATATATTTCAGAAAAGGTAGGGCGTTTATTCATTTTACTATCACTCTTACATAGTCCCACAAAGTTGGACACTAATGAAGTAAACTCTCAGTTGCTAACTAATTAATCCGAAAATGCTAAATACCCACATGAATTAAATCCTTGTTTTCATGAGTCACTCACGAAAAATGAAGAGCTATTTAAGGTTGTGTAAAACACTGATTAATTATCAAAAATAAGAGTTAAGGGATACTTAAATTCTTTGCATTTCAATAGCAGACAGTGTTTAACTTTTATCACTAAACTAAGTCGTTTTAGGATTGAGAATGCGAAAAATGAGCTCTCAACTATGAGAAAGGGGTAACAGGACACAAGAGAATGACCCTATTCCCCATTTTTGTGACAGCATGCGAAGTGTTTTGCTGTGAAGTGAACAAACAAAATCACATATGGGGAGAGGCAACAGCTGTCTCCATAAAGTCTTTGGCATCCTGCTGCCCTCCATCCTAGAGGCAGAGGAGGTGGTTGATGGCTGCCCACCATGCTATACTTTATTGCTTCATTGACTGTGTTGCAAATGCTGACAACAGTTTACCAGCCGCAAAGAAATTATTTGATTTACTCAAGTTCTTTTGCTACCATTCCAGAGTCTTGCATGTCCTCAGTTAAATGGTGCCCTTGTAAAATTGCAAGGCAAAAAATAAACTGTTTTCCCCTTAACCAAATAGATATAGTGCTGTGATGTGAAATTACTGAAAAAAAATGTGATTTGGGGAAATTACAGTTCCTTGTTTAGTATGTATTTTGCATGCCCTACAGCCTTCCCTAACCAGTAGCTCCCAATTTCATTTAAATTGTAATGATTTCCTTTAAGGACAATTAAGTTGCCTAAGAGCATTGCATGCATACTAATGTGGCAGAGGAAAGGCTCAGTGTAGAAGAGAGTAATAACTGTTTATTAATATGATAATTAAGTGTTAATGCTTAGCAACCTAATGATATCTGTTAAATAACTTACATTTTGGAACCAAATCCTGGCAAATGGAATTCTATTAAAAATAACAAAATGCAGTGAATATAAAAATAAATGATGCTAATCTGCCATTAAATCACATATATTTTCTGATTTGCATCTCATGTGAGAGAAGTCCCCTATTCTCTCTTTTCTACCAAATATGTGAAACCGGTGTAATTATCCATGCCCATTTTAGAATTTTTTGGCTTGTGGATGTTTATATATCTTCAAAAGGAAGGAGAAGTAATAAAAAGTAGGGATGAAGACGAATACCATTTTAGAATATTCTTTTCAAAACTATCCTCTTAAAAGTATACATTTAGAGTTTTAAGAAATTCTAAAATAAGTAAATAAAACATCCAAAATGTGATATTCAAAATTTTAACACTTTCTATGGGTCTTATTTCTCCAGTCTCAAATTATCTTTCATTTTTTCATAGGCTATTCCATAAATAATGAATATTTCCAATATCCCCAGTATTATCTGAATTATTTTCTCTTTTTAAAACTCACTTTTAAATTTTAAAATGCATATCTTTAATTCTTCATTATCATTACATTACACTTTTAGTGACATACACATTTGAGAGTGTAATTAGCTATCCATTCTTAAATTAACAGTTTTAATCAATGTGATATATTGGGAGAACAAGTAGAAATTGTCATTGTTCTTGCAAAATGGGTTACAGGGAAAATTTGTTCTAGAAGAGTGTAGACCACTCTTCTATATAAATGAAATGAACAAACCTCTTTTGGAGTTGTCAAACTACTTCCTAGGTAGAAATGAGACACAACGATATCTTATCCATTGAGTGATTTTTGGTCTTTGATCTGCAGTCCGAACCCAACAGTCACAGAAGGAAAATATCCCATCCAACAGCACATTCCTGAAATTCCATTTTTTCTTGCAACCCCCACCGCCCTTCCCCTGCCCCGCCCCCAGCCACAGACTGCACACTCTCTTTTCACTATTGTCCATGAGTTAAAGTATACACCAACTGACAGTGTAAAGTCCTTTGAAAGCAAACAAAAAGCCTGGTGAGCTTCTTTCCGGAGAGTGATATATATGAATGTTGATAGAAGTAAGAAGTCAAATGCTTTAGTGGATCAAATAAAAATGAGAACTAGGAACACTCATTGGATTTAATCACAAGGAACTCCTTGATGGCCTTTAAAAGGGCAGTAATCTTACAATATTAAGAGCTAGGTCAGACTGCAGTGATCTGAAGTATGAACTGGATTAAATTAAATCACAAAAAAAAGTAAAAATAATTAATTTTTAGATAGTAGCTACAATGGTGAATGTAGCATTAATGTATAGAGTTGTCAAATCACTATGTTGTACACGTGAAACTAAGGTAACTCTGTGTGTCGACTATACTTCAATTAAAAAATAATTTTCACAAAGCTTGGCTATAAAGGGAGGATGAGATAGAGGACATTAGCTAGAGAAAGAATATAAAATTGAGGACTGTTTTTAAAGATGAAGTATATGCTTACTTCAATGTGTTAAAGAAATATTCAGGAGAGCTTGGTTGAAGATTAACAGGAAAGGAGTAAAAAACAATTTAACAAGTTCCCTGAAAAAGTAGGAGGATATGAGACTCAGAGCACAAAGATATTGGCCTTGAATCCTACCCAGGAGCACCTAGGCCTCTCAAACTGCAAAAAAGGGGGTGAAGTGATTGTATATGTATTGTGAAGGCAGGACTCTCCTACCAAGTCACCTTGAATTTCTCAATGAGATAAATTAAAATAAAAAGCACTGCTATCTAATCTTTTCTTTACTACAAGTAGTTTTAATTTTGGAGTATTTCTCTTCACAGTATTAAGCAGTAGAGTTTTCAAAATCCAGACTTTCAAGGTACACTTGTCATTATTTTCCTTTAGTCTGTAGACCTCTCAACCTCAAAGGTTGTAGTGGATCTAGTTAGTCTTACCTATTTCCAACTCCCAGCTCAAGTTACTGTCTTATGTCTCTCTTTGGATTTCTTGGGTAGTGAGGAATTCTTTCCTGTTTGGCCCCGGGTTCACCCCTTTGGCTTCTGGTCAAAATTAGACAGGCATACTGTCTATCTCCTTGCAAACTTGGCTGCTATCCAGGATGCTAACAGGAGAGGGCCTCTGTCTCTTGGCTAACTCTTCTATTCAGACTGGGGCATAAGTCTCATTCCCTCCATTAAAGCATGCTAGATATTCTGTTTTTCTACTTTTTCTGCCTAACTTTGACTATTTGTATCCTATCTTTTGTGACGTATAATAAAGAAAAAAATGCAAACAGAGTAAGAAGATTGCTTTTGTTGTAAGTGCCAATTAGCTATTTATGTTGAGAACTTTGGACTTTCATTAATATTCGAAGAGCTTGGAGGTCTCTTGCCATGTCTCCTGAGCAATAAGTAAGGGAATAGGATCCACAGCTCTAGAAGAAGAGAGTAATAGTTTAGTTAATTTGGAGTTAAAATGACTTCTTATTTGAATTTATGATTGAATAGAGTAGAACTTGCATATAAGGGATAGCCATGTGAAGGTAGTGAAAATTAAACATTCCAATGAATATGTTTCCAAGGAAAGTTGTAGAGGGGGTGTCAAACTCAGGTCAGGAAAAGCTAGAACATTTAGAGGTCTGAATGGAAATACAGCACATTTCCAAATTTTCTTCGTTAACCTAATGAACAAACACATGTCAGTGGTTTGGAAATGGGTAAATTGGTATCTAACAGTGAGTTTACTAAGAGATTCTAAGTTTGCACAAGAAATTTATCCCTTGATGCCAGATGTTTATATTTATTATATTTTTGCTTGATCAGATTTGCCAATGTAACTGTCAGAGTGCTATTAAGAAATCACATGCACTGCCTAGTCCAATAGATAAATTACTTTAGATAGACCTAAAAGTGTAAAGGAGATCATAAGACACAAAACCAAAAAGATTCGCACTAGTTAAGGTATTATGAAAGCTTTATTTTTATAAGGAAACAAAAACAATAAACTTGATTTCAAATTGTGCTCATGTATTTATATTTCTTCCCTTTAGGTATAATAGAAATTATCAAGTAAACATAATAAATGTTAAAACATGGCTAAGAAAAAAACAGTGCTATCAGTACACCAAAACTTGGATTAATTTTATAATAGAGGAATCAAATGGGATTGGATGAAGAAAAAACCCAAATTAGTTTCAAAAAGCCTTTGATTAAACATATCAGAAGAGAGACAAACAGAAACAAGTGGACTTGTTTCCCCCTCCAAAAAAATCACCAGTTTGAATTATAGAGTCAGTGTTACATGTGAGCCTATGCTTTTCACCTATCTTCATTTGTGTGTGCAGCTGTGCATGCTTTGTGGTTGATGGGGAATGAAGGAGTCTGAAAACTTCATTAGGACCAAAACTGATGCTGTTTTACAGTTGTAGGGGTCACTTGGTGGCAAATCAAGCAGCTAGTCCAAGATGGAGAGTCAGTACGAAAAGTTAGGGAAGCAGTTCTCCGATTGAGCATTGGATTGAGCCTACCCCCATGAATACCAAGAACGAAAAACCTTCAGTGAAGTGATGAAATCTCCAAATGAGACAAGTTTCCTCATTACCTCCTTCCCTATGTCCTACTCATAATTGGGGTTAGATTGAAGGGCATTCTCGATACCTCACAGAAGATGAAAGTCTAGCAGTTGAGCAGTAGACAGAGATTTGATCAAAGATGGAAGGAACCCCTTTAGCCTCCTTCATTGAGAGCAGGCACAGACTGCATGCAGCTCCAGGGGAAGTGCAGAGTGAGTTTTGCCCACTGGCTTCCATCATCAGAGGTTTCTGCCCCACCCTACAACTCCTGTGGAGGGGAATTCTCCAAGTATAAGAAGACAATTCAAGTGATGAGCGGCCAAAGAATTCACTATGTTGCTCATGTTCTTGATACCAAAACCAAAACGAAAACCAAACAAAACAAGACTTACTATAGTGCCACAATCCAAATTCATAAATGGCACATTCTCTCATCATAATAAAACCAGAAATTAGCAACAAAAAGCAAACCAAACAAAACAGCTTATTGCTCAGAAATTTAACAACACTTCTTAATAAATCTGGGATCAAAAGTTAATTCAAAATTAAACTACAGAAGTACTCTATAAGAGAACTACAGTAGAAATGAGAGCTAATCCACCCTCCTAAATTCCAGAGGGGCACTGAGCTGGAGTCAGCGCCTACCGTGAGGGCTGGAGTAAGAAGCAGTGCTGAAAATTAGAGGTCTAGTTGAAAGTCTATAAAAAGGAACAACTCTGCCCAATGCCTGTCACCATCTCACCAATACACAGGCGTGCATACACACACACACACACACACACACACACACACAAAGCATAACTTCTGGCAAAAGGACAAGTGGTTCTTCTCTAAAGAAATTGAAATAGTGGGGCGCCTGGGTGGCTCAGTGGGTTAAAGCCTCTGCTTTCTGCTCAGGTCTTGATCTCAGGGTCCTGGGATCGAGCCCCGCATCAGGGTCTCTGCTCAGAGGGGAGCCTGCTTCCCTCTCTCTCCCTCTGCCTGCCTCTCTGCCTACTTGTGATCTCTCTCTCTCTGTCAAATAAATAAATAAAATCTTTAAAAAAAATGTTTAAAAAAAGAAATTGAAATAGTAATAAGGTGAGAAAGGTGAGAGTAAAAGGTTTTTTTTGTTTTGTTTTTTTTAGATTTCATTTATTTATTTGCGAGCGAGAAAATGGGAGGGGAGAGGGGGGAGGGGGGAGCAGAGGGAGAGGGACAAGCCAACTTCTTGCTGAGCACAGAGTCCAGTACAGGGTTTGATCTCATGACCCTGACACCATGACCTGAGCCAAAATCAAGAGCTAGAAACTGAACCGACCCAGCCACTCAGGCACCCTGAGAGGAGAGGTTTTTAATGGAGCGTTAAAGCCTCACTGTTCTGGGGATTCAGAGTCCCTGCCTGACAGCCAGCGCTACTTGTCTGCAACCTAGCACCTGGGAAGTGAAGACTGCCAGTCAACTCCAACATTTCCCCACACATCAGGGTCCCTGCAGACTTACTAGTCAGGGAAGGTGAGAAATCATTCTGTATATACTATAGAAGAAGAAACCCATACCACCCTCCCAGGACTTAATTACTGAATAAAACAGACAACCAGAAATTACCAGATAGATATATAATGAACACCAGTAGCATGAAAGACAGAAGTAGATTCTCAGAAAAATATATAATTCAAAAGAAGATATTTTATACTACCTAGTTAGTATATCCGGAGAGATCAGGAGCAAAAATTTACATGTTTAACACAAAAATACAATGCCAAGGGGGAGAAAAAGGAAAGATCAGAGAACAAACAAAAACCATTATGAGAATATGGATATTGTGTGCAAAACACAATGAGATTTATTATTTCGTCCATTCAGCAATTACTTATGGAATATCTGCCGTGTGTTAATACATCAGGCACTTTCTCCCCATGCTCCTACATTTGGAAATTGTTTGGCAGGAGAATCTTGCCAAAAATTCAGGCTTAAAATGCCATTATTACTGAGAAACAAAAGAAAATTTCCAAAATGCCCAATAATACACAAATAATAAAAATAAAAATTTTAGATGAGAGAAGCTGGACACTAGAGGGAGTAGACTGGGCAAAATCCTTAGGCAAAATGACAGAAATGAAATAGAAAAAGATACTGGATGTTGAAGAAATTTGCCTACACCAAGCTGCTTGTGGCCCAGCTGTGATCGATTAGTTAACTCTCTGGCAAGTGAGTAGGTGCTTCTGGTAAGTTTCCCCACATCTGGAGAGTGTTCCCTAAATGCGGTCTCCAGGACTCCAAGGAGGTTGTTCTGAACCAGAATCTCCAGGGGCGGGGCACCGGTAACAACAAGCCTCCAATCAGGAACCGAGAAAAGGAAAGGAAGCGGAAGTGGATGGGCGGGTTTGCAGGTGCTAGAGAGAGACATCTTGACTTTGAGAAGTGAACACTTAGTTCCTGGAATGCTTGAGTGCCTGTGATCTCAGGGAGCTTCAGGCGTCAGTGTTTCCTCGGTGAGGTTAGTAGCCTCCTTTGTTTCTGTCTTACTTCTTTTTGTTTTATAGTATTTCTCTAAAGTCGAATGCAAACTCTCTGAAAGGAAAGAACTGATTGGTGTGATGGCTGAGTGCTTGCCTTATTTTTCTAACCCTCACTCTTACTGAAATGGAGATACGAACTCCTTTTACACAGAGCTGCCGGTAATATTTACTAAAATGGTAATATAAAGAGTACCAGTCATGGTGCACCGTGCATACTGGGAACTCACGAAAAGAGAACTGTTAATGTTGGTGAATTTGTAGCTGCTAATGACAAATATTTTAGTTGTTTTCATGACTTTTCTCTACAAATATTAATCACATTGCCTTTTTCCTGAAAATATTTAAGAATGTGATTATCTGTATAACTGCTACAGCTGCTGTTTTTACTACTACTCTTAAAACTCTTCAGTCAGTTGTCAGTGTGGCTAAGTTTTATAGGACGAAATGCTTAAGATAGTACATAAGTGTAATTAAGGAAATCTTTCTTTAATCCATAGGAGAAACTGTAAGGAATGGTTGACAACACCCAGAATGTACAAAAACCACCAGGAAAATTTGTTAAAGAACACAGGCCCCTCTCTCAAGAGTTTCTGATTTGGGCGTTGGAGTAATTCCTGCAGAACCCACAGTTCCCCAATTCTGTACCTGGGGAATCAGTCCCTGCTTATGAATTGTTGAGAAATTAAAATATCTTCGTCTGTCTGAGTCAGCTATTTCTGGTTGAGCCATTTATTACATCTTAAACTATTAATAGAGTTTAATATCCCCATCTTTACTCTTATTTTAATTCAAAAGGAAGAAAGTTCTGCTGTAGGGAAGTCAATTAAACTACTCATTACTATAAATATGATGAAGGTAGAAAAATTTTATATTACCATAATCCTGTAAGGTACTTGCAGACAGATTTAAGAGAAAGCTTAGCAGAATATTTATGGTGTGTTCAACTTCACAGTTGTAAACTGTGAGTAAATCTGTGGTTGGGTGTATTTGATTAGTGCTCCTGCTCTGGCTGTGATGGCTCAATACCCAAAAATGGGCTGGAATAAATTGAGGTGAGAAAAGGGTTGAATGCAGTCAAATGGCCGGTTCAGATTCTTGTTTGGGGCTCTCTAAAAGCAAAGTTATTTACTTTAACTTTCAGCTGGTTGTTTTTCTATCCAGAAACCATTAGTTCATTTGGTTATGCAATAAATAACTCCTTTAAGGGCCTGCCATGTACCAATGAATACGTGAAATTAATTTATCTTATTCTTTCACAGGGCTTTTAATGAGAAATCTACAGAGTTCAGTACTGTCTTGACCTAAAAGAGTAACATTGTTATCAGAAGGCAAAACACTCAGGAGGGACTACTTCTGTTTGAAACCTATTTCAAATTCTCTTTGCAAGATTGTCCCCAGGGGAAGCAGATGAGTAAGACTGGTTCAAGAATTTTGCATTTAGGAACCCCAGCCAGTTACATTTAAATCGCCCATTCATCAGCACAAAGAGCCACACAGATTATTTCATTCTAATTATAGTTTGATTTGCTTATCAAAGGATCCACCTCCATTTTAAAGCCTAAGCATTCTTGTAGTTCTCCACAGGTCATTTTTAGAGGGCTTCACGAAAAACTAAATCTCCTCAAACATGTTCATTATTATTACTTACCAAAAGAAAAAAGCATTTCAGACCATTTTGACCTAGGAAATATTTATTTCCTCTTTATTTTTCCAAACTATGTCTGGAATTACTAAGATAAGATTTAACATTGGCAAAAATATGATAACTCAATACTAAGTAATACATTAAATAAAATTATATACGATTGGTAAAGCTTATTCCACTAATACATTTGAAAAGATTTAGTATTCTGATCTTTAAAAATTATTCATACTGGATTAAATATAAAATATATGGGCGTTTCTTTTAAAAAATTCAGTGTTATGCCTCTGTCAGAAATATTTTACCATTATTTCTGTAGGAAAATCAGGTTTGATTTATATCATTTTAACTTAAACTACTTTTTATGGGTCTTTAAAATACCTTATGTATCAAGTCTTCTTGACTCTATTCTCCACACATACACACAAACACACTGCCCCCCCCCCCCACCGTCTTTTGGTAAATCAAACTCAGATTGACATTTTTTTTTCCCAAGGATATCAACATCATAAGAACTACATCTGCAGAAAACAAAGGAAACTTGGAATGACCTGAAAAGATTACGATAGCTGTCTGAATGCAGTGAGATGCAAGTAATAAACCTGGTGGAAAGAAATAAAACTGATGGGATATATAGATAGTAATCTGTTAATGGAAAAATAAGCTCAAGGAAGATCTAGGAGAGATAATGGAAAATAGAGTGAATAAGTCTTTCTAGACAGAAAACCATTTTGATGACAAGTTGATTCTAGTAATTAGAAATTTTGATACTGAAAAAAGCAATCAGATACAAACAAGGAAGTGATGGTGGCTTGAGGGTTAGCACTTGCTTGTGGAGTAAATGTTGTGGCCCCCACAAGATCACCTTCTTGATTATAGAATAGTCTAAATAACTACGCTATTTCAGTGAGTCTAGGATTAAAAACATGAATGCATTCATGGGAAGAATATATAAGTTTTATAAATAGCCAAGTGGGTAAGAACTGTTCCAAGAAGAGAAATTCCCCAAACCAAAAGAATGGATGATGGGAGGGTGAAGGGCATAATAAAAATACTGTAATACATGCGACACCTTAGAAAGCTGTACATTATTCAGTTTTTCTCATTTGATCCCCACAGTCACCAAACAGGAGAGATGAAGATAATTTCGAGCAGATGAAAAGGCTCATACTCAGGCTAAATTTTCGAGGCCATCTTTGTATTTTTCTCTGATAGTACCCATAACTTCCGACATCTCTTGTTTCTTTCCTTTGATTTCTTCTCCTATGCCTTTTTTTTTTTTTTTTTTAAGCTAGGATTTGTAACAGTAAGTATTATGATCTTATTCTTTGGGAATCTTTTTTGTTTGTTTGTTTGTTTTGGGGAGGGAGGACAAGCAAGCAGGGAGGAGTGTCAGAGAGAGAGGGGGAGAAGCAGACTCTGCTGAGCAGGGAGCCTGATGTGGGGCTTGATCCCGGGACCCTGAGATCACAGCCTGAGCCAAAGGCAGACGCTTAACTGACTGAGCCACCCAGGCGCCCCTTATTCTCTGAAATTCTTATCCTTTTTTTCAGCAGAGGAATACGGAATGGTATTAGCAGGTCTTATGTTTTCTACTGATACATGGTGGTGCAGAGGGGCTCCTATACCAATTATGGGCCATATCTTTGTCTCTGAGCTGCTTGTTGTCTGTATGCCGAGACTCCCTTCTGGATTTTTAAAAATTTTTTTATTTCATTATTGTATTTTTTCTTCCAAGTTTTTGTTTAAATTCAAGTTAGTTAATATATAGTATAGTATTGGTTCAGGAGTAGAATTTAGCATTTCATGAGTTGAGTATAACACCCAGTGCTCATCCTTCCTTAATGCTCATCACTCATTTAGCCCATTCCCCCATCCACCTCCCCTCGAACAACCCTTAGTTTGTTCTCTAGAGTGAAGAATCTCTTATGGTTTGCCTCCCTCTCTGTTTTTAACTTTTTTTATTTTTCCTTCCCTTCCCCTATGTTCCTCTGTTTTGTTTCTTAAATTCCGTATATGAGTGAAATCCTATGGTATTTGTCTTTCTCTGACTTCTATCACTTAGCATAATGTACTCTGGTTCCATCCACATTGTTGCAAATGTCAAGATTTCATTCTTTTTGATGGCTGAGTAATTCCCTTCTAGATTTTGAGGTGAAGATATTTTCCCCATTTATATATCTATTGGTAGTTAAGCCTGTTAATAAATTACTGCCTCTCCTTCTGCTTCTACACTAATGGAGAGACCTGAAAGGGTGGTATTCAAAGGAAACAAGCTGTCATGAACCTAAGCCACCTGACCCACAGTCTGACACAGTCCTCTTGATAAATGAGTTGGTAGAGCAGAAATGTTAGAATAATACATTGTCTGTCTTGGACCTGGAGGAAAGGGAAGGAAGGCAGAACTTTCGACTCTGGAACTTCTAGAAAGCCAGATTGATACAAACAGACTAGAATGGTGGTTATCAGGGGTAGGGGAAAGGGGATGATGTTGGACAAAGAATATAAACTTCCAATAGAATGTAAGTTCTGGAAATCTAATATACAGCGTGGTGATTATAGTTAATACTATATATACTTGTAAGTTGCTGAAAGTAAAAAGTAGATTTTAAACATTTTTACAAAAAAAGAAATGGTAGTGATGTGATGTGGTTGTTAGCTAATGCTATGGTTTCGATGATTTTGCAATATAGAAATCAAATCAGCAGTTGTATGCCTTAACCTTATACCATGTTATATGTTAATTACATCTTGATGAAGCTGGGGCAAAGCTTAGGAAACTTTTCCTTTTTTAAAGATTTTATTTATTTAGAGAGCAAGTACATCGTGGGTGTGTGGGGATGGACAGAGAAAAGAAGAAGGAGAATTTTAAGCATATTCAGCACTGAGCACAGAGCCCAGCACAAGGCTCGATCTTACCACCCTGAGACCATGGCCTGAGCCAAAATCAAGAGTGGGACACTTAACCGACTGACCCATCCAGGCGCCCCAAGAAACATTTTGCTTCTATAGAACATACTGGCAAAACTATGGATTATTTTTTTTGTTTTTTTACAAGTATTTAGCATGAACTTTTTCTCAGGAGGATAGTTCTCTTACTCCTGCCAGTAAAACAAAATATCATCATGTCCATCTTTAGATCTACCACAAACATAGTAACCTGCATGAATTAGAACAAGTAGATACATAAAGGGAATAGATAGGTGCAGTGGGCAAGAGTGACTTGCTTGCCTATTAGCCAGTACCTTTTACTGTGGTAACAGCACAGCACAACAGCACAACTAAATCATAGAATTTAGACTTCTGCTCCTGTCCCCTTCCCCCAGATTCCAGGAGTGGGAAGATGACCCAGGAGTGGTCAGTTGGGAGGAGTTTCATTCCCCCTAGCTGTAGGGAAGAGCATGGAGAACAAGACAGATCAACAGAATCCACTCAGAACTATTTAGAAAGCAGTCACATGTCAGGGGCACAACAGAATCCTGATGGACCTACAGTCAGGACAACCTCGAGGCTGAGACTTTTTTTGTTAAACAAATTACCTTTCTTTCTTTTTTGACAAAGCCAGTTTGAGTTGATTTTTCTATAATTTTTTCCTTAAAGTCTAGACAAGGTGGAGGTCAGACTGTTGGAATCGTGTTTCTTTTACTATAATCAAACAAAAGCATTTGATATGAATGTGGTACATAACCTGAGGATGGCGGTAATAATTCTGGTCTCTTAGTATTCACAGTCTGGTATAATTCCCTCCTCTGAGTGTTGGCTGACCCAATGACACTTATAATGAACAGAAGGCAAAAGTGATGGACTATCCCTCCCAGGATGAACTTAGGAAGAACTGTGGTTTTTGTCCTGCATGCCCTTCCATGATCTGTATCTCGACTCCCTTTCTCTGAGACAGAGCAGCTGCAGTGTTTGAGCTGCTCAAGGGGGAGGTCCACGTGGGGGATAAATGCCTCCCACCAATAGCCAGCAAGGACCTAAGACTCTAGTCACATGAGTGAGCTTGGAAAGGGCTCCTCCCGGAGTCTAGCCTTTAGAGGATTGTAGCCCCAGCTTGTACCTTGATCTCGAACTTAAGAGACAAAGTGAGTCCAAGGACCCAGCTAAACTGCACTGAGATTTCTGAACCTGTGGAACTATCAAGGAACTATGATATAACAGATTTTTTTTTTTTAGATTTTATTTGTTTATTTGTCAGAGAGCACAAGCAGGGGGAGCAGCAGGCAGAGGGAGACAGAGAAGCAGGCTCCCCACTGAACAGGGAGCTAGAAGTAGGGCTTGATCCCTGGGATCAGACCTGAGCCGAAGGCAGATACTTAACCAACTGAGCCACCCAGACGTCCCAACAAATGTTTTTTTTTAAGCTACTAAATTCAGGGATGATTTGTCATGTAGCAATAGACAACTAAGAGAATGAAATTAACCCCCAAATAGGTTAATAAAATACCCTTTTAAAGAACTGCTTAATTGGAATGATGTGTCAATAATAATTTGTTAGTGGAATTTAAATTATTAAATTTATGTATCCTTTCTGGTATAATATAAAAACCTTGAACAGATTTTTAAAAAGAAAGGGAGACTGGATGGGGGGATAGCCAACAATTTCTACCCCCCCCCCTTCAACTTCTTGCACACCAACATGCTACTGGTGGGTAGAGTAACATTCATATATTCATAGCTTTTCTGTCTCTGGCCAATTAAGTTTCCAACTGTCTCATGAGTGTTTACCCTTAGTTTGAATGCTGGTGTGTTTTGTTTTGTTTTGTTTTTGCTACTTTTACGTTTTGTTCCTTTGCTTGTTTGCTTTATTAGGTGTGGAGAATGGAAAAATATTTGACACTGTTTATATTCTGCCATTTTTCTGTGTCAGCTTTGATTTATGCTATTGTGCTCACTCAGGATACTTACTAGTCTTTGAGGCATGTGAAATCTTCTCTCACCCTATAATTTTAAGGAAAAGTACACATGTAATATAAATTTAAGGAAAAGTAAAGCACATACCCGGATTACTGTCAGCAGATTGTCAATTAACTTTTAAAATTTATGTATCTTTTCTCTTACTGGATTAAAAGCTTCTTGTGGGCAGAGATCATGTATTATTCTTAAGTTCAGATGTACATAGCTATATAAATATAGTGACTCAAGAATTAAAAGTAGAGAGAGAGATGGGAAAGTGGGTTCAGGTGAAAAGGAGAAGGGAACATGGGTGAATAACTTATTCTAAATCTTATGAAACAGAAATACTTGGTACATAAGAACAGGCTAGACTACCGTGGGAATCAATTGAAAGGAAAAAAGGACACTCGATTTAAAGTATCTACCTTCATTACATGTCAATTCAATATTATTCAAATATATAAACATGACTAAACATGTAAATTATAGTCAAAGTAGATAGGAAAACGAATAGCACATTTTATTAACTTCCATCAGTGATGCATAAAAATAATTGAATAATTGCCCTTGTGGATAAATATTTTCTCTAAATAATTCAACTCCCATACTTTCATGAAAAGAACAAACTAAATGCTAATGAAAATATTATACCTTAATACCAAAAGCTAAACCTCTGGCCAGTGTTACTAGTTGATACACATTATTTATGATAGGTATAGTTTAATTGACTCTAAGGCTCAATGATCAACATTGTGTGGTCTATTTTACCAAACTGAACATACCCAAAATAACAAACATAGATTTATCAAAACAAATATTTTATTAATGTCATGACTTCCTTGGGATTGCTTTTTCTCCATAAAACTAAAGATACTAGGAAATTAAAAAAAAAAAAAAAAGGTATGTCCTTGTCCTTTAGTGGTGGATAAGCCAAGAAATGTGTCAGGAAGTTAAAAAACTTGTCCTTGCACCTAACTGAATCATTCAGTAGGGTTATAGTCAACTTTATGGAATAGGACAGAGAATTAAACAATAATTCCTGTGGAAAGTGATAGCCGGTCAATGAGTCAAACTAGTGTCTCCATCTTCTTATTCTAAACTAATGAATTTCTCTTTTCTCTTTACATGAATGTAATGCTCCATCATATATGCTAGGTACTTATATTACTAGCATATTTAAGTGCTACTTGAAAAAGGATAACTGAGATACCATTCTTGGTCTCTAAGGTCTTTGCTATGAGGAAGGAGTAACCGTCTACAAGGAGTAGACAAGGAAGGAGTAACCGTCTAAAAAGGCATGGTAAATAGTGATAGTAAACTTACCACTATTAAACTTTACAAAGTATACATACACAAATACACTCTACACCAAAAAGCAGTCTATATAGTGTTGCACTTTCACTCATTTTTGATACCCTCTACCATATCTACAGTGGAGTTTCCAGAGTCCATGAGATAGGCTACAGTATCTGGGTACATTTTTAATTCTACTTAGTGAAAACTAGACCTCTTTGTGCTTGAGATTAAGTGAGCTTTTTCAGAATTAGAGTGCTAGGGAAGACACAAGCAGTGTGATTGTCAGGCTAATAGAAGATACATAGTGTAGTCCTTGACATGTTATTAGAAATTCAAGCTTGTGGCTCAATTGTCTTAGTAGTGTCAAAACTTCATATAAAATTTAACTGGTCATAAAATACATTGAGAACTGATATTTATAAAGACTGGTTCCAGGAATATATCAAGGCAGACTAGAAACAGGCCATATAATTTGGCTAGATCCATGTGATTTCAGACAATGGTAAGTAATGTTTTCTATGACTGGCAAGTTCAGTATCCACAGTTCAGATAGAACCCCAGTGCTATAGGATTGAGGGGTAAGAGAGAAGCTTCAGCCAGGCAACACACTTCAGAACTGATTATATCTTGAAATGAAACTAGAATTCTAGGACAAAATCCAGTTATGCTTGCAGAGCCACCACCACAAAGGAAGTAGAAAACTGACTTGGGAGCAAATTGATTCCTACATGTTCATTCATGGGGTTCTAAGCTAGCTCTGTGGTGAGCCAGGAAGACTAACAGATCCATGGGGAATGCTGTCAGTCAGGACGGCAGAAGTGGAGCAGCACTAGTCCCAGATGAGGGAGTTTTAGGAAGGTATGGCCAGAAGAAGTAAGGTTGAGAAGCTGAAAAGTGTGTGTGTGTGTGTGTGTGTGTGTGTGTGTGTGTGTGTGTGTGTGGTGTGGCGGGGGGGGGGGTGGTGTGTGTGACTAATACTCATCGTTTGCGTTTGCATGGACTAAGGGCAGCCAACATAAAGAGCTGAAAATAAGAGAAATGGAAGTAGTTTCCAGATTTAATAAAAATCTTAAAGGAAAATATGTAGAATGACTATTTTAAACAACTTTCAAATCAAGTCTATGAAACTTGACATGTATTTAAAGCAAAAATACATTTAAAATGGAAGAGCCAAAAATCATGATGTACTTTGTAGTTATTACAGACTTGGAGAGAATACGCTAATTGTGACTTAGGGGCAGGAACTTGTGATGCACAAGAGGAGATCCTGCAACTTGGCAGTGTCAGCGGATTTAGGGCTGCCTCCAACATTTAAGTTGCAGTTAGAGGAAAGATTGATGAAGATTTAATATAGGGATACAAGACTTGCTTGTAAGCAGTAGCTGGCCTAGAACTATTTAGCAACTATAGGTTTTATTCTAATTTTCATTACAAATTAGCCATCTAAATATCTTTTTTCTACCCCAATAAGAAGTCTAATCTTCAGTATTTATCACTAATACCAGCCTTGCTCATCTTTAGCTATATTCACTTTCTTAAGGAAATCTCTGCTTTGTAGTCATTAGTGATCATTATCCTTAAATGAAAATGTACTGGAAATAACTTATATCATTCTTATTGGGTAATTTAAGGGAGAAAATGGGAATATTAGTGTTGAAAATGTACAGTATAATAGCTAAAAAGCCTATTGAAGAGAATAACAAGGATTACCAGGAAAGAAGTATCCTTGTCTCATGCTTCACATAAGGTCTCTATTATTTCATTCCATTACCAGAAAAAACTCCTCCTTGCCTTCAGAAACAAAGAGAAAGAATGCCAGCCAATACAACCTAACACCAAACTGGTGCTCTTAGCTCTCAATACTTCAAGTATCAGCTTTCTTTCATTGCCAGAATTATTCACTAAAACCCCAATTAATGCTTGACTTCTCTATCTTAAAAGATCTGATAATATAACTTTTACTTAACCAGATGCTGCCTCTACTTATCAAAGAGAAAACAAAGTACCCAAAGGTACTCTCACTTTGTAGTAACTGTGAGACCTGTGCTTAACAGCGGATGGGACTCAGCAAGTCTAGGTTCAAACAATAGCGGAAGAACACTGACCAGCCCTGAAGATGGGAAGCAGGACAAGGCACAAGGACAGTACTCCTTTGCACTTAGACTCAGGCTACGCAGCACCTGTTGAGATTATTCCACATGCCAATGAAAGCTACCCCAGATCAGCTCACCAGTACCCCCTGATGTTCCACTAAATAGTCCCTATTCATGGGTATATTCCATGCATACCTCTCATAGCTGCAATTCCTGAAGCTGTATTACCCTTCCACTTACCCATTACTCTCATTCTCTTACTCCTATTCAGCTTTCCACTCTTGTTGCAAAATCCAGCTTCGTTGAACTTCAAAAGTTCTCTGTAATTAGAGCCTCTTTATAAGAACCTTACCTTTACTTTCCTTCTTAAACTGAAACCTAGATTTCCACTAGAAACTTCTGCTTTTTCTGCAGCCTCCATGCATGGAAATCAGTTCTTTCCCCTTGCCTCGTGTTAATTGACTATGAAGCCAGGAGGTAAAGTCCCCGTTCTTCTAACCATGCTTTTCAAAGCTTAATCATTATTCTTTACCCTCCTAAGGAATCCCCTCCTTCAAATTCCTACCCTCTTGCCCTCCTTTTCATTAATCTATTTTGAAGAGTCACTTGTTCACATCATTCAGGACTTAAGCTGAACCGAAGGCTCTTTGGTCATTGCCCCAAGAGTGAGAAATACGCATGTAACAATTTGGATATCCATTAAACAACCACATCTCTTTATTTTCTTCATTCAGTGACCTCTGTTGCCCCTCAATTTCTGCAGCTGACTCCCAAGAGCACACCTTAAACTTCTAAAAACTTAATTCTTATCCTAATTTTTCACTACAACTTTCTATTCCTTTTGTAACTTCATTTCTTTCTTTTTTTAAAAAATATTTTGTTTATTTATTTGACAGAGAGAGATCCTAAGTAGGCAGAGAGGCAGGCACAGGGAGAGGGGGAAGCAGGCTCCCTGCTGAGCAGAGAGCCCAAAGCGGGGCTCCATCCCAGGACTCTGAGATCATGACCTGAGCTGAAGGCAGAGGCTTTAACCCATTGAGCCACCCAGGCGCCTCCCACATTAAATTTTTTTAAATAAAGGAGAATGTCTAAAATACCAGCAAATCAAAGTCTTAGATAAATGACCAATTTCTTGAATAGTTAATGGAAATGGACTCAAGAAGTCAAAGAGAACTTGAAAAGCCTGTAATTATAGAAATTGAATTTATAGCTGGATTTATGTCCTACACACAAATACACTAGGCCCAGATACTTATGTTCTTTATCCTATTGCTGATTTTCAAACTTTTAAGCAAGATTTTCTAAAATAAAATTTTAAGGCTATGTATTTCCCCCTGAATACAGTGTTATTTCTCAATGAAAAATGTTTCTGGAAAGGTAAAATCTCCACATTTCACAAATGAAAATGAAAGCTAAAGGTGAGCTTTACATGGTCAAGGGGATGTCATCGCCATAAGTATTCCAGTTACTGTGACTGCAAAAAAACCCCCCAAAACAAAACAAAGCAAAACAAAACTAGTCCATCATGCTTGTGTTCCTTCTCTTACTGTCCCTTTCTTTGTCAAAAAATAAATAAAATCTTAAAAAAAAAAATTTAATTTGGCACATGAATCTACTACCTGGGGAAAATGTCAAAGAATTTGCAGATCTGTTTTAAAAACATCCCAGTAACTAAGAAGCAGTGTTTTTTAAAAATGGGAGTGGATAGAAGTGAGATGCACACCTAGAACCGAGACTGTCTCAAGAACAAGGATCCGAAGAGTTTCAGAACATAGGATTTTCACCCTTAATGAAATTGCAGTAGGAAAGATCAACCCACTAGGAGAACAAAAACATGTCTGTCTTTGCCAGGATTCTAGAGAAAGCAAGTCCCATTCTCCCCACTTCAAGATTTGAATTAGAGATCCAGCCCTAACCTCAGTTTGGTTCTTGGTGACCCTAAGATTATTGTGCAACATTGTCAACATATATTGAAAAATATCTGAAATATCTTGAAAGCAAGAATTGACTCCAAATTTTCAAGACAATAGTAGAAAAAAATACACCCACCTCACTCATGAGCTTAATATTGCAATGATAAAGCAGCTTTCTCTCCCCCTTCCTATTATTGTTGAAAACTGACCTCTGTGCTTTGGAGCCAAAATACACAAAGACAGAATTTGGGATAAAGAGAAACAATAGCCTTATTGCTTTGCTGGGCAGAGGAGACTGCGGCAGGTTATGGTCTTAAAACTACTGCACGCCTGACCTGAGGAAGGGGCTGGGGGGTTTTCTAGGGAATTACAAGATCTGATTTTGACGGAATCATGTCCTTGCTGCCAGACTCCTGTCATGTTTTTAGGGTAGTACCAGGTTCCTGAAAGGAAAGGCTAAGAAGGGCGGAGGGGAGGTTTGCAGAAGAGAGAAAAAATGTTACTTTAAAATCCGAGCTTCACTGAAGCATTAGGGCAGCCATTTTGATTTTTCTATTACCAGCAGAAAACCAGAATTGCTGGAGTGGTGCTGTACCAAGGCAAAGCGATCTCGTTCCCAGCTCCTTGTTAGAAGAGGGGTGGGCATGTGACTATTTTGGTCCAAATATGGTTACTGAATCAGAAGTCTGAGAAGACCTTTTAAAAGAGGCCCCGACTCAACTTCACGTGCCCTTTTATTTTCTCATCTCCAACCTGGACTGCATATGACATGGTTCTTGAAGTCATTTCTTGAGCGTGAAGATGAGGTTCCCAATTACTGTCTGCACTAAAAATCTTTTGTGTCCTCTTTTTAAACAACATGGATTTATTGTCTTCCCCCGCCCCCTTCTCCTTGCTCTTCTTTGTGTTTAAAATATATAAGAAACATTGCAAAAGTGATTGATGTTCTCCCTATAACGAGAGCCCATAACTAGGGCAGCGGCCCTACGGTGTCATCAGTGCCTCAGGCACCATCTACCTATGGGGCCTGCGGGTTTTGAAAAGTGACTTTTATCCTCAATTGCAGCAGGGCTCTGCACTCCCATGCATCACAAAGACATTCCAGAAGATAAAAGGAGAGGCGGAAACTAAAAGTAAAAGGGGAATGACAGCTAAATCTGTTTCATTTAATCCAAGAATAAAGCACTCTCCTTGGGGTTCTGCCCAGTATTATTCCATTTACATTTTATTGGCCAGAAGCATATCCCTTAGACCACACCTAGGTGAGCAGCAGCCTGGAAAACCCTGTATTTAGCTGGAAATGTTATTAAACCAAATAGAATTGGGCTTCTGTTCCTTTAAAAAAAAAAAAGAGGGGGTGGGGGGAAGGAGTGGACAGCCAGTACTGTAGTTACATCCTCTTTCTCCCCAACATTCTGATCTTGTTTGATTATATGTAGCAAACCAAAGTCCTGGGGATATCTAATATTTAGCTCAAATTAGACAAATGAATATTTTTCAAGTTAGGGAAAAAGTCATAGAATTTCGGTAATGATTTAAACTATTAATACATACAGACCATTTGTCCATTCTTTTTAAAGAGATTGCATTAGCGTATGTGGTAGCATTCAGATTATTATATTTAATATTGGCAGTCGGCTCCAATTTATTAAAAACAACAACAACAACAACTGGGATAACTTTGTCTAACTTCCTTGTGAAAGCTTTTGGATATTATATTCTTAACCCAAATGTCCTTATTATATTTTCCTCAGGCGTTTAGCCATTTTGTTACAACCTACAGCAGCAATAATTCTCTATTCCATAAAAAATGGAATTTTACAAGCAGGACAAACGGTTCCATAAATTAAGAGGAATACCTGCCTATGCTGGAACAACCCGTTTCTTTCTTATTCACACTTTTGTGATGTATTTGTCTTGGAATCACACTCTCATTTTTCTTAAATTTACAGCTTCTTTTTATGGGTTGAAAATCCGGTGAAAAATTGGTTGACACCTAGAATATCAAGAAGCAAGGAATTTGTAAGTTAAATGCATATTTCAGATATGAATGTTTTCCCAAAACCTAGCTCTTCCTAAAGAGTTCCTGAATGTATTTAGTAAGGTTTTTCTCCCAACCCACTTTCAGTAGTTGAGGCGTGTGTAAACACATTTGTGCATGTATGTAGTTAGCCATGTAATTGAGAATTTTTTATTGTTTTTCTGAGACAAAATCTCATTGGTATATTTTTTCCTTGAAAATTTATTATTAATCCAGAGGCGCCTGGGTGGCTCAGTGGGTTAAAGCCTCTGCCTTGGCTCAGGTCATGATCTCAGGGTCCTGGGATGCATCGGGCTCTCTGCTCAGCAGGGAGCCTGTTTCCCCCTCTCTCTCTGCCTGCCTCTCTGCCTACTTGTGATCTCTCTCTCTGTCAAATAAATAAATAAAATCTTAAAAAAATATTATTAATCCATACATTAATCTATACATGACAACTGCTAAAGGAAACTAATCATGTAGAAACAATAGTACAGCAATAATAATTTGCATCTTGCATTTCAGTTTATATTGCATCTGATCATTTTCTCACAGGTTACAAGTAAGGCAACTTTATCAGGATGGGTAAGCACTATTAATATTTTCACAATTGAATTATACAGTTCCAGATCAAGTTAGCAACATGGAATCCAAGTGCTTTGTGCGAGTCAGACACCTCAAAGCCATGCAAATACTGAAAATAACATTTGTAGAAGTAGAACTTTCCAGCATTGTTACCAGCCCAGTATATAGGTACTTATTAAATTCCAAGAAAAAAGTATAAAAATTTAAAAATAACTAAACTTTTTCAAAATATATGTGGCTTAAGAATTTCAACTTAAGGGATGCCTGGGTGGCTCCGTCAGTTAAGCGTCTGCCTTCAGCATTGGCCATGATCCCAGAGTCCTGGGATCAAGTCTCACATCCTGCTCCTTGCTCAGCAGGCGATCTGCTTCTCCCTCTGCCTGCTTTGCCTGCCGCTCCCCCTGCTCATGCTCTCACTCTCCCTGAAAAATAAATAAATAATATCTTAAAAAAAGGATTTCAACTTAAGGAGCACCTGGCTGGCTCAGTCAGTAGAGCATGTGACTCTTGATCTCAGAGTTGCGAGTTCGAGCCCCACATTGGATGTGGAAATTACTTAAAATCTTAAAGAATTTCATCTTAAAGATTCTGAACTACTTTTCTTCTGATATTCTTAGGACAACTCTTCTCAAGAGTCAATACTAATTTATTTTTTTATAGATGTATAATATCTCCGAACTCTTATTACAGATTTTCTGCAGATCAGACTTCATTCATAAATATGTATTAAGCTACTACTGTATCCCACATCCCATGATTTGGAAAAAAAAGTTTTTTAATCCATAAACTTTAAAAAAAATCCAAATTTACAGGGGAGAAAAGTTAAAGCTAAACATAGTTACACATTTATACTTCATATGACTTTTTCAAAAATTGTTTTTCAAAAATAAAATTCCTAATGCTTTATTTCTAAGTCAGTTTCAGATTAAATAGATGACAATTACAAAGAACTCTTTGCAAGCATTTCTGTATTGGAGAATCATGAGTTCTGACCAAGTATTTAAAATGTCCACTGGAAACTACGCTAGGTGCTTAAAGCTAACTCAGACACAAGAATGAACAAGGCACATGCTGTGACCCTCCAACACTTAAAATCTAGCAGGCAAAAAAATAATACTAATACAAGGCAAAATGAAAGGTGGAATGTTACAGGTGTTTAGCAGAGAAGGGAAAGAAGGAGAAAGAGAGAATGAATGTTCTCTTTGGGACTTCAGAAAAGTGTTTTATGTATTATCCTCAAACATTCCCATTTTATTGATGAGAAAATGTAAAGAGACAATAACTTGCAGGGTCTGCATCAGTCTGTATCTCTGATAGACTTTGTAGAACAAACACTCCCTCTGCCTTCCTTCTCCATCCTGCCAGACACAGAAATATTTTCATAGTTAGCAAGAAATAAACTTCTGTTGGGTTAGATCACTTAGATTTGGGCCTGTTTGTTGCTATAATGTCACCTATAATATACCCTCAATGAGAGGCATTCTGGGTAGAGGAAACAGTAAATACAAATGTTTAAAAGAGTACATCAAGAATGTAAAATGGTAACAAATTTAGTTTGGCTAGAGTATGTCACCTGAGTAAGGTAATAATGAGGGAGGAGGTCGTGAAGGCCAGTTAGGCCTGTGGTTTGGAAGTCCTTTAATGCTGAAAGGAAAGCAACTATCCTCATGTCAGTAGGTGTGATTCAGTGCTTAGGCAGAAGGCTTAATGTAGCCTATGAAGATTGCATCAACATGCAATGCAATGCATGGAATAAAAGTGCTTTCTAAACTAATGAATATATTATCCTAGATTTTGAATCTGTTCTCTCTAAGTGGATATAAACAATCCCTCGCAAAAGTGGTTTTTATAAAAGCTACACAATAGGATAAGCTGAAAATAGTCACTTTTGGAATAACATTATTTAAAATAAGTATGTTTGCTCTATTAGACAACTAATGGTGATAATATGAGGGATATAAATATACTAAGACATAGTATCTATTCAACCAACAGATAACTTGAAGAAATACCAAAAGCTGTTTTGGTAAAGATACGGGTTATTTCCCATAAAGATACGGGTTATTATGGGTTATTTCCCATAAATCATTGCTAGGATTGTTAATATAGGTGAAAAAAGACTTTCCCATAGCATGGATCCAATCAGCAGCGGCTGGTTAGCATCTGTAGTGTAATAGATATTAAATATTGGTCATCTCTCAAGCTGGAGCAACACATGGGGTAGGTCCTGGGCTAGGAGAAACTCGTATTATTGCAAATAAAAACTGAAGATGTGGAGCCTGGAAGTGAAAACAAAGATGGTGCTCAGTGGACTGTAGCGAATATCTGGGCTGATAAGGAAATCTTCAAACAAAGGTAGCAAATAGCAATGAGGGCATTTTGAAACTCGTGTAGGCCAATAGAACACACCCAGGAAAAAAAGGTAGCCAATCCATGCCCCAGGTCTCCATATTCTGGGATTGTAGACAAAACTAATCAGTCACTAAAAAATAGAAAATTAAAGTCTCTGGAAATACTATATAAGTGACCAGAAGAAGACCTTGGGGAAAGAAGACAATAGCAGAACTAGGAAAAGTAGAACGCTATGCAATGTCTAACATGCATTTTCCTTAGCTCTAGCTCCTCCCCTTTGCAACTGAGATAAACGATCTCTGCAGATTTGAAGTTCTAGATATGCTAGCGATTATTCCAAGATCTCAATAATTAACGATCATCGTCGAAACAGTCTAAATTATAAAAGATGCATATTTTTAATATACATTTGATTTTGCTAGAAATGAGAAAGATGAACTGTAAAGCTGATTTTTAAAAAGTGTACTAATTTGTACATTTTCCAAAACTCAATCTTAAGAAACCTTAGGCTCAAAAGATATTAATTTTCTAAGAACAGATCTTTGTTCACATACTCTTTAGAATTACTAAAGCATTAACTTTTCTCTTGTAGCTTCATAATTAAGATATCAAAGTTCCCGAGGTGTCCCATAGTAAGGAAACATCTTTTAACTTTGAGTTAAAGAAGCCTTTTTCCACAGTAATTTTTTATTTATTTCTATGAAAACAAACCTAGCAATATCCTTTTAGTGCTAGACTAGAATGCTTAAACTATGATTTCTCAACCTTGGTGCTATTGAAATGTTGGGCTGTATTTGTTTTCTATTGCTACACAACAAATGACAAATTAGGCAACTTGAAAGCAACACCCATTTATTAACCTGCAATTCTGTAGGTCAAAAGCCCAATACAGCATGGATGAGTTTTCTACTCTGGCTTGGGCAGAGTTCTTGTCT
Source organism: Potos flavus (assembly GCA_028534135.1). Classification (NCBI taxonomy): domain Eukaryota; kingdom Metazoa; phylum Chordata; class Mammalia; order Carnivora; family Procyonidae; genus Potos; species Potos flavus. Next base: position 34,653,884 of record CM052883.1, read on the forward strand.
GGAGGCTCCATGTCCTTTTCCAAGCTCATTCCTATTATGGGAAGAATTCAGTTTGCTGTGGTTGTGAGAATGAATACACTGTTGTCTTGCTGGATGTCAGCCAGGAACTGCTCTCAGCTCTGAGAGGCTGCTCATAGATCTTGCCCACAGGCCCCTGAATCTCAGCAAAACAAAGAATCTCCCCCATATCTGCTTTCCCCTTTGTGACCATCAGGAGAAAACGCTCTGCTTTTAAAGGGTTCATATGATTAGTGTACTTGATTATCTCCCTATCTTAAAGTCAGCTGTGCTATATAACATCACAGGCATGAAATCTCATCATATTCACAGTTCAGGGTATAAATACTTGGATGGGATAACAAATCTTAAGGGACATCTTAGGGTCCTGCCTACCGCAGGGTGGGCTAACTCTTTGTTGTGGGTGTTCTTCTGTGCATTGTGGAATATTCACCAGATAAGTTATACCCTCCACCCCATTTGTCTCAATGAAAAATGGATCCAGACCTGCCAAATGTACCCTAGGAGGCAAAATTGTTCCTGGTTACCAACCACTGGCAAAAACCCTGTTATGGAACTCAGTGCAAAAATATGCATAGTCCCATTTTTTTTTAAGTCCAGTGAAATACAGATTTTATTAATACAATGTATTGGTGCTGATTTTTAAGTGCATTTCCTAGCCAACATCTGTATAATAAGTATTTTACTCATAGGGAACCACAGCATCTGTTTAGCTATCAGAACCATGATAAACCGGTTTTGAAAACAGGCAGAGAGAAGGCAGAGAAATGAGAACTTCAAATATTGAGAGAACTCATTAATGAAAGTCATAGCTTAGAGCGTATTGGCTCTCAAGTTCTAGTTTTCCTTTAATCTGATATGAACTTGCCACCTTTGGAAATTTCTATGCCCTCTTCATATTTATTTATATCTTCAACATGGAGCATTTTCAGGGTTTTAAGTTTCACAGTTTTACAACTAACTCTGTAAAACGGAAGTATCTTTTATTACTTCTAAAAAGTATCTTTTGTGAGTTTCTGGGGACAGCCTCTTCAAATGTTCTCAGATTGCTAAAAACTTTCATGTCCGTTCTCTCATAATATTTTTGAATTTATGGATTTTATAATATTCCTTCTTGACTTTTATTTCTCCAGGTTGAAGAATTCCAATTTTTTAAAATCTCTACTTATATAGTACCATTTTTTGGCTCCATAATTCATGAGTCCTCAAGCTTTTGTGAAGAGAGGAGAGGAGATAGGGTGCTTTTTTTTTTTTTTTTTTTTTTTTAGCCTTGCTGCTATGCTACTATCAGTAGTATGGAGAGCAGGGGTATGGGCTAATACTGCGAAAGCAGATACTAACTAGTTGTGTGACTTTAGACTACTTAAATTTGATAATCCTTACTATCCTTCTATTAATCTTGGGAGTTATATTTCTCTAGGATTGTTTGAAAAAAAAAGCTGTAACTTATGCAAGTAACTTATTGTTACTTAGTACTTAGCTCATAAAAGTCCCTAATAAACATATTCATTCATTTAAGAAATAATGTGTTGGACACTAGTTTGTCGTAATGCTGAGTAGGAGTTGAAAACACACACACACACACACACACACACACACACGCACACAAGTCTGGCCCTGGTCCTGGTTGGTCTAGTCAGTTTTATGCTCATATGAGGATGAGGGAAAAAAAGACAAAGATGTTAATTGATGTTCTTGCCCCAGTAGTAGGAAAACTGAAATTTTAGAAGCCACCCCACAGGACTAGACACGATGATAATTTCCAATACTTTAGCTTTAGTAAGAACTAGTAAGCAATTGATGAGTAGTTTATATCCTATGATCATCTTCTAGGGGTGGCTTTACAAAATATAGGCATCTAGGCCATACCCCAGTATAATATGATTCATTAAGTTTCTAGTGTGGAATACTGTCTGAATGTTCAGAAAGGATCACAGGTAAGTTTGAAGCATAATTCAAGTCCAGAAGGTATGACTGTGTGGCCAATGAATTATGGATAGCATCGTTCATTGACCAATTGTGTATCACTGCCTTAATTTTATCACATTGTATGGACTTTTCTCACTGTGCTAATTTCTTGCCTGAAGTGGCTTCCAGAAATGCATATACTATTTCATGTCTGGATGTATCATTATTTTACAGAAGAGTGCGATATTATTCTGTCTTGTATTTACTATTGCTTAAGGATTCTCAACTTCCCAGCATGTTGTGCTATCTTCAAGGCAAAGCTCATAGTAATTAATCCTGGAATATGGCTGGTTACTGGAGAATCAAATTAAAAATGAAGTAATTTTTATATCTAATACGGGTACTATATACTCTGTACTATGAAATTCATGTTTCTCCTCCCTCTAGTATATAACTTCTGATCATCTTCAAATTTTGCTACTCATGTGCCATTTCATTCTCCACAACCTTAGTGATATCCACAAATCTAGCAGATTTACTAATTACTTTAGAAATCCTATTAAATGGTTATGGCTGAGTAAGTTATTATGGCCTCAAGCAATTTTTAGGAACTCTTCCATTCACAGCTTTGCGTCTATTTTTAATCTATGTGCATTGATTTTATGGACAAATAATTGGAAAAAAATCTATTTCCTCCTTTCCCTAATCTTTTAATTTTCCAACATTGCATTTAACTTTTTCGAAAAATTTTGCATGTTATTGGTCTCCTCTTCCAATTGTAAAAATAAACCAAAATATTCTTCTATTAACCAAAATGATCTTCACTTACAGTTTTGTACCTCTTTCTTAATATATGGAATTCCATGAATATCCCCAATCCTACATTTTATTACATCCTAAGTGGAAATAAGTACATAAATTATACTAATTGGGCTATAATTCATAGTTACCCAGGGGCCCCTCTCAGGAATAAAGTCAATCAGCATTCTTGAAGAAACTATTTAATTACATGGTACCATACTTTCATAATTTTACCCTGACATTTTTTTTCTCCAAATTCTTGGTAATTTCTTATTTAATAGTTCATCTGTTTCCTTAAAATGCTGGCTTTCAGGTGTTTACCACAGCTGAGAGTAAGATAACTATCTGTAAGATCTGTTTTACACGGTGACCAAAGAATATCCAGCACAGTGGTTGAGGACCAGAAGCATCTTCCCAGCCCAGCCTACATACTTCCCTCCAATTTTCTTGGATGGTAGTAGCCCCAGATTGAGATGGTACCCAGTGTGCATAGTGTGTATGTCTGTCATTGAGCTTTTTGCTGGCCTTTGCAGTTGGACATCCAGAATTTGACGAGCATCCAGGATTTGATTTGCTTGGCAAAAGTGAAGAAATGTCACAGTTTTTTCATTTCCAGTGTCCTGGAGCAGTTAATACCCATTGCAAATGCAATTCTTATTGTTTCTTTGCTGCCTTCTAGTGTTGTTTCATACAGATTCTAAAATTCACCATGTCTCTAGAGACTGGAGATCAGGCTCTATAATTGAATAGAAACTGGTTGTGATTTGAGCTTTTGTAGTCTTCTAGAAGAGATATATGTGATGCCCTCATTATACTGATGTACAGGGTCCTAGAAAGTTAAGAATTCTCAGGTTGACAAACTTTGCATTTTTTTAAGAAGAGAAGTAAGGCTGTTTGCCTGTGACTATTTTCCAAAGGCACTAAAAATCATTTGTTTTTACAAAGGTTATACAAGGCAAGAATAGTTTAGAATTTTCTCTTTTAAATATACAAAGTATCTGGTATATTTTCTAGGATGATGATGAATCGTTTCCAAAAATATATACATTTGAACTGAAATGTATCCTACTTGAAAAAAGCCTAAAGGCAAGTAAGGTTTAGATATTTGAAATTACCAAGTTTCATATGCTAACATATCATCAACTGATATATATATATTATGTTAAAAATGTAAATATTAGTTAAGATTCTTACTTTCTCATACAGAGGTTCTCTTTCAGCTTCTAGGAATATTGTATTTACTTTGACGGTTAAAATCAGGACTCATAAAATTAAGTTTACTAGCACAGAAGATAAGACTGATAAAATTAATTTGCAGAGATGAGAGTCACAGAAGGTGGAAATGTCACTATCCAAATATTAAATATTTGAATTGTGTCATTAAGCAAAATATAGTAAAGACTTCAATGCCTTTCTAATTTACTTATGCTATTTCATCACAGGATACCATATTTAAATAGCAGATATAATGAAAACATATTGAGAAAGAACAAAGGGATCATTAAAATACATGAAAAAATGGGAAGTAGGCTACAAAAATTTATTTAAATGTCTATATTCAGAACTGGGAGCTTCTCTTTTATGTAGTATCTTGGTCTACATAGCTATTTTTATTTGACCAACTTTTTAAATTGAGAAATGTATATATCTTAGGTATGGTGTAGACAGGTTTTTTTTAATGGGATAATGAGGAAGTTAAAAATTTAGTGAGGAACTGACTTGTAAACTAACAAATATAATATATTGAGTTGATTGTTATAGATCTGGAAGGAAGTCTGTCTTAAAAGAAATAGCCTGAGCTTTGCAGTGAGAACAAAATAATTTTGAATCCCTGCTCTGCCACCAACGTGTGGTATGAACTTGTCATGGCACTTAAACAAGAGTGTTTTGAGAGGTTTATTTGCAACATGAAGATGTAAGTTCCTAGAGGGGTGAAAAAAGCTTACACAGGAGATGACATTTGTAAAGTACTTAGTGGAGGACCTGACACATAGTAGGCATTCAATAAGTGGTGGCTGTTATGGTCAATAGCAGATCATTTTTCTCAAGGGGAAGGAGTGGGAAGGACTATTAGAAAGGCTGTGATCATCATTATGGTGACACCATTCTGATGATAATGTTATATAATGATAAAATACTATTGGAACTTAACTTCAGAGGATGGATTTTATATGCTGTCTGCCATCGATAACATTAATTTGCTCTAAAGTTGTATTTGTCCCTGGCCCTTAATTTTTATAAAAAGGGTACAGCATAAAGAAAATAAAAATGTGTTATTACGTTCATTTAAAAATTTTAGTTATATAATGGACATCAAAATAGGATAAACCGAAACAGCTTATTCAGAATACAATGAGTGACACTGAATTAACTATTTTTAACATATCTAAGTCCTGGGGTGCCTGGGTGGCTCAGTGGGTTAAGCCTCTGCCTTCAGCTCAGGTCATGATCCCAGGGTCTTGGGATCGAGCCCCATGGGGCTCTCTGCTCAGCAGGGAGCCTGTTTCCCCTTCTCTCTCTGCCTACTTGTGATCTCTCTCTCTGTCAAATAAATAAATAAAACCTTAAAAAAAAAATATCTAAGTCCTATCAGCCTTGAACTGTACAAGCTTTCAAATAAACCAATACTGACTTGGTAAATTTCTAGGGGTCAGGACAACTTCAACTATGTTTTAACAGCTTTCCTGAAAGTATCCCTTGATATATCCAATAAATTGCCAGAAAGAGATTGCAGAGGTTGAAAATAGGAAAATATAGTTAATTTCCAGGTTGAAAATAGGGCAATTAAATGACTTCAGGCCTGCCACTTTGAATACCTCCAGTCCTATCAACCCTCTTTCATGCTAGGACCTTATTTTATCCTTTTCTGTAATAGAGAGAAACATTTGGAATAAGGATTGTGGTAGTTATTGCTGTTTTTGAGGAGAGGTTGGAAATAATGAAACTGTGAAGGGCTGAGATCAAAAGAGTATCATAAAATATGACTAGTTCCTGACCCTTAGTTTCATTTTGTAATGTAAGTTTGCTGTGGCAGTACTTGGGTATGTTTACTTTATTTACAAAGTCATTTGTCAAATACATACTAAGCGTCTGTTAGATACTCACGACTAAGCCAGGAGACGCCAGAAAAATCTGGAATGCTCTCCTCGCCTTTAATAAATTAGTTTATTGGGTCAGCGGAAATGTGTATTATGTATTGATGAATAGGAATAGAGGGCATTCAGTGAAGTGGAAGACCTAAAATGAGAAAAGCACATGACTAAAGACACTGGCAGGAGCTGGGTCTACAAGGGAAAAAGGGATGTTACTCTGGGAAGGCTAAAGTCCTTCTGGAAGAACTGCCTTAGCTGAGAGTTCTTGTGAGGGATGAGTTAAGGAAATAAAGGGAGAAAATGCAGTCTTAGGGTGGAAGAGTGATAGCTCTGAGAGAGAGCTGGACTTTGAACTAAGTAAATATTTAAAATGTACATTCGTAAATAAGGAAAGACAGATGTTCAATTAGAACAGTGGGTGTTAGAAGATTGAGTTTGGATCGAACATAATTTATTCAACTGAAAGTACTGAGTGAATTTGTGCCAGAGACACATCAAATGTAAATGTTGGGCTCCTGCACCTTTCACAACCTTTCTGTCCCTCTAGGTAGACAGAGTGGTTTCAAGTGTTCTGCATTGTTGGAAAGAGAAGGTTGTCCAGCTGGCATAGTTCAGATGAGCTGAGCAAAGATTCAGACTCAAAAGGCAACTCCACTGAACTTTCAGGGGAATATATGCTAATATCAAAGCCAAGTCCCTGCAGGACAGAAATGGGAAGTACAAGTAGTCCTTGGCCACGTGGTTGTGGGTAGAATTCATTCACACAGTGAAAGAGTGGTTATTCATTGAGTTTCCACGCAACTGCCTGGCACTGATGAGAGGTGGTGCTTGATCTCCTGGAACTGGCATAGACTTTTAAATGATTGCCCTGGAACTCTTGTCTCAGATGCCACAGACTTGGAGGACTTAGCTCTCAAATCCAAGCTTTTGGAAATCAGTTTTTGTTTCTCTCAAATTAATACCTTTGAGATGAATATTAAGTGTGCTTTGAAATTCAGTAGATAAGTATGTCTTTCTAGTTATCTGAACTTTTCCTTTCCCGGAGGCTAGGTGGAAAACCAGAATTTCCCAGACTAGAAGATTATTCAGGTTAATGCATGTAAGTATATAAACAAACACATTTTATTTATGTGTCTAGACACAAATACCAAATATATTTATTTTATATATCATAAATACACTACAACTCCTTTTTTCTGAAATACTGTTTCTTTTTATTTAACTTTTTTAAAAAGATTTACTTATTTTAGAGAGAACGTGCCTGCGAGTGGTGGGAGGGGCAGAAGGAGAACCTTTAAGCAGACTCCTCATTGAGTGTGGAGCCCAATCCCACAACCCATGAAATCAGACCTGAGCTGAAACCATGAGTCTGACACTCAACAGACTGAGCTACTGAGGCATCTTCTGAAATACTATTTCTAAATTGCTTCTTTGTAAGTAAAAATGTTCTATTTAGAAATGTTTCTTTTACTAAGTGATAGCATTTCATATGATAATGTATTTTATGTGGAGCCCTAAAATATATTTAAGTAGAACATTCCAAACTTATTCTCTCATGGAACCCATTTTTCTCCAGATCTGTTTTATTTTCTCATGAGGGCTGAGGAACACGTTATAGGAAATGTTGCTGGATGGCATAGAAATCAGCTTTTTAAGTGAGCCTTTTCTTCTTTCTCCCATTTTCTTACTCCACCTAAGCTGTGAGAGGGCAGACACACTCTTATTCATCCTATATTCTCAACATCTGACATGTTATATAAATAACATGTCATATATAGTTGGGCTCAAACCTGTTTTGTTCAAATTTTCCTCATAAATTGGGTCTTTTTCCTGGTAAATGCATCAACATTCATTCCTTGCTAAAGTATTGTACCGGGTTGAAATTTGGCTTTTATTGTTATTGTCATGTTAGTATAACTTTCAATAAAAATGAAGGATAATTAAGTAAAACATGTTTTAAAAGTCTGTAGCTGCTTAATTAATACTTTTTATGATCTTGGGATGGGTAAGACTCTTATAGCTATGATGTAAAACTCAGAATTGGAAAGGAACACATGATAGATTTGATTACATTTAGACTTAAATTCTCTAATAAAAAATAAAGTTGAAAGGCAAATAGATAAAATAACTTGAGAATCTTTTCAAAATGTCTTAGCGTCTATTTCCATGAGAAATATATAACTTGTTAGAAAACAATGGCATGAACAGGGAACTACTAAAAGAAATAAAAATATATATCATTTAAAAATCCCAAATTAATGATCAAATAAATGAAAAGTTAATTCATTTTTGCCTACGGGATTATGATCAATCTTGTTTATTTTTATCAATGTTAGAAAGGATTCAGTATATACTATTGGTACATCTTTAATTTGATAGCTATCAGGAAGGCAATTTGGAAATATTTAACATTTGCATCTCTTCTGACCCAACAATCTTAGTTCTAGATACCTATAGAAAGACAAAAGAAACAAGGATATGTGTATTGTGATGACCAACATAACAATGAGTTTTAGAGAAAAAGTATGTGGGAATGGTTAAATTTCAAGAAACTTCTTACCAATGCTGATTAAAGTGATCTCTGTATTTCCATACAAAAAAATAAATATTTAATTCCTATTTGTGTGCATGAGTATGGTGGGGGCGAGGGAAGAGGATGAGAATCTAGAGTCATGCACGAAATTGTTGGTAGCTGAAGGGGAGAAGAGATATTCACATTCTATCTCGCACTGTTTTTCAAAAATTTCTTTCTCCTCGAGGAGTTTATATAGCTTTGTAACTTAAGGAGCTATTTCAACTGAAACATTTTTATATGTGAATGCCACATTTTGGTGGGAGGAGAGTATTAAAAGTAAGATTAAATTAAACACGGAATTTAATCACTAATGTGAATAGGTAACCTTTCTTTTTGTATCATACTAAATTAAGTAATCCTGTTACTAACCTGAACTTGTTAAAATGTTTACAACACTTGCTTAAGTTACATGGGGAAAATACTATTTCTCAGCCATTGAAAGCCTTGTAGGAGAGGTTTGAATTTAAATAGATTAATTGTATAAATTTAAGATACAAAGTGATAAAGACAGTGCAGTTTACAGATTATCAGTATTACAAACAGCAAGTATAACTCATACTGACATTTAAAATACAAACTACTGTTGAAGCAAAAACAATAAAAAAAGTTAAATTGGAAAACAGAAAAATCCATGTAATTACTCAATGTATGTGTCTTTTTTTTAAGAGTGAGAGACTTGACAAAATGTCTATGAATCTCATAAAGTCTTAGTAATAAAGTATTTAAAAAAGATATTATGTATTTTTTCAGTTCTATGCAATTTTCTGGATTCTTTTTCAAGCCTTTAAAAAGCTATTCAGAGAAAAATAAACCATTTTCATGTTGCATGGTCTCGACCTCATAAAAAATTAACAGAATGCTGGAAACCTGATCAGTGCATGTATTTGTTTCACTGTTGGTAGCTGAGTTTTACTAAGTATGTGATTCTGTTGAAAGAGCGATGCATGTGGCATGTGGCCCTGCTGGCTGCTTCATGGCAATGTCACATATGTCTGGAGTTGGGGTTCAACCCAGAAACCTCAGAAAAGTAACCAACAGACATTACAGTAGGCGGATGCCAGTTCTTCATATTGTGAGTAAGTGGTCGATAATGCACTGTGGTCTCTTATATTCATTTAAAGTACAGATGATTATTTTTTTTTTTAATTTATGAAATTACAGGGGAGGAAAAAACCCTGACTTAAAGAGCAAACATTCTGAGAAGTATTTGTGCAATAAGTTTAGAAGCCAGATGGAAACGCCCTTAAATCCATTTGAAAACCACTGCAACCTCAATAGAAGATTTTTCAGTATGTGCGAGGGAGAGAAGAGGAACAGAGGAAGAATGGAAGGAGGCACAGGGTGTTTAGGCAAGCATCTAGGACAGCAGACAGCGGGAAGAAGGTGATCCTTTTAGTTCTTCAGGTTTAATTTAGTTGTTGGAATCCTCCCCATAAAGTACAGATGGGGGATGGGAATGAAGAAGGTAAGCATTACAAATGTTAACTTCCAAGACAAATTGATGAATGAGTCCAAATCAAAACATACAAGACACATAATCCAGCGGGTCCATTTTTGGTGACCGGAGTCTGTACCACAGCGAGGTTCAGAATCCTGCCAATGACAGTATTTGACTCCTGTTGCTCTATGAATTAAGGCCTGCTCCATACAAGGAGGTGTAGCAACAAGAAGAGACCCCAGCGCATTAAGAGGAGAGAGTTCAGGATGCCTGCAGGCTAGGACTCTGCACAGGCCTAACCCTGTGGGGAACTAAGGGGAGAACTAGGAACACAGGGCAGGCAGAGGTGGAACCTCAGGGGAGGCTGGGGCTCTAAGGAATTCATGCTCCGGCCTTACATTGTCATTGAGGATTCCTGATAAACTGTCCAACAAGTTGGAGGCCCCATGTATTGGTGGAGTGGTCTCCCAGTCTACTCCAGGTAATACCTTAAGAACATATATAGATTAATTGTAATACATATGTATCCTTTTCAAGACCATACAAAAGCCCTAGCTACTAAAATGGCAGAACAGAGATTCTTTCTTAAGGCTCTTCCTCAAATGGTTTTGCATATGTAGAAACCTACTTAGCTGTGAATTCATTTGTTCAATTACCAGTGCGGTTCTTTAAATGTTTAATCTCTGCTGAATGATAAAGCAAGGAAAACCATCTTTATACTCAGATACTGTGACTAAGGACTTATTTTTCTCTACCAGGCAACAAGCTGTATATCCTTCATCCTGAGGAAATGGCATCAGTGACAGCTAGGAAGAGAGAGCAAGGAGCCATGACAAAGCCATGAGAGGTGACATTTTTAAAGTGTTTTCTCAGGATTATGCATTCTACATGCAAAATGACAAAATTAGAAGGATGTTGAATTTATCCTCTTAAGCCAGATATAATCAGGTGACTGGAGGTATTCTAATTGCAACCAACATAGTTGATGCTGTGTTCACATTCATGGGAATTAACTCATTTCTGGGATGGATTTCTAAATCTAATATATAGTGTATATGTATTTTATACATACATCTATAATAAGTACATTAAATACATAATTAATATGTAAATATATGTAGTTTGTGTTTTTTTCCTAGATATTGGAATGATTGCATGTTTAACTCCTTCAAATAACCCCTCACCGTGACAGTAAAGAAATAAGTTGGAGCAAAAGCCACAAGGGTGAAGAGCACAGAAGGTTGTAAGCAAAAATGAAGTTTCAATAAATTTATGGAAGATCAAAAAACAAAGGAAGCACATGTTGAAAGTGAAGAGACCTATAGTTCAGGAAACAGGAAATTTAGAGCTGAACCTAGAAAAATCCCAGCTCACAAGAAGTTTAGGAATAGGAAAGACTACTGTGTGACTTTATTTTTCCTAGGTGATCTGTGAAGAGAACCCTGGAATCTCAGTCTTAACCCATTTCCCATTCTTAACCTATTTCAGGTTCATTCTTTTATGGGTACTACTGATCAGGGGTTGGGTCTCCAAGGTCTGAGTCCTGGGTCTTTGCTACTTTTATCTTGGGGCTCGGCCATCTTCACAGTGTGGATTGAAAATAAGCCAAACCCAGAATGATGAACTACACAGAACAATTGGCAGAAAAAAACCTGCATTCAGGAGACAAGAACAGGATACTATGAAAAAGGATCTCTCCCAGAATGTGAAGCAGCATTGGAATTTGAAAATATGATCGGGAGTTTTTTTTAAGTGGTAGTAAAAGATAACAAGAAAGGAAAGCTCTTTACTGAAAAGTGACATCTAATAAAAGAAGAAAGGATAATAGCATTAGAAAATCTGTTTTGTAACATGTCCTTACTGATTCAAGTAAAGATCATCAGTGCATGCCATAATCATTTGGTGCCAGTTTGGCTGTCTTTTAATATTTTGTTACTTGACAGCGTGTCATCCCACAGATCATTTATTGATTGAAAAGAGGGAAAAGTCCTCTGCAGTAGAAAGGATTACAGTTACTTCCTATAAAATGACCATATTTGACATTGTGAAAAGTGAAATAGTCTGAAATTGAGTCTCTTGGTGTAAGTGAATATGAAGAACACAGCCTCACCTGTGAAATATTGTTGCTCTGAATGCTCGGCTTTAAGACTCTGGTTCTAATCCTGTGCTCTCTAGTATGGTAGCCACTAGACCTATGTGGCTATTGGAAACATGAGTTGTGCTCTAAGTATAGAGTGTACACTGGATTTCATAGATAATTACTATAATAGCTAATATATTCTTAAAATTTTTTTATATTGGTTACATGGTGAAATGTGTTTTAGATATATTGGGTTGAACAAAATATCTTATTAAAACAATTTTACCTCATTTTTTTAAGAGTGGCTATTAGAGTAGTTAAAATTATATATATATGGCCCAAATTATATTTTTATTGGCCAGCATTGCTTTAGCTCTAACTCCCAGTTTACAAAAAATTCAGGTCACAGAGAATCAGGTTAATGACCCAAGAGGAAGCAATTAAGTAAATCCAGATTGTGGAATAGTCTATCCTACAACTGTCCTAAACTGTCAAGAAAAAAAATAAATTAAGAATGCTTTAAGACTAAAGAGCTGTAACAAAGACACTGGTAAACAGACTGGATTGGGTCCAGAAAGGAGGACACGTAAATGGCTATAAACGTTCTGGGAATGAGAAGAAAATTTTTAATATCAACTAGATAATAGATGTTTTGGAATTATTACTACTACAGCATGATATTGTGGTTATGTCGGAGATTGTTCTTAGCTGCATTCTGAATGATTTTGTGGTGACAGGACTATATCTTTGGAATGACTAAGCAAATTATTATGTGATGAAGAGAACAAGGACACTGGATACAATATTTAAAATCACCCAATCTAGATAAAGAATTATCTTTTTCTACATGTAAGTTTTCTTATTAAAAAGCAAGGGTCCACAGTTTTAAGTGTGAAAGGATGGCCAAAAATTTTACATTTTCTATTTCTCTGTCTTACACAGTTTTCTTCCATGTGTATTTCTTAGTGATAAAAAAAAAAAAAATACAGGGGTGCCTGGGTGCCACAGGCAGTTGAGTGTCCAACTCTCGATTTGGGCTCAGGTTCTGATCTCAGGGTCATGAGATCAAGCCCTGTGTCCAGCTAGGCTCCCCGCTCCGCACGGAATCAGCTTGAGAGTCTCTCTTCTGTCTCTCCCACTCATGCTCTCTCTCTCTCTCCTCTCAAACAAATAAATCTTAAAAATAACACAGAACATAACTGTATAATATCAAATAATATGAAAATATTAGCAGTCTCCACTGTAAAAGTAATTTTCTGTGTCCATTGATATTGATTCAGTTCCTTCCTTTCTCATTAGTGATCATTTACAATTGAAACGCCAGATGCAAAATGGTGATGATTTTACCAGTCAGCATTCCACCACTATCATTAACCCTGTAATTTTTACTCATGTAAATGTAAAATAATAGAACAAAATTGGACTCTACCATGGGTATTCATTGTAATTACAACATCAAATTATGAAAAGAAAAATTACTTGTGTAGTAACTTGTCATAGATTTCTCCTCCAACTAGGCATCTGAACAGCTTTATAGCAACTTTGCAGAACTACATTTTAATGCCGTGTATCTGTCTTGTTTGACTTGATTTGAAATTTATACTCTCCTTTGTCTTCCTAGTAACAGAATAATCTCTAGCAGTTTACGTGCAGATCTAACGTGAAGATACTAAAATAGAATCTCAGCCTTCTAAAAAATTGCAAATACACCTAAAATTAGTTATAAGTGATACAAAGTAGACTGTTCACAAATCTCATTAATAATCTGGAATTCTAAGAGCATAAAAAAAATTTCAGTAACTCTTGTATAATTTTTAATTAAATGCATATATTTGATAGCCATTTAACTTTAAAATGGTTGCTATTGGTAATTTGGAAAAATTGTCATAGAAATATGTGTTTTTCTTTTTTTTTTTGTTTTTACTACTCACCAATTTTTGATGATGGAAACTTCCCAAGTGTTAAGGTGTTAGTATTTCTGTTTAAATAGGCAACACAGCAAGGTACCTCTCTCTGCACCTTTTTAGGTCCTGAGTACCCTGCAGTCTCAGCCACCATTGATTAATGAGTAAGTCCTCAAATAGCAGACTTAGAAATCAGCACATTGTAAATTAATGAAACAGGAGTGGAAAATGTCGTTAAAGCACAAAAGAGGAAAGAAAGAACTAACAAGAATAGCAAAGGCAATTTTGTTGCTTTTTCTGAAAGAAACATTTGTTTTAAAGTACATACGTTCATGGTTGACATCATTGTATTGCTGGGTTTTCTAGCTCTTGATTCTAATGTATCTTTTGCAAGAATCTGACTATATTTCTATTATAATTTATTCAATATCAAAATTAAATTACTTTGTGACAAATGTGAATAAACAACTTAAAAACATGGTTAATAAAAATTTCAAAAGAATTTCTTTGACAGTATTGATACTTGAAATCACAGCAAAAATTATCTAAAGGTTTAATGTTGCTCTTAATGTCATAAGATAAGAATTTTATTACAGTAATGAAATTTATAAAAATTATGGCATAAATACATATGCTTAATACATTGGGCATTTTAGTTTTGGTATGCATTACCAAAAAAGTCCTCTAGATGGCAGTGTTTACCACAGTTAGAAAACATTTTAGACCTACTTTAACTTTTAAAATTCTTCTCAAATGAGCCAAATTGTGCATAGTGAAAACTTCAGTCTTCTAGTACTCAGTATTTCTACATAACTTTTATTTTGCTCTGAGTGAATGTTTAACCTAATTCAACAAGGGTTTGCTCATTTATTAGGTTATTATTGAAATTTAATTTGCAAATTTCCAGAAACTGTTAAATTGACCCAAAAACTTAAGAATAAACACATATGTGATCTGTATCCTTTGGAGGAATTAAAATAAGTTGTTGAGACTATGATAACCAGGATGAAACAAATTTTAGCGACTAACTGGATTTTTTTTCCCAGGCTTGTATATATTCATAGATTTGAATAGAGTTCTAGATGCTTTACTGGGAATTATAATCTTATAATCAAGGGAGGTTTTCATCTTCTATTTGAAATAATCATTGTTTAATTTTTTGCCCTGATGAAAACCCAAATGAGTCCAATATGTAACAAAATATGGGGCAATAATGTTTTGTCAGAGAACTTGTGGGTGAGGGAGATTTTTTAGAACTATGAAATAATAGAAATGATAAGGGCATATAAAATTAACTTATACTAGATATATTACACACTAGCATAAAACTAGTAAAAATGCCTCACATATACATGAATCTTAAATTTCCTGAAAACAAGAACGGACAGAAATGGCCAAGTTCAGGTCCTGAGGAGTTGGAAGAGATTTTTTCAGATTTCAACTAGTATTTCAGAGATATAATTTGTAACCTATTTTGTCCATTTTCCTGTAGGTTATCAAATGAACTCCAGTGCTATTTTAACTTCTACCCTGGTGATTTAGAAACTTTAAATATAAATTAGATCACAATACACGAAAAATACAAATGCTTTTCATCTAAAGCAGCCTTCCCTCAACTTTGACACCACTGCCAGATTGGGCCAAGTAATTTGGGGGGGGGGGGGATGTGAGGGGGGACAGGGTTAAGGAAGTTGGAGGAATCTGGTCTCTACATTAGAGAAGATTTAATATCATCCCTGGCCTCCACCTATTAGATAGCAGTAGCAAACAGCAACAACTCTTCCCACAAACTCTCTCCTTTCCCACAAACCCCTCTTCCCATGCTCCAGTTGTGATCATCTAAATGTCTCTGACACAACCTGAGTGGAAAACCATAGATACAAATGTTTGATTTTTCTTTTCTTTTCATATATTCTCTCTTATAAAATGCCAATCATGTTAGTACAGGTCATTAGTCCTTCAATGGGTAAGTTAGGAATGGGGTCAAGGAAAATTACTAAGTTACTGTGACGAATTCTTACATTAGCACTCCTGGTTGCAAGTAATAGTTACCATAAAGGCTACTATAAGGTGTCGTTCTTACACCGTAGCAGGGATATGACTGGAGACCAGCAATGAAGTGGAACCAGGTAATTCTCTACCATAGGGGATCCTCATCTCTGATTTTTTCTGTGCATCATCTTTTTCTCTCGCTCAAAACTTCCTTTGGTTTTCTGGCCTATGTAATGAAAAACTGCTTCTAATTCCTCCTGAGTACATAGTTCGGAGTGATTATCTCTTGGAATATCACTGTTATAGGCTCACGTTCTTTAGTGAAGGGGTTTGCTGGTCAGTCTGGAATTTAATTATCTTCATAATCAAGAGTCGGTGGATTGGGTTGGATCCATACACTTCTGGAGGGGCGGGGGGAGTCCACACCATGTGAAGATGGCTGTTTTGCTGACCATATGGATGGAACACGGGGAAAAACATTTCCAGAAAAGGAAGTCTTGTAAGCTTTGAAGATGACCCGAAGGTGTCTACATGTGTATTTTATTGCCTCCTTACTGCTAGCTTCTATACTCATCAGCGGCCTTGGTGCCCTCACATTGCTCAGAAAGTGTCTGAGCCCTCCCATTCTGCCCTGAAAGAATGCCAGGCTCTCCGAATTACCTTCTTTCTCCTACCAGTCCAAAGTAAAACTAAAACTTAGCTCAAAATACCCAATCTCTGAGGGAAAAAAACTAAAGTTAATATGTGTGATGTGTAAATTCTTCAAGTCTCTGAGCAGTATTTCCATCAAAAGAATGCTTGGTAACAGAATTAATCCCTGTGTGGTAAAATGGTAGGTGTAAACCTTCCTCAAATGTTTTTGTCTTTTTTTTTTTTTTTTTTTTGTCCTGTGGGTCGTGACACTTCTTAAGATTCCTCTTAGGTCCTTGCTACTTAAAGTGTGGTCTACACACCAATATCAGGATCACCTGGTAATTTGGTAGAAATGCACAACTTCAACTCCCACCCCAAAACTAATGTATAAGAACCTGCATTTTAATTTAACATAATATATGGGTAATTCGTATCCATATCAAAGTTTGAGAAACACAGAGTCAGGTTAATTCTAATTTAAATCACTAAGTCGATTTTAGTATAATATGAGGCTTAAAATAAACTCAGTAGCCCTTCTGGACTAACGTGAAGATCAAAAACAATTCAATTGCTGGCATATTTATTTATGAGTATTATCAAGAACTTGCTGCTAAGCATTTGAACTGTTAAGATTAATGTAACAAGCAAAATTTTTGAAATCTAAAATACAAAGGAAAGATACTGTGAAGAGTTAGCAAAGTAGAAAGATCTCACAGGCTAGTATGCCTCAGCTGAATTATACTTGAGATACAGACATTTGAATATGTCTGTGCTGAGCATACAGGAGGTTTTAAAAGTATAGTAGATATTCTTTTTATATAGTGTGGTTCTCAAATAGATTTTTGAATGAGCTAGTAAAGATTAATGGTACTAAATTTGTCCCATTTGAGTTTAATAATTGCATGTAATTCTCATTTATATTTTCTTAACTGTGGTATTTACATGAAGTGTCACTTGGTCATTAGGATCTTCTTATCTGTTGCAATATACCAAAAAAGTCTGTCCAGTTCCATGGTGAGAAACAAATAGTACTGAAAAATAATCCCATTACACCTCTTCACCATAGCTATTAAAGACACCTCTCTTGGTATAGTTCTTATTCCCAGAAATTAACAAATAAATTTGCAATTAGGTCATAGATACACTGACATTGCTTTCAAACATGGTGCTCTTTATTCTCCAAAGTCTCAAAACATTGCTTGAATATTTTTGTGACTTACTTAAATATTTATGATCTTTTTGAAATTATTATAAGAGGCATTTATTGCTTTTTGTTAAATTTTACAAGTGATATTTTTCCAAAGAAAATTTTCCTAATTAGGTTTTCTTATAAATTCCACGTAATGTGTCTTGTAACATTCTATTTTTAAAAATAAACCACTTATGATGTGTCCTGGCTTACTTTAAAGCAGATCAACTTCATTCTATTCAGTCAAGAAGTTTCTTTGGTGAATTTTCAGTAAGGATTAAAAGAGCCTCAATCTTTTACGGCTGGAGCGCAGTAAATTCATAGGCGTAGGATTGAAATAATGATGTGCCTTTTAGAACCTTTTAAAGTAGTGTATTAGTATAACCTACAGAATCAGTTTCCACTTAAGAAAAAATTATAGAATTATGTGTATACACACAATTTTTGTAGGCAGAATGGTATTGACTTAAGTCCCAGTCAAAGCATAGCAGTATCTTTTAAAGGCTGAGCAATCCTTATATCCATTACTTGGGTCTTATCAGTGATACGGAGTTAAGCCAGGGCTGCCGGAGTCAAAGGAATATGCATAGTCTCCCTGACTCATCCTAATTCAATTAGAGAGAACTGTGGGTTGAATTTGGTTCCTGAGAGGAGATTATAAGAGAAAAATGAGGCTTATCCATCCTGCCCTATATTAAGTCTATTTATGTGCACATTATGTAACAAATTGGGCTCTTAGAAGAATATCATATGAATTTGTCCTTAAAAAGACAGGAAAAAAATTATACACATGAAGTTTGGGGGGGTATAGAATGAGTTACTAGAATGATGTTTCAAGTAATACAAAGTTCTGTTTTCAACAACATACCCTTATGAGGAAGTACTGAAAGAATAAAAAACTTGTACTGTATTTTAACTTGACAAAGTCCTAATATTTAAGAAAATCATTTCTGCAGTTATCCTTGGGCAGATGCTGTTGTGCTTGAAACATGTTTTTGTCTTGAACATTTTTCTATCTCAATTTTTAAGTGTAAATAAAGGTGCTTCCAAATGTGCATGTTATTTTTGCATCTTTGGACATTTACATAAAAATGAATTGAATAGATCATACTTGATATTCTAACAGTTTTTACCCACAAAAATGTCATACACAGGAAATAGGAAGTTTCGTATGTTCTATTTCACGTGGAAAAACATGACTTTAAAGTGATCAAATTAAAGTTAAACATGTATTCTCTCTTTACCACCTTAAAACCCCTTTGTCATGTTTTCCTGAGTGATTACCTGTACACCACCAATGATAGCTTTGCTATGTCTGTATATAACCTTAAGTCTTACATAACCAATAACGAAATTTAAAAATTCGATATTTCCTTTATATAGTAATCATGATAAAATTGTTGCACTGGAAAATGTCAGTTAATATTGTAATAATGTTAGAGCTACAAACCTGACATCTGTAATCATTGTCAGTCATAAAAATATAGCAAATTGGGATAAATTTAGTTCAGTCATTCAAACAGAATGAAGCTTCTTGTCACCTGCTTTCCTTTTGTGATCTGATTACTTTGGACTAGGTTTTCCTTAAAGAAAAAAAGAAAGGTATTCAAAGGAAAGAGCTAATAGAGAAGCAAAGGAATTATTCAAGAAGCTAACTACTTTGCCAGTTTGCACAGCCTTAAAAGGTGTTAATTTTCTTTCTGTGGTGTTAAAATTCTGCATTGTCATTTTCTAAACGGTGATAATGCAAATAACCTTTAGTATTCTTCACACAGTTTTCCCCCAAGAAGTACACTACAGTAGTCTAGCCTCTTTTGTGAAATGGGGACGATACTACCTGCTGGGACATTAGAGCCCCTGTGATTGATTAATGTCTGTTAGACACAATAAGCTATATGGATTAAAGGAACTTTAGAAGTATAGGGCATGGAAGTATTTTTTAATTTAATTTCTAACTTTGATTACGATACAGAATGAGTATATTCAAGAATGAAAATTTTAGTCTTGAAATCCTTGAGGTCATTCGATCATTCCAAATACCACAGTCTGTCTCTTATATAAAACATTTCTTAATAAAAGCCTTTGCATCCATGTGAAAAGTAATTTTGAAATGCTGGATGATAACTAGAAAATTGGATGAAACTCCAATTAAACAGGTCATAATTTAGGATATTAAATGTTATTACATGGATGCTGTTGTTTTATATAAACAGCAGCATTAAATTTTTGAAATTTAAAAATTTTAACTTGACATCTGTTTCTATAGAAATCTGTAATACCTTTTTAGTTTTCAGTCAGCTGGCTGAAGGTGACTTAGCTTCACAAGTGTCCCATGACTTACATAACACGCAGAGAACACCAAAGCAGTTTGACTTCAGCCCAGATGACATAATTCCTAAAGTCCTAATCAGGTACAACACAGGTGAGAACATTGTAATTCCTGGCTGTAGAACCCCACATGCATTGACAAAGATGAATAAGGGCTAAAGAGATCTAATTGGAAGTCTAGAATATATATTGAAAGCTCTGAATTAGAAGTCATAATTGGAAATCTAATACTTTATTAAATTCACTAAGGAAAAATGACTAAAATGCAGTAAAACAACATATTCCCCTACAAAAACTAAAATTACTGTTTCCCAAATTCATAAATCTTCAGACCTAACTTTTGAAATAGAAGTGGATTGTGAGCAGCTCTCATTATGCACATGTTTTACATAGTGTTTTGGGCAGAAGCCTCAAGTTAATTTTTTCCTGGAATATTAATGAGATCTCTAATCGTAGTTCTCATTCTGTAGTTTATCAGTTGGAATATAATAGGGCAAACAATAAGCTTCAGTTGTTCTGGCTTTAAGAGCTGGTATGGTTAAAGAAGCTCAATAATTTAGAAATGCTAAATAAACATAAAATAGGATGCACTGAAGTCAGCTCTATTTCTGTATTCAATTGCCTTCGCAAAGAATCTGGAGCTACTTCTTTTTGGGGGCTTTGACCTGTAGGTTCCATTAATTGGAGTCTCATGGTCATAAATTTAGTCATGTGATGATTTTTTTCTCTTCCCTAACCTTCATCTGTGCTCTAAGATTTCATCTATGAGCATAGGATAATAATGGGTTCTGACTACAAGTCAAGCTATCCTTTAGCAAACAGAAACAATTACGCTTGGTAATAAGGTTAAATAATTATTGCTAAGCTATGTGTTGCGATTACAACAGAACTTTGAAATGACTACAGTATGATTAGAATGTGAGATAGCATGATACTTATGAATTGAACTGGAAAGTGGCTGTGCTGCTGTGTTTATTATAAATGTATCAGGATGATGGTTCATTGATTTAAACTAGTCCAAAGCATAAAGTAGGTGACGACTGGAACAATGCACTAGCTTTAACTTTAGAGTTTGTGGATGGCAAAATAATCATCACTAGTAAGATAAGAGAATTCCTTTAATTCACATTGTATCAGATAATCTTTTTTTTATTTTTAGATACTTAGGCAGCCCTTTTTATTAAATTTGTGTATTCTAATCCTATAAAATACTATTATAAGAGTTGTTAGGCTATTCAAAAACAATATCAACCTATTGCTTGCAAGAAACCGGTTTTATATTTTACATCTAAGGGATCAATGTATTTTACAGTGGGCTTTTAGGCACTGCACTTTTACTGTGAATATTCACTGGAGAAGTTTGAATAAAAAGGAGCTCACATTTTCATAGATGAGGGGAAATTGTAATGCCACACGAGCTGGTGGGGAAAAAAAGGAATTATATAAAATATCTAAGTTTGGTAGGCTTGGTTGTTTTGTTTTTGTTTTTACTTCTAATATCTAAAAATAAGTTGTTCCAATTGAAAAAAAAAAACAAAAAAACATTGTACTAAAAAACAAAAGATATCCCCTAAACATGCCATCATAGTACCTAACTATGTGAAGAGCTTTTAATGCATCTACAGCACAGTACAGAATATGGAACAGGGAGGTTTAAAATAAATTCTCTTTATCCGCCGTGTAAGTTAGAACAAGTTACTCCATCATGCATTAAGACCTTCTCAGACAACCTTTATAGGTCATTCAAAAATATTTTTTGGTGTGTTCCAAGTGAACTGTTATTAATGCCTCAAACTTAGGTATCTGGCATTGTAGGTATAGCCCCGTACACAAATTTTCGTGGTTTACTAATTTTAAAAGATCAATTAAAACAGTGCTTTGGGGGCTAATATTTAGGGAATAAAGCCAATCCTTTCGGGAGTCATTCCATTTAGCTCTTGTATGAAAATAAGAAACGTGTGATGGTATGCTACAGAACAGGTCAGAAAGGCACAGGGAAAGACCAGTATTACATATAAAGTTGGAATCAGAAGTGCGAAGGGAAAGGAAATGTTCTACAGTTTAGGGAGCAGCTGGACGGAACTCCTTCCAGCCTTTCGCAAGCAAAGTTTGCAGTTAGGTGAGCTGGAAGCGGGTTTTGCTGCAGCCGCCGCGCGACCGGGCGAGCTTCTGGTTCCCAGGTTTCTGGCCGCCGCGGGAGCCGAAGTGCAAGGACAGCTAAGATCCGCCGCCGAGGCCAGGGCTGTTCTCCGAGATGAGACTTCACACCGCACGCCACACTGGCCTAGGGCTGATCAAGGGAGTTCCCGAGGCTGCCACTTTCCCTTTCCCCCGGCAGCTTCCGCCACCCTGCTTCTAGGAAGTGCTCAAATTAATTTTCTTTCCGGTCTCGATTGAGATTCAAATATCCTGTCCCGATCTTTCGCTGTCTGCCCTCTCTGCCCTTCTTGCCAGTGTTCCTGCCAGCAAAAGCCTCTAGTTGCAGTACTGGGCATGTTGTCTGTTTAACGCTCTCCGGAGAGCTGTTGGCCCGTGCTCCCTCCCGAGGGGTGACAGTGCGTAACGTGCCTCGTACCCCGGGTTGACTCTTCCCCTTCTTTGCATTTTGGCCCCTCCATTTAGTAAAGGCGAGTGTGAAATGTGCGCCCGGAGATGAGTGAGTCCTCTCGGCGTCCCCCGTCCGCCCACCGCGGTGCGGGCGGCTCCCCGGATCCTTGCCTGCGCTCCCCGCCAGCCTCCCGCGCCGCCCCGGGCCGTCCCACCACCGGTGCTCCGCCGTCCTCCGCCACGCGCGGCACTGAGCAACCCCCCAGCCCGGCTCTCGCGCCAGGAGAGCTGCAGCCGCGCGGGCCTCGGGAGCACCCGCGGTTCCCTCCGGAGCCGGACCCTGCTGGGCATGCTCAGTGCGCCTCCTGGAACCCGGCTCTCCCGGGGCCAGGATCAGTTCTCCGGGTTTTCGCGGCTGCCGAGGGGGCGCTGAGGAGGGGAGGCTGCGAGACCGTCCGTGCCTTGTTCCTCGCCCCCTCCCTCGCGCCGGGCTGCGGCCGCCCGCACCGCAAGATGCGGGCCAATCAGGGGTTGGGGGCGGGGCTCGGGCAGTCACGCCCTCCCTCTGGGCTTATTGAGAGTTATATCAAGAAATTCAGTTCAGAGAGGAGAGAGGAGAGGGAGAAGGAGAGAGGGGCAGAGGAGAAGGGAGACAGGGAGAGCATGCAAGACAGGAAGGAGCGCCTTAGAGTCTCTGAAGCACGAAAGAGATAACCGATTAGGAATTTTTCAGGCAACCGTCACCCCGGAGAGCGGCCGGAGAATCACCATCACCCCAACTCTGACGTTTCCTACAAGAAGTTAGAGACTTAAGCAGTATTGACATCGGAGGGAAATGGTATGCTTGATGCTGTGGAAAATACCCCAGAGCTGAAGAAGTGCAACTGGATGTTGTGTGTGTGTTAAATACCAGAAGAGCCCAGACCCCGTGGGTAATAGAGACGAAATGTGGAGAGAATGACTAACGACAAATCTGTGAATTTGTTCTCTGGAGTTGCTAATTTGCCAGCCCGAAGCAACACATTTTACAAGAAGGAAACGTTTTGCTGCTTCTGATTTCTCCCCAAACTGGTGCTACCAGATGCATGGCTTTCTATGTGTCGGAACAAATCATTCCTAACTGCAGCATACCGGGAAAGGGGAAAGGTTGAGGCAACTAACGTAAGTGTAAAGTTTCGCATGCACAATTGTAAATTTTGTGTTTAGATATGTCCTCAGTGTGGACGAGGGATGTTTGTAATTGGGTAGACGGTTGGGGCAGAGCTCACCTTCTAGGCTGTATCTGCATCCCTACCTGCATCACTCTGCTGGAACTAATCGCGGGCATCAGCTACCGTGCAGCCTAATGCAGATAAGATTAGAGCCTGGGAACTGACCAGTTCTACTCAAGTAGGTAGCTGCCTGGAGGCTTGCACCCATTTAAATTGCAGTTAGGGGAGCATCTAAGCAGAAGCCTTTTTACCTGCGTTATTGGGTTGCAGTATTTATGTGTGGCAGATGTTACTAATATTATAACCAGGGATCGGGGTTAAGAAACTACATTTTTTTTCCTCTCTTTTATGCTCAGTAGAAAATATTGTGCTGTTACATGGAAATGTTAGCTGCGTTTCACTTACATCTCAACACTCTCTTCACATCTAGGATAAGGAATCCTGTTTTATACATTTTTAAAAGTTTTAGTGTGTTTCTTAATCCAAATGGGGAGAATTTGGCAATATGGAGAAATGAGAGCAAGGTCTGGGCAGGAAATTTGAAGTCTTGGTATTGTGCTTTTAGGCAATGAGGATATGTAGTGGCCGGTGACTATTGCTTCTGATGCTGCAGCAGCATGTCCGGATGCTTGTTTCCCAGTAAGCTTGGATTAGAAGGCAGTTGAAGAACTGGGAGGAAAGAGAAAGATAGTCTTTTTAGATGAAAGAGATGACTCAGTGTAGCAGAGAAGAAAACATCACATTTGACATGTGACAAAGCAATTAGCAGGAACCATAGCCAAATACTTGGTGTTTTTCACTTGCACCTAAAAAAACTAAGGGAGCTGGGTTAGAAGCCAGGAGGCGGGGAAGACAGGGGGAGGGGAAGAAGAGAACACAAGAATGCATGTTTTGAATTAAACAGTGTCCTGAAAAACAGTCTGGGTGAATACAGGTAAAAATAGCAGCTGTCCTTAATTCAAAAGTAGATGAATTTCATTTTCTCTGGGCAAATGCAACAAGCAGTGGCTATTTAGTGTTTTCCTCCACAGAGTTAACTTGCAAACAGTGGCAGAACAAACTGCCATGTTTACTAATATGCAGTGGAAAATGTGTTGTGATATTTCATGACTGTGTTTTTGTTTACTGAAGAATAATATTGTCTATACGATTGTGTTGACAGTGGCTGTCTCCAAATAAGCGATGAGATGTAATGCATCCTCCAGTCCATGCACGCTTCCTCTTGCAATTCGTGCATCAGTCCTCAGTGGAAACCTTTAAACCCTAAAATCTGGGAAAAGAAAATAAATACATTATCATGGACCTGAGGGATTTTTACCTGTTGGCTGCTCTGATTGCCTGTTTAAGGCTGGATTCCGCAATAGCTCAAGAACTTATTTACACTATTAGAGAGGAATTGCCTGAAAATGTGCCCATAGGAAACATACCAAAGGATCTGAACATTTCTCACATCAATGCTGCCACAGGGACCAGTGCCAGCCTTGTCTACAGACTGGTTTCTAAAGCTGGGGATGCCCCTTTGGTGAAAGTATCCAGTAGCACTGGGGAGATTTTCACAACCTCCAATAGAATAGACAGAGAAAAACTCTGTGCCGGAGCCTCTTATGCCGAGGAGAATGAGTGTTTCTTTGAACTTGAGGTAGTGATCCTCCCCAATGATTTTTTCAGGCTGATCAAAATAAAAATAATTGTCAAGGATACCAATGATAATGCCCCCATGTTTCCATCTCCTGTCATCAATATTTCCATTCCAGAAAACACTTTGATCAACAGCCGCTTTCCAATTCCATCAGCAACAGATCCTGACACAGGCTTCAATGGTGTACAGCATTATGAATTGTTAAATGGGCAGAGTGTTTTTGGACTGGATATTGTGGAAACTCCGGAGGGAGAAAAGTGGCCACAATTGATTGTTCAGCAAAACTTGGACAGAGAACAGAAAGATACCTATGTGATGAAAATCAAAGTAGAGGATGGAGGCACTCCACAGAAATCCAGCACGGCCATACTGCAGGTCACAGTAAGTGATGTAAATGACAACAGGCCAGTGTTTAAAGAGGGTCAAGTGGAGGTGCACATTCCAGAGAACGCTCCGGTAGGCACCTCTGTAATTCAGCTCCATGCCACTGATGCAGATATAGGCAGTAATGCTGAAATCCGGTACATTTTTGGTGCCCAGGTCGCCCCTGCAACCAAAAGACTCTTTGCTTTAAATAATACTACTGGGCTGATTACAGTTCAGAGGTCCTTAGATCGAGAGGAGACGGCCATTCACAAAGTGACAGTGCTGGCTAGTGATGGCAGCTCCACACCCGCTCGAGCAACGGTGACCATCAATGTCACTGATGTAAATGATAACCCTCCTAACATAGACCTCAGGTACATTATAAGTCCCAT
The DNA here is from genome assembly GCA_028534135.1 of Potos flavus. Classification (NCBI taxonomy): domain Eukaryota; kingdom Metazoa; phylum Chordata; class Mammalia; order Carnivora; family Procyonidae; genus Potos; species Potos flavus. Next base: position 34,679,997 of record CM052883.1, read on the forward strand.
CAACGGCACAGTGTATTTATCTGAGAAAGATCCTGTCAATACAAAGATTGCCCTAATTACAGTTTCAGATAAGGACACAGATGTGAATGGCAAAGTGATCTGTTTCATTGAGAGAGAGGTCCCATTTCATTTGAAGGCAGTGTACGACAACCAATATTTGTTAGAGACCTCCTCTTTGTTGGACTACGAGGGCACCAAAGAATTCAGCTTTAAAATTGTTGCCTCTGATTCTGGGAAGCCCAGTTTAAATCAGACTGCCCTGGTAAGGGTTAAGCTTGAGGACGAAAATGACAACCCACCAATTTTCAACCAGCCTGTAATTGAGCTGTCAGTTTCTGAAAACAACCGACGTGGATTATACTTAACAACTATTAGTGCCACAGATGAAGACAGTGGGAAAAATGCGGACATTGTTTATCAGCTTGGGCCGAATGCCTCCTTCTTTGATCTGGACCGAAAGACAGGAGTTTTGACAGCCTCCAGAGTCTTTGACAGAGAAGAACAAGAACGTTTCATTTTTACAGTAACTGCCAGGGACAATGGGACCCCTCCCCTCCAAAGCCAAGCGGCTGTTATAGTTACTGTTCTGGATGAGAATGACAATAGCCCCAAGTTTACTCATAATCATTTTCAATTTTTTGTGTCTGAGAATCTGCCAAAGTATAGTACTGTGGGGGTAATCACAGTGACAGATGCAGATGCTGGGGAGAATAAAGCTGTGACTCTTTCCATTCTAAATGACAATGATAATTTTGTGTTGGATCCCTATTCTGGAGTCATAAAGTCAAATGTCTCATTTGATAGAGAGCAGCAGAGTTCCTACACTTTCGATGTCAAAGCTACTGACGGAGGACAACCACCCCGCTCCTCTACTGCAAAAGTCACTATCAATGTCATGGATGTCAATGACAATAGCCCAGTTGTCATTTCTCCACCTTCCAACACTTCTTTTAAGTTGGTGCCCCTCTCGGCCATTCCTGGCTCTGTGGTAGCGGAAGTTTTCGCAGTGGATATTGACACGGGGATGAACGCCGAACTCAAGTATACAATCGTGAGTGGGAACAACAAAGGCTTGTTTCGGATTGATCCAGTAACAGGTAACATTACTCTGGAAGAGAAACCGGCACCTACTGACGTGGGCTTGCACCGTTTGGTGGTCAACATAAGTGACCTGGGATACCCAAAGTCTCTGCACACACTTGTGCTTGTTTTTCTCTATGTTAACGACACTGCTGGGAATGCCTCCTATATCTATGACTTGATTCGCAGGACTATGGAGACCCCACTGGACAGGAACATAGGGGACAGTAGCCAACCCTATCAAAATGAGGACTATCTCACCATCATGATCGCCATCGTCGCAGGTGCCATGGTGGTCATAGTCGTGATCTTTGTCACCGTCCTGGTGCGCTGTCGCCATGCATCCAGGTTCAAAGCAGCTCAGAGGAGCAAGCAAGGTGCTGAGTGGATGTCCCCGAACCAGGAGAACAAACAAAACAAGAAAAAGAAAAGGAAGAAAAGAAAGTCTCCCAAGAGCTCTCTTTTGAACTTTGTTACGATCGAAGAGTCCAAACCCGATGATGCAGTTCACGAACCTATCAATGGGACCATAAGCCTGCCGGCTGAGCTGGAGGAGCAGAGTATAGGAAGATTTGACTGGGGCCCGGCCCCTCCAACCACCTTCAAGCCTAACAGCCCTGACCTGGCCAAGCACTACAAATCTGCTTCTCCACAGCCTGCTTTTCATCTTAAACCAGACACTCCAGTTTCCGTGAAAAAGCATCATGTGATTCAGGAACTCCCTTTGGACAACACCTTTGTCGGGGGTTGTGACACCCTTTCCAAACGCTCTTCCACTAGTTCAGATCACTTCAGTGCCTCAGAGTGCAGTTCCCAAGGAGGCTTCAAGACAAAGGGCCCCTTACACACCAGACAGGTAAACGAGCACTTTTACTGGTCTATAAGTACTGCATACAAGTGCCCAGTCAACCAGTATTAACGTGCCAGTGTGTCTATTGTTTTGGTCTAACTTTAGCTTAGTTTGAAAGAGGGAAAAAAAACTTGACCCCTTTTCTGTTCCTCTGGGGCTCAGTCAAGAATTTTTAGAACAGCTTTGAAATTTCTGAGTTCTGAGAATTATTAAACCTCCCAGTTTCCTTCAAATGGCAAAAGATGAAAAGAGGAAACGATTCCAAAAATGTCCCAAGATAATGTTTGTCGAAGAAGAAAACCTGTCCTGATATGCCAAATTCTGCTCCTGGGGTTTCCAAATTGACTGCTTCAAGATTTTCACATTACCTTTTGATCTAAAAAGTCACCTTCAAATCCCAAGTTTTAAATGACGTTTGAAGGTCTGACCGTAATTATTTTGGAGCTGTGGTTGCTAAAGGGGTTAATTTTTTTTTAGTCTCTAAACAAGGATAGTAGATTATTAAATGTACATCAGCTGTGAAGCACATGATTGTCACTAGATTGCAACGAAGCCATATAGGAAGCCTTCTCTTTGATTTCAGATGATTTCATTGTAATATAGTAAATTGGGTATTGAATAGAAAGGTTGGCAAATTGTCCATAATGGCCAAAGTACTATTTCAAGAAAAAAAAATAGAAGGATGCTTTCTCCCTAATATAACCAATTTATACAGAAAAGAATGAATCCATTGTAAATAGTCTCCCATCTTAGTAATGCATAAGTGATCTGTCATAACTCATTTTAAACTGCGAAATATGCCATATGAAGAGGGATTAAGAGGCTGAGAAATTCATATTTAAACCAAATCCAGAATTAGTTTTTCTTAGGTCTAATAATTCCTTGTTAATAAAGATTTAAATGCAGCGCTGTCTAATTTATTTCACTGGTGCTTGTCTGTTGCCATGAAAGTTGAGTGTCAGTAGTAGCCTGTAGATGGCACTAGGGTATCATGTCGCTTGTGCTGGCCAGGCGCCAATCCCGCAGTAGCAGGGAGAGGGGGGAGGGAAGGATCAAGCTGGTGCTACAGCCAAAGATACCTTTTATTTAATGATAGTTGCTCTGGAGCAACTAGCATTTAAATTCATTTGCTTGCTCTTTTGTGATTAGCTCTCACCACACCAACTTTCTAGGATTTCGTAATCCAAGTGCTATCCTTGTTGGTATGGAGTCCACCCATGGTGATGGCCCATCTGAATTTGTTGAAAATAAGGAACATACAGATTTCAGAAAAATCAAGGAAAGCAAAATAAATTTGCAGGATAGTATTGACAATCGTTGCCTAGTGTTTGAAAACTCAAAATTTTTTCCTTTGTTATGTGGGGGTGGGGTGAGATAGAATGTTTTATTGAAACTCTAGTACCCTCTTACAATCTAGTGTTTATAGCTCTGGAGTGACTTTAAGTTTGGGTGGTAATAAGATATTTACAAAAACAATTTTGTCAACGAATTCACATAGATATTCCCAGAACAGTAAGCATAATGCCTATGATTATTCAACTATAATCTCCACTTTTTAAAGTGAAAGATTAGATACCTAGGGCATTTTAAAAGTCCACATACTTGGAGCCTGAATGCACAGAAGGAAAGGACTTAAAATAAGTCCATGTAGAAATTCTAGAGGAGAATATGAAGTTATTCGATAGAAGTTCAAGTTGGAAGGACGTATTTTTATGTTAACTCCCTCAGCTTTTTTAAGAGAGGTTGCTGTTGTAAAATTTAGAAAATTTCCAAGCTTAGTAAAGGTTTATAAAAGTTGGTAAATAGTTAATCACGTAAAGTAATTTATGAAGCTAAATAATGAAAAGAAAGAAAATGGCTTTTTTAAAATTTACTTTTACTGTGAAGGTCACTCACAATATACTGAGATTTTATGATTTGCATAATATCTTGAAAAAAGCTAACATGATTGAAACTTTTCACATAAATTCTGAAATTTGTTTTCTAAAGGAAGAGACTGACATTCTTCCCACATCATCTCTCTTTTGATGCAAACGTGATGTGTATTTGCATTGACGTACAGGCCCACTTTTTTTGACTTCTTCGCAAGAGTTGAAACTATATGTAGCACAGAGACATAAATGTTAAGTGCATTTCAGCGAATTATGGAAAAGATACTTTGTTGAGGCTTAGTCATAAGAATATTTGTATGATGTAATCTTTAAAATAGGATGCTGACTAATTCTCTAACTGGAACTAAAGTGCATTTTAGACATTCCTTGAGACCATGTGTCACTGTAGGCATTTTGATGTTCAGACATAGCTATAATTCACTATTATGATAAAGAGCTATTGAAATGGCTTTGCTTATACCTTTTAGAGGTTTTCATGCTGAGAAAGAAAAATTGCAATGTTGGAGAAAAGGAATATTGGAAGTAGGGAGAAGTGATGGTGATAGCAAGATGTATAATTTTAGTATAAAAGAGGCATATTTTCTATGAATGAAGAACACAAATTATATACTATCCTTTTAGTTTTCCTTTTTTAACTGAACCACATGAGTGTTATCTGAAGATGTTCTAGTTAAGCTAAAATAAAAATTCTTTTTTTAGCTCCTTCACTTCAACTAGTGGCTTTTATACAAAATGTGCTCCTGAAGCTACATGATTTTGAAAAAGTAGGGTTTATTACAACAAAAGCTTTCAAAGGAATTTATAAACATATAATCTGTGAAGATTTTTAGTTGAGTGGGCACAGATTGCTGTTAACAGGAATACTTTTTCACTTAATGGTGCTTGGTGATGTGTGAGTAAAATCCAAGACTCTGGAGTAAAGGGTTACCGAATTTAAATATCATTAATTTGTATCATCTCTACAATGAAAACATAATGTCTGACTCTTGTACCATGAGTTTTCTTAGAGGGCATTGGTTCTTACTTTGTCTCCTATTCCCCTGCTGTTTTGCCTTGTGTGATCCTGCAGAGAACATTGGAAACCACATTCCTCATCCCCTCTCTTTCACTAAGCTTTCATTTTCCTCGAATATACCAAATCGGTCACTGGGTTTTCCGTGAATTATTTCACCTGAATCTTTGGAAGTATCCTTAGCACTCACAGATTGAGTGAAATGTCCCTTTAAAAAAAAAAAAAAAAGAAGCAAGGTCATGTCTTGATATTTATTCACAAATAAGCAGAGTTCACTGTTACAGGGTTAAGAGGATGACAACATAATCAATTCCAATAGGGCTGTAAGTGATAAAGCTCATTGGTGCATTTTTCTAAAAGGAGACTATATTCTTCATGGATGTGATTTTTATAACGTGTGACATTAAGCTTTCAAATTTTAGGATGTCTCAGAATTGCCTGGAGGGTTTCTTAAAACATGGGTTATTGGAGCCCTCTCCCAGAGGTTCTGTTCCAGTGCCATTGGGTTGGCCCCCAGTGGCACTGAAAATTTACGTTGCCGACGAAATCCTCGGCCATGTTGATGCTGCTAGTCCAGGGACCGTACTTTGAGAACCACTGCCTCAGCATGTTGGAATCAGAAACGTCAGCTCCTTTCCCTTTCAGATGATCATTTCCAGACTACCTGCTTGTGCACAGCCCAGATCTCAGCTTGCTTATTGACAGCCGGTTTATTGTAGCTGGAGGGGCTTTACAGTAAGCTGTTGATTGCTATTTCCCAACCCAGTTGACAGCATTTGGGGAATTAATTTTCTTGGCCCCAGTGTGCTTTTTGTAGGGGGATGAATGAAAATGCTTTTTGTTGTTGTCGTTTTTTTAAAATGACCTATTTACATTTGACAACTTCTTCCAGTAATAAAACAATCTGTGAGAGTTGTAGTAGAGTTTGGTTCTGGGTAAGCAGTCATGTTTAATTTTCTAAATGCAATGCTTATTTTAGAGTTTAAACATCCTGACTCTGTTCACATTTGAGAGTACTGGCTCATATATACATCTGGGTATATATTGAAGAAATTATACATTGGGAATGTGTATGCATGCTATACTCAAGTGTACACATGTACTTGGACTGTGTAAAGGGAGTTGCTTCTATTCCCAGTCATTTAGTACATTTAGGATTCCTTTTCATTTTTGAGGAATCCCACTACAGCCACTAAAATGCTGTGTCCTGTAAAATGCATGAGGCAGTCATAGAATTGCTGTTGAGGAGGGTGAAAAAAACGTGACTGAGAGTGAAGGGAGCAAATCTTAACTAATACGAGGCTAGTAAAAAACTTTAAGATACTTTACTAAATCTTGCAGCATTTTGTTGACCGTTGAATGCGGTTGGTACGTGGAGAAAAATTGCTCCCCCAAATGCAAATTTTATTTAAAGCGCTGTCAGTTGTGATTTTTATTTCTCCTCCTTCCCTTTAGCTAAGTGCCCTATGATCTTGAAGTTAGTTATGAGGCAAAGGATATCCAGAGCCCTTGGATTGACTTAGGAAATTGAAGTGAGGATGGGCCATCTATTCAAACTGGCTACCTTTCCCTTGGATTTGTGAGACAAATACTTGATTTTTTTTTTTCAACTTGACACAGCCAAGTTATAAAATTCAAGGTGCATTTTAGTATTCACTGCTAATAACTTTAAGGAGAATAAAAATAAGAGTTGCCACTATATTAAGCATAGATGTGTCTTCTGATTACTGAGTATGTGTTAACACAGAGAATATAATTTCTGTAGTTAAAATATTATCTCCCAAATTTTGCAATTATTTCTATATATAGAAACACTCTAAACTGATGTTCCCTTAGTTTCAGATGAGTCATCCTTATGGTGTCACAGAACATCATTAAAATTACCTCGAGAGTATTGTACTTGTGATAATGTCTTATATTCTTATGGTATATGTGTAGTCTTATTAAATATGTCAAGCTATAATGCATCTTCTTATAATAGCACAAATTAAAATATATGTGAAATAGTAAGAGAAATTTAGATTTAACGAAAAACCTCAAACCTAAAATCACATTTCCTCATAACTAATCGTGAATTAGTTTGACTCTTGAACTTTGATTTTTCCTGTTGACACACACGAGATGTGTGTAAACTGTGCCCAAAATATTAGAAATGGCCTCTAACTGAGTTATTTTTCATATTACATTATCTTACCTGACAGTACTGAGGTATGAAAGTAAGACCTGTGAATTATTTTCTCAGAAGCTCTGTTTCCACAGTTTTGTTTTGTTATTCAGATTTTTTGATTTCCAATTGTTTTTTTGTTGGGTGGGAATGCAGAAATCCCCCAGATGCTAAGAACTACAGTGGTTGTGTTGGTCTACAGGTACCAGATTGAGTGTTTATAGGATCGAGGGCCATGTCCTGCTCTTTTTTAGTACTTTCTCAGTTTGACTCTGTCAGAGTTGAACTCTTAGCTTGTGTATTGTTACAGACCAAAACAAAACTGAGTTTGATGGATTATTTACCACTTTCACTTAAAATCTCTGCAGTAAGGATTCTCTGAATTTAGGGTGGTGTTTTCTTGATGGAGGTCCTTTATTCAAACTAGTCTCTTGCTAATATTAATGAATCAGTTAATATCTTATATAGCCAACATAGTTGGAAACTAAGAATTATTTAACACAGATTTTAAAATTTTGGCTTTCTTGACAGCTGATTTTATGTTTAATATATTTTCCAGAATTTTACATACCAGGGGCCTAAATTTGCCATTTTTTTTTTTTTTCTGAAACACGACTCTCTAATCACAGGCCAGATGTTAGTGAGAATTTGAGACTGCAAGTCAGCGAGGGGATTACTCTGAAGTTTTCAGTATCTGGAGGCATAGAAGTTCAATAGCTAATGTTGCTAAGGCAATACATCCTTTGTAATAGTTAGGAGCCCCCAAATCTGCATCAGATCACAGAGGAAAATCCAAATCTACAAAGAAGATCTCTCATGTAAAGACTCTGCTGTTTAAGATTTCATCAGTTATTTCAGATAGCTGTTCAATCTGTCAAACATTTCATTTGGAAAGGAACACATGCTTTTTACCTTTGTTTGATACAAACCGATTGGGCTGTCAGTCATCAGAAACATAGAACGAGAAAGACATATTACTATGATTGACACTTTGGTTTTGATTTATATTCTTTTTTCCTGAAGCCAAGATTGATTAAAATGGAAATTCCTAAGTAAAACAACTACCCTTAACGGTAAAGAGTGATGGCAGGAACAAGCTGGGAAAACAACCCATATTTAATCTCTCACTCCCATGTTTGTCCTCTAGACAGTTTGTATCCTTTAGACAAGAACGGTAACAGAATTAGTAGAATGTTCCGCGCCATAATATGACTTTAAGGCATTCAGAACTTGAAGTCATTCATTAGCGATGTGTTTTTACATATGTATCCATTATTTAAATGGCATGTGAAAATATTTCCCCTGATCTTTAACAGTCTGATTGATTACAGCGCCATCAGCCCATATCACATTTAAAATGATGGACTTGGGACCACCTATACAGCTGGGGGTGGTGGGGTTATAAGCACCATCTTTGAGGCATATTTGATTAATTTTTCTTGGTCACTTTACGCTCATTATTCTGGAATTCCTTGAGAAAAGAAGTGAAACTAACTTATCTTTTCTTAAAAGGAGCCTACTATAGCCTCGCCACTTGTTACTTTAAACAGATTCTTAAACTATATGGGATGCAGGGAGATGGAAATTTGGTCAATTTTACCATGTTTGTATAATATCTTATATTTTAATATTCTTCCATTGCTTGTCTTTCTATCTGACCGTCTCTGCCTTTTAGTATTACACTGCTTGTGAATATCCAGTCTCTGGCCTTTTTCAGTCTGTTAGCAGTTGATTAAGAAATACTCTAATCCCTTCCAGGATATTGAGAAACTAATGGATTGCAGAGTATTTAGGTCTTTAAGCTTCAATTGTAAATGGTATGAAGAATTGTCATTGAGCTGATATTTGCATATATCTCTCCCAGTGCTAGTTACTTTGCCTCCTTTTTGTCCTCCTAATCTTCAGCTTTCATTCTAAGAATATTTATTTTGGTCGGAAATAAGCATGCCAGTGATAGAAATTTGAGATTCACCTCCAAATGAATGCCATCACAGACAGGGAAGTTCTGGCACATTTTGCATAGATCTGTATGAACACAGTGAACCCTTCATAAGCTCTTAGATTGCAGGAAATCAGTGCTGAAAATTAAGTGGGGTTTTAAAGATTTGCAGAGTAGAGAGCTTTGTATAATGCTAGTATTGCAGGTGCCTATTAAATATGAAGTAAAGGCTTTGTAATACAACTAGCTAACACATTTCCCTCCACATTAGAGTGATTTATTGCCCAGAGAATTAGTCTTGCCTATTTTTTTTCCAAATGCAGAAACATTGGAAGTGTCTGAAAGAATAAAAATCCCAAACGCATGCCTTAGAATAGACAGATTTGCTTTTTGATGAATCTAAGTGATTCCAAGTGGACGGTGCAGGCTTGCTCACACTTACCTTCGGGACCCCCGGTGCCCATGATCTGGCTTGCAACTCTGCCTGAGAAGAAGCTTTCACTTGTGTGTGTAGAGTCTCCTCTAAACGTAAATCAGATTAAAACCCTAGGTATCTATGCAACTATAGCATTACCATAATGAAGAGGGCTGGCTACTAAGTGAGTGCTTTGATCCTCATAGGAATTGATACTGAAACATTTCTCAAGCTGTATTTTTAGAATTCATCTTTGCTCCATTTGTAAATAGTGTGTATTTGTAGCACAGCATCTCATTCCAGACATATGTGCATTTCAATATATTTACCTTCATGACAGTATTCAGTAAAATGCCTTGCGGTTCTTTAATACTTAATGTCTTTGGCCCTGTTAGATATAAATCAGTGGAAATAGCCATGCATATTTTTCAAAGACTTTACAAATCCTATATTTTTGCCTACTAGAAAGAGCATATAATCCATGCGCAGTCCACAGTAGGTACAGTGGACTTGCTGAGAATCATCATAGGTGATTGATTTTTAAAACCAAACAGTATTGGTGCAAGACAATAGCAACTGCAGTTCAGCGAATGAGGTTTTTTCCTCATTAAACAAACCTCAATATGGAGAAGAATAGAAACACAGAAGGATATATAAAATGAAACCATATCTTTTATAGGAAGAAAATGTCTTCTGCTGACAGTAGTTCCATAGTAGATCTTTTCTTTGGGAAAAAAAAAAATTACTGGTGCTTTTTTGGATTCGGAGGATGCAACCAATCTGTGCCTCTGTGTGATAGCAGCTGCATGCTGAGGGCTTTCAAATACCCAGCTACATAGGATTCTGCAGGAAACTTTTTGTAGAAGGTGCAAGTGACAAATGGAGACAAAATGGAGTGAGTTCTGAGTTGTCAGTTGATGCCCTCCTGTGTCATATATTCATGTCATTGAACCAATTTTCACATTGAGAGCCTAGAATCACAATGCCTTCCTTCTGTTTGTCAGCTGTGAACACACCTGCACTGGCGACTTTCCTTTGCTCCATTTCTTGTCATTCACTAGGTGGATTATATTCGCTTATGTTACTTGATATACATCTCTTTTTCTTAAGTTTCAAGATAGATTTTAAAATGACGCACAACTATTCTGCCTGTCTCTTCTGCACGTCTGTATATTTTGCTCAAGAACATCCGTAAAGTATCAACACACCCACCATGTGTCCTTTCTTCCTAGAAATAGAAAATCTCTATAGTTTTCCTTTGCATTTTTTAAATCGGGTTTTTCTTACTGATAACCATTTTCAAAGTGAAGGAATGATATTAAGTTTAACTGTATGGATTAATGTTTCTACGTATTCCCAATCTTCAAATTTCCAACATAAAAAAGATGTTAGGATTTTTATAAAAATAAACTCTCTTTTTGCTGCAGAATTGAAATGAGTATCAAAATTACATTAAGTTGTAGTAAAAACAGACACAGTCCTTAGGATATTTTAGTTTGACATGAGCTCATTCTTGGTCTTGACAGCAAAATCTTCTGCCAAGCAGTGACGGCAAAATATGTTGAATTCATTGATTGATTTTTAAACATGGTAATAATTAAGCAAAATCATTTTGACACCTCAAGTCTCTGTTTTAGACAATTAAATTCTGCTTTCGCTGAGGTTATTGACTTCTGGATGATACTGGAAGCAACACTCCTCAGGGTTTAAACTATTCCTGTAGGACCATCTGTTATTGGCAAGGCTGTGCATCCTCTCCAGCCAATGCTGTATCAACCCCAGGCATAGATTCAGGATTGTCCAAAACGCGGCCCTGGTTCCTCACTGTCCTTCAGTCCCAAGTGGTAACTCAGTTAAGTCAAAT
>CM052883.1:34691712-34883077 GCA_028534135.1 Potos flavus
AAATTTAATAGTCTTAGTACTGGAAATTTCTGCCTTGAGGAGAGCAGAGGCTCTCCAGCATGTACTGTGCTTTCTACCTCCACAGTTATGTATTAATATACACCAATTCTTAGAAGTGAAGGAAGGACATGAGAGGATGAATGGAACTGGACAATATTAAAGTAGCAGAGTGAAAGTTTTGTGGTGGTTTTTCTGTAGGGATGTGGTAGAAAAGGCACATGGACAACAGTTCCTAGCCTTTGAACGTTCAAGAAAATGAATTAACTTTCAAGAAAATGAATAAAAAGGGAAGTGGAAAACAGCTATGTAACTTAAGCTGGTATGTTTCTTCTCATCAGATAAATAATTTTTCACAAATATCAAGAATTGCTTCAACAAAGAGGCCCTATATGGTATGTAGTGTATGATTTTGTTCATTTAATCACAACCACTTTTATCTCTTAAAAACATTCACAGGAAAGGTATGCTTTGCATGACCACAATAAGAAAATCAGATACAATGAATATACACAACAAATCTATTCAACTGTATACATATTTCTGTATGAAATGTGTGAAGTGAAAAGATTTTCCACACCTTACCAAAAGTTTTAATAAAAATATTTTAGCTACAACATAATGAAGCCTTCCTTAATTTCAGTTCCTTTTCCTGCTATAAAGTTTATCTATGGCAGTAGAATTATGGCAATATACAGTTGATCTTTGAACAGCATGGGTTTGAATTGTGCAGATCCACTTACATGTGGATTTTTTTTTTATAAATACGGTACAGAACTGTCAACTTATTTTCTCTTATGATTTTCTTAACATTTTCTGTGCTTTGCTTTATTGTAAGATACAGTGCATAATACATATAACATACAACATATGTGTGAATCAACTGTTTATGTTATCAGTAAGGTTTCCAGTCAGCAGAAGGCTATCAAGTTTTGGGGGAATCAAAAGTTATACACAGATTTTCAACTGTGCCCCTAACTCCCGTGTTGTTCAAGCATTAGCTGCCTACATTGCCTAAGGCTGTGTATGTTTTCAAGTTATCTGAGAACTTTTTAATTATCTTTACTGAAAATTGATAAAGTTACAGTTTTAAAATTGTTGTATTAGTTTGGCAAGTTCCTGAACATATTGTTACACAGGTTTCTGATGGGGGTGCTAAAATTTAGATTTTTGCCCATATGACTTTTTTGAAAGGATTAATGCAACTGGACAACATTACAGTAGTAGAGTAAAAATTCTGTAGTGGTTTCTCTGCAGTGAGGTGATAGACAAGGCAAATGGACACCCATTCCTAATTTGAGATATCTGTTTAGTAGATTATTTCTTTTCCTTGATTGCATGCATTCGATTTTTTTTAACCAAAAAATGTATTTGAATGCTGTGCACAGATTGGCAGAAGTGAACTGTAGCAACATAAAAATAACTTACTTGGTATCACTTTTATAGATCAGGCAGTGGATTCTAGGATTTCATGCTATATTTTAAAGCTTTTAATAATTATCTCTTACAATAGTAATTATTAAAACTGAAAGGATCAGAAATATGCCAAATGTAAGGTCATTTGTAAAAAGTAATTCACAAACTTGATAATCATACAACATTTCAGGTGATTATAGGTGAGTTTTTGATATTCAGAATGGCATTAAAATAGAAGTATAAAGTCAACCATAATGATGGCATTTTAGACGTAGGCAAATAAGATGATTGTTTTTAAACTTTCAGTAAGTTTGTTACCTAATTTGTGGATATTCGTAGCTTATGAACCCTTATTTATTTAACTTAAAAAATTAAGAATTAAAGAATATTTGAAGTTATTATTTAGTTTCTAGCATTCAGAGAAGTGGTCAAGAGAGTGGAAATGTCTAAACTTAGTGTGAATGTAGTTAAATGAATCAATGCTATGCTACTCTCCAGATCTTAAAGTGCAAAATGTTGAGAAGACATAGCAGTTTGCTTAATTAACCCCTGTTCATTTTACAGGGCAAGAAATAAGATTACTCTTTGGCAATCACATGTTACTTGAATTGTATTTTATTTTTATTAACCGGAAAACATACCAGCACACTCACACACACAACCCCTAATGCAAATATGGACAGAAGGAATCCCCCTACTCATACATCACTATCTTTCTTTCTAACATACAACAAATGTTAATAGCTCTGATGAAAAACTATGGTGCCATAGTTAGTAAGGCAAAGCTCATGTTTTACAGTTGAAGGCCTGATTAAAAGTAGATAAAGTCTGCATTTGTGTGTTTCCTCTACATAGCCTCCTAAATAATATCAGCTGACTTCTTGGAGAAAATTTATACGCTTTCCGTTCTGACCAATAAAAGGCAACTTGGTGAGTTATAGAGATTGACTGGGTGCTTGACATGTGGTGCTGCGCCATTAAAACAGTGGGCCACCGGTACTGGGGAGGGTTAGGAGAATTTAACTTGCTTGCTTGTTTTTAGCTATGTTGATATCCTAATATTCCAAAAATATAAAAGTGCAAGTTTAGTTCACTTACAATAGGTTTCCTTATATTGCTTTAGCAGTTCATATGTAAAAAAAGAAAATAATGTGCTCCTAGTCATTCTATAATTGTGTTCTGATATTACCAGGCAGTTTTTGTAGACATAGGCATAGACAGATAAGCACATTGTTCATTATTTACATGCAAAATGCATCTTTTCGATCATTATTGCCTAAGTAATTTTAAAGAATGATCATTGAGTGATCCCCCTTCCACCTCACCACTTTAAGGTAGGTGATGTGTTTGATTCCTTTTCCATTCTTTTATTATTGAAAGAACCCTAGGGAAAATAAAACATTTGTTTTCAATTAAAACAAAAAAAAAACCACCCTGGTAATTATATTGTAATACTTCTGCAAAAGAGCCACGTTTTTACATACCCCAGATAGTCACGTGTAACTATAGGCTGAAAACGATGAAATGTGGCTGAAAATAATTTCCCTTGTACTACAATGTATGAATAATTATAGATGTAAACACTTAACGTCACATTTTCCTGTAATACCATTATTCTATAGGTACCATTCACAATACAGTATATTCTATTGCTACTTTGTGAAGTGAGTTCTTGAGATTCACAGTAAGGCACTACACAAAGCATTATTATTAAAGAAATATAGGGAAAATTTTCCCAATTGAAAACTGATAACCGAAGGTATTACTTAAAATTAATATACTGCAGAGTAGGTAAGTTCAATATAGCAATATCTTTCTATTTTTGGTTTCAGATGAAGTTTTTATATACACAAAAACAATTTGCCTCAAGATTAGGTGATATATTTTAGAAAACTTAAAATAACCAAAATAATGTTGCAGTGTGTTACATTAGTAGTTTATCAATAAAAATTATTACTGTTAATTATTGGTAGAATTTTTTCCTCCCTGTGCTAGTGATTTAAATTGATGGGGATCTAGTAACATGTATAGGGATGCATCTTAATATCTATATTTGCTGAACAGTGTTAAAAACACAAAACTGTCCTCATTAAAATGGACTTTTGTACACTATAATTTGAATTAAGTAATGAATATATAAAGTATTTAAAAAGTTGTATATCAAAATGTATAACATTCCATTTTTGGCTATATTTTGTAAAACATTTTTGGTGTAATCAGTATGACTCTCACATATGTCAAATCAAGTATTTTACTATTTATTTAAACAGATATATACCTAATGTATTTGGAAGCTTATTGCACTCATATAATTGTATATATTGTGGCTTCAAAAGTCTGTACTTATCCTTGCTTTAAAAAAGTAGTATGTGCATTTCTTTCCAATTTATTTTAATTAATTATATTAAGGAAAACATCCTTTTACTAAATGTATCTTAAAATTCACAATAAAGTTTCAGAAATTGTTTTGTACAATGTTGAGATTTTGTGTTGAATTTGTTCGTGAGCATTTTTTGAAATTGTTCTCTGGTTTTCTAATAAGGGTTCCCTGAACTTAATCTTATTGATAAAACGATGAGTGGCAACATGTGGTATGGTGACTAGCTAGCCCCTGGTGAATCGGGAGGCTGTTCTAAGTGGTGAAGTGCTAACGCCTGTGGAACCTTGGCTAAAAGACACCAAATGGGCATCCCACTTCAATTTCTAGTAACTCATCATGTCCAGATTTCTGCATTGGGATGACAAGGAATTTGGACTGTGAGTGCCCTAGAATGCAGAGAAGCAGTTACATGGAGGTAATGTGGAGAAAATATATGCAGGTCTGTTCATCCAACTTGTTAATGCTCTATTTACAGAAGTTAAGTAGATACTGAAGAGTTCAAGTTTGGCGTGTTACCTTTGACATCTCATTAAAAAGATAAGGCTAGATCCCCAAATACAGTAAATATAAATATGCATATTTGGTTCAGGTTAGTTCACTGAGGGGCAGACTCACTTATTTTGCTAAGAAAATTCAGGTTTCTCTGGTGAGGAAAAGCCCTGTTCCATTGTGAGTTCACCACAGTACTTTAGGTCGCCCTTGAAGCCTGTGGGGCACAACAGATTGGCTATTTCCACATGAAACACATGTTCTTCTACCTTGCTGGATGGGGATAAGTATGTGTTTCATGTTTAGATTTCCTATGATCAGAACTGGGGAGTGGCGCTAAATTTTCATAACCACCTTCCCAGTTGCACATTGATTATTTTACGTATACTTTTTAAAGACAAGCGAAAAATCATGGATGTCCTTAAAAGGTCCCAGCATTTTTCATGTGCAAGGATTCCATTTTGTAATGATACTCATTTGAAATAGCAGAGATGAATACTTACTAATCATAAATATGGAATGCATATTAGAAAATTGCTGTTGCTCTTAAATTTATGATTTAGCCCAGAGAGATTTAGCCCATCTGCCCTATTTGGTGGTTTTATTTGTGCAGATGTTTTCCCCTTCAAAAGAGTAAGTTGGTCAGGTCCATTCATCAAACGTAGTTGAATGAAAATATTTTTGCCTGCACTGACATTCTGATGCTACCCCTAAAACAGAACACTTTTTTACTTTCCATTCATGTCATGAAAAATCTTTTGAATACTGAAGTAGTCAAATGTGAGGACCAATAGGAACTGGGCAGGTGGCTTGTTGGCATCTTAAATATTAAACAGCCAGGGATAACAGTGCTTTTTCCATAGGAGAGGGGAAGTGATTCCAAATATGCTTTTTCACCTTTGGATAAGTTCTTTGCAATTATTTCCTGTTCTAATGCTATCCAGCAGTTATATCCATTTCTTCGTTTATATTTTTTCATGAGATACAATTCCTTACAAAGATTTTACTCACTTTTTAATTCACAAATAGTGCATGTTCTGTTAGTATATTAAAACACATTAATACAGTACATTATCCCAAGCCATTTTCACCACTTAATTTCACCTCAAACATGCATTCTGATATTAACTTGCAGGATTAATTAAGAATTATTGGTCATATTTTAGAAGATGCAAGTCATTTTTAATAAGAATCAGTGATGAAAAAGGAATATTATTCCTGGCACCAATACATTCTGATCGACAATACCAGCTAATGTAGTCTATACTTTTAAGTATTCAATGGCTAGAAATAAAGTGCTTAATCTTAGAGATGTATATGTGTACATGTTCATATATTTTATATAGATAATTTATGCATATATATGGAAGAATATATATGTTCTTTATTTAAAAAAAATTTTTTATTTAGCTAGATTGAGAGTGATTGGAACATTAATTCTTCTATACTATAAAACCTAATTTTTGTTATTTATAAATGTTATCAGCTACTTATCTATTATACAATCAGATTTTAATACATATTTTAATGCCAGTAATTACTTATGACATTATTTGAATAAACCTGTCAGCTTTCTGTTTTAAATTTTTGAATAGAGCCTTTGGAATCTTTATTAATATTTTTATTAATCTAAACATCATAAGCTGAGGTCATTATTTTCATATAGCTGCTTTGATATTTAAACATATTTCCTTTAGTAAAGCCCAACACCCACTTAGTTTTTGAAAATATACAAGTAACCATTTATTCATGAATACATAAATAAGTTCAGAATTCTTCAGTTATTGTAAATTAATCCTTATTCTAACTTTTTTTTTTTGGTGACCTTAAAGTACTATGTCACCAAGGATGATTCCATACTTTATTTAATAAATATCTACTGATCACCTACATGATGGAGTATGTTTTTGCCAAGTGAGTCTTATGCATAATTTGATGTGTTTCACATGCTGCACTTAACAGCCTTCATTTGTACGGTGACTAGGTTTTGGGGGGGTGATGGGGATAAAACAGAGTTTTGTATAGCAAGTGGGATTGAATAATATGCTGCAAATTCAAAAGAAATCTGGCAGAGTTCCTGATTTATATTAGGAACTCAAATACTTTATGGATAGATGAATGACAGAAGACTCCTAATGATGGAGTTGTTGTTTTTATTAATGTATATTAGCAACTATAATTTATACTTTTTTCAAATAAAATTTCAGTTAATTTTGTTAGATAGCAAGATGCACGCTAAGATTAATTTTATTTCTTTTTCCCCAATATACATTGTTCCCTAAACAATGGGAAAAATAACTTTTTTGTTTTGTTATACACAGTGCACACTTGATATTTAAAGTAAATATTGTCCTTACAGCCCAGAAAAGTTATCATCCAACTATTTGCCATGTTGAATATAAGTCTATTATTTAGTAAAATTGTATTCTATTTTTTTAAATATTGAAAACAAATACTGGTAAACTTTTGATAAGCATGTGTTATTTACATTATTACTTCAGGTCTTATATAGAAGAGTAAGGGTGTTCAAATTAATCAATTTAAGAATCAACTATTAATTGGTACTGTTAAGGGATTATTCTTAAATATATGGATTAAATGCATACATGTGATATTGTGCCTTTTAGCAATTACTTATTTTAGTCATTTCAGAAATATGCAGTAGCCTGAAGCATATAAATGGTTATTAATATAACAAATACATTTGTTACTTTAAGTATTTCATTTTATAACCAGCAGCGCTTAAACTTTCTGTGTTCTGACTCCACTGAGTATCCTTTGAAAGCTGTAGGCTCACTCTCCAGAAAAAGTCATATACCCGCATATATATATAGATATATTTTATATATTTATATAAATATTATATATATATATATTTTTTTAATTGCAAATTATTCAGAATTTCCACAGACCCTGTGAAGCCCATTTATGAAATCTGCCAGGGACTTATGGCCCTGGGTAATAACCAAATGCATGTAAATTACTGGACTCTCTATGCAACTCCTACTAAATATTCTTTGAAAATAGTTTGAAGTATTTCAAATAAAAAAATTTAGTATTCTTTTTTCAGCACTATTTTTTAGAAAATGAACTTTTTTGGGGAACAGTTACTCCTATAATAATGGAGAGAGCCTAGAAATATTTTTCCTTCCTTGTACAAAAAAAATAAGATTAAAACATTAAAAACATACATTTTGCCATAGGAATGAATACATTGATCACATTAATAAAATGCTCTTCGTTGCATATATAATTGATGCTGTTAGCAGACATGCAAATAAGCAGCTAGACAGCCAGCCAAATGGAATAGGGCAGCTTTAAATTTAAGTTCCCTTTGATGTATGCAGTCCTAGCTATTTGTTAAATTTGATTTCTTTTTTATATTTTGTCTATTGTCCTTTTGCTGCTGTAAGGTGCACAGAAAATCCCTAAAGAGTGACATCACACAGGTGTAATTTCCTGTTCATCCTCACATTTCTAACCTAGATTTTGCCTGTCATTTTCTTTCTTCTTATAAAGAGAATAAAAACAATACTTTTTTTGCCTATAGCCATACAAATTTATAATTTCACATAAAATACGTGTGTTTGAATCCCATAAAAAATGTGTAAATTTGGTTTTTATCCCCATTTCTGAGAAAATTAAAGCTCAGTGTCTGAGTCTTTTTTAAGGCCACACAACTCCTATGTGGCTCAGCTAGGATTTTTTTTTTTTAATCTTCCAACGCTCATGCCAAGAATCAGGGTTGATTTGAAAAAGAGGCAAAAGTATGTTAATGACAGTGATATGAAACATTGCATAAATATACATCAAAATGTATTTGCCCAGAATTTATCTTTGAAAATATGTTCAAAACTTTAAGGAATTTATTATAATATTTTAATAGTATTTGTCACATATGCAGAGAGACTTTTCACAGTACATTTTCACTATCTGTAGTGTTCTCTAACTCCTGATCAGAGACATCTCAAACTTGGTGAAGTCATAAAGATTTCTGTCTTCCTGTCTGTGCATCTGTTTCTGTCCCTCATCCTCCCCCCTCTCCCTCCCTTTCTTCATTATTTCCTTCCATGAAGTGTGTGTCTTCTGCCGGAATTAAGAGATAAATGTAGCTTCTCATCTCTCAGGCATAAGAGGTCTTGAATGAGAATTCTAATGAGTACAAACTTATTTCCATGTTCTGAGTACGATTCTTTATCAGTCCGTTTTTTAAGGATGGATTTCTTTCTTTATTTCCCTCCTGTTATGATTCCTCGTTAGTTTTGGCAAATTGATATTAATACCAGACCTGCTATATGTAATAATTACTATGCATTAAATACATTGCACACATTATTTTATTTAGGGATTTTTTTAAACTCTCAAAACAGCCCATTGAAGTAAATGTTACTCATATCCACATTCCATTGATGAGGAAGCGAGTTCCATAGACATTAACTAATGTATCTAAAAAGTTCGTTTCAACTTTGTAACAAACAATCACAAGACTAAGTAGTAAATCACTTCAACTTTTCCTTTAAAGTTAGTAATCCCTTTGTTTTCTGACTTTATGGAGGCATATTATACATATATTATTCACCATTTGTATTGTACAATTCCACAGTTTTTAGTAAAGTTAGCAACTTGTGCAACCATCACTATAAGTCAATTTAGAACATTTTTATCAGTCCATTGAAGTCTCTTCTGTCTATTTACTGTTCATTTCTTCTCCCCAACCCCCAAACCCTGGCCCCAGGTAACCACTAATTTACTACCTGTCTTTATAGATTTGGCTTATAGATTTGACTTTTCTGGACATTTAGTATACATGAAATAATACCATATGCAATTATTAATACCATGACAATATAATAACATCTACCTATATCCCCAGAACATGAATCACTTCCCCCAACTGGCCTTGATCCTTATATTTCTAAAAAAGAACTGATAAAATCAAATAAAAAATTGTCCTTATTACCCCCAAAACTGGTATTTACATCCTTCATTACCTACTAAATAAATAATAGACTACCTATTAAAAGAGTCACTAAAGGATCTCAAAATGTATGAAATTAACAATACCCAAGTGGGGCTTTTTGGGGCATTTTTATAAGCATTTTTTGAGTAGTGGTTTGGATACGGCTCTGATGATCTCCTCTCCTGGAGATTCTTCAGTTGATACAAAAGATCCACCTTCACTGAAACTGGCAATTCTTCCCTGACACCTATCACACTATTGTAATTACAGCCGGCTCATGGTGAACATTCCCTCGTTTATATTAATGGTGTCTCTTCATTCTGTTTTTGAGATATGTTTGTTTTTACCATATTTCTGCAAGTATTCGAACTGTAGAGTGGTTCCAACTATGCCACACTTTTCAAAAAAGTTATAGAACCATAAAAACTATCAGTTCTCCTTCAGGAAGTTACATTAGTAGAAACAAACTACTTGCTATGTCCTTGCAATTATTTATAGAGATCATTAGAACAAAAAACTTCAAATTTATAGGGCAATAAATCTAATAAAATAATAAATAGGAATATTAATATATTTGAAAAGTAATGATAATATTATTACAAAAAAGCAAATAATCCAATTATATGTGCTTTTATCTTAAGATGGCATTCCTGGGTTTTGGTAGCAAATTTAATTCCGCACTTTAATTTTTCAGCAAATATTTCAATGATTGTATTCTCAGCAAATATTAAGTAGGTGGTAATATGAGGAGATGACCAGAGATAGTCACTAACAGATAAATAGCTCACTGAAGATTCACCATACTTATGAAGAATGAAGTACATAAAAATAATGGAGAGGAAAGTGAAGTTACAAAGTTTATTTTTGTCTTCCATGCTCACTACTGAATTTTTGTCTTTGTCCCTTGTTTTAATTTGGAGCCAGTGATTTTGTGAGTGTCTCAATATTTGTGATACAGAGAAATATTAAATGCGTTAACATTTCTATAATGCTTATATGAGTGCAATAATCAATAAATTAATATTTGAAAGGCTTAGAATAGTGCCTGGGACATGGTGAACATCATAAAGCACTTAATAAATAATATTGCTAAACAAAACAAATCTCCTCTCAATTTAACTTTAACAACTATTTTTGTTTTAACAGTATTCTGTCCAATCAGTCTTTTAAAAAAGATTCATCTTGAATCTTGTGGGAGAAAAGAACAAAATAATCTAAATGTATCAAATTTGAAAGTTACATTGTTTCTCATTCCTGTGTGTGTATGTGTAACTTAAGTATCAGTGACACTGGAGTTAAATGCTAGCCTGTTTGTATAATAAAATCTGATTTAACAGAAATATTTAAAACTAGCTTCACTTCCATATAAATGTGGACAGAATTAGTAGGAGGTTGTTGCCATGGGGATTACAGGAGACTATCAAATTATAAAATTAAAAAAGCCTCTTTTTGAAACTTCCATAAACTAAGGTATAGGCTTTTTCTTTCATCATTACCTGTAATTAAAATTCTTCTTTTCTCACTTATATGGAAGTGAACTGAGTATATATCCAAGGTGATCTACAGCAATATAGGCTTTGCATGAGAGGTTACTTATCTTTATGATTGATTTCTTTTGGAAAAACTCCTGCTTTGAACATTAACAGATAGGTAATAGAGCTGGCATTCAGGTTCACTTCCTAACTTCATTCAACATCGGATCGGATTTGAGATATTGTGCTTTTCTACATTTACTTATATCAAATATAATGAAATGTTAATAGAGGAAAAATTGATAAGTGACTATGCAACAGGAATTGTGTGAATGGAAGGGATGAAGTCATAAGGGAAGTGTGACAGAGACTTTTTTTTCTTCTGTGTGTGCATGTGTGTGTGTGTGTGTTTGTGTGTATTTTCAATATCCTGCAGCGCACAGCACTCTGCCTTATATATAGTTGACCAAGAACTAAAGCTTCAAGGAAAGGGAAGATCTTATGATACTAACCACGCTGGTATGGGATTGACTTATCAGATATCTTTATTTCACCCCGCTGAAGAATTTATCCTAGATATAGTCTGAATCTGGCATGTCACTGGATATATGCTTGATTATAACCAAATGTGAATTTAATCAGGCATATATGAGCACAGTAATAATGTCTCCTCTGTAATTGGGTTTCATGTGCATATTTTCAGTTTATCTCTCTAGTTTTTACAAAGTTAAATTGGGTGCTAACAAATTGAGAAAGGAGCAATAGGAAGAAGAACTGGGCAAAGATGGTTCCTGCTAACGAGTCTTCCCTTCTGGCTATTTGATGGAAGATATTAGAATTTTGCATCAACTTCCTTACAAACACATGGAAATCATATATGCTTTTGGTAATAAATGATTCAATGACCAAGGTATTTAAATTGAGTGGTTGTAAAAGTCACAGCTTTAAAAAAAAGTTGCCGCTTTGTACACAAAAGTAAGTCAAGGACTATCCCTCTTATAGGATATCTGTTAATTTAATTTAATTTAATTTTATTTTATTTTACTTTATTTTATTTTATTTTATTTGTTGGTGGGCAGCAAAATTTATTGAGTGATAGTTATTGGGTTATAGTACAAAGGTCCCAAAGAGGGAGGGGACCCAATCTATATTATTTTAAATTGTATCTCCTGGAGAATCTGCTTTCCTCACGATGATTTCTACTTTCTGAGTTTAGCCATTAACGCTTAGTTGTTTAGTTTTCCTTCCATTTCATGAGAAAACCCAGGACCCTTCTGATACATTTCTAACTCTACCCCTCTAGTTTTGAATTTATTTTCATTAAGTCATAATGGGTGTGTTGTTGTCATTTGGAATCCAAGGACCCTAAAAATATTTTTTAAAAGCCCTTATAAGTCTATGGATTTTATATTTATAAGATTAGGCAATATATATATGGACAAAAGTTTCTATAGCCAACAGGTTATGTTATTTATGACAGGAATGGTTAGGAAACCCTCACAGAAGAGATTGAAATTTAAGAAGTGTCTCAAAGTCCAGGTCGGTAGTAACATATTTTTTTTGGTTTTTAGTCTTTTCATATCACTTTAATATTTATTCTCTCAGTTATATTTAATGCATAGGTTTGGAATGTCAGGTATTTTTTCCCCACATCTTATCACTGACAAAATTAAGGTCACTGATGAATGCATGGTGGAAAAAGAATAAATACTATATTCTTAACATGTACTAAGAACTATGTTAATCTCTTTTAAGTCTTCCAGCAATCTTTTTAATCATGGTTTGATTTGGCCCCATTTTTACAAGAAATCAAGGAAATGACTTGCCTGGGGTCTCATGGAAAGTAGATAGTTCAATTCCAGTAAGAACCCCTTGTTTCTGATTCGATTCAGATTTTTTTTCTTTCATATAGTTTCTAGAAGGAGAATTAGCAGAGGAAAAAGAGAGAGAGAGAGAATACCCTTGGGAGATGCCTGAAGCAGGGCCAGTAGAGGAGAGAGAGTACAGAAGTCTATTAACAGGCTAGCTGAGGGAGCTGCTGGTTTGGTCAAGCAGAGATTTGTGCAGAAAAGTGGTTAGAGGTGCACCTGCAGTAGCAGGCTGGAGTTAAAATATAGTGAGCAGCAGAAACTCTATAGGCGTTTTCATTGTTTCCACTGTTCTCAAACTGAAGCGTGGGGATATGTTCCTAACATGTAAAATTATATATTGTTTTCTTAAAAACAGTTGGAAATAGTTTTGGCCAGTAGAAAGCAATTCAGGAATGTGAGCAGAAGACATGGACAGAGTAGTGGACTGTGGAGATGAACTCTTCAAATTCATTCAAACACTTATCAAGTATTTATTGAGAGCCTGTTATATGCTCGAATCTGAGGGAACAAAATGAGTAAGACATCCTCCCTGTGTTCAAGGAATTTCTATTTTTCAAGTAACATACAATTTCCCAGGAATTTACATTCTAGACAGAGAAATATAGTGGTTATATAATGTACATATTAGGTATACATAGGTATATATTTGTTTTACTTATGGAATTAGGCCGTAGCTCATAATAAAGATTAAAACCTCCAAGAGTGAATTATTTTCCAAAAAAGGAGTATTTTCAGAACATTCACCAAGTATCAGTGGTTACTAAAACATCAGAAACATATTTCATCGCTTTGAGAGATTCAGTCTTCAGAGATTATGTAGGAGTGGAATAGAGGCCAAGGCCTTGAGAACTTCTTGTGCAATCATTGTGCAGTATTTTTCAGCAGGATAGAAAATAGAAATTACCAGCATGGCATTTCTCCCCCACCCCATTTTCTATCTATAAGAAGGCCGAATGAAAAATTAGCTTTCATTTGACATTTTTAAGTTTTACTGAGAAGAATCAAGAAGTTAAGGGATAGATATCGAATGCTAAAAAAGCAATGTGTATTCTAACTAAAAGAGTAAATTAAGTTTTCTGCTATGTTTCAAAATACATCATTTAAAATTATAGAAATGTTTGAATTATAAATAGTAAAACTATTCATATTTTAAAAACTTTGTTGACAGGTCTATATTAGTTAATGCATTGGAGCACTATCTATAATTACTAATTTTACATGAACAGCTTTTTACTGGATTCTGACCACCCAGTATGTGGGATTGAGTATTTTCAAAGTAGAAATCCAAAGTTTCTGTCTGGAAACTGCAGTATTCAACTTGCTAGATCATCTTTCTCAAAAGGATACATTAATTACTCAATTTCCTCTAGATATTGAATTCATTATAGATACAACAAAAATAAAACATTTCTTCCTGATTTAAGTTATTAAAGTCTTAGTGAACTTACCATAAAGAAATCTGGTAGTTTCAAATTTGGGAAAAGTAAAAATTAGCCCTACTACCATTCATCCATTAACTCTAAACATTGATATTTTGTTCACAAGTAGTGTCTCTGCCTGTCTTATTTTTTGCTTATCTAATGTCAGATGTATTAAAAATACCAGGCTTAGCGCCATCATGTAGTAAGCAGCAGGACTGGGGATCAAAGACCCTAGGGACAGGAATATGATATATCTCTATACCTCAGAGTCTTTATCTGTACAATCAAAAGATTTTTGGTTATTAATATTCAGCGAGGACCTCTCCAAAATTTTTGAATAGAGTAAGCCTTACAAAACAAGACTGGCAAATAAGCTTTTAGTTGATAAATGTAAGTATCAAGAATGGCATAAATGTTTGATGTGCCTTTGTGACAGTATCTAAAGTTGTATCAGTTTTGATCATGTTATTTTAAGAATATTTGTTTCATTTCTTCTTATTTTAGGAATATTAATTTCAGTGGATTAGTTTACATCCACTAATTGCATTTATAGAGATAAATTAAGATCTCATGCTTTTCTTTTGAAGCTAAGTTACTTTTTCCTTGCAGTGTTAGTGTAGTAACCCCTTTTTCTCTTCTATTAAGTTCCTTATCTCCACCTGGACCTTTTTTTTCCTCCCGGATCATCACGTGGCTTTCTCCCTCAATTAATTCACATCTCTGTTCAGAACTCCCCTAATGCTGTCTGTCCTTTAAAATTGTTATCTTTCATAACATTGCACATTTATTTTTTTAACTGTATGTATTTTTGTGACTAAGGAGAAATAAGCTTTATGAGGCTGGTTTCTTCCTAATAGCAAAGCCATATACCTATTGCCTGGATTTGCTTTGCTGTCCAGTAAAGTTAAATTTAGTTAAAAGTAAATAATATGAGAAAAATATTTCCTCAGTCACTGTAGTCACATATCCGCTACTCACTAGTCAGATGTGGCTCATGGATACAATATTGGAGAGTGTAGATTTAGAACATTTCCATCAGCCCACGAATTGTTATGCTCTGCACCACAGTGATTGATATATAAAAGATGCATGATAAAAGCATGGACAAAACACAAATCTGAAATTTTAATGTTTTGAATTAAAACCTATCATTTTTTGCTGTCTTTAGATGGAATTATTTCTAGGCAGTGAAAGATACTATAAAAGTGAAAAAGCGAAACCTATATATCCCAGACCCTTGTTTACCAGTAAAGTCAAAGATTTCCAGGCCACTTAACTAGTTTTTTCTTTTTTCAAGTGTGATTACAAGTAGTTCATTAAAAGAAAAAATGTATTTCTTTATAGATAAATAACTTGCTAAGATTAGCAGAAAATTAATTTGTTAGGAAAAGAGAATTAGTGTTAACAGACATGATCACATGAGGAATCATACCTCCCTTGCCAATTAGAAAATACTTTTAATAAAATTGTTTATTTCATAAATAACAGCATTATG
This sequence comes from Potos flavus, assembly GCA_028534135.1. Taxonomy (NCBI): domain Eukaryota; kingdom Metazoa; phylum Chordata; class Mammalia; order Carnivora; family Procyonidae; genus Potos; species Potos flavus. The sequence continues at coordinate 34,707,214 of CM052883.1, forward strand.
AAAATAAAAATCCCCAAACCTTTATCTTTAAAAAACTACATTTGCTTCACATTAGTAGGTTTAATAAAGATTTAGATAAAATTAAGATCAGGATGGGAGGGCTGAGTACTTATGACAGCAAATAACTTCTTTTATACTAATAATAGTATAGGTTTGGTGATATAACAAAGTAATGACTAAAGGCAGTAAATTATTATCAACCAAAATTATTATCACAAAAGTAGTAATCTCACATGGATGCATAGAAATTGGTATGACAAATATAATGCACAGATTTTTTCCAATTCTGTTTAAAATTCAACTTCATTAGTAAATCATAACGTATAAACTGGCTTGTTAGTTTTAATACCAAAAATTTCTTACAGCTTTTTACAATGAGATTTTACTCTTGAAATTGACTTGCTCCTCTGAAGAACATGGGCTTTGAAATTGCTGTATTGTGGATACAGCTGCATTTTCCCTTAGCCTGTATCAATAAAATAAAATGGACGTGATTTCCAAATTTTACTATAATTTACAGACATATACATGTGATAACATTATGATGATATGTATTTATATATGAAGTATAAAATCTATGATGCAGCTCAGGGACATTTTTTTGATCAGTTGTCCATCAGAAAAACAGAATTTTATAGATACACCATTTAAAGATGTTAGAAGGTCTTCTGCTGGAAATGGAAACTTTATCTAAGAAAACCCATTATCTAATCTTCACAGGTTATAGCAGACCATACTGTGTAAATCAAATCCATCCGTGGACACTTTGGTGTACATTTCTATACACTGCTTTTCCTCTATCCCCAGAGGTTCAACAAGATTCGGGGAAAGACAGTTATGATTGTTTTCAGTTACTGAAGAAAGCGGCTTTTATATTTACAGGGAGGATCAGAGAGGCATCATGTAACCTGGAGAGCTCCCTTGGCTCCAGGTTTTAAGTCGTTGGGGTGTGTTTGTTCTTTTGTTTGTCTTTCAGGGCTGCATGGAACAGCTTGACCATCATGTTCAGCTTTGATGCCTGTGGGAGGGATAGGTTAGATATAAAACACAGTACAGAGGAAGACAGATGCTTGCTGCATTTGTATTGAAAAGTTTAGAGGAAAAATGTTAAAAGCATTTGGGTCCACTAAATTGAAACAAACAAACAAATGAACAAACAAAAGTACTTTTAAATTGCAGGTCAAACTATCAGTGGTTCCTCTTTTTTAATTAGAACATATGCTATAGAAAACGGCCTTAGTATTTCAGATTTTGCTTTGCAATACCATTTTTTTGTGTGGGCTTGAAATCAGACCAAGAATTTACCATGTCTGAAGCTTAAAGTGTGTGCTGATTTTGAAGATTGTACCAAAGCCCTATGGCAAGAAATAAACAGTAGTATATCTAACTATTGTTAGACATTAGTTAATGTTATTATCCAGTTGATCTTTGACCGGATCTTTCACTTTCACTTTCTTTTTTTCACCCTACTCTTCTCCCTTTGTGGTAGGTCATCGAAACTTAACTAATTCTATTTAAGGTCTCACTACTAAAAATGTAGTCCACCCATGGACCAGAAACATCTGCATTACCTGGAAGCTTGTTTGAAATGCAGAATCCCCATTCCTACTGAACCAGAATCTGCATTTCAGCAGGATTTCCAGGTGATCTGAATGCATATTAAAGTTTGAGAAGCAATATTTTAATGCGTACATTATATCGCAATAGACATTTCCTAATCCCATATAAAGTTTTGATTCCTGAAACGAAGAAATTATGCTTTTCTATTATGAAAAATCATCAAGATATGAATTTTTAACTTCACTGTTACTCAACATACTCAAAGGTTGTCAACATAAATTATTTTAATATTATACTTATCTGTCAGGATCCAGATTGTTAACTATATGCTTTCAGGATTCAAGAGGGAGTGTGAATTCTCTCTTTCCAACAGCAGATTATTTTATATCTATTGGTACCTTAATTATGTTTTTATACACTAGAACAAGTTTTAGCTCTTGAAACACTTATTAAAAATATTTCCAACTAGTTAAAGAATATCAAAGGTAGAGTGTACCCATGATACTAAGAAGTTTTTCCAGAAGATTTGAGATTTGTGGTCTCAGTGTCATGTCTTTGAAAAGCCTTGAAAACAGGAGATTAAATATCTGAGCGAATTAAATATTTCAAATGATTGATTTTGGATTATTAACTGCAGCTTGTTAGCCTCGTGTATAAAGATTTCTTGGCCTATTGATGAAGTACATTGTTTTAATGTATACTTATGTCATATATTGCAATCACTTATACCATATGTTACGTATTTATATATTAATATATTTTGCATGGATAGCTATAATCCTGATTTATGACATCACATCTGTCCTCTCACACGCAAGATATGAACTTTGAACCTATATACATCCTCTTCTCTTGGTTCCAATTTTAGCCATCTTATAAAATTTAATTGAACAATACTTCCTCCTGTCATTTTTAGCTAATTTTTTTAGTTTGAAGTCATTTACACATTCAACTACTTTTAATCTCTGAAAACAGTTTGGAAAGGAATACCATTTTAACTTGTTTATCAAACACCTCATCATTTTTTGTAAAGCATAATGCACTTAATAAACATTTCAGTTTAACAAATCATTTACTTCTTTCTGGGCCATACGTCTTCAACTAGAAATCAGAGATATGTTGGATTCTCAGAATACAACATGAAATTGCATAGATATTTTCAGAATGTCATAAAGGTCTTTTTAAAAACCTATTCTGTGTATTACATAAAGTAATACATAGTTCTGTATTTTTTAGAAGCTTAATTACAAGTAGCTACTAATTATGACACTAGCTAAACATTAATGTAGTTTATTTAATTATGTGCAAAGTAAAAAATTTAATTTTAAGTTGTTATTTTACATTTTTCATATAGAGGTTGGTGATAGATTTCACTATTCTCCACTAAACATATAAAATACACAAAATTAGGCGATGAGGTGGGGTGCCTGGGTGGCTCAGACGTTAAACCTCTGCTTTTGGCTCAGGTCATTATCTAAGGGTCCTGGGATCGAGCCCCTGCATTGGGCTCCCTGCTCAGCTGAGCCTGCTTCCCCCTCTCCCACTCCCCCTGCTTGTATTCCCTCTCTTGCCGTCTCTTTCTCTGTCAAATAAATAAATAAATAAAATCTTTTAAAAATTAGGCAATGAGAGTAGAAATCTATATGGTAGGAATATCATTAAAAAAAAGTCACATAAATTGTCCTTGGTGGTGGTAGTAGTGGTGTTTCCTTACTCTGTGTGTGTGTGTGTGTGTGTGTGTGTGTGTGTGTAGTTATGGTAAGGACACTTAACATGAGATCTACTCTCTTACTGTGCATTTTTAAGTGCCAACTACTTTGTGTTGTGTTCTTTTTAAAATACAAATTACAAACAATACATTTATTTTTGTTGACAGTCTCTCTAATAAATCAAGAAATTAGTATAACATTCATTTACTGCCCTCAAGGACATTGGTAGGTACAGGAGATAGAGGAAAATGAGTGGGCAAATAATTATCGTAAAAGGTAGTATATGACGATGCCATAAGGGAAGTCTTGATTATGTCAAATGGACATTCTGTGGAAGGAGTTATTGCAGTCAGCTGAGAAGACCAAAAAGAAATGCATTAGGATGAGGTTTGAAAGATGAATCACCTTTTGACAGGTCAGGAAAGGTCACCCTAAATGAATGGAAAATAGTGAAAAACTGTTCTGTTTGTACAATTCATGGTTTTATTTGCCAAGGTAATAAAAATACTTTCCCTGATAACACAAGGCATGAATTTTACGGGGTAGAGTTGTCACTTACAATTTACGAACACCCCTCACCCTGCCCATGCCTTAGTTTTAAAATCCTGTACCTCCACAAATTCAGAGATCTAAATGGGGATCAAATTAGATTATCAAATGGACAAAAGGCATAATTTGTTCAGAATTAGCATAGAATCCATTGCATGAAAAGGACCTTGACCTCTTTCTCCATTATAGCCTTCATCTTCACATTTTTTGCTGTTAAAGAAGCTATGTGATTTTTTATTTCGTTTGTTCCCTATGTCACGTGATAATATGTTCAGACACCAAACACCTGAAAGAAACTTTATCATGCATTTCCACTGATCAGGTGGTTGTGAAGTACCAGCTAAAGAAAGAGACACTGTTCTCTTTTTCACTTGAGCATGCAACATAGACAGTTTAGCTACACACGCAAATTACATGTTTTAGAAAGAGGTAAACACAGCTCTGGGGCACGAGTTTTCTCACTAACACTAGGCATTTAAGTGAGAAAATTATCCACGCATCGTAGAATGATTTGCAAATATACACGAAAAGATACTACAGATCTATATCTTCCATCTTAATTTTAACCACTTAAACAATGTTGTTATTTTGTATGTTTACTCAAATTATTATTTTAAAATGTAATAATAACCTTCATTATGATATTAAAATTAGTCAACCTGCTTAGACAATTTCTCTTTTACCTCAAACTCAGTCATAACTTTTTTTTTCTTTTTGGCTTTTGAAAAATAAAATATATAATGTATGGGAAATTTTGTAATTAAAAGTGATTGCCTTTATCCTCTGAGGCACCCTGCTTTAACAATATCCCAAAGACTTAAGAGAAACATAATAAAAATAGTAACTAAGATATTTGGAGTAATGTTTGGATTCTAAAAAAAAAGGAAGAAAGAAAAAGAAAGAAAGAAAGAAAGAAAAAGAAAGAAAGAAAGAAAGAAAGAAAAAGAAGAAGAAAACAGGCTGTGGATGCATCTTGTTCATAGCAAGCTTTTTCAAAAATATATTTACCTACATGGCCCAAAATTCCACCTGATATGCTAACTTTGTATTTTTTTCTTAGTGTTAGGAATTTAGGCTTAGAGTCCATAGAACTGGATTTCATTCCTGCCAATTGCTTGCTCTCTGGTTTTAGGCAAAATTTTAGCCCCCCTAATACTTTCTGAAATGCATTGCAGTAAAGTTCAAATGTACTTAAAAGAGCTAGGGACTCAATACATAGTAATTATTTTTATTATCGTTGATATCGGCTATGGTAGTAGTAACAACAGTTGTAGTGATCATTCAAATCTGTAGATAAATTAATTGAATCCAGTTCAACATCTAGCTAAGAAAGCTGCACTGAGGAAGTAGAGACATTCTTTTCGTTCATTTTACTTTTTCAAGAGATTGAAAGGAGAGGCACTTTAGAATTTAGATCCTTCCTGCCATGGCACCTACCAAATATTCTACAGAAGTTGGGGGTAGTGGTGAGGAGCTTAGGTATGAGAAGAACACTCGAGGACAGGGTGCTTCAAAATAAATTTTCTCAATTTCCTAACTTCTCCAGGAAGGACTAGTAAACACTTTATTTGACTTTCTTCAACCAATGTTTCCTTAGTCTGAATGGTGAAAACTTCCTCTCCTCATATTGAGGGATGCTGACAAGTTGAGGAGTAGGCAGAGATCAGTTCATCTCAGGCCAAACAGCAAAGACTGAGATTGTATTCTGAGTGGGAAGAAGAGTGATTGGACATTTTCAGCAGAGGGATAGCTTGATCTGACCTATGATTAAAAAAAAAAAATCGTTCCAATTACTATGCGAGAATTGACGTTAGTGGGTAAAGAATGAAAAAAAAAGCTAGAGATAATGATAGCTTGGACCTGGCTACACAGCCAAGGAGATGGTAAAGAATGGCAAGATTTGGGATATTTACTACCTAGACAGTAGAGCTGATATGACATGTTGACAGATTAAATATAGAGGTTGGAGAAAAGAGATGATTTGTGTCTAACCTCTTGATTCCTTGGTTGTTGGCCTAAATGAAAGAGGGAATGGGGAATCCTGGCTGGCGTAGAATGAGGATGGAAACTGTTTTCCAGTCCTGTTTTAGTTAGAAGAAGTTTAAGATGCCTATTTGACATCTAAATATCAATATCAGGGAGATAGTTTAATTAATGGGTCCTGAGAGGGAGGGCGGCTGTATCTGGAGATATGTATTGAGAATTCGTCATTGTGTAGTTTAATGCCCTGAAATCTAGGTAGAATCTGGGAGAAGAGATTCAAGGGCAGGGCCCTGAGACATGCCCACATTCAGAAGTGGGAGGAGAGGAGCCACCAAAGTACACAGAGAACAAGGTGAGGGGCAAATTGAAGACAGTGGTGTCCTAGAAACTGAGAACTGAAAGTGTATCTGGAGAAGAGGGTAATTAACTGGTAAAATTCTGCTAAGGGTGCATGAGTGCATTAAAAGACAGAATGGATCATTGGAGGAGAGGTGGTGACCTTGAGACGAATGGTTCTAGAACCTGTTTCGTTGCAGTTTTTTCATGTCTTGCAGTTTCAGTCAGTTCCCTTTGAAGACTTTAAAAGAAATGGCTCGGTTACAGTATCCCTCCATTTCTCCAGGATTAACCCGCATTATTCTGATTCTACACGCACTTAGAGAGCTGACACACACAGTTACTCTCACCATTTTTAGGGTATTCACGTGGAATGTTTATACTGCCTCTGTTAAACTTTTACCTATGAAAATTCAAATGCCGTCCCGTCTTAACGAGTTCAGTTATCTTAGCCACCAAATGCTTTCCAGTTGTTTTCATATTCATTTTACAAACATTTTCTGAGAAATGCTCTGTATCCTTTTTCTACCATTTCCTCTCTATTCTCTCTCTCTCAAACCTCTTGGATACGAATTTCCTCTACAGCTCTCCTGAAATTGCTCTGCTTAATGACACCAATGATTTCTTAAACTCTGAAACCAGTGGCTTTTTATGATTGTTCTCTCTATGCAGCTACTTTAAGTAGGAAGTTGAAAAAAAATTATTTGTACTATTTGCAAGTTTGATTTACCATGACTTAAATTTCAATAATAAATCCCCAGGAACTCCGTTTTGACTTTAGCTTTTCACAGACCTTAGTTCGAAAGCCACTGATCTAGAAAACAAGCATTATGCTAATGTCTTTTACAGAGGACAACACCTAAGGTAAAGGCCAAGCTGATTGTCTCTGGGTTCCTACACATCTCCCACGGTTAAATTCCACATTAATTTGAAATTGATTTTTAGTAATTAAAATCACAGTTATATTAGCCTCTTGACACAAATTTAAAATGAAGAGCTTTAACTTTATAAACGATAATGCTTATTGCAGTTGATGGTACTAAAAGGTAACAATACAACTCTGTAAACACATTTGGAGTTGGTATCCCTGAACATGAGCCAGCATCATAATCTGCTTATCAGTGAGAAATGTTCAGGGAGTGTGAAATTCAACAAGACAAGCCAAAGAAAATTAATTCAGACTTGCCTTAGAAATGCCAATTGACCTAATCTTCTCAATCTATTAATTCTGAAGGTAGAAGGAGCAATAGATGGAAAAGCCTAGGGGGTAATCATAATGACACAAGATCTAGGAGCAGCTCACAGAGTCAGCCCTGCTCCTGAAGACCAACCAGGGAATTCTGAATAGTTATTTTAAATGCGCATAGGCCATTCAGAGTCTTATAGGTCAAAAGCAAAATCCAAAAATCAATAACAAAAAGTGAATTAGGAAACTTGAAGACATAAATAATGTGATGGAGTTGATTTAATACAAGTGACTCTCAGAGTTGAAGGCATCCTGTAATAATAGCGGTGAGCCCTGCAGAAACCCAACAGTGAGCTCGATAGTGAGCTTCACGAGCAGATTCGTAGATAATAATTTGTATCATAATACTTATAAAATGGCATAACTGTATCATAATACTTATAAAATGGCACAACTGTAAAAAAAAAAAATTCCTGCAAAGTAGTGCCAGTTACATAGCATGCAGAGTGTGGTTGTGAGTTAGTAGGTTTCACACTCTGTAGCCTGTCCATCCTTTAATTTTCCACTACAAATAATAAAGCAGAAAGCATCTGTAATTAAGAGATGAAATTGATCTTTGAGGAAATATTATAGATTGTTAAAAAGCATCTTGATATATCATACTTAAGTCAAATATTCATTACCTATTTCATCTAACCTCCAAGGAATCAAGTTTTGTTAGAAGAATTTCAAAGAAATCATATCAATGGGTTGTTTGGAAATTTAGAAAAAATTCTATTCAAGGTGTCTAATTGGCCATAACTACACGCACTGATAGATATATTTTGGTTTGGAGTTTTCTTGGGTGCCTGAAATATAGACCATGGATTTCTTAGCAAACCATAGTGTTAAGTCTGTATCGCAATCAATATTTGCTTTCCTGTTCTATTTCTCTTTTCCCTTCCCCTTAACCTTGACTTTGAAATAGATTTTAAAAAGATGATAGAAACAGATTCCCAGGAGAAGTAATGAGAGCACATCTAAGAAACTGGGAAGAAATGTTAAAGCCTAGCTTAATTTTTTATCATTTTTCTCCAAAATAACAATTCTTGGTTAAAGAAGATCTATGAAATATTTGCTTCATAAATGATGACCTCAAAACAAATTCTGGTGTTTTTTAGCTTTATTTCTAATAGAGTATGATAGGCGTAAAAACTAGATTTAATACCAGTAATTATTATAATTATTATAAATTAAATAAACAGCAGTTAACACTAGAAATCTGTTTTTGCTTAACTTGGTTTGTTGGGATGTAGTCCCTGTAGTTTTGCTTTGACCTATAACCTAGTTACTTTAATGACCTACTTGATCATCAGCAGTCATGCACTGAACAGGCTTCGTTGCATGGCCTGTGGCTAGATTGCCATGGGTCTATCACAGCCACTGCCTTAAGCCTCAGCGATCCTCTTACAAGGACTACTCGTGCAGATATTTAAATAAAGAAAATAAAATTTCTATATGGACTTTTGTGTCTGACAAGTTTGAGTGAGTGCTGCCTCTGACAGTTACTATGGGCATTAGGCAATCATTGTTTGCCTCTGTTTTCTTTTCTATAGCATAGGGATTTTATTACCTCACTCACAGTAATTAAAGAATGCAAACTCGGTACAGGGCCTGGGATGTAGTAATACGTCCCTTTATGTCTTCACTACTCAACAGTGTTTTTTGTGCATTACTGTGTACCACAACTCTGTTTAATTGGGGATATGGGCCTAAGTGCACAAGCTTATATTTAAAGTCTCTGTCCTTGTGGACTTCAGAGTAGAACTGGGAAAATTAAGCAAACCTTTGCACTGTGCTCTTTGTGGTCAGTATAGAGTACCAGTAGGTTTTATAACCAGGGAATCTGTTTGTCACTCTATTGGAGCTCAGGAAAGTCTTTCTCTGTCATGGGATTGTTTTGAAAAATTTAAAAATGAAATTATTTGTATAAATATTTATTCAGTATCTAGCATAAAATAAGTACATGCAAATGTTACCTGTCATTAACATGTTTAAGATGGACCTAAGTGGCAAAGACAGAGGGGTGGCTGATTCAGGAAGATGCAACGGCAAGCATAGAGACCTGGAGTGAATGGGACTGGCACTTAGAGGAGCTGGGGGAAAAAAAAAGGCTACTGCACACGGTAACAAGTTCAGACTAAAAGGGATGGAGTATTCAAGGCTAGAGTCATGAAAAGGCCAATGATAAACTAAGTGAAGAAGTGTAGACATTAAACTGTAGTGGAAATTTATCCAAAGTTTTTAATATGGAGAATTGACATAATCAAATATAGACAAAGCAATGGTAAGGAACAGTTACTGAATATTACAATGAATGGTGATTGCATGCCAAATATATCATTTAATCCTCCCAATATAAGATTCATTACCCTTATTTTACAACTAAAGAGGTTGAAACATAATGAAATAAGTTATTTGCTCAAGATCACACAACGACGCTGGTGAACACGGAATTCTAACCTATTTTAGTGTTGCTTTTAACTTCTATGATACATTTTTTCCCATCATCATCTCTTTCCATGTACAGAGAGGTAAGACAGGAGTTGGCAGCAGTAAGAATTGAGGAAATAGTGTCATGTTGGACTAAGAGAGTAGGAGCAAATAAGAGGAAAGGACAGGCTTGAGAGATAGAGTCAACAGCGTTTGATACCTGCGTGTTTATACGGTGTTTGAATGAGAAAGAGGATTCAAAGATGAGCTACAGATCTGGTTTTGGCATTGGGTGGGTATTGCTTCCATTGAGTGAACTAGGGAAAACATGAAGAGGACTGGTTTTAGGAGCGGAGGTTAAACATCCTGGGTTCACTTTTGGACATGCTGAGGTTGAGACATCTTGGACACATCCAAGTTGAAGGTCCAGTGGAATAAAGTATGTCTTCCTGTCTGTAGGCTGGTATTTGAGGACCATCACTAGTAAAAGGTAACAAACAGTAGCTGAAGTCTTGCTTTACAAGAGGTTGTAAGAGAGAAGAGGACAAAGGGAGGAAACATCCACACAGGGGATAAACACCAATACTTAAGGGTTATACACAGAGACGAGATTGTGGAGTTGTGTTTTCAGACACAGACAGAGGTATGGAGTGTGTGGGGGGGAGGGCCAAAGGTCAACAAAAGGAAAGAGGGTCAAGGTGTCAAATGCTGCCAAGATACTAAATAAGATAAGGCCTGGGAAATCACTGTGTTGGGTGTAAGAACTCCTGTGAGAAATTTTGGCATAGTGGTAAATTCCAGATGGCAGTCAGGCAGTTGAGCAGCAAGTGGTGGTGACAAAATGGACAGTGAATGGAGATAATTTTTTGTTTGAGAAGTTTGATTCTAAAGAGTGGAGAAAATACAGAAGTTTGGAGCAGCGACAGGTGGCAGAAGATTTTATTTAAAGACAGAAAGTGTTAATTATTTAATAACAATAAATGATAGATACTCTCAATTTTAATTTAAAAAAGCAAACCTAGGTTTTGAAAGTAGTTTCAATATCTGAAACTTTTATGACTTATAAGTAATAAATCATAATAATTCAAAGGAGTAATAAAATCATACAGCAATAATAAAGGCATTTAATCAAATGCTTACTATGTACTAGACACAATATTCCATATTAATGATAGACTTTAATTCTTACACTGGCCTATTAAGAATGTGTGACTCTTGTTCCCGTTTTTAGAAATGGAAACATTATGGCAATGAGAAATTATAGTTAATAGCTCAAAAATTGCACTGTCTTTCCAATAGCAAAAAGGCATACCATATTTTTCTTTAATATTTTTTGTAATAGGATCATAGGAATAAGGTCTTATGAGGGTAGAAAAAAGTATCCTTGCATGCTCTCAAAAAGGGAATGCCTACGTCAGTGCAAAAAAAAAAAAAAAAAAAGTCCCACGAACGAACCAGGTATGTAGTAGAAGAGAAAAAGCTAGATAAATGATAAAAATAATCTATTCTTTCTTAATGTTGTATTATATATATATATTCATTTTTGCTTAGTCTAAAAATGTAGTGCAGGAATAAGTGAAGCCGGATAGCACTGTCAGTTGAAGCCTCTCTAATAGAGACTTTTATTTTTGCTTTTTGTTTTTATTTCTGGAAACCATTCAGGAGACTCTTTAACAATAGTGCTTTGATAGTAGAGTGATTTTAGTCAAAAACTTTAACATTGAACGGAAAGTGCCTTTTAGTTGAAGAGAAAATAAATGAAGAGAGTGGGGCAAGATGCATGTGCAAAGATCTAGGCAGATCATCTGGTTAAGCATTGGGGACTGAACCTGAAAAGATTTACGGGACCCTGAGCAATTTGCTTTAGGCTGGTAATAATTGCAACGCTGCTTCCTCCCCACTTCCCTTATTCACTTGCTCTGCATCGCCGCTCTTTTTGAGTTCATCCATCTTAATGAAATATCCATCTTCTGTCTTTCTTTATTGCTTTACATTTTAGACCTTATAAGGGATTGAGAGTTGTTTTCTCAGCTGGACTCACTAGCTAGAGGCCAACTTTCCTTCCAAGTAAGACTCCATGCAATTTCCCCCATTAGGCATTTGTTTCATTGTCTACATGAGAGCAATAAAAGTTATCAGCTAGCTCAATCAAACACATCAGCTGGAAATGTCTTCTCGCTGTGAATGAACAGATCAGTTTAAAAAATTAAAAAAAAAAAAAAGGTTTCCCTGGATTTTGTTGTTAGAACAGTACGAATGTATTGTTTGAATATTAGACGTGGTTTCTATGTCTACATATTTGGGCATTTCTAAAATCTGGTGCTGGCATTTTAAAGTAAGTACTATCATAATTTGCTTTATAATTAGTTGAGATGTGGGACTGGAGGTGTAACTTTTAGGTGAGTTTTGAGAGTTATAGAAATAAGTACTTTATTCTATCTGTAACGAATTTGAAAAAATAACCCCTCTCCAGCAACAATTAAGTTTCCATTCTCACTTATAATAAGGGAAAATATATTTATGAGACCTTTTTCACTTACCTAGGATGTTCCCTGAGCTTTGAATGGGAGGATTGTTGGTGTGGGTGGTAGCAAGTGAGGGCTTAAAGGAAATAGTTGTGGAAGCAGGAAGCTGGGTTTCACTGGAAGCAACCATTCGTGTGTTTGTGTGTGAGTGTAAAAGAGATTTTATTTTCACACAAAAAAGTATTCTTGTTATTTTAATGAGTGTTTTATCTTGCAGATTCTATGGTCTATGGAATATTAAATAAATATTTTTATTTATTTTTTAAATAAAAATAAATTTTTATTTAAATAAATAAATAAATTTTTATTTAAATAAATAAAATTTTTTTTAAATAAAAATTTATATGTTTTTTTTTTTTTTATTTCCATTTTATACCTTGTTTGTTCCAGGCCCAGCACACGGTAGTCTCACGAATACTTAGGGTAGTTTATATGTGAGAGTTCACATCAGATAGCTTACATATCAAGATAATTTTTTATAATGAATCTTGGGTTGTGGTAGGTAGAAACCAACCAAGACTCCTTTATTTCTGGGATTGTGAAAATTACTTGTCTATGATAGTAATAATTACTCTTCAACATTAAAAAGCTAGTTTCTCTGAAGAATATCATAAATGTCTCAGGCTTAAGCACCATACTGTCCAAGCTTAGAGGATCATTAAAGGCATATTTGTCAAATAACAAGGGATGTTTACTTCTGCTCATATCTGGATATATCATGCAAAAATGTTCAAAAGCAAATGCCCAGGGCACCTGGGTGGCTCAGTGGGTTAAGTGCCTGCCTTCTGCTCAGGTCATGATCCCCGTGTCCTGGGACAGAGTCCCACACTGGATTCCCTGCTTCTCTGTGTCCCTCTGCTCGTGCTCTCTATCAAATAAATAAATAAAATCTTAAAAAAAAAAAAAAGGCAAACTTCCACTCAACCTTTTGATAAGTGGAAATGCTTCTTTATAAAAAAGAGCATTTAACTTTATTTAGATCAAAGTTAATGAATAAGTATTTTTCTGATATAAGAGATGCTTAATTTGTTTTCAAATGTATAGTAACTTATAACACATAAATTTTACATTAACACAAGATAAATAAATGAAAGACCAGTTCAAGATGGAAATAAGAAATCTAGGACAGACACATCAGCCTTACATTTAATGCTGTGGGATCTTCCTTACACAGATCCAGCCCATCTTACCTTCTGCTTACCTGAAGGAATGTAGCTTTAGCTATTAATTCAATGAACAGATAAATTTAGTATTAACAATTTTATAATCCATAATAAAAGGGCCATCATAGCTGCGCTTTCTGTAGATAGGACCACCATAATAAACAATACATTTCTTTCCTTCTTCCATACCTTTAATGTATGCATGTATGTATGTACGTATGTATGTATGTATTATCTACTATCTGTAGTCAGTGGTATATTCCAAAATTAATATTTTATGTACAAGTACACAAGAATAAGTGGTATGTATATTTGGAGTGTGTGAAAGAGATATTTAATTTTCCTACAAATAAATATTCTTGTAAATCAATGTTTTGTCATGTAGACCATATGGTCTGTGGGATATTAAAGATGCTTTTTTCTCTCCACTTTAAAATAGAAAATAATATGAATAAATTACTTATAAACTTTAATGTCTATAAATTATATGGATTATTAACCTTTTGTCCCCTTTTAATGGATAGTTTCATTTGACAAGGAAAACCTGTCATCTAAGTTGTTGGGATAAAGTTAGCTTTTCTTTCTGTACAAAGTGATTTTTTTTAAAAGCACAAATAATTGATGCATACTACTCTACAGATCAAGTCTCTTTGGAGGAAGTTTATGGTTTGATAAGAGGGTGGTGGGGTTCTTTTTTATTTTTGTCTTATAGCTGGAGGCATAAAACAGCATTTTCTGCCTGTAAAGAGTACTTAGAATTCGAAATTCAAAACATATTGAGGCGCATACACTTCCTGCTGCCTTCCTAACCTATTTTCCAGGGTCATTTTCTTTCAAGTGCAGTTAAATCTTTTCTCTGTCGAACTGAAGTATGTACCAGAGGCTCTTGGGATTTGAGTTCACCATTCCAGACTTTTATCTAGAGCAGGTAGCCTAAGTGAATTTTCCATCTTGTGAAACTCCTGCAGTGAGGCCACAGAGGGGAAAATGGAGCTAAGTACTGACAGATGTGCCACCAGGCCCCAGATTGTGAATCAGGGTTGCAGTTGGAAAAATATATATATAATTTGCTGATCTTACAGGATATATCTTTCAAAGGGCTAAGCTTTTCACCCTTACATTTTCTGCTTTAATATTTTTCACTGGAAGGTTGATTTAGTGCCTACACTGCTCAGGTGACATAGTTCTCCACCCTCCACTCCTTCCCCCAGTTGTTTTCATAAAGTAAATTGCAAATTCTGTTTATTCAAGAAGAGCACTATGAGGGGCACGGGGACCAAAAAAACCCTTCATGTGGATAACTTTCAGGGCTCCCAAACCCTGCTCCAACTTTTTGGTCTGTCTGTATAAGGTAACCACAGTGATCTAAAATTCCTTCTCTTTGATTCTTTCTTAAGGATGTTATTATTATTCTTATTTTGAGTTTTCCGAGCTGTAAGAAACAGAGTTTCAGAGAGTCGAGTGACTCTTTGCTATTTAGATTTTAGCTGCTGTGGCTACAAAGTTTCTGCTTGAGGTCTAAATACAGCCCATAGATTTATTTTATTTGGTCTTGCAAGTGTTCTACATTTGCATTAGCTGCCAATATTTAAGAATTAAGAAACATTAGCTTTCCTTGAATGCTTGCAAGAACCAGCAACACCACTCTACTCTTGAATGGCCACAAAACCCTTCAAGAATTGATCCCCAGCTACCACTTTAGAAAGCACAGGCTGCCTCAGATTTGTGGGTCCTATGCTGTCTATTATTCCCTCCATTTGAGGCCACAGCCCTGTTGCCATTTTTCTCTTTCTCTCCATTTTAGCTTCACTTATTTACTTTAACTGCCTGTTCATTGAAGTCATTTGAGTTTTCTGCTCATTCTACAGGGAGGGCAATAATGTTACAAATTTTCTATCAACTCTTATGAATTAGTGTGTGCTGGGAGAGATGTATTAAGAATAATTCTGGGGCTCTGGCCTAGCAGCAAAATATGCTTTCCAGAATTATACTACCTGCCAGGGGAAGCCAGGAGAGCAATCACATCAGACAAAGCTGACACACATTTGAGATGAAGGGTTGCCTGAAATTGTTCCATTACAGCAACTGGAAGAGAGACTGGTGCTTACTGAACATTTTACTTCAGACAGATGAACACATAGTCACAGATCTTGGCTGCATAATAATCTTGTTAGGCCCAGTTTATAGATAAGAAGCTAAAGTCCAAGGTCTCATCTGATGTGATAAAACCAGTAAGTGGTAGTCTTAAGTTTTGAATGTATATCTCTGTTTATTACATTGTACTCCCTAAGTGCTTTGAAAAGTTTAACTTTTTTTTTTTTTTTTTTTTTTTACAGCAGCCAATGAAACCCACATACCTGTAAGCAGAGAATTAGATGTAAGAGTAAGGCTTTTTAGAGAAATCAATTCCACTGCTCTCATTTATTGAGGGCTTATGATGCATCCATCATGCCGCTAGGTACTTTATAAAGGTTATCTCATTTACCTCTACAATTCCTCCGTTTGTAGGAAAGTATAATCATTACTTTACAGGAGAGGAAACGTAGGTTCAGTGGCCTCAGGCAATATATCTAAGATCACAAAACTAATAAGTCACTGAGGCAGGATTTATATCCTGAGGGATAATTTCTTCAATGCCTAGTTTCTATGCACTATACCATTAAAGGTCTTTGTTGAAATGTATAATAAAATGAGGATATAACTACATTACCAAAGATAAATCACTGCCATCACAGTTTTGCCCATGTCTGGTTCTTGAGACTTTGGATGAGATCATAAGTAGCTCAGTATCTTGGTTCAAGTCTTTCAGTTTCACTTCTGACAAAAAGAGGATAAGTATGTCAACTTGATACAGGATTGAATGAATAAAGTTGAGTTTTAATGATTGATGACAATCTAGTACCCACAAAGTCTTCTGTTACGAATGAGAATAGAACCTCAAGACATACCCTGAGCTAGAAAAATCAACTGTTACCCTCATTTTAAAGTTTTACCCCAATTTATAAGTATTTATGCTAGCCTTTACTTAATGTAGATGCCCTATCTTCACTTTTATCTTTTAAATGTTATTTGGGCTGAAGTGCATACAGATAATTAAAAAAATCATTCCCTGTAGAAAAATTTACTTGGCAAAATTAAAAATGACAAAAATTGCTCATTAAGGGTGCCTGGGTGGCTCAGTCATTAAGCGTCTGCCTTCGGCTCAGTTCATGATCCCAGGGTCCTGGGATTGAGACCCACATTGGGCTCCCTGCTTGGCGGGAAGCCTGCTTTCCCTCTCCCACTTCCCCTGTGTTCCTGCTCTCACTGTCTTTCTCTCTGTCAAATAAATAAATAAATAAAATCTTTTAAAAAAATAGCTCATTAAGGATATGGAACCAGTTCAGAGTAAATGGATTTGGGTATGCTATATTTAATGTAGGAGAGATAAGTTGCTTGGACCAAGAGTTGTCAAACTTTATGACATCACTCCTTGATAGCTCCAGGGATATGGTGGCCATATTTCTCCCTCACTCATGATTACATATGACTTTTAAATTATCTCCCTGGTTCTCATTTCTTATGTCTGGTAAGTATATTCCAATATGCATCCCCATTGTTATTATAACGTTCTAATGTTAGACTGCAAAAGTTTGATTCTTAAGGGAGGCCCTCTTATAGAGTTTCCTTTACTATCTCAAGTCAAAATGGTATTACTCACTTTAGACTTCTTTTTGTCCTTCTGGACAGCCACTCTCCATATTTGGTATAGAAATAATCTGTTTACCATAGATTTTACTCAGTTTTAAAGTAACTTTTAGCAAATGTTTTTTGAAAACACTTATGTGAATTGTAGTCTTCTGTGTTAGGAATATAATCATGATCTCCCTTCGCAAGCAAATAGTTATTATCTAGAGCAGTGTTATATGTGTTGCCATTTCTTTCCATGGACACTGGGATACATGATTATATAAGTTTTAAACTTTCTCAATGAAGCATTAAATTCAAATATGAATACCAGAAAACTTTGCAAAAGAATGTAAATAAAAGTAACCTGATACTTTTATAATACCATAGCACAGATACCTCTGAATAACCTGAAACAATTCTCATCCTTAAAGAATGTAGCATCTAGAATGAGAGACCAGCCTATAGATAGGTGATACTATCTAATAAATGATATAAAAGAGGAACAGGATGATAACAGGATGCCCTACAAGCATGTAGTGGTGCACCTAATCTAATTCCTGAGATCTGGGGAGCTGCGTGTGTTGCTAGCATTATAATTCGACATAATGAGACACAGGAGAAAAAGAAGCAGAGACTCGTGTGAGATGTTTGGCAATGAGCTAATTGGACAAAAATATATAGAGAGGAAAATAAGGGCTAAAAAGATTAATTTACTTGTTCAAGAGCACTTACATGGTTAATAGAAGTTTTTGTTAATCATAAAAAATGTCATTTTATATATCTTGTTAGGAAAATACATAGATACTTTGTTGTTGTTTTTCAGTAGCATCCAGTTGCTGAGATTCTGTGAGTTGACATTGACATGACAGTTTCAACAGTTACAGGATAAGTCTAAAGTATCATTTAACTTACAAAATAATCTTAGTCCATTTAGAGCTTTTTGGTGACAATAATTAAAAAATGAACGCTTCACAATCTGCTATAAGCTTCTATTTTAAAGAAGCCAAAAGAAGTGTAAACAGCAATAATGTTATGAGTAAAATCTGTCAGAGCTTTCCTTAACAACAGCAAAAACAACAAAATGGAAGGACTTTTCTATAGTAGAGCATTGGAACACATCGGTGTGTAAGTTTTTAATTTTCTTAATGAAGCAAATATTTAAATACAAATATCACAATGAGCATTGCAATATATATCTATATCTATATCTATATCTATATATATCTAATTTGATCTGATTATTTTAGAATGTTATAGCTTTGGTTTCCTTAAAATGTGAATTTTCAATAGTTGCATAGTTTTTGCCTCATATTTACATTCTTGGTTTTTATGTCAAATGCAATAATCTGTGTGAAAATGTAACTGTGGTCTTCATTTATAAACAAGCATTGATTTTCTACAATGACTCTGATGACGGCCAATGTCAACATATGAATAGAATAATATCTATATGCTCGAGTTTGCAATATCTTGTGAATGTGTGTGAGGAGTAGGGAAGAATAGATAAAACATATATTAATAAGTGCTTGTTCAAAGAACATTTATATTTATTTATTTTAAAGATTTATTTATTTGAGAGAGAGAGAGAAAGACAGCACAAGTGGGAGGGGCGGAGGGAGAGAAGAGAGAATCTCAAGCAGACTCCCTGCTGAGCACAGAGCCCAACGTGAGACTCAATCTCATGACTCTGAGATCATAACCTGAGCCAAAACTAAGAGTCAGATGCTCAACTGACTGTGCACCTCCACAAACATTTGTTAAACATCTACTGGAACTAGTGCTCATCTTCAGAAATACTAAAATGATCCAGACTTACTGATGGAAGTTGCTCTAAGAGTCATTTTCAAAAGTGTTGTATAGATTCAGGGGAAGCTGAGCTCATTCAAGTTAGAGATAACAAAAGTTTAAGATTGAGGTAGCATTTTATATGAATCTTGAATAATGGTTGACCACTGGTAGTCTTTTTTAAAATTTTTCTTCTGTGTTTAACATTCATTTTTATAGCCACTGAAGACCTTTTTAGTATTCTTGGTATAGATCTGTTTCTCTCCTCATATTTCCTCTTCTTCCCTGTTTATTTCCCCATGGTTATGAACATTCTGTATCAGCCTTTTGAATCAATGTTCTTGAACTATAGCAATATAAGATGGTGATATGATGCCAAGGCTTAGCTGAGAGATTATATATTGAAATCATTTTCAAATCAGATATTTTACATTAGAAGAAGGCTGCAAGAATAAAGGTTTTGTCACAACTTGTCAAAAATGTGAATACAGATTGCCACCTGCTTTGGATAACAAGTGATTTTCTAGAGAAGTTGTCTACAACATGGTTGCCTTTATCAGTATGTTTTCTTCTCTCCCGGCATTGTATTTGTCATTTTTAATATGAGCTTTTGTTATCTATTGCTGTAAAGCAAATAATTTGTTTCTGCATGAAATAGTAAGGATGTTACCTCAAGTTCCTGGAAACAGCTCTGCCTTCTTTTATTTTTCCTTGGCTGTATTAGGAGAAGCTTCATTTCTGACTGTTTCATGTAAATCTAAATCCCTCTATACATTAATTTTAATACATTTGCTACAAATTGGATTATGAATATAACTCCAGACAACTATCTGTTCTAAGTTTGGTCATAGCACAATAACTATTATTACGGCATAGTCATGAAGAAAGGAAAAAAGAAATGTTCCACTATTTATTTTTTTCTCTCAAAATTTTTTTTAAGTTTATCTTTTTTTAGTAATCTCTACATACAACGTGGGGCTTGAACTCACGACCCCAAGATCAAGAGTCACACACTCTTCTGACTGAGCCAGCCAGGTGCCCTCAAATGTTCCAATATTTACATGGAATAGGGCTTAAAAATATTTAAAAGGCTTTTGAAAATGAATTGGAAATGGACAGATGCCAAAGCTGGGCCTGAGTCCGTTATTTAAAGCAAGTGACTCAAAATGTTGATTTTCCTGCCACAGGGGAATGTCAACGCTTGTAAAGAAAAAGATATTGACTTAAAGCAAATGAGTTAGAAGGCTTCATCAAAAGCTTTTCCATGGTTAAGTTAAAGCTTGATGAAGAGTCGCTTTTCTCCTTATGAAACAGCAAATGTGACTTTATGTACTCCAGAATTATATGATATAGTCCTTAGCAAACTCAGGTACTGTCCTTATTGTTTTTATATTAACATCTTAAATCCTCCCAGTCACACTACGAAGTAAATATAGTTATTATCCTTATCAGTTTATAAAAGGGGAAATAGAGCCCCAAAGGGCTTAACTAATTTGCTGAGAGCTCTGCGGTTATTAAGTAGTAGAAGCAGATTAAAACTTATATAGTCTGGCCGCAGATTCTCTCTGCTCTTAGCCATTTCATTATGCTCTCTAATGATACACATGGTCCTTTTTAAAGTTAAATAACATAATCTAAATATTTTACACTTAGGTAGGACAAAGTCTTAAAAAGCCATAATGAATTCTTATGGATTTATTATTAGAAGTAGAATAAGGAGTGGTATTGTTCTAAGGCAAGAAACTTGTATTAATCACTAATGACATAGTGTTAAGAACCCTTATTTTTTAGTGAACATTTTATAAAATATGTGGTTATTAATGTTATAAGCAAAGACCTTTTCTAGTTAGTTTACCAAAGAAGAGATATTTTCCAGATAATGGAAAGAAGGGTAAAGTTGTGCTCTATTGGGCAGAAATGCAGTCAGAGATAAACATGGACTTGAGCACTCATTCCGACATTTTGTATTTTTTTATCCTAATAGAGAAAAGGAATTTATTTCTCCTATTGCCATTATAATAAGATAGCACAGAATTAAAAAGCACAACAAAACAATCAAAAAAAAACCAAACAAAATCCTTAAAAGTTCTTACTGGGCACACTTTCTATATAAGTCTAATAAAATAAGTAGACACTTCCATTTGCCAAAAAATATCAATTATGTTGTGTTACAAAACTTTCGTTTGTTTCAACAATGTACTAACCAAATAATTTATATAAACTCATTACACTCAGAGTTTAGGTACATACCCGAATAGCTACATTTTGTATAACATGAAATTAAATTTTCAGAGAGGTTAAGTGACTTGTTCAAGATTATGTAGTATAGAGAAAGTAGGCTTTCAATTCAAAGGGACGCCATGAATGCTGTGAGTTACTCTATTCTCTTAGCCTCCTGCTCTAGGCAGTCATCTTTCGGATGCCTAATCCCTGTGCATCACAGGTGGGGGATACAGAACTAGCAAACTAAGACTCTGTACTCATGGCTCTTATCTGTATCTGATAGAGGAGAATAACAAATAATCTACTGTAGGTCATGTGCTCATAAAGGTCAAAGGTGAATTAATGAAGTATAAAGGGCCAGGGAGTTATGGCGAATGTGAAAATTATTGTATATGGAGTGGTCAGCAGAGGCCATGCTGATAGGAAAATCCAGAGAAAGCCATTTCAAAGCCCTTGATCTTAACCATTCAGACAAACTGACCCCACCCTACAGCATTTTCCACTCAAGAAGAAACAGATTCAGAGAGCCTAATTGACCATATTGGCTTACGTGTGGTTAAGCCATTACTTGCAATATATATTATATATAATACATATTGTCTGCAAAAATGGGTAGAATTATGGCACTTCTAATTAACAGAATGTAATAAGCTGTTAAGAAGTAATCACAAATCAACAAATCAGGCCTTCAAATAAGATTTATTACACTAACGAAAAAATGCAAATGCCAAAACATCTTGGAACATTACTCAAATTTACTAAGAAATAAAATTATATTAAAAAGCTAATAATTAATGCCTATCCACCTGTCAAAAATACAAAATGAAGTATCCAAGATTGACTTAGATTCCAAAAAACAGACATCCTCCAAAAGGGCTGATGGCAATATAAATTAGAATAACTTTCTTTTTTCCTGGAAGGGATGGCTAGATGGATGGATGGCTAGATAGAAAGAAAGAAAGAAAGAAAGAAAGAAAGAAAGAAAGAAAGAAAGAAAGGAAGAAAGAAAGAAAGATAGATGGAAAGATAGAATAAAATGTTCTCTTTGAACAGGGTTCAATCTCAACTCTACCATTTAATTTTAACGTAGTCTTGACAATTCATAAAACAGAACAATATCAGACTTACTGAGAACATAGATGAAGTAATTAATTAATGGAAGGTTTTTAACCCAGAACATAGTGCAATAAGCACCCATGAAGTATTAACTATTACTACTGTAAAATACATAACGGTATATTCTGCAGCCATAAAATTCAGCTATGAATTTTTGGCATGCTGAAATTTTTATTAATGTATTATGGATAAATAAAAACTGTAGGTTACAAAACAATATTTATGGTATGATTTTACTTTGTAAAAATAATTATATTTATCATGTATGACATTTCTGTTTCACTATTTACCTAGATTAAATTGTTTTATTTATTATCATAGTTTCCTAATGAAACAAATGGAATGAGAGAAATAAATAATACCAAAAGAATTAACAGAGTTTATTTCTGAGTGACAGGATTACATGTGATTTTTAATTTTTTTTTCATTTATTCCTTCACATACTGTTTTTCAACTCACATTACCAAGCACCTACACTTTGCTAGGGTCCTGTTTCAGATGCTGTATAGCTGTGGTCAGAGGGTCAAGGTCTCTGCCTAATGGGGCTTTCACTGAGGGGGATAGCTGACAGGTAAATAAATTCAATTGTAAGATAATTTTCACAGGGTTAGTGTTACAGGAACGTGAAACAGAGTAAGGAAGTAGAAAGTGATGGTAGCATGAGGGAGGCAGAAGTTCCTCTGTATAAAGCACGGTAAGAGATCTGAGGAGTTAAGAAATAAACTGAGACCAGGATGAGGAGATGAAGACACAGGTGAAGAGCAATCCGGTCAAAGGCCTGAAGGGGAACAACAAGGAGCTCTGCCCATGTGACAGTGGGAGGAAAGGGCCCCCCAGAGCAGAGGGCCCATCTCGGAGGGTAGTGGAAATTTGACAGCTGGAGTCAAATGTTAGTTCTTCTTTTTTCTTTTTTTTTAAGATTTTATTTATTTATTTAACAGAGAGACATCACAAGTAGGCAGAGAGGCAGGCAGAGAGAGAGGGGGAAGCAGGCTCCCTGCTGAGCAGAGAGCCCAATGCGGGGCTCCATCCCAGGACCCTGAGATCATGACCTGAGCCAAAGGCAGAGGCTTTAACCCCCTGAGCCATCCAGGCTCCCGAAATGTTAGTTCTTCTTAATACTCCTGTTTATTGTAGTATTTTAACTCATAGTATTTATGAGTTAATATTGATAATGAGTTATTAATAATGAGCTAATATTTTCAGGTATTTTAACTTGTAGTATTTATAGATCTGTGCTGTTATAAGGGGCAGAATAACAAGTATAAAAATGATTATTGACAAAATAAGAATAGCAGAAAATTAACTTGGAGATGTATTATAATTGCATGATGTGCAAATGCACATGCATTTGGGCAATGACTAGAAGATATCAAAGCACATAATTATGTTTGAGTGGATTAATAACTTTTTAAAAACTAAATCCTTTAAGCTTTCAGCTAATTAATTTTTTACAGTAAGGTAAGGGAAAAATCATGTCATTTATTCCCTTCACAAACTTCAGGAACCCCTTTTATCTTTTACTTTAAAATTCCTGTAGGCTGTCATACTTCTCTTTATTGTAATGGCCTGGTTTCAGATTACTAATAAACAAATCTGGACTTATTTATTGATAGTTCTCCTGACTATATATAAAAAAAATGACAATGTAAGCCACTGATTATTCCTTAAAGAATTGTATAGTTTGGCCATCTCGATATATATGACAATAGGGCACCTGGGTGGCTCAGTTGGTTAAGCGTCTGCCTTCGGTTTAGGTCATGATCCTGGAGTCCCAGGATGGAGTCTTGCATCAGGCTCCCAGGTCAGTGGGGAGCCTGCTTCTCCCTCTGCTCTTCACCCCACTCTCTTGTGCTCACTCTCTCTCTCTCTCTCAAATAAATAAATAAAATCTTAAAAAAAATAAATGATGACACATCTTTGCAAAATATTATGCAGGGTTTAAATTCAGTTACTCGACACAGCAAGTTTTGGGATAAAAAATAAACTTTTTTGGGTCTTCTTTGACATATTAATAACTAAAACCAGAAATTATAATCACTGCCTGAATATCTTCCTACAAGATAAAATGAAATGTTACATGATTTGAAGGTAGGGAGTTTAATGTTTTCGATGTGACCTTATTGTAGAAAACCTGCACTGAAATTTTAAATGACTGGAATATAATGACAGAGAGGCAAATTTAAGATAGAAAAGTTAGAGCACACATAGAGGATAATCTTAATAACTGTGTTTGACAAATGAGATTAAAGTACCTGATCTATCTTCTGAAAGCACTATTCAAGATCCTATATATTACATATTTTTAAAATATGACCTCTAGATATTTTTAATACATATTATACTTGAGAGTAGCTTGATTCCTATCTGCTGAGGACTGATAAATTTATGAACAATTGTTGTATAGAGATTTCTGTAACTTTGCGCCTATGGGTAACAATACTAAACTGTACCCTTAAAAATCTGTCAAGAGAGTAGATACGTTGGGGCACCGGGGTAGCTCAGCGAGTTAAAGCCTCTGCCTTCGGCTCAGGTCATGATCTCAGGGTCCTGGGATTGAGCCCTGCATCTGGCTTTCTGCTCAGTAAGGAGCCTGCTTCCCCCTCTCTCTCTGCCTGCCTCTCTGCCTTCTTGTGATCTCTCTCTCTCTGTCAAATAAATAAATAAAATCTTTAAAAAAAAAAAAGAGTAGATACGTTAAGTGTTCCTACCACAATACCATCTTTAAAAAGAATATAGATGGATTTTTATAATACTATGATATTGAAATAAGAAAAGAGATTGATTCAAAAAGGAAATTATGAGCAATTAGTGCAATTTTAATTGAGAGTTGTGGTCGTCCACATTTTTATTTATCAGGGCTCAGATCTGTGTGTGTTTCTTTATATTTGATTCCTTTTGATTCTCATTCATGCACATGGAGTTGCTACAGTAACGAAACATTTGAAAGCTCAGAGTTGGTTACTTCTCTGATTTCATATGCAGGAACTTAAAAGTGTTACTATTTATATATGGTAACTAATTAATTGTCCTGGCTACTCTGCATCATGATCTGAATGTGGAAGAAATGGATAGCAATAAAAGACTGCAAAACTACACATACAGGATCTTGCCCATATTTCCTCGTTAATGTCTACGTTTCCCTACTAAATTTAATGACATACTTAAGAAAGATTTTCTCTTTTAGTGGCCTCAAACCAGAGTGACGTTTCCTCGGTTTAGAATAGTGCAGGTAGTTGTATATTGGACAGTTAGCTTTTTTCCCGAATACATTAGGACCGAATACAGTCATGTCTAGGGGGTGCTTGATCAGTTTTCCTTTCTCTCTGACATGAAAAAAGATGTGAAAAACTGAAGCACTTTATCTTCTCCCCTCACTTGGGCGTTTTAGAAGAGGGCATTGAAGTCCGGCCGATTTTATTTTCTGTTGCAGAGTCCTGCAGGCCAGGAACTAGGTCAAAAACTGCTGACCTTCTGCGAACAATTTCTTCTGGTGATCAGATAGGAAAGCCTTTTGATGCTTGTTCTGTGAGTTAGGAGTCCAGCAAGTGGAAGCCAACTCTGCTTGTGGTCTTTGGCATGTGAACTTGAATAAAAATATTTCACACAGAAATTCCCGAGAGAATCTATCTAGTCCACTTTAATCAGCCGAAATTTTGAGACTAAAGTTCTAGAGAGAAGCTTTCAGACAGTCAGATGCTTTCAAAGTTAACATGTATTTTGAAACTGTTGTATTTTAGAACTCCAAGCTATAATTCAATTTGAGAAAGTGACTGGCATATCTTTCTATTTTATCAAAAGTTAAGATTTACAAATGTTAGTTTTGTGCAAATGCACATGATTTAGGGTAGCCAAAAAGTATTAACAAATGGAAGGAATAGAGCCAAGGAAAATTTAGCCCGAATATGAAAAATTAATAACACCAAAAATTATTGGCTTTATAATTGCTTCCCAGAAGATGTGGCATAATCTCTACTCCTAGGGTCATTTAAGAAGGCTGACTTGAACAAAATGCTTACACTGTGGGGTAGGCCCGTTAATAGGTTTTGGCTCTCTCCAATTCCCAAACACCGTTGACTGTACATAGAATATCACAGTTACCGTTTTAGGAAGTCTCGAGAAGGGCAAAACTCTCTGTAATCCTTGGAGGAACTGTGGTGTTGCTATTATTACGATGTCTTCTCTAGTTGTGAAACTAATGGAAGAGGCACAAATTACAGACATTTGGCAAGGGGAATAGTTTCATTTTCTATTATTCTTCCCTATTAGCTACCAATTCCCGTTCCCTACTCACATTAACCCTGCCTGACAGTCCCTAGAAATGTAAGTGTTTATTAGGTCCCAGGCTTCTATATACTGTCAGTGGTACTTTCTCCAGTCAACAGTTCCCCACCATAAATAATAGCTCTGCATGTGGGGCTGTGACCTGCGGAATGTGACTTACTCCTCTTGGAGTTCAGTGGCTTTCTTTGGAGCTTACCCTCAGATAAGCTGCCAAAGCCTTGGGCTCTGTGGATAAATTACATTGAGAACAAGAAGGAAGAAAGAGATGTAGTTATTCAGAGGAGGCTGGAGTCAGCCAGTCCTTAGCCAGGTGCTTCTGTCGTTGAAGAGCTTTGAGCATGGCAATAGCAGCATGGCAGTAAAGCAAGACCTCCTGAATAATTCATCACTGCCCTATGCTCTTTTGAGGCTGAACTCTTATTTATGAACATAGATTATACTGTTATTGATTGCAATCCTCACGGAGGCATTTCATTAACTAGGTTTGTCTGTTTGCATATGCTTTGTTTCCCGGAGAGTTTCCTTGTATTCAAATAGAAACTTAGAGCTGAAGTAAAATTAAAGAGAATTGTCTAACAATTCTGGCTCACTCTGCAATCAGGAAGGGAATTGGAAATGGTTTCCTCTCGATACCCAGAGTGTTAAATCATTTTATTCCATTAATTGTACTGTGATCTGAAAGTGTGATGAAAAAGACCCCAAAAAAGTATTCTCTCCAACAATCTCTCTACCTACATCATTTACTACAGTTGTTCCAGATAGATTATCTGAAATTTCAAATAAATTTTCCCACAGTACTTGGATTTCAGAGATGCTTAAGATATCTGACTAGACAAATTGCTTGAATGCTCCACAAACTAGCTCCTAACCACATTAATTCAAAGGGTATGAGAATTCAATTGTGCTCAGCATGGCATGAATGTTCAGAGGGAATCCAGAATCTGACTCAATAGGACAAATTGTTCTCTTAGGTGCCTATGGGCAGAAGCATCCTTTTTTTCTTTTTTTAATTTATTATTATTATTTTTATTAACATATAATGTATTATTTGCCCCAAGAAGCATCCTTTCTTAAGAGGAATCCCGAATGAAGCCTGTGGCATTTGATGTTGTAGTAGCTAATTAAAGTGAAATGCTAATTTATATCTGATAAAAGTGCGATGGTGTAAAGGGTGCCACAGCCTGAATTTTGTCTTGAATCAAGATATTCAAAACAAGAACCCTAAGAACAGCACTAGACTACATGCGACTGAATCAAAACAGAAATATGAAGACAATTTTTTATTGCAAGAAAGGAAACTATTGCATTTTGCTGCTGTTGTGGATGATGATTTGTTTATTTGAAACCTATAAGTCTAAAAGGAAATGAACCACAAAAACTAATAGGGGTCAGGATTTCTCAGGTAGCAATGATGCTCATCTGAAGAAGCTCTTCAGAATGTCTCTGAGCTGCAGTACTTCGACAATGGAAGAAATAAGAAAAAAGTTTACATCAGGATTTGATTCACTTGCACATTTACAAAGAAACTCAAAGTTCTAGCAACTATGCTAAAAAAAGGAAAAGAATAAACAGTCAAAGCCTTCTTTCTTACAGAAAGAAAATATTTTGGTTGCATACTTTTCTTATTTCTTACAATATTATTGGTTTTATTTGCACTAAGTGATACAGTTTTTTTCAATGTGAGGTTTATGTTTTTCCGGAATGAACTTGTTTTTCTAGAGTTCAATTACTGAATAAATTAATTCTCTAAGAAGATATGTTGCCAACTGTTAGGCCAAAAGTTATTCAATACCTCTCCCTTCAGTCACTTTTCCAGTTATCTTAAATGTTTTAAATGGGAATGTTCAAATAAATTGCAAATCTAAAAGAATATTTTACCTTTCAAAAAAATTTTACCTTCACCTTCTGGGGTGCAGTCTGACCTCCATTCTTGAGGTTCAAGAACTCATCCTTTCGATTTTCTTTTCTTTTTGTAAATTCCATTTGATTTCCACAAGTGCTATGAAGGGCCAGTGTGCCAATAGTGTGCCAGATGTGATGGACCACACTGGCCTCAAGTCATGTTATTCCTGTGTTAAAACACTTCAGTGGCAAACCTTTTCTTTTGGAACAAATTCTAAGCTCCTTGGCATGGTTTATATGTCCTTATGTAGGTTGTCCTGCTCTCATCCTTTGCCAGTGACTGCGCCAGGTTAGCCCAAAGTCCCTCGTCTGCAGATGTCAAGTCAAGTTGCAACGGTCAAGACAGTTGATCACTCTACATGGCGACCTACTTCTCTAACATCCTCCCATTCAAATCCCTTCCTTCCTTCAACAATTTCCAATTGTATGATCTTGAAGAAATCATCTTATTTTGCTGATCGTTAATCTCTTCATTCGCAAGACAGGAGTAATAATATTTCCTTTCATTTTTTTTTTTTTTTTTGAAGATTAAAGATAGTGTCCCTGGGCTGGTGTCTATCCTATTGTCCATGAATAGAGTGATACTTTTTTTCTTTTTCTTTTTTTGAGTGTGATATTATTTTGGACTACAGGTAGACGGTTATTTTCTCTTGCTGATATGAACTAAACTAGTATAATTTCAACAGGGCAGTCTGTGTATCTTTTGTCTACATCATTCGTTCAATGCTCCTAAGGTTGGATAGCTATAGTAAAAACACCAGAGAAGGCAAGACCCACTTACCATGTCTCATAAATGGTAAAAGCTGTAACAAAAACTATTTTTTTGTATCCATGCTTTGGGGGCTTTCATCCTTTGGGATAAAAAAAAAAAACACTAAAAAAGAAATTCAGTGCTTCTCATTCCTGCTATTTGCCAAATAAACATTTGAGCCCAGGATATGGAAATTAATTGACATTTTGTTCTATTAGCTTGTATAGTAGTCCCCTCTTATCCATGGTAGATATGTTTGAGGACCCCTGGTGGATGCCTGAAACCAAAGATAGTACCTAACTCTCTATGTTTTTTGTACACATACCTATCTACAATAAAGTTTAATTTATAAAATAAGCACAGTAAGAGATTAAAACAACAATAATAAAATAGAACAATTTTAACAATCTACTGTAATAAAAGCTGTGTGAATGTGGTCTCTCTGTCTCTCAAAATATCTTACTGTACTGGACTCACAGTACTTGCGATGATGTGAGATGATGAGATGAAGTGAGGAGAACACAGACTGTAGTTATTAGGCTGCCATTGACCTTCTGAGGATATGTCAGAAAGAGGATCATCTGCTTCTGGACTGTGGTTGACTGCAGGTAACTGAGACCACACAAAGTGAAACTGCAGATAAGGAGGCACTGCTGAACTGTGTGAAACAAAATGAAGAAGATGTATTTACTTTCTTTGGGCCTAAAATAAGCGCTGATACTCTTATCCTTGTAACTTGTCTCTTAGGAATATTGAAAGGTCTAGTGATACCAATTATGCCAATTATAAGAGTGTGTATATGATGTGCTATAGAAAGACATGGTAATTATCGTTATTTTAGAGGAAAGCTTGAGATTCTGACATTCAGTTACCTTTGTAAGAAGTTTACTTTTAAAATCATTTCATCTCATTTGGCATCTAAACCAACCACAGATGCTTTATGATTTTATGTTTTTAATTAATGTCAACCCCCAGGTTGCAGTGAGAGTTGTCTGATTTCCCTGCCAGAGCCCAGACTGAGAGAATTATGCTGGCAATGAAGAAATGATGATGCCCATTAAGGTTTCAAACTCAAGTCTGAAACTTTAACAAAAATCTGCACCTGCTTATGTGCTACTCTTAAGGTTGTCTTCTGCTAAGGGCCCTTCTCTGGTACTCAGAGAAGTATCTTGAATAAATATTATCGCTGAAAACAAGACTACCTTCATAATTATATCACTACTTCATTATCTTACATGGCATGTCTTATCCCATTCCTATTCAATAAAGGAAATTATTTGGAATTATAAACACTTTTGTATGATTTTACATGGGTTTGAGAGTCAGTAGAGTTTACTCACAGTGTAGGCTGTGCTATCATCATATAGGTGCCATCTCAGAGACTTTCAGAAAACTGAACATTCTTTAAGCTGCTGGAAAAATAGAAATAATCATTCTTAGACTTGCTGCTAATGTAATTTACATTCATTCATTTAAATAATATTATCTGAGCACTTAGTGTATCTATGTCTTTGAAACATGAATATCTCAACAACAAATAAAAGCCAGCTGTCAAGAATTTATAGTTTAATAGAGGAGATTTTTAAATTACATAAATCCAGAGAGTGATAAGTGGCCCAGGTAAGATATATATACGTGTATATATACATATATATATGTGCGTGTGTGTGTGTGTGTGTATATATATATATATATATATATATATGCAGTGTTAAGTACAGATAAATATAAAGAGGTATGATGCAGTTAAGATCTATTAATGCCCATAAAGGAGTGTGTTTCTTCAATCAATTAATATTCCATATATGTCAGGCATTGATGTAGGCACCAAGAATACAGGGGATAACATAAAGATAAGCGATTTATTTTATAAGGCAATGAAGGAAATAAATTAAAAAAAAAGAATATCAGATAACATTAAATATTCCAAAGAAATTGGAGATTGAGAGGAAGGACATATGATACAGGCCGGCTTCCTTAACGACGTGGTACTGGAGCTGAGGCTTGAAGGACGAAATTGGCCAGCCACACGGAAATCAGGGAAGTGGATGTTCCAGGAAGTAAGAAGAACAAGCTCAAAAGCTCTGAAACTGTTACACGTTTGCCCATTGTATTAGTATTTAAGTTGGATTCTTAGTTTTTGATAGCATTCAGACACCTAAAGGCAGATGAGTTCGATATTGCCTTTTTTTATTTCCACAAAACAGCTTCCTTTTGTTGGTTATTTCAGAGTCCAATGAATTACTCCTCTTTGTACCGTTCTTAGTATTCTGGATATTTCCTTTAGGGTCTCTAGCTTCTGTCAACAGTGAGTAATTCCTCAGCAAATACAGAAGGAAAAAGGGGACTGCCCCTGGGAGGTAAAGAGAAGATGGCTTAAAAATAAAATCACCTAATGGAACACATCATGCATCTAGCATATGCTCCATTGTTATAAAAAATACAAGAATATTTGCTTTCCATATATTTGGTAATTACGATGAAGATTATAATCCAATTTCAACATAAATAAATTATGTTTTTTACACCTCTGTCTTCCCTATTTGGAGATCTTCCCACACTTCTGTCACGCTCCAGCCTCTGATACAGTAATATCAAGTAATCACTTAGCCAAAGTCTTACAACAGATTTTAAAATATCAGAAAAGCCTGAAGCATTGAAGTGTCTCTGAAAAACTTTTGAAAGATTTAGAAGTGATGCTGGAATTACTTGGGCCTGCTGGCCTATTGCATTCAGGTCCAGACAGTTTTAGCTTGCTCCTGAAAAATAACGGAGATGAGTTTTAAAAGACAAGTTAGAGAGAAACTGTGAAATATCTGATAAGCTGGGAAGGTATGCCAAAATACAAAATTGAAAATCATGTATAGAAAGCAAAACCCCTTTGACAAAAGACACATTAAGAGAACACAATGAAAATTAGGTAAAAAGAAATCATTATAAGATAACATTTCTTAATACAGCAGAAGTTACCAAAACAAGATAGTATCTCTGGCATATTCTAAACTGGCAATGGATTATTTTATACATTTACTTTTTACATCTTATATGAGAACTTCTTGTCATTTCAAGCTTCTGTTTATTTTTATTCTCTTCCTCCTTACATTTGTTTCAATTCAATGCACCAATTCCTTTTAAATTAGTTGCATAAAACAATATATGCCTTGAGCAAGATGCCAAAGTATATGTGTGTGTTCATTGTGTGTCTTTAATTCTAAGGTCACAACAAGGCCAAATGAGACTGCTATTGCTTTTGTCATTCATACAAAATGATTTCCTTTGGCGATTTAGTTATTTCAGGGTGAACTAAATTTTTCATCAGTGCCTATTATACTGTAAATGTATTTTTTTTCCAGCAAATGGTAAATCTCCAGTAACTATAGATAAAAATGTCATAGAAAGAAGAAACCCCTGGGTAAGCAAAGGGACAGATATTACAGGTTTGTTGTTATTTTTTTTAATTGTATGACCTTCATCAGCATCTGTGGAATACCCTAAATGTGTAAGGTATTTCAAAGTATACAAGGATGAAAATGACACAGCTTTCATAGGTGAGAAGCTCATACAGCTCACAATTTTGCAAATAGAAGTATGTTTAAGCAAGCCAAGTATGTTGTGAGAAGTGGTGTTTTAATATTGTGGAAGGGACAACTAGCTCTGTTAGAAAAGAAGGTTTAGAAAGAAGAGCTTGGCCTGGGTCATAGGGCCGTGCAGGTACCCCTGGGCACACAGGATAAGGGGAGAGGACGGCATGGCCACAAAGTCCCAAGGTGAGAAAGAGGCACAGGGCAGGTCGAGGGGGCACTGACTGGAGTTAGTTGCGGAGGTATCTGAAATACCACACCAAGGTTTGGGGGCCAAGGTGGTAGTTAACCTCATCCACTTCAATAGGAAGAGACGGAATCATATATGGATGCATTTTGAAAGAACACGCTGCCGCATCAAGATCTAAGCCTGTCCTTTAATTAACATCTTAGATTCACTCTTCCTAGGTATTTACAATGTAAAACACTCTCATCTTCCTCATTCTTATTTCTTGAGTACAATTTTGAAAGAGGTTTCCCCAAATAAAGTGAGTTTTAAGGTAGCATTAATGGGGCACCTGGGTGGCTCAGTGGGTTAATGCCTCTGCCTTTGGCTCAGGTCATGATCTCAGGGTCCTGGGGTTCTCTGCTCAGCAGGGAGCCTGCTTCCCCCTCTCTCTCTGCCTGCCTCTCTGCCTACTTGTGATCTCTCTCTGTCAAATAAATAAATAAAATCTTAAAAAAAAATAAAAAATAAAGTAGCATTGATGATGACTCCTTTTTCATATTGATTGACAGAAGGCTTTATTTTTTTCATCTTATTGGGGAAAAAAAAGGCACTGTTTTTGTTTTAAGAGTATAAAGACAAGACAACATGCCTTTGAACAAAGCTAATATTCCCTCCTTTCCAAAAGGGCATCAATCATTTTGAGGCAGCAGACATTTTCTTGAGATGCTTAAGAGTGTCATGTCTAAGGCGATTTAATCAGAGATTTAGAAGTATTCTGTTATCTACCCAAAGAGATGCTGATTTCAACTGATTTACTGTTGTTGCAAAATTGAAGAAATGCTCAGAGATTTGGGTTAGAAAACATATGTTGTTCATAATTCTTTCTTCATCGATGAGGTAAAATCAGAAGTCTAGCAATGTCATGCTTTTTACTCTGAACAGAGAGGCCTTAGGCACAAGTGGATTTCTGGAAGCAGCAGATTTCATAAATTTGAACTAAATTGTGTCAGGCATGGAGTGCTGCCAAATTCTAATTCATTAGTTCACTGTTTGGCAGAGTTCCGCTTCCTATCAACAGTGAAGCATACAGGTTTCTTGTGGGGGTATAGAATGTTCTCACTTCCAAAAGGCAGCTTGTGCTTTTGTTTAATGTAAAATGTGATTCTTAAAACAAGTACAACACAAAAAGGTCTTGTAAGTTCTCTACCTATGGGAAGATGAAAGTTTGGGGAATTTGTGAAATATTACAATTTCTCTTATGTAATTTGGGATGAGTGTTTTAAGAAGCGAAAAAATATTCTTAAGAATTTTTGACTTTATGTGAATCATCTTGCAACATGTTGTGCTCTTCAGGCACCAAGATGATACGGGAAGCCTGACTGGACTTGAGCCATGGTGACTTAAAAATGAGCATCGTCCCGAATTGAGTGGAGACGTTCCCTTCAGCTCTACTGTGGTCGCTACTTTCTGAGGTCTTTACAAGGCCTTGAAAGCCTTAAGTCCCTGAGCTTAATGACATTTTTCTCCTGATTATTATTTGCCTCAGTTTTGATCGATTGAAAAGATAAATTTTTTT
Organism: Potos flavus; assembly: GCA_028534135.1. Taxonomy (NCBI): domain Eukaryota; kingdom Metazoa; phylum Chordata; class Mammalia; order Carnivora; family Procyonidae; genus Potos; species Potos flavus. The sequence continues at coordinate 34,741,753 of CM052883.1, forward strand.
CTTCCTCTAAGTATTGAGCAAAAAGCTTTCCCAGCTTCTAAAAGGGCAGTATTCCCCATTGTTAGTTGCTGTGTGAAATGAGGTTCTTGGATCAGATGAGGTCTTCCAGTTCTAACATTATAGGATTTTAGAATGCAGTGCTTCCTCTTAGGTTTCCTACCCAAGTAGGAATCATGCCCATTTTTTTCAAACCAATCATGAAGGAAGTTATAGCTATTGATTTGCCGGAAGAAACTAACCTTGTTCTCCTTGCATTGCTCAGACACATACACCCACATCCAGCAACCCATAAGGAGAAATGGCAAGGGAGTTAGGAAATACAGTCATGTTCCTTCACTACATTAAATATTAATAGCCCTAAAGAGGAAGGAAGAAATGTTATTTTTTTCTTCAAGTATTTTTTTTGGTCACCTGCTATATGCAAAGTGTTGTAGTAAGCTGCAATGGGAGAATACAAAAGTGAAAAAAGATTCTGTCTTTCTTATCAGAAGTTTGTCTCTAGTAGCAGAAGACACAATAAATGGCCCTATTTCAAGACAGTACAGAGATAAACCCACAAATGTGATTTAAAACAACAACAACAACAACCAGGAATCCTAGATAGTCATAGAATGAATAATTTTGAATAGAAAGGCCAAAGAGACCTTCAAAAGGATGAGCATTTCACTATACTTTGAAAAAGTGGAGGACTTTTCTGGGTTAAAATAGGTAAAGGCAGAGGACAAGACCATGTACAGCAGAAGTCATATATGGTGAATGCTGAAATCAGTTTTTCCATAGATTAAGTTTTGTTTATGGAGTGTACAGTGGAGAGTAATTGGAAGGTCTTGGGAAGGCGAGTCACAATTAAAATTGGTGAGACATGGTTAATCTAGTGCAGCAGGTGGGCTGGATTACAAAGGATTAGTTACTAACTCTCCTTGCGAATAGTTGCGCAGTGGAAAGATATGGTCTTCCTGGAGTTCTTGTCAGGTGAGGGAACAGCACTGAATGCCTGTGCTTACAAAGAAAAAGTTCTAGTTACTCTGTTTTCCAGTGGGTTTTTTGTTTGTTTGTTTGTTTTTGGTACGTTAAAAACAAATATGCATTCACTGTAAATGGCTTTCTGCTTATTAACAAATCGTTATTCTCACTCCTTGATATAATTACAGGCACTTATTTTGGTGTATTGTGGTTAAGAATCACATGACTTAAATAAATTATACTTAATTGATTTAGCAAAACCAAGGGTGGGGGAGCAACATGGGGCCATTGAAATGAATAAGAAACCAATGATTATGTTTTATTAACATTCATTCAAGATATCTTAATTATGCATTCGTTTTACTTGCCAAAGCAGTAAAAATATGGCTTAATAAATGTAAAAGTCTCTATTAGTTACGATTTTTTGGACTTGTTATAGAAAGCAATACCTTAGACTTTTTGTTTTGAAAAAACTAGAATTTTGTTTTACCACTAAAATATGGACTGAAAATATTTATGCCTACATATAACCCTCATAGGCATTTATTTTCAGAATTTTGGCATTAAAGGTTAGATATTAGGAATTAGGAATTAGATATTCCTGCCACTAAGAATTTCTGTAGCTTTGTGTCTTAGTTTCTTCTTTTGTAAAACAGGGATAAAAATACAATCCAGGGTGTTTGTAAGGATTAAATACATTAATTTGTGTGAAAGTGTCTAGGTAAAAGCAGAGTTTTTAAAACTATACCAATGCAATTTCATTACTATTGCCATTGCCTTGTTTTAAAGTTAATAATCTTAGGGTTTTTTTTTTTTTTTTTAAGATTTTATTTATTTGACAGAGAGAGAGAGAGAGAGATCACAAGTAGGCAGAGAGGCAGGCAGAGAGAGAGCGGGAAGCAGGCTCTCTGCTGAGCAGAGAGACTGATGCGGGGCTCAATCCCAGGACCCTGAGATTATGACTTGAGCTGAAGGCTAAAGCTGAAGGCTTTAACCCACTGAGCCACCCAGGCGCCCCATAATCTTAGGTTTTAATAGGAAGTAAAAGCTTTTAGGTTTTCTTTATGGAAGTAGAAATTGCAATTTCTTGGTGATTTTAGGGTAATAAGTAATCATGAAAATATCATGGCTATTAATATTTATAGTTTGATTATCATTTATAGTTTGATTTTCCCTTTAATGCTACTTTGTTTTTTATGAAAGTGGAGGTTTGTTTCTTTCCTTTCTTGTGAAAATAAGGATGATGCCCACAGTAACACAGGCACTGTGCTTGAAATAAGATATCTCGCTGAATTATCATCACACCTGTAGAGTAGGCACTACTGTACACCTTTCATAAATAAAATGAGACTTAGAAATATTAAAAATGACATGTGTGATATGACAGAACTGGGGGGTTGAAGCAGCATTCAACTGAGGCAATCAACAGTAGGAGCCCATATCCGTGCTATATTATGCTTGCTGTCTTCATACTATCGTATGAAGGTAACTTCTGAAGGATCACAAATTCTAGGAGGACAGATCTCTGTTTTAGCACTTTTCCCACATAATTCCTCATGTTAATTTCCCCTCAAAAGATCTAGCAACATTGTTGGCACATAGTTGCCCCATAAATATGGTTGCAGGGTTATTGGTATCATACGGTAGATAAGGGCAGAGCGGTGGGTGCTAAGGTTTGATTACCAACTTGAGGGTGAAAACCATGGCCCTACTTGTGGCATCCTACTAGCAGCCCTATAGTAGATGCTCAATAAAAGTTTGTTTCTTTGGATGATTCCATTTTTGATTAGGACTGATAAGATCATGGGATAGTTTTATATCCTAGGAATAAAAAATTTAATGTAATATATTTTTGAAGATCAAAGGAACTTGTCTATTTATTACATTCATCACTGGATAGTCTTCTGTTGCTGTATTTTTGCAATTTAACATGTAAACTCAAACCTTGAAGAACATGAAACTTCCAGGCCTTGATCAATTTTTCTTAGGTTTTAATGGTAAATAAAAATGTCTTTATGACAAGTGTAAAGAATGTAGAGAGGACTTCAAAGGACCGGGAAGAAAAATATGACTGAAGCAAGAAATGCCAAGTTTTAAATGCAAATGAATATGTTGATTGATTCAGAAAAGTGGTAATTTTAAAGAGAATGTTGGTTTCCTTTGCCTTAATCTTTTCACTTAAAATTAAAACTCGTACAAGCATTCTAACCAAATGCTGGATATTGCACATAACAAGGAACAACATAATTACTTTTTTCTTTTTCCTTTTTTTTTTTTTTTCTTTTCTGTGTCTCATTGCACATGTGCACGCTGCTGTTACCTAGGAGAGGAAGCAGTGTACATCAGCTGTAAAAATCCAAAGAATAGAGGAAATTCCTATAATTGGTCCCTAACTGTCTGGGGAGGCTGCTTCACACACAGAAATGGTCTTGAACAAATCTTATTCTGTAGTATGTTTCCTTCAAATCACAAAGGGGAAGAAAAAATACAAATTCCAATTAATGTAATTTTGCAGGAAAAAAAAGACATGGAAGGTATTCTTAACGTCCTAGATATGCTTATAAATTCTCAAAAGCCACTGAGACTTAGTGACTTCTGAAGACTTAAAGTATGTTAAAAAGACAGACCTGCATTTAAATGCTGATCTCAACTTTTCACTGGGGACCACTAAAAAGCCTTTCAGAAGAAAAGACCAGGATCAGCAAAACATGAAATCATTATAGCAGCAGACTTTCTAAGTCTGCTTTATATTATACTTTTGAAAAGGACATTTGTTTAAGGATATAATAGTTTTATCCTGCATGTAATGCATGCTCATTTACTGGGGAGGATGGAGCGGGTTGGAGGGGTGGGATGGAATAGTAGGACAGTGAGTTTACAGACCAAAAAAGCAAGAGTACTGACCCAGACCACAGCTATTTCTTAGCAATTCATCTGTGAAGGCATTTTTCTAATACCTAATGAGGGAAAAAAAAAAAAAAATAGGAACAGTAGTCTCTGCTTGTATATGTGTCCCTGAAATATAAGAAAATGATTTTGGCTATTGAAAAGTTGGCTGTCATGAACAGTCCCCAAATGTCCTTGCCTTCTTTCAAAACTACTCCATCTCAGTTTTTATTCCTTTTTGGTTAACAACAACAACAACAACACTGAATATGGTACCCTCTTCAAGCTCATTAACACAGCTGTGAACATTAGCCAAAAAAGTCACTTTAAAGTGAGACAAGCGTATTCTCCCTCCAGCAACAGCACAGAGTGTGTGGTTAGATGTGACCCAACAGCACGTTATTGCTATCCTAGTAAATACACATCATGGGCTTGTATGTGTGATATACACTTCCTCTCACTCTCTCCTCTTACTCCATTCCCGCTTGTGCTGTTAAAAAAAAAATACTATAAGTAGATTTAAATAACTGCAAAGATAAACCCATTTTATCTTTCCAAAAATTATCATTTTTCATTCAAAAAATGAAGGACTGATAGAAAGTTTAAGCATCCAATTTTCATCTGTTGAAAATAAGAAATTGAATAAAAAAGAATGCTAAGTCTAAGAAGTCTTTTCAGATCAACTGTAATACTTGCAGAACAGATAAAATGCTGTAGGCTAGGGAAGGGGAGTAGCGAAATGGTCCATTAGAGCATCTTTCCTCCATTGTTTATCTACTTTGTATGTATAAAAATGCTTCTCTTTGCCTCTGGGCACCTATATAACAAAATTCAGAACCTTGAAAGAATAACTAAACTTAAAAAAGAAAGCCAAAATCACAGTTGTTCCTTGCCAAACTAGACTCTCACTTCCTATCAGAAAAAAAAGAGAGGAGGAAAAAACCTGCTTCACTATTTACTTTATGAAAATGTTTAGAAAAAAAATGCTCTTAAGTGGAAGTTTGTTTTGACTGAAGAAGGCTTTTCTGGCAGAGTACATTTAATAAAAGAGAAAGAAGTTGCCAGTTATCCACAAGCATTGAAAGCATTTCAGAATTGGACCCCTTTCATAAGTCCTTAATGTAACCACTGCCGCTTCTAAATGTGAACAGTCTCAAAGATTCCTGGAAGGATCTATTTTGGAAAGGGTCATTTGCTGGTTTCCGATGTTCCGTGCATATTTTTTGTGCACTTTACAAAATTTACTGAGCAGATGATTTTTCAAGATTTCCATTGACATAAATAGTGGCAGAAAGCCTGAATCAAGATGTCCATCAGAGCAAACCAAGGACAATCATTCTGGTTTGTTTGTTTTGTCTGGGTTTGTTTTTTAGGAATTTGGCTTCAAAATTACACTAGAAATTTCATTTGGAGGAAAGAACATACGGCATGTGTGATACCCTCCATTGTACAAATCATCATAAATCCACATATCAATTTATATGCATTTTATATATGCTTAGTTTTTTGACATCTTAATGAGTCAAGTAAGTTATCATGAGCATGTAGCTTCATTACATAAAATCTTAGGAAAGCCTTTATTAGAGACACGGATTTCTGCTGTTATTTAATATCAAATATAACAGAGACTGTTTAGCATGAGTTTCCTGGAAACATTTGAAGACATTTCAATGTCATTTTATGTTGACTGAAATGGAACGTGGACTATTTCCTCAATTACCTGCCTAAAACATTCGGCAAAAAGAGACCTATTAAATCTGAAGATTAAAGGCAAGCCAGCTTTATAGCAGATGAAATTAATTCTTAAACTTATTGCCTTGCAAGTTAAGAGCAAAAGACTTTCTGATTATAGATATTAAGATCCTATAATGTCATCCTTCAAAAGCACGTGTTAATCTAAAATCCTTATAAAATACGATTTTGGTGTCATTTTATTGACAGATATATCATCTCTTCCGAAGTTTGAGAAATGTCATTGAAATGACTTTCTAAACACTTCAGAGAGACTTTTCATTCATTATACTAGTATATTTTATATCCTATAAAGAATAGTACAATAACCGTCATGTAGTAATTTGACTTTGAACTGGACTATTTTGCATTAATGCTTCTCTTAGTCTTTATCCATAAAAGATTCCTGTTACTTATTTCTGGATTTGAAAAGTTACAACATGCATATCTGAATATATGACTGAAACTTTAAAAGGTTTCCTTTGTGTAGTCTACTATTTTATACCATAAAACCTATAGTATAAAGTGTAGTGTGGATGATAACCTAATAGGGTAAGATATCCTTTCCTATTAGGCATGAAGAGGCTCTACTTGTTATTGAGAAATCATAGTTTGTCTTAATTAAGACTGTTGAGCTTCTCTGGTACTAAATGAGGTGCCTAAAATCCCTCAACATTCCTATCATATATGAAAAAGGAAGAACAAAAAAATTCGACAAGGTAAAAATAATTAATTCAGAACACTTGGAAGAAACCTAAGAATCATAATAGAGAGATACTTCATTTATAAGTATCTTGTTCTGACCAAATCATGAGTTCTTGAAGAATTTTAGTTCTTTGGTGTTTGCTACTAATATTTAGACAGTCCTCCAAAGAATGCTTTGGGCAGTCATTGATACATATTGGAGTGGAGATATATATATGTATGTATGTACATATATATATATGTGTGTGTGTGTGTGTATATATATATATATATATATATATATATATATTGCTGTTATCATTACATTGTACTATGGTATGTAATAGATTTTTTTTTTACAGTCATTTAGGGAGATTAATGAATGTCTGATTTAACAGAACTTTCATTTTCTGGTTATTTTTATGTCAAACACTGAAGATGGGGAATCTGAAAATCTGTGAACATTCCCACCTTCCAATTAAGTCTATGGATATACTTGTAAAGTAGTGATTTAGTGTCCAGAAGAACTAATTTTCGGAAGTAATGGGATCAAAGTGACAGGTGGGCTTTAAATAATTGACAAATATGAGAGGTTTTAATTTGAAAGAACATGGTCGCTGAGATAGTGTTTCCTACTTTGTCTCATTTTTGTGTAAGGAAAGTGTGTAGTGAATTGCAGAACATTTGCATGTCCTCTTTGCATGTTTTTCTCCCTGATGCATACCATACGCACCTTCTATCAATGGCTTTAAAATGGAAGTGGAATGAATCAGAAGAAACATTGGCTCTGATATACAAAGGTATTCTCTGGACACTCTATTCGCATTCTTTTACAGTGAATGAAAGAAGTCATTCACACAGGGATTTAGGATTGTTGACATTTTTACTCCTTCAATGTCAGTTTGGTATATAGAAAGTGCCTAATGTTTTACACTTTTAATATGTGTACTTGTTCCCAGAACTATAGATATTTCCTAGTATGAATATTTTATAAATTGTATGAATATTTCACTAATTAACTGAGGTGGTTCGAGATTAATAGAGACTGGTTCTTTATCTGGACTGTATTTTCTTTAGTAATGATAACACCAATAGTAAGATACATACAGCAAGGCCCTTCTCACCTGAACAGTTCATGAGTACGAAAAACAAGGATCATTGTTCCTAAGAAACTATTACAAATTTAACAAAGTTGTAGCACCCTCTTTGTCCATTTTAAAACATTTTTTTCTTGTTTCCTGAAATAAGCTCACTATTTTTAAAGCAAATTAAACATCTCTTTTGGAAATTGTGTGGCAAAACAGAAATTGAGAATTGTTGCTCTAAAGAGTTCTATTTGCATTTCCTCTTTACACATTTTTTCTGTTAGAAAGCTCCTAAAAGGCACCCTTTTTGCCTTTCTTAAGCTAAGGGGAGTTCCTCTGTGATAGTTACTATTGCCCTTCATGGGAATACAGGACCCATTTCCTCATGAGAAGAAATGGGAAGTATGTTCTCTGGCAGGGTTCAGTCTCCCAAAATACACAGGTGCTTAACGCTTATGACACAGCTAAGTATAAGGATGCATTTCTTCTTCAGTTTCACTTTCATAGTCTGCCTGAGCGTGTAACAGTCATGATATCTTTAAATGAGTTTGAACTGAATAGGACTTCAGTTGGAAGCCTCTATCACAGGGGAGGCTACATGTATATGATGATATATCTCTCCCTTTGCATCACTCCCCCAGAGCTCAGCCTGCTATTCTGCCTGGCCAGCAGGGTGTCCCCTTCTTTCCTTCCTTCCTAGATCTTCTGTGACTTTTCTCAACCTGTAAGCCCAAGAGAGAAGGAACACCTTCTTAGAGAGCTCTCCTACTTTTTCCAGTTCACATACTATAGATGTCTTTTATTTTGTGCTAAAGCATTTATGTTAGATATATTTAGATTTTACGCTATAAATAGATTTATATTTTATATTTTATACTATATTAGATGTATTTATATTTTATAAACATCTGCATTATGAAGTCAGTGTGATGAGAATCATTTTTCCAATAACTAGCAGAAAAGAGCACTATACAAAACCCCAAACCTGGAGCAGATCAAACTTTAGCCACAAGGCCTCCTAATTCTAAATCTTAGATTCCTTAATGTTAAACTCTATGTCTATCTCATAGCATTGTTGGGAAGTTCAATGGAGGATATTTTTGAGGAAATATAAAGAGTAAAACTGAGTAAAAATGAGTTCTTAAAGTCTAGTCCTGTTGCTGTCCAAGATACCAATGATGTATTTGATGAAGTAATTTGTTTTGATGTATTTAATATATATTTAAGGAAAATAAGTCTAATATTTCAAGCTTGTTTTCTCATTTTATTTACTCTCATAAAATCTATGTTATTTCTAAATTTTGCAAGGATTTTAATTTCAGAAACCAAATTCAAATATGCTAATATCTATTTGTACTTATTTATTCTCTTAATATTTTAATTTTACTTTTCCTTAGTATCAACTTGCACTCTCAAAGCTTATCTTTGTTAATTCTAGAACATTTTCTTGAGCATGTGTTACGTGCCAAACACTCTTAATTGCTAGCTAGAAAGTAGTGAACTAGGCTGCCATCTTTGTTTTCATTTAAAATTCAAACATCAGACATGAATGGGGCCACAGAAACTGTTGCTGATTTAAAAGTCACAAAATCAAAATGAATTATAACCCATAAGTGTTAAAATATCAGCTTTTTATTAGAATCAGTTTGAGCCATTTTTCTGGTCTTTGATGCAGAGCAACTTTATTTCCATATTGAACCAATGTAAGATCTTAGCAGAGGCAATTAATGTTGATAAATGGAACTATATAAAAGTTTATTAAAACTTATACCGGCATACCTCAGAGGTATTGCTGGTTTGGTTGCAGATCATTACAATAAAGCAAATACTGCAATAAAGCAAGTCAAATAAGTTTTTTGGTTTCCCAGTACATATAAAAGTTATGCTTACATTATACTGTAGCCTATTAAGTCTAGCATTATATCTGAAAAATTGTATATTCCTTAATTAAAAAATACATTATCAAAAAAATGCTAACCATCATCTTAGCTGTTAGCAAATTACAATCTTACCTCCATGTTGATGGCTTCTAACTGATCAGGGTGGTGGCTGCTGAAGGTTCGGGTGGCTGTGGTGATTTCTTAAAGTAACACAACAATGAAGTTTGCCGCATCAATTACCTCTCCCTTTCATGAACGATTTCTCTGTAGCATGCAATACTGTTTGATAGTGTTTTACCTAAAGTAGAACTTCTTTCAAAATAGGAGTCAGTCCTCTCAAATGCTGCCACTGATTTATCAATTAAGTTTTTGTAATATTCTAAATCCTTTCTTGTCACTTCAACGATCTCACAGCTTCTTCACCAGAAGTAGATTCCATCTCAAGAAGCCACTTTCTTTGCTCATCCGTAAAAAGCAATTGCTCATCCATTACAATTTTATCATGAGATTGCAGCAGTTCAGTCACATCTTTAGGCTCCACTTCTAGTTCTCTTGCTATTTCTACCACATGGTCAGTTACTTCCTCTACTGAAGTCTTAACCCTCTCAAAGTCATCCATGAGGATTGGAATCAACTTCTTCCAAACTTCTATTTATGTTGATATGTTGACCTCTTCCCATGAATCACAGAAGTTCCTAATGGCATCTAGAATGGTGAATCCTGTCCAAAAGGTTTTCAACTTATTTTGCTCAGATTCAACAAATGAATCACTATCTATGGCACCAATAGCCTTATAAGATGTATTTTTTAAATAATAAGATTTGCAAGTTGAAATTATTACTTGATCCAGGGTGATCCATAGATCCAATGCATCACTGACTGTGGCATGAAAATATTAATCTTGTTGTACATCTCCATCAGAGCTCTTAAGTGAGTGACCAGGTACATTGTCAATAGCAATAATATTTTGAAAGGAATATGTGTTTCTGAAGAGTAGGTTTCAACAGTGGGCTTAAAATATTTAGTAAGCCACGCTGTAAACAGATTGGCTGTCATCTAGGCTTTGTTGGTCTATTTACAGAGCACAGGCAGAGCAGATTTAGCATAATTCTTAAGGGCCCTAGGATTTTTGAAATGGTCAATGAGCATTGGCTTCAACATCAAGTCACCACCTGCATAAGCCCCTAATAAGACAGTCCACCTGCCCTTTGAACCTTTGAAGCCAGGCACGGACTTCCGTCTAGCTATGAAAGTACTAGATGGCATCTTTTTCCAATAGAAGGCTGTTTCGTCTATCGGAAAAACTGTTGGTTAGTGTTCTATCTTCATTAATTATCACAGCCAGATCTTCTGGAGAACTTGCTGCAGCTTCTGCATCAGCACTTGCTGCTTCACCTTGTACTTTTATGTTATGGAGACGGCTTCTTTCCTTACACCTCATAAACCAACCTCTGCTAGCTTTAAACTCTCTTCTGCAGCTTCCTCAACTCTCTCAGCCTTCACAGAATTGAAGAGAGTTAGGGTCTTGCTCTGGATTAGGCTTTGGCTTAAAGGAATGTTGTAGCTGGTTTGATCTTCTGCCTAGACCACTAAAACTTTCTCTATATCAGCAATAGGTGGTTTTGCTTTCTTATCATTCATGTGTTCACTGGAGTGGTACTTTTACATTTCCTTGAAGAACTTTTCCTTTGCATTCACAGCTTGGCTAACTGGTGCAAGAGGCAAAGCTTTCAACCCAGCTCAGCTTTCAACATACCTTCCTCACTAAACTTAATAATTCTAGCTTTTGATTTAAAGTGGAAACATGCGACTCTCACTTCCTCTTGAACACTTGGAGGCCAATGTAGGGTTATTAACAGGCTAAATTTCAATATCATGTCTCAGGGAATAGGGGAGAAAAGGGAGAGAGAAAAGAGGATAGCTGGTTGGTGGAGTACTCAGAATACACAACATTTCTGATTAATTTTGTTGTCTTATATGGGCACAGTTCATGATGCCCTAAAGAAATTATAGTATTGGGACGCCTGGGCGGCTCAGTTGGTTAAGCAGCTGCCTTCGGCTCAGGTCATGATCCCAGGGTCCTGGGTCGGAGTCCCACATCGGGCTCCTTGCTCGGCGGGGAGCCTGCTTCTCCCTCTGCCTCTGCCTGCCTCTCTACCTGCTTGTGCTTTCTCTCTGACAAATAAATAAATAAAATCTTAAAAAAAAAAAAAGAAATTATAGTATTAACATCAAAGATCACTGATCACAGATAATGAATATGTAATGATAATTAAAAAGTTGTAAATATTGCTAAATTTACCAAAATGTGACAGAGACACAAAGTGAGAAAGTGCTGTGGGAAAAGTGATGCCAATAGATTTGCTCAACACAGGGTTGCCACAAATCTTCAATTTGTAAAAAAAGAAAAAAAATAAACAATTTCTGCAAAGCATAATGAAACAAGGTATGCTTATAAATTTACTAAACCATACAGAAGTTTAATTCTGTTTGATTTTCTTAAAACCCATAGTACCAAAACAATGGGGATGAAATGGGATTAATTGTCTACATTCTGGATTCAAATGAACATATTTTGATATTTACACGTATCTTCCCAGACTTTCATATCAGACTTGTTTATTTTATTGATGGTAATATAAAACAGTAGTCACCAATACCACCATAAATACTTTCTTACCCAAAGTGCATTAAGGTAGTCATCTAAAATTGTTTCATATAAAAATGTAAACCCCATATTTGTAAGTGGTAAGAGGGAAGTCTTAGAGCCACTGAAAATAAAGAATTATTGCTGCAGAATGGACTCCATGTGATGATGTTGTCAGAAACTAAGGAATTCTAGAATTGGTGCAATCATTTTCTTGAGACTCAGTATCATGGTTATTCCGTGTAATCCAAAACAGGCACACCATTGTGTTTCCCTTCCTCTCTTCTTCCCAATATTCAACTTCATGCCTTCTGCTTTCCAATTCTTGTCTCTCCTTTTCCCACTCACTCATAATACTTAGCCTGCTGTTCCTATTGCATATATGCTCTTATCTTTCTTTTTATTTTTGTCCACATTCAAGGATTTTCAGAATATTATAAACAACAGAGATAGAGTCATTCAAATTTTCTTTAGGACTCCCAGTGCTCTTAATCATATATTTGTCTTGTATTTTCTCCATTATTAGGAATCTAGTTCCTTACCTCTTGTGAAGTCCCAAATTCTTCTTCAAAGTTAGCTTCCAATAAAACACAAAACAGCAAAATAACAAATATTACAAACAAATGCAGGAAAAATGCAAAAGAAAGATGTAGTACCCTAAAACTAAACCAGAAAAGAATGTATGTCCTGGAAAAGTGTGCAGACATGGATTCTTCACTGCAGACTTCACTTTTAGCATTCCAATAGCCAAGATGACAAGAGAATGTATTACATATGATCTTCAGTGTCCAAAGCATGCATTTCTCAAAATAAGAACAAACTCTTTCTGATCCTAAGAGAAGAGAAACATTTATCCTGATGGTACAAATAGAGATCATTGGAGAAGGCATATTGGAATTAACTGGGTGGTTTTAAGAAACACGTGATAGGCCCCACTGTAGATCAGTTAAATGAGAATCTTTATGGGAAGGGGGACCAATAATTCTTATTTTTAAGAAGCACTGAAGGTAATCATAATGTGCCCTCAGGGTTGAGAACACCTAACATAGAGTAGAGAGGACTGGCTCCTCGACTTGAAACGGCTACATACCAGATGTATATGCTTGATGGTATTATTGCCCAGAGTTTTCTGATTTCTAAATCAAAGAGTTTGAATTAGACACTTTAAAGGGTCTTTCAAGTTTGCAGTATTTTTCTCCTTACTGTTTCACCAGTGGACTTTTACCTCTAATAGTTCTCATGTTGTACATTTTCTAGAAAAAGCTAAGATATACATGGATGGCCACCTGCAGTCATCATAATTAATGGTCAATTCTGGCAACGTGAGCCAGACACTTTGTATGACTAAGTTCTGGACCCAGGAGGTACATTTAGTTTTCCAGACAATAATTGACTAAAAGCTTGTCATAAATCAGTGGCCATTGACGCTAGCGAGCATGTTCTTTTATGATTTAACCCTTTCTTAAACCTCAAGAATATTGTTGTTTTGAAAAATAAGGCAATGGGGAGTGAGTAGAAAATAGCATTTTTCAGCTGCAAAAGAGAAATCAACAGATGGAATGACATTATGAAGAGCATATTTCAGATAAAGAGAAATACCCAATCCTGTCATAAAACTAACCCCCAAACACCAGAAAAGACCACTTGAAAATAATCCAGATGACTTAATTATTGTTTGTCATTTGTGACCAAATATCAGCTGATGGAAATTGTTTTGAGGTTAATGAAAGCATAATTACTTTATTTCAAGGGTTCATATCCAGAGTTAGATTGTGTACTGTAGAGCAGATGTCACGCTATGGTGCAACCTGAACCTATTACAACAATTTCCTCTCAACTGGATTGGGTAACCAGATGTACAAGTTATATACTTTGAAAAGCAAAACTGCTGATTGTTGGGATGCTTTTAATTTTAAAGTAATAGTAACCTGTTTTGGATATGTTCAAATCCTTAGTGATACTGGATATTAATAGCCACTGCAAATTCAAGAAATAGCAGCTTACAAATAAGTCCATATGATGGTTTCATTTTTATTCACAGAGAAGTGGGAGAAAAGGAGATGAAGTTAGAGAATTTTGTATTACCACTCTGTTAGTTTCACCGGTAACTTCTGTGCTGGAATCAAATGGGGAATTTGCTCTGATTGCAATACCCTACTGTGCTGAATCTTGGAGCAATTAAGACTTGTTAATAGCAGTGAAGAGTCAGTAAGACTGCTCATGGGTTCAAATGGCAACATTGAACAGTCAGAACAAAAGTAAGTTATTTTAATAAGCAAATTTGATTGGCACATAGTGTGACAGCTGATGCCAGAAGAAAGTCTTCTGTTAATGTTTTATATGGTTATGTTATCACTTGGGTGATTTGACAAGAATCTACATTGCTTATGCAAAATAGGACATGGCAGATGTCAGGACAGCAGAAGATACACATGTGATAGTCCCAACTAGAGTTTTGCCCTTGAGAAATGGGGGGAGTGTCATTTCCTTCCCAATATAGAGATCATCTTAATGCTTTGGTTCTCAAATAGGAGATCCTGAATCACACAGAAGCACACATTGTTGATATTGTTTCATATTATTTTACTTTAAGCCGTAAGTGTTTTATTTTGTTTCCAAGGAGAATTTTGTATGATTTGATCAAAGTATTTAGTTACTCTGATCTGTACAGCCTATTTTCAATGGTACATTAACAGATTACTATGAATTTAGTAGTTTAGATAAACAGAAGACACAGACTGTATGTAATAAAGCCTGAACACACAAAAACCATTATAACCATCTCTTAAACATATCATGCAATTTACATAACTTGCAAAAATATGGACACCACGTATTGAGTACCTATGATGTGCCAGACAATGCACTAAATGGTCTAAATAGTCCAGATCATTTGGTCCTCACAACAACCCAGAAAACTGCATCTGTTATTTTAAACCTTTTTATAGAGGAAGATACTAAGGCTCAATAAGACAGAGTACTTTGCTCACAATCTCGCAAATAAATAGTAAAGATGGGGTTTTAAACCCACTTCGTATGATAAATTCATGCATTTTCCATTGAGCTAAAGTATAAATAATGCTATAATGAACACAGGGTGTGTATATCCTTTTGAATTAGTGTTTTTGTTTTCTTTGTATAAATACCTAAAAGTGAAATTGCTGAATTGTATGGTATTTCAATTTTCAATTTTTTAATGAAACTTCCATATTGCTTTCCATAGTGACTGCAGCAATTTACATTCCTAGAAACAGTCCATTGCTAAATGGCTAAAATGGACATCTTCTCAGTCTTTCTCTGCCTCTCTTGCACAGAAAATTTCCTTATTCTTTGCTATATTATCTATGCATGACCTCTAAAAATAAGACTGGAATCGGATTATTTGTGGGCATTCCTTTCAGCTTCGAAAATTTTTTAGAAATTTTTGATATGGAATTGAACAGATTTTCTCTCCTTTTTGGACATTTTCAAAGTTGTGCTTTTTAGTAAAAGCCACGTATTGATTATGAACAAAGGAAAACAAATAATCCTTGTGGTTGATGACATTTTTAGGCTGAGCAGCTTTTTGAATAGCTGGAAGAGACCACCAGTGAAGAAAGAACTCCCTGTGGTCCTGCATATTAATATTAATATATTAAGTAGCTTTCACAGAATCTGTAACAATAGCACTACCTCTCACTATTGCAGACACAGCTGAACAAATGCGGATAGGTTAAATGTTCTAAAATGTATCATAAAATTACATGTCACAGCAGCTGAAAGCCAATTTCCATTACAACATAGCTTCACTCTGCAGAAGTTGAATCGTCTCTATTTTGGTAACTGTTCTTTATTACTAAAGATAATTCATGTTATATTTTCATTCTCATGATGGGGGCAAGAGGATCACCCCAAAGTTTTGACCTACAAAGTTGCACTTGATAAAGCAAACTAAAGAAATAGTGATAGATGCTCTCATGCTTTCATTGAGCTTATGGTTGTAGATTTCAATAAGCAAGATTTGATTTAAATAGATTATCAACTAGTCTTCATTCTTACATTACTACCTGAATCTGACTTGGCTTCCGTGTCATCAGTTTCTAGCTCTTCATAGGCAAAGACAGAATATTTACTGAGTAAAATGAATGAATGAGAAGTTCTTGCTTCTCACATTGCTTCTCATGTTGCCACACAATAACATTCCAGTGCACATAAATATAAATAATTTCCATAAATCATTTTACAGAGCCTTCTGTTCATAAACACATTGTGTAAAATTTGTGGAAAGAGAAAATGGAGCCACAGATATTTTACTGTTCTTTCCTGTTATTATTGCCTACTTTGTAAAATGTCAAATTAAAGTCCAAGTGATTGAATCAGATTGCAACTTTAGTCTCCATTTCAAGAGATTAGACAGTGCTATTCATCTGAAACTATAGCATTATGTAGACAGTTTACCCTTCATTTCTAGTGGGTGCAATTAAATATAGCATATCAAATCCTTCAGGTATATACTCAGTACCATCTCCTAATCTGCTTGACTTTAGCACTATATGATGTAAAACTCAGAGGACCAACGACAAGTCTAGGTTATGATGCCATTTGGAATACAGGTACTCTTAAAGAGGATCAGGTGGTTGCAGTAAAGGACTGATTCATTCCATACCTCACTGTTTGTAGTTAGAGTTTAAGAATATTCAGTATGGGTGGAGAGGAAGTAATAGCAATTGAGGAGGCACCACAGCAGACACATCAGAGAAGCCCTTTCTTCCTTTTTAGGGACAGGAAATGTTATTGTAAATAAGGATGGCATAGCTTCACTATAGTCAACACAACCAGATCTCCTACTCTTCCACTGTCCAAGAGAGAAAAAATATGGTGGGAAAACACGCCAATACCTCTCTTCACTTTGCAAGTGGACTACAATTTCTCCCACTTGTATTTTTCTGAAAGTGTTCTTTTTTTTTTCGCTTTTCATTGACCCCTGACAAGTCAGTTTACTGTATGCGTTTTCAAATTCCTCTTGACTATTCCCATTGTACATCCTCCCCTCAGAGCACTGCTCTTTACAAACCACTAATTATTCCTATCTCCTAAACACTGCCCACCAGTGTTCTTAATGTGAAATGGCCTTGGCTAGTGAAGTACTGGTATATGGTGAGATGTTCTACCTCATAGTTTTAGAAAACCTTAAGCTTTATGTGAATGAAAGTGAGACGGATTGAAAAAAAGTG
Source organism: Potos flavus (assembly GCA_028534135.1). Taxonomy (NCBI): domain Eukaryota; kingdom Metazoa; phylum Chordata; class Mammalia; order Carnivora; family Procyonidae; genus Potos; species Potos flavus. The sequence goes on from CM052883.1 coordinate 34,758,842, forward strand.
GGGGGAAAGACAGGAAATGTTCCTTATAAAATGACATCTGTGGGAAGAAAATGGAGGGAGATGCAGAAAACATGAATTGGATACATGCAGCTAGAGATTAGATTATTTTTTCCCAAGCTGGACTCTGAAGCCAAATACCCAGTTTGAGCTGTCTATGATATACCCCCGTGTGTCTCTGCCCTATCCTGACTCATGGCATCATAAAACACCAAACACACTAAAAAACTAGAAAATATTAATGTATTTTAACAATTCACAACAGATGTCTTTTTATATCTGAAATTGTGCTGCACCTTCAATCATGGTATCTTAAAACTAGTTGATAACATTTTTAATGGCACATGGAATTGTAGTACATCATATAAGTGATGGCATCTTAGAGTCAATGAAATGCATTATTATTAGCAATAATAGTTAAGAGTAATCTTTCCTACTCAGGAATGATTTTTATAAACCTATGTATATTACACAGGGGCCTGGAAATTTATCCCTCACATGTCATTGCTACCTAGTAACTATGGCCTCTTTCCAGTTTCTGTGGCTTAATAACCAACCGCCACAACATGATTTTTTTCTCTTTAAATAATCAGTTGTTTGATGGAGTTTTAAACATAAATTTGGGTGAAGAGTTGAAAAGTTTAAATTGCCACCTCACTCATGTCAGATGCCACTTTCACATTGATTTAGAAGATCCTGGAGTGTCTTTATAGATGACTTGCCTGTTGTTGTGCATGTTGCTAAGTTTATATATGCTGCTGCCTGGAAGTATTTTCCAATGAACTGTAGTAGCAAACACTGCAATTCAGCCTGTGTTCCTGAAGAATGTGCTTTTGAAAAAAAACAAAAAGAAAAACAAAAAGAAAAGGGGAAAAAAAGACCCAAGCTTTAAATAAAGAAGAACACATATGTTAGAGGCAAATGCAGCAGGAGAGAATTGGCTATGGGACCAAGATTTCAGTGACTCTGATTCTCCAGGGTCATCTTACTGCCGTATGAGCAGCAGGGCTAGTGATTCCAGGTTCCCTCGGGGTGGCCACGTATATGAACCACGGTGAATTAAGGTGCCAAAAAGAATGGCTTATTCTGGATTATTAAAACAGCTAATTCTGTGATAAAGGGTGATTTATATCACTTATTACAAGTTTGTGTTTTTATCTAAATGAAATGACCTATATCTAAGAACCTCAGGGAGTGTTCTGAATGTTAAATTCTCCTGAGTCCTGATCTTTGCTATTTGAAAATGGGAAAAGAAGAGGATACAACTATTAGGGCTTATGTTTCTTTCTTTCTTTCTTTTTTTTTTTTTTGGAAGATTTTATTTATTTATTTGTCAGAGAGAGAGAGAGCACAAGCAAGCAGAGTGGCAGGCAGAGGCAGAAGGAGAAGGAGAAAGAAGGCTCCCTGCCAGACAAGGAGCCCGATGCGGGACTCGATCCTACGACCCTGGGATCATGACCTGAGCCGAAGGCAGCTGCTTAACCAACTGAGCCACCCAGGCATCCCTAGGGCTTATGTTTCTTAAATTGTGTATTTTGGTCAACATTGGGTTTCACAGTTACTTTGAAAATACTTGGAAGCTGTCTTAGAAGTTTTTATGAAGAAAAATCACTTTTATTGAAGTTAAATTGCTCATCATGAAAATATAATTATTGTACATTAATATTTTAAAATCATCAAAATGCTATTGATGCAAATTTTCAAGTATGAGAGTCTCCCTGACCTGCTTTAATAAATGTTCACAGCTACCTCTTTTAAGAGATCTCTTTGACTGTGGACATTCACTGGTATCTTTAGGTAGAAGTCTTTCTCATGTTACTCTCACCGTGGACTTTTTAAAAGAGCACATGAGACCTCCATGTATTCCTCCATTAATTAGGTCCAATGGACCTCCATTAATTAGTCCATGAAACAGGCACTGTTTCTAGCATTGCTTTTGATTAATTTATTGCATGAAGAGTCTAACCTTGACTATTAAGATATTTTCTTAGTGATGTCTTTTTATAACCTTTCATTTGTGGATGAGCAACACAAGAAGAGGTAATGCACTCATTTAGATAAAACACAAAATGCCTGCCAGGGAACCTGGGTTTGTTCCAGTTCTCCTCTTAGGCAAGTCTTTTATCTCCCTTTGATACAGACCAGGGTTCTATAGAGCACTAAACTAATGACACAGAATTTTGATTTGATATTATAGAACTGTGGAATTGAAGACCTTTTAGTCATGTAATCTAACTTTTCGAGCAATGTAAGAATTCCGATTCAGAATTCCTTACATGCAATTCTTCCTTGCAAGTGGATCCAGATATATAAAACTCATCATCTTTACAGGTAGCCTATTTTTTTAAATTAACTTATAATGTATTATTTGTTTCAGGTGTACAGGTCTGTGAATCATCAGTCTTACACAATTCACGGCACTCACCATAGCACATACCCTGCCCAATGTCCATAACCCAGGCACCCTATTCCTCCCAACACCCCAGCGACCCTCAGTTTGTTTCCTGAGATTAAGAGTCTCTTATGGTTTGTCTCCCTCCCTAATCCCATCTTGTTTCATTTTTCCCTCCCTTTCCCCCAAAACTCCCCACCCTGCCTCTCAAATTCCTCATACCAGAGAGATCATATGATAATTGTCTTTCTCTGATTGACTTATTTTGCTTAGCATAATATATAGGTAGCCTATTTCACTGTGGGGCTTCAGTTACAAGTCAAGCTAAAAGCCACTTCTCTCTTACCCTTTATCTGTTGGTCCTCTTTCTACCATCTGGAAAAAAAATGGATAGATCAACTTTTCTCCAACTTAAGACCCATCTAAATTTTGGAGTAACTTATTATGGCCCTCTTCTACTGCAGATAGATCAAGATGTCACATTCCAAATTTAGTTTATGTTTTATTTTTTGAGATCTTGCATTTCTTGTTTGAAAATCTGATATGCAGATTTTATATGGGCACAAGATTGCCCACATATGGTCTGACTGTGGCAGAGTACTTTTGAAGTGTTGTTTCTCATGATAAGAGTACCCAATCTATGAATGTATCTTTTGAGAAGCATTACTGAAATATCTTACAGGAATATGTCATCTTAAGTTCTGGTACACAAAATGATTATTGTAGAAATTCAGAAAATACATAAAGTACTCAGGATAGATTTCCTAGGTATAATTGCATCTGAGTACGGCCTTAAGGAATGCATAGAGTTTTAACTAGAAAAAAGGATCGGGAGTATTTTCCTTCTATCTGACAAAGCACTTTGTATTGAATTCTTGAATTTTATTGACCTGTCTGATACATTAAGGACCTCGATCTTTTCAATGTATACTTTGTCAACCATATCTGTAGTCATACATTTACAGTCACTTGTTTTTTTAATGCCACGTTCTGCCCTTGGCATGAATTACTACTAACTTCTCTGTTGTTGATTTTGATCCACTATTACAGCCTGTTAAAATTACTTTGCATTTTTGCTGTTATCTGCTATTGTTGTTATGATCTATGGGATACTTTCTATTTGACACACATGCCCTCTGTATCTTAATTTAAGTTACTGATTTAAACATGGTGAAAATGGAAGGTCTTTGAACTGCAGTTTCGGTTTACATAGGTACCAGAAAGTAAACTTGATTGTGAATCCCTAAGATATTTCTAGCTGGAGAAATCAGGAACAATTTCCTGAAAGGCATAACCTTTTAATTGTGGATTGGAAGATGAGAGGAAAGGAGAATGAGGAGTGTATTTCAAGTAATTCAAATCTATTCCTGGAGGTGACAAGGTATGGTAACGTGGTGAAATGAAAGCACTGGTTGCTGATAGGAACGAAATGAAAATTGTGGCTGAAGTAATATCCATTCTTTCCTCGTTTCCCCTGATCAGGAAATCAACTTTAATTTTCTAACTCTCTGATCCCTTATACTTTCATATAACTTACCAATTGAAATTTAAGTCATATCTATAGGCACAGAAAGCAATTTGGTAGATAATTAAACTGAAGCAGACACTTGCATTTGTAATCCCTGTGAGAAGAGAACACCTCCTTCCTGATAACAGCAGCAGAAATTTCAGGTAGGCTTTGACTGATTTGGTGTGAGATTAGAGAATCAAATGTGTGGATAGGTGAGTGGGCAGCAGCTGAGCTCTCATTGAAAGGTGGTCTTCTATTATCAGAACAAGAGTGGGCTTCCACAGTCCATCACAGAGTCTCTTCTAAGTGCGATCCTATGTTTCTCATACCTGTGCTTCCTGTCTCAGAGGCCCTTGGTCTAGGCGGTACTGTACTGTGTAGCTGAAGATGACCCCTGAGGCAGGAGCCAAAAGTTGTGTGAAAATAAGACAAAGTGTTTGCACTTAGTTTCTTTAGATTTTATTTATCTTCTAAACTTTTGTTGAACCTCCCCCAATTTTTCTGCAACATTTCCCCATAATTGTTATTAATGATTTCTCATAAGCAATATTGAAAAAAATCATGTCACTGAGATTTTGTGAATGTAATATTTTCTATCCTGGCTTAACCTCAGAAGCAATAAATTGTAGGGTTTGCAACCAAGATGTCAACAAGTTTAGTAATGCACACAAAAAAATTGGAAGAATGTGCCATGTTAAATCACACATATTAACCCTTTAAGTTTAGGAACAATGACTGTAAAGTATGCCTTCTTCTCCTTTTAAATCCATTCCATTTTCCAGGAGCAGTACACCAGTCAAAGAGAGGCAAAGTCTCTCTGATGATCAGTGTAGATGAATTTATTTAATATCCATCTCCAAAAAGGTAGGACTCCTGTGATATGGACACTTCCTGGGCCCTTTCTACAATCCCTGCTTTGGGATAAAATACATTGGAGACCACAGGTCCAAATAAAAGTTTAAAATATAAGTCGAAATTTCATATTTAATTACAAAATATATCATCAAGCCCAAACTATAAGTAATGTAAGTAAGCACCAATTTGAATTAAACATCTAACCATCTGATCTTTCTTTTCGTTGTTCTCAATTGTTATGTCTACATTTAACCTGGTAATTTATTTATTTATTTATTTATTTATTTATTTATTTATTTATATTCTATTTATTTAGTAAATATCTTATTTCAGTTTTCTCACTGCAAAAGACAGCATAGAATATGAAAACCAATGTAATGTTCTGTAAGCAACATAACCATTTTAGAGTATTAGACCTATAAATTTTAGATAACTCATACATTTAAATAAAAGCTGATGAATTACTTCACTGCATATAGAATTAAGACCTTATATATAATGGTCATCTTATAGTTCTGCTTTTTGTTTTTGTTGTTTGGGTTTTAAACGTTTATTCATCTTTGACATGTTTTGTTTCTAATAGCAAGATGGTATCAGAGATACATTGAAATAATCCTTTCCTGCAGAGCTAAGTGACTACATCTGTCTCCTGTTTCTTTCTTTGTGTGTGCAGAAAGTGAAAATGCCCATTCATAATAAGAAAATGTAAGTCTGGTAGGCACCAAGGTTTTAATATTTAATTTTCCACATTATAAAGCAGACTCTTCTCTGCCTTCCCATAAATGCAGAAATGGATAAGATTAATTAAACATTAAACCATTATTCTTCATAAAAGAAAAGTCCATTGCCAGTCATGTTTGATATACTTTCTTTCCAAGGTGATCTTTCCCAAGTCTTAACTTTCATCTCTTCTTAAAATTTTTAAAATAATAACAAGGAATGTAGTCATTTTACTGTCATTTTTCTCTTTTATTTTTTTCTTATGTTATTGTGACAGACTTTCATATGAATTGTGGATTGATTCCAGAACAGAGAATTTATTTGATATTATCCGACCTAGCACTTATCTTGTAGTAGAATTGTCTGGCAGGACAGAAAAACAAATTTCTTTTCTAGGTCTTTTAGCTATAAAGAATAAATATATGTTATATATTTACATAGTATATATTCATTATATATTACATATATATGTAAATATATAATATATATTGATTCTTTGTTATAAATATATATATATATATGTGTGTGTATATATATATATATATATATTTCATTTGAGGGAAGAGCAGATATGTGAACACTTAGCAGTCAATCACGTTGACATTTGTGATTACAGTCTTTTAATGAGTGACTTATTCCTAGTAGATTCATAAGGTAAAAAAAAAAGCCAAGAAATATTAGGCCCAAATATAAGTTGAAATAAGGCCAGAATATTGGATTGAAACATACACACACGTGCACATGCACATATTTCTCATGCATATAATTTCTATCATGCATTGTTACCTCCTACATCTATAAACATAACTCATAATTGCTTGTACTTTTTAAACCATGTAATTACTATGAACATAATTATAGCATTTGCCAGATTCTGTATATCATAGAGAGGTTTCCTTTCGCTTTCTTCCCTTCTTTTGTTAGGCAAGGTTATTAGCTATTTTCACTGTCAGATGATATACTTTCTGTATTTTACAATGATATTGAAGAGAATCCACGGAAACATTCAGCATAAAATATACATATAACAGAACTACTAACTATTTTTCATGATTTTGTTACAATTGTTCTCAGAGGATTGTCTTCTATCCTGAGGTGGTATCGAGTTTAAAAAAAAGTTGCCAGTAGTCAAGTGGTTACACTAGGCAGGAGAATATGTCTGCCATTGGGAAGAGACAAAATGGATAGACAGACCAAGATCAAACTTACCTTTGCCATCCCCTTTTTGACTCTTTCTGAGAGTAGGTAGAGTTTCAGTAAATCTTCAAACTCATGTACTGGTGAGAATTTTTTGAACAGGATTGTATACTAGCAGTTCCATCCTCAATTCTAGGTGGCACCTCCGATTGGAACATATGGAGGCTCAGTAACTCCTAGGGGAATTCAAGAAATGGAAAGAGATGTAACGCCAGTGTTTATCTATAGAAACCTTACTAGTAACGAAACTCTACATCCTTTTTTCTAAACAGCAACTGAAGCAAAAGTTTACAACCAATAATACAAACTGGGGGTTAAATGCCAGAGGGAGAGCAGAGGGTGATAATAAGCCCACTGAGTGTATGAATTAAGTTAAATAAATAAATACACTTACGAAAGACCTTTGTGGTACCCAACTACCATAACTTTGATTAACCTCACTGTGTTTCAGCACTGGGTCATGCAAGCCTTTGACACAGTTTCTTTGAGATGTCAGTCACATTTCAATAACTTTTCAGCATGAACTTGTAAGTCCTGTCTCTTCATTGACTTTGAATGAGGCAGGTTGCTTATGAATGCAGCTTGAAGTGTCACTCAGAGATACTTGCATTGTGTTATCTTTGATTGGCATGTCTGGGAGTTGTGGAAAAAATTCCAGCATATCCAAATGTGCTTCTCTAAACACTGAATATCTTTACATAAGTGTTTTCTCCAGGAGAATCCGCTCATACCCTTATGGTGATCATCTGTTATTGCAGCGTTCCCTTTTACTATAGAGGAGGTATATCCTAAAGGGGTAGGTTTATAGGACTTGGGAACTCAGATTGCGTTTGCAATTCTGATCCTACAAGCCTTTGGGGCTACAATTTAACTAATGTATCACATTAACTGCCACATGCAGAGCCTATCTAACAACCTAATTACTTTGATGAGAATACCTGTGTAATATCCTCCTACTTGGCAAAAACAAGTGGAGCTAAAAAGATCCCAAAGCATCTACTTCATCTAGAAAAAATAATAAAAGCATTCTCATCATTAACAAAATGCCAGACATATAAACAACTGATTTGCAAATGATCCTTACAGACAAAGAAGTACTCTTGTCCCCAGTACTGACTCTCTTGCAACAGATGACAAGAGCTGTTGGTATCCACACTAGTGCAGTTAGAGAAACTATGGCTAGACAAGTTATATATACATACATATAACAAAAGCAAAAAACCTTGAAATGCATGAGGGAATTGACCTCTAGATGGCTAAAGCAAGGCTATGCTCAAAATGCCCTTCCCCACAGCATAAGCCTTTGTTCTGTTGTGGTGCAAAGAGGGCACACACACATGTGCACATACACATTCACACACACACACACACACACACACACACACTAGCACCCAGCAATGTATTGAGTTATCAAGGAAAGAGTCACTACCAATGTCTCCCTAAACTCTCATTATCCAACAGAGAAGAGTGCTTAGGCTGGACATAGCTAGACCAAGCACAACAGGGAAAATGCTCTAGGAGAGGTTCTCCACCCCAACAATGCTTTACATATTAGAGACCAAGGGACAGAAGCATCTGGACAACCACGTACAGGTAAAATTCTAGACTTTCTCGTCAAAAGTGGCTTTGGAAGGTAACGCCTTCAGAGAATACCATGTCCATCTGTTCTTCCAATAGAGCTCATTGGGTCTGTTGAGCAAGCTTTTTATACAACTATAAGCAGGGGAAAAAAAATCTGCCTCCAGGACCATCTGAGTTGTCTTTCCTCATTTAGAGACCAAACTCCATTAATTTACTATTAATGTTGGTAGGAAGTAGATAATTTTATTTATAATATAAATGTATCTGGGACCATTATGGGACAGTTGTCATTTATATATTGTTATTCATTTAAAGTCTGAACTCCCACCTAACACATAGCAAAGTTAAGTTGGTTTAATGAAATAAAAATCTTGATTGCCATGGAAGTGAAATATGACGGACTAAAATAGGTTGATGACACTAGGGATATTTGGGAAGTACCAAAGTCAGATTTCAACTGTTTTAAATTTTTGCCTGCAGTCAGCCCTACCCTTTTTCAGGAAAGGGAAGAAACTTCTCTATACTCTTCTTTGTCATACCTTTCTCCTTGCTGCCAGGAAATAGGAACATTAATGCCTTAATTAATGATTAGTTAATTAATAATGGATTAAACAGACCTTTATAACTATCCTTGACATCTAACAACTATTTATAATCTTGTTTCCATATATAAATAACCAATCTTCTTTAAAAAAACAGTCTATTTGTGAACTAATATCTTAGCTACATTGTTCTAATGAGCACTTATTTAACAGAGGCAAAATTTCACTCTATAAGTATACTAGAGTTTACTACAGAACAACGTTATTGGTTGATTAAGATGGATAAATGAAAAGTGAAATAGCTTCAGTATGTTAATTAACTTACTGCAGTGTATCACCTAAAAGCCTATGCTCAGGAACCACATAGTCTAAATTTGAACCCCAATCACTACTAACTACATATATTGCATGTCTAATTTTTTAAATCTTTTTGTACTTCAGTTTTCTGATCTGGAAAATAAGGATATTAATAGACCACTAGGAATATCACATTAGTACAAGTAACACATTGAAAACAGTGACTGGCATATGACAAGTGCTCAATAAATGTTAGCTACATTGAATATTAGTGGAGAATTTAGATTATTTTAAAGAATTTCAATCAAAAAGTAAGTATCATATACTAATATGTTAATAAAACTAAGTTAGGTAATTAATAGAAACTAGGTACATTTCAATTTAAAAATTAGGCTGTTCATTTTAAACATAATACCTATTTTGTAAATCTTTTATTATCATATTTCTCAAAACTCTTAACTCTTTTTATGTTAATACATGAAGGAAAATGTAAAAAGAGACGCTTTGAAATAAAATACAAAGAATGTTGAGGGATAGGAGATTAGGATACTTAACATGTTAAATCATGTTTCCATTGTTCTCAACTCAGTATCGTATAAAATTATACATACAGACATATAAACTTTAAGAAGAAACTTTCTTTACTTAAAATATATTTGACATATAACATTGCGTAAGTTTAAGGTATACAACATGTTGATTTGATATATGTATATATTGTAATCATGGTCATTATAGCATTTAGAAGAATCTTTTAAAAGGACACTATATCACAGCAATTTCTTCTGAAATGATTTTTTTAAATTAAATTCAATTAATTAACATACAATGTATTATTAGTGATGCCATATTCATTTGTATATAATGACAGTTAAAATATTTTTCCAATAAATGTCAAAGAATGAAAAAAAAAGGACACTATAAGTGGCCAAACTGAAAGGTAGACAATATGAAAATGTCTGGTCAATCTGAGGCAAATTATGCAAAAAAAGTGAGAATATAAGAGACAAGCCCATTGGGATATATGAGAGGTGATTATAGATCACTTATTCTGCATTTTATTGAGTTTAGAACTAAGATTAAATAAATTTCAAATGCATCATAGACTGGATGATGGCGATATTGATAATGAAAGAGGTTCAAAAATTTCTAGAATTTACTTTTCCTTCTTCATGTATTACCATGTCCACAATTATGTTGTAATTTTTCTGTAACTTAATATTTCTGTAACACAGGGGAGAAGAGAGATTCTTCCCTTCCTCCCATGTTTTTGTTCTCTCCTTCCTCTGGCCAGGTAAAGCCAAAGAGCTTTTATTTTAAACCATGCCTCTACACCACACCAACACAAGGTGTGGGTAAGGGTTATAAGGATTAAGAATAAAGGGTAAGAATTAATTGTTCCCTAACAAGGTTGTATTATTCTTGCATCAGCAACACTAATGCGCATGCATCGTGTTCCAGCTGCAGAGTCACCGAGCTGCTGTAAAATATGACACCATAGGTCCAAATCCATGTCTCTATAAGGCCCAGTGGCATACCAAAGACAGTACTGATCTAGGAGCTAGGAAGGAAAAGAGATAAACATTTTATTAGTACCTGCTCTGTGTCAGACACAGACACTTTGTTTCCATTATTCCACTAAATTTTCACACATTTCTGCACATTTCTAATTTTGCAGACAAGAAAACTAGGCTCGAAAACTTGCCCAAAGTCAGAAGTTTCATGAGATGTGGAACGAGGATTTGCACTCTGCACTGATTCCAAGCCCAGGATCCTTCTCCTTCCACACAACTGATTTCTAGTTCCAGGCTTGCCTCTGGCTATGTTGACATAAACAAGTCACTTTCTTAATGTGTTAATTTAGGTACTTGTATCCAGACCCATCTGGATCTTGGGAATATCTAAATTAGTAAAACCCAATGGGGTGAAACTAAATACATTCATGCCATCGACAGGGATGCATCACACAGAAGGTACACAGCAATCTCTTTCTCAACACCAGTGAAAGGTTTTAGCCTCACAGGGATAAAGGTTCCTGAAAATGTACTACTCTCCCAGGTCAGCTGAAACTTAATATAGACAGCAATGACTATGGGGCAGGGGGTTGGGGGAGGTGCCGGGAAGATGAAAAATCAAAGAGAATCCAAAATCTGTCTTCTATTCCCATTTCTTCTAATTCACTGTGTATTTCAAAAGAAGATTTCTTTTGTTTCCTCCTCCTCCACTTCCTCCTCCAAAAAATTAATCAAAACAAGAGAGAATTACTACAGGTGAGGTCAATGATCTACATCAACAAATAATACAAAAAAGGTAGGGGTGATACTTTAGTAGATGTTAGGTTATTAAATTTAATAAAGAATAATGTAGCTTGAAAAGTGCTTTGGGTTTGTCATAAGTTAATACTGGGCAGCCAACAATATGTTTATTGTTTTACAGCTAAGAACTGATTAAGAAGTCTCATAGGACCTCTACCGTGTTACAGAATTAATTTTTAACATCCTTTTCTACTTCACAAGATTGAAAAATGCTTGAGGAAAGAGAACAGGTTATTTATATACCCTTATTTTTCATTATACCTATAATATTCCCATATACATGTTGGATATTTAGTAAGTGTATATTAAAGTCTTCAAATGAATATATATGCCTACTATATCTAAGACCCTCTCTAGTCATTTATTTAGTTGTAGTTGCTGTATTTATTTGTCATGAATAACAAAGACCTGAGCATACTTAAAACTCGGTTTGATCTTCTTTGTCTCCAGTGGATAGCAGTATGGCATACTACGAATGCCATTGCTTTGACAATATTTAGTAGTTATGGAATGCATGCGTTTTACTCTTTCGAGACTGTGGATTCATTATTATTTAGTATTTGTTATTTATTTGTTATTTACCATAACAAATAAAGTTATGATTCAGAATAATTGTATAAGTTACATTAAAAGTAAAGACTTAGGCAGTCATGGTTAGGCATGGATGCCAGCTAATTTTTGTTTAACTCTTTAGATGAAGCATATTTTGAGAATTAAGATAGTGTTTAGGGTGATTCTTCAGTACAGATTGTTTAACCTGAACTAATTTTGAACAATAGTATATAACATACATATAAATAACAGATGTTTTATAATCTACTGTAAATAGATGTTTTATGAAGGACAAGTACAGAAACTTGGGTATTTTTTAATAACTTCTTGGAAACTTTTAATTTCTTCTTAATATTCAGAGTAAGTTGGTTCTCTAATACCTAATATTTTTCTTTAGATTAAACAAGAATGAGATGACAGATATTAAGTTTAATTGAAGGCACAAAATCTCTCCTAACTATGCTTTCATAATTTAATAATCATACTAACTGAGGGCGAGTGTCATAAAACTGCTTTAGAAAGAAACATCTGAATAAAGGAAAATCAAAGTAGGGCTTGAGCTAGTGCTAAAAACAAAAAAGACAGAAACGTAGGTAATGAAAGTTTTTCTCTTCAACCAAGTGTATGTTTATAAAGGATGGAGAGCATTGTTCTTTGCCTTAAACATGTGAATAGAGGTGATATGTTGGAGCATAGCCACGTGTTGATTTGTTCTAATTGGGGATGGGCTAGGAGAGGAAAGGAGGGAGTTACATCTCTCAGAATTTCTTGCAGGAAATATGCTGCCATATGTCCACTTAAAAGTAGGAAACCATGGCAGTCTTGATTTATTTGCTTTCTACTTCTGGGAACTTTCTTCTGCGAGTCAGGTAAGAATATAAAGATGGGTAGAAAGAGGTCCTTTACTGCCACATGTCCATAAACGTGAATAGATTTTGTCTTTCCAAGTTTAAAAGGCAGAATCAAGCTAATTTAAAAGCAGTTACATTAACACCTGAATGAAAGAATGAATGAGAAAGCCTACAACAAAATTGGGGGAATTTGCATACTAAATTTGATGAGCTTGCTTGCATAATTGTTTTTTCAATGTTTGTACCACTAACGAAATAGCAACAGCATTGTTTCTCAGAAAGAATGAAATTAATTTCATGGGTGAACTAATCTATATATTAAAAGCAATATTATTTGCCTCATCTTGGAAGATCTCTGGTATGGGAAAGTTAAAGTCAGCTGAGTAGGATCCTTGGTTCCTAACGGTTAATTTCACACTGAGCTTCATCTATAAAATGGTGCGAACATATTCTTCATGAGGTTATTATTAGCAATAACCTAGAAGGTATATATAATGTGTCAAAGGGGTAAGACATTTGAGAGATATTGATCCCTTTTGTCAGGCATCTCTACCATGTAAAAAAAAAAATGCTTGATGGTTACAGTTAAATGCCATATTTTATTTATATAGACATTAATTTCCTTTATTTCAGTTGGAATTATCACATCTGTAATTCAGTTATTCATAAATAAGAAAAACAACAACAGCATAAAAACCCAGTTAGGAATCTAGACCAATTAATGGATGTTGGGAGAGGACTTGTCAATAAATTCAACTTGCTCATCTTGAGATAGATTCAAGTTCTTAAATGTGTTTAAAGTATATTTATCATGATCAATTAGACCATTAAAAAAAAGAACAAATAATCTAGAGCTAGGTAAGAAAATTAAAGCCCAGGGCAATTACAAGAGTTGGATAAGATTACATATATTGATTTAATGGCAGATCCCAAGTCGTGCCAAGTCTCTTGCACTCTCAAATCCAGACAACTTTCCACTATGTAACAAAAGATTTTTTCTTACAAGAGCAATATTCATATGATCTTGCATCAAGAGGGTTCTCTTCATTGCTGTCATACAAGGACTTTTTCTAACTAAAAATTCTGAAATGGGTATACATTTAAATGGCATTCTCTTGAGATTGCTGATAGTATATAAAAAAGATTAGAGAGTAAAATACAAAGTAATATGGAAAAGGACAGAGAAAAATAATTATTCTGTATGATGGGAAAAAAAAGTTTAAGATACCACAACAAAGACATTAAAAGTTAACATTGCTCTAGGCAGCAATATGTTGTAATTGTCTGGCAGAACACAGAGCAGATTTCCCCAATCCCAATACAGTAGCTCATGGGGCCTGCAGGTTCAACACATTTTAAAATAATAACTCATGCTCATTGTTTGCTTGTGGGACAAATAGTTGGAGCTTCTAGGAGAAGCAAGAATAAGAATCTGTATGTCTCTGATTGCACAGAAGGCCAAAATATATTTGCAAAGCTTATGATGTCCATTGAATCTGATATTTTATAACAATTCCCACATTTTTAAAAAATAAATATTTATATAGGAGTAACTGAAAGGGATGGAGATTATTTTATGATAGCTTTGTATATTTGTCTGTCTCACTGCTCAGTTCTGAGTTTTTTTGAGGGATCAACGTTGTTGTCATTAATTGGTGTCTTTAGAATCCTGCAGAGTATATGGTAAGAAAGTCAGTAGTTGTTAAATAGATTAATAAGTAGGTAGATTCTGTTAACAATGGAATGTTCCTTCTCAATGCAAAGTGCCTCTGGGCCAATTTCCTCTGCAGTAGTCAAAGTAATTTCCTCAAAATATTTTTAAACTACTCAAACATATGCTGACTCCTTAGTACAAAACTATATTTTTCTGTGTCTTAATACATGAGAAAGTAACTTGAAAACTCTAATATGTTACATAAATAGAAAAAATATCAATTTATTTTAGCAAGGTTTTACAGAGGGCTTATTACAAGACACTGAGGACTCAAATATTAATGAGACCTAGTATTTGTCATATTGGACCAAGTATTCCTGTGACCGATACAATGCAACTGAACTCTGCGTAAAGTACTATGTAAGCAATAATAAGAAAGCAATTTGGTTTGCTGGGCCAGTGAAGAGTTAAATTAGAGATACTTTAAACTAGATCTCTAAAACTGAATGGTACAAAGATTAAAGGAGAAAAAGGGAGAAGCAAAAGGAGGGTTTTGGGTAGGGAAAGCCAAGTTGTTGAGTGACAGAGAGAGGAATTCAACACTCATTTCTAAGCCCTCATTCTAGGTGAGGACCTTGAGAGAGGGCTAGAAAAGATTCACATTCATAATGAATAGCATCAATATCCACAGGGGTGGCCTGTGTACACAGAAAAATCTATATTACACATTTCATCATGTTTGCATAGAGACCCAGTGTAAGAACAATGACGTAAGTATTAATGCCTTTTCTGGAAGCAACATCAGCCTTCTTTGGAGACTTTATAAAGATACTTCTCTCTTAATGCACAGGCATAATGTGTCATAGAATTTAGAAGACTTGCTTTTAATTCACACACTACATACAAATACAGGCTTGGAAAAATATAGTAAGTCTTCTTAAATACTTCATATATTTAAATATATCGTCTGTTCTTAGGGACGGCATGAGATTATTAAAGAAGTGGCATATGAAATTATAAAGTTAGAGTAAAACGAGTACATAATCATTGTTTTCTGTATGTAGTTACATGTTTTCTAAAAAGAAAACCATAGACAATGAAAGATCTGGCACAATAAAACAAAGGCCATTAAAGTTCTTAAAACTGTTCTCAACCAAGCACTAGATACCCAGCTCAGTATCTTCCTAACTAACTTGCATCATTTTTAGGGGTCCTGAGGTTATTTATCTGGCTCACTCCTGCATACCCTATCTTAGCCATTATAAATCATTGCTTAAACATTTCTAAAACATGTAGGTTTCCATATCTCAGGGTAGATTACATCATTTGGTCAATCAGTGCCTGAGATTAAATTCTACTCCTGTATCCTGAAGGAACAAATGAATTTCTGTCATTTCCCTACGTAAATCGCCGCAATTCCAGACTGCACATTTTTTTTTTTTTGTCTACTTGACTAAATTTTGTTCCATGACTCTTTTCTCTGCTAGTTTATTGATAAGTGGTGCATTCTGCATTTACTTATTTTACATTAGAAGTATAAACTAAGAATCTGTTTGGAAGACACTTTAATAGTCACTTTTAATTTTTAAAAAGAAGAAAGATTTATGTGGAAATGAATAGTCCTTTCTTACTTACTGATGCAATGGTAGTATTCAGAAGGAAGTGGAAGGTGTTGTGTTGATCCTAACAACTGTTAAGCTCTCGTATGATTGCTCATAGACAGTATAACGATCCATTATGTATTTTATTCCAGGTTAATATCCAAAAGGTCCAAACCCAGTTAATTAAATGATAAAGATCATAACAACAACAACAACAACAACAAAATCAATAACCAAATTCAAAAAGAAAACAAACTTGTAAACCTAATAAGACTTTAGGCCCACAATGGATTTTAATTTAAGTTGTAGCCTTTTATTTTTCTATCCAGCACAGCCTTGCTGAAAGGACATTCTGTTTCTTACTTGATATATTCTAAACATGATCTTAACCATTTGTACTTTAATTCACTGTTATAAACCACCTGCTACTGCAAAGAAGATATTTTAAATCCCAAGCACAACTAAATTAATAATCATATGATGCATGCCAGGTCATCTAGCTTTTTTTCTGACCAAATAAACTAATTTAAATAAGTTACTTGTTCTACATTTAGATGCTGACCCTGGTAAATTGTGGTGACATCCAGAAAATTACTTGTTAGGAAAAGGTATTTAGGATAAATAGGTTGTAGTGTGAAGGTGCTGCAATGCCACAGATATAAATATTTAGGAGCTTGATTAAATTTTGATCTTTAGTTCAGGCCAATCTTCGGTTGAATACTATCATGTTCTATGGCTTCATACTCAGAAAGCTGTGGCCATTTGGAAAGTTAATTTAAGGTGTATGTCTACATTTCACCTTGCTTGGCTTGCAGGGAGTCACGTTTATAATAGATCTTTCACAAACAAAGAAAAAAATGCTGGGAGTTCACTTTAATGAAGCACAGATAAACAAAATCCATTGTGCCATATGGCAATTATGTCATATGATTGAATTTATTACCAAATAAAACTGTTGGCTTATGCATTTCACAGTTTTTACGCTACATATCCAGGGTTTTTTTTAGAGGTTTTCTGTAGGGTTATTTGCCCAGAATTCAATGACAACAAAAAAACAATATGTCTTTGTTGCAGGAAGTTTAAGAAAATGAAATCCGACTAGAAAAGTGAATAAAATTACAGACTAGTTCCCGCCCAGCCTTATTACAAGTGCCGAGAGCTATGAAGACATTTAACCTGATGAATATAACATTTTGTTTGGTTATGGAGAGGTGTATCCTTGTATCCAGTATCCACGGCAAAAGTTTCTGAGGAATGTAATCTTTTGCTTCTAAAGAGAAAATAGATACTTTCTTTCCTTAAAATTATTTAACATTGCCCATATGAAGTCTTAACTGCCAATTATTAGGCTGCTAAATTGTATTAAGTTCAGACAAACTTGGTGTTGGAAATTTAATGTCATTTTCATTTATGTAGTGATGTTACATTTTTCTTACTATATCATATATTTTAGTCCTAATCATCCAGTCAACTTAACCTGAATCCCATAAGGAATACTAGCACGTCCTTTCCTTGGGCAGTAACTGAACAGTTCTTGCATTTTATGTGAGTTATCTTCAAATCCTCAAATAAGTTAAATTTGAGATCTGACATTTTTATGGCTCAAAATCTTTTTTAATTTACACCCTTAATTAGGTCACATTAAGAAAAGTGCCTTTTTTTTTTTTAAATCCAATGTATCCATTCATCTGTGAAAGTGGACATTTATATTATTACTTCAGATAAGATTGCTCTCTGTGGTTCAGAGGCTCTGATGCATTTAACAAGTGTAATTTCATAGCATGCGTACATAGACAATATTATAAATAGCATTCAGTGTAACTTTTATTCAGGCTATAAATTTATACTTTATTCTGTTTTCTTTTTCATTCTTCTGTGTTTCTCATTTTTCATTAGGCCACTTTAAAATAAACTTAAAGTGTAAGGCTGACGTTTAGAACCCATCACAACCCCCTCTCCCAAGAACAAAGCTGGGTGCGAACTCCCCTTATTTCCACTTGGATATGCAGTTTGACTTTCTCAATGAAATTGGCAGTGATCTTTAAGGCTGAAAGGGAATCCTTCAAGGAGGACAATAGTGCTTTTCTTTGGCAGTAGGAAAAGAAGCAAGAGAACACAATTAATTCCCTACTCTTGCCTTCAATGGCTCAATTCAGCTGGGCCCGTTCACCGGCATTCTCAGTGATTGGCGTGGAAAGGAATACAGAAAAGTGGAACTACAGAAATGCTCCTCAACTAAGACAACTCACTTATCTTTAACCTGTCAAATTTGCCACCAATTAGTGTCAGTATCATAAATTCTTTACAAATTCGTCAAGATACTTTTTTTCTTTTTCTTTTTTTTTTTAAGATTGGTTCCGTTATCAGAGCATATCCTTAAAGTTCATCCTTCTCCATTATATACATTTCTTCCATTTTTTAATGGATAATATAAAATATGATAAAGTTGTGAATAATATTTGGCCTCATTCATGGAAATTTCCTGAGAGGCAACATTAATAATAGGTTGGCACAGTAAGTTTGCTAGAATGAGTTTGACACCTTGATTGCATTTCTGAGGTGTATTTGTTGTTGCTCTGGGGAAAGTATGTATATTGGGTTCAACAGAACATAGAATTTTAAGTTAACCTTTTATTTTCCTCTTCTCGAATGTAATGATTTTTATAGTATCTTCTTGCCATTTTAAGGTGGGTGGAACAAAGAGAAATGTATTTGCTTTTATCAATATCTCTAGCCTTATTTCGGCAGTTCAACTTAGAGCGAGAAAGTATCAGTGACTGCTCATCCATCTGTTTTGTAGGTCACTTGCCTAAGCCTCATTCCCAAAAGGATTTTTTTTTTATCAAGTTGAATTCAACAGTAATTTACTCTAATCAGATCC
The DNA here is from genome assembly GCA_028534135.1 of Potos flavus. Taxonomy (NCBI): domain Eukaryota; kingdom Metazoa; phylum Chordata; class Mammalia; order Carnivora; family Procyonidae; genus Potos; species Potos flavus. The sequence continues at coordinate 34,777,787 of CM052883.1, forward strand.
TAAGAGTGGGAATGATTAGTACTTCATTTTCCAACTGGCCTACCTAATCTTTTCTCCCACTCTCATCCCCTGGATAAACTTTTGAAGAATCTGGGGAAATCACTAGTTGATGTTTGAAAGTTATCAAACCTTGTCTGGATATGCTTTTGAGGTAAATAACAATTTTTTTTTTAATGGAGAGATGTAATTAAAAGTAATTTATAAGGATGAAGATAATATAATACTTTCATCTAATTTCCTCTGATTCGGTGTGGCTATGTTTTTAGCATTATCTGGCTGATACTGTGATCTGTATCACAATATCTAGGTTTGGGGGTTTCCAGCTAGGTTTGGGGAGCAAAAGAAATGACAGTCTCTGAATAAATCTAAGAGAAAGGGGTTGAACAAAAGAATTTATACGTTTAATGGATTGTACTGAGGCAGGGGAGCTAGGTTCTTGTCTCATGGAGTCAAAGAATGAATCTCTCAAACAAAGGAGAGTGAGCAAAACAACAGAAGTTTATTAAGCAAGGATACAGAAAAAAAGCTCTCAGGAGTGAGAGGGGTCTGGACAGGGTTGTCACTGAGGGCTTTTAGGGATGGTCTTTTATAGACAGCTAACCAGGGCACTTAAATCCTTTTAACATCTCTATTGATATCACCATAAAGCAAGGACTAGTGATAACACCTTCAACGGCTTACTTCCCTTTTAGGGTCTGGTAATTTTCTTGACCACAAGTAGCTGTTATAACAAGACCCCATCTCTGATGCCTAGGACAGGATGGTCTGGTTTGTTCCCTTATCTCTGGTTTCCTTTCATCTCCTGCATTTTTGAGTTTTGTGAGCCTGATCCCATGGCCCCCTACCTGTCTCTCCCTTACTTAGCCCCACCTGTCCCTTACTATCATTTGTCCCTTGAGGTCACCAAATTAAAACATGTTGGAATAAGGCAGGAAAGAAAAAAACAACATTGTCTTAGTCACAAATAAAGAAAAAAGAAATGATAGCAACTCAAATATTGCTACTACTCCCACTGCTACTCCAAGTCGTCTCTAATATTTAGCTCCAGCCATTTGGCAGTCTGAATTCATTGCATTTATTTTCTCATTTACTCATTCTCAAATCTCATGAGATAGGAGCTGGTAGTGTTCCCATTTCACTGATAGGAAACAAAGGCATATTAATATTTTTTTAATTATAAGGAAGTTATAGTACACAAACCCTTTGTCTATTGCTGAAATGGATACCTGGAGGATTTAAGTACCTTTGCCAAAATCACAAAGCTGGCAACATCTGGATTCTACCCCAGATGGTGGTCTGACTAGTGTCTTCGGTCCTAAAAACTATGCTATGCTGCCACTCCTTATTTGAGTTAATAAAGATAAAATGTAAAACAGGATACAATTATTACTGCCATCCAGATATAAAATTAAAACAGGCCAAAGATTTTTTTAATTCATTAATTAATGAGGGAGCCAATAAGTTATTACATGTGGTTCGAAGGGGAATTCCAAATTCTACATATTAAAGTCAAATAAAGAATGGTGGAATAAGCCTACAAATGGATACAAACTGGCCAAACAGGCCAGTCATCAGAGGGGCTTAAGAAATTGCATTCCACTGGAAACAGTTTATATTTTTATGGATGAGAATTATTTGTATTACTATCTCTATTAATTACACATTCATCCCCTTAATTTTCCCACTGCTGAAAGGACCCAAAAGAGTCACTTTATTCTTATGGGATACCTTTATTACAGGCAGAAGATACAAACCAGCAGCAGCAGCAGCAGATGCATTGCATTAAAAAGGGTCCAGAGATATTAGGTAGAGGCTCTTTTGTCCTCCCACTCGTGGATGGGTTGCACAGGACTTAAACCATCACCACAGTGTATGCAAAGCACCTCTCTGCCAGATATCCCAAAGTCTCCTCGTGGTGGGAGGCATGCTGTTCACATAGGCACATCCTAGCTATACGACCAGGATTCACCTTTAAATCCCCACCCACCAAAACTAGATGCAAATCACAAATCCAACTACTATGTAACAATGCTAACAGCTTCACACATCCTATTCCAAAACAACATGTAGACTTATGGTTACAGAATAGCAGTTATAGTTAAGAGATTCTATAGCATTGGGTCAGTAGCCATGGGAATTAGTATGTGGTCCATCCAAACCAGCTGAAATGAACTCATGAATTTTTCTACAATTTAAATTCTATCTGTACAGAGCCATGAAAACAAAACTCTAAACAAAAACAATTAGTTAACAATGAAATAGAGATATAACACAGACAGGTGACAGGACAAATTTTAGTCTTTCACAACTTTTTCATAGAAAGTATAGTAAAAAATAAGACAATTGCTATGAAATACCAGTCCAACCAGATAAAAAATAAAAAAATTCAGGCACTCTTCCACTTGCTTTTCTATTTAGAACTGAAGTTTCTGATACATGGATATATTTATTATTGATTTTCTCTTTTGTTCCCATTTCTCTGCACATCCTCACCCTCCCCACAGAGACTAATTTACAAAATTAGAATTCACAGAAAGGGGCTGCTGCATAGTTCTGGAGTTAACTTAAAACTTTATTTGTAAATATACAGTTGAAATTTTACATTCAGCAATATCTTGTCTCATGAAGTAACTGCTATATATTGATTTAAAGGTGGTTAAAAAAGAGTTTCTTTACTTCTCTTATCTCATTTCTTTCATTTAAAATTCTTTCTACAAAAAAACTGAGAGCAGGTTAAACTATATGAACTGGCAAATAAATGCCTCATTGAAATTAAATAAAAATATTATTTTTTATAATTTGAAACTTTGAACTTTGTCTACTTATGCATTCTCAATGGGAGATATAGCTCTCAGAGGTGCTAAAATTGGTTCCTTGAAGAAGGTGGCTAAAAAAAAAAAGCCTTACTCTTTGTGTGTATAAACACAGATATACCTACATTACAGAAACACTTATACACTTTATCCGTGACATTAAAATTTCATGGGATTTACAATTAAGAAAAAAAGCTGTAAAAGGCTACATAGGGGAGAAATAAAAAAAAGGTTGACAAATACAACTTCTGTTTAGTTGATGGAATAGTGAATTACAATATAGACCACGGATGATTTTTGCGGATCTTTTTTTTTTAAACATTGAACTGATCAATTGTTTTGACTTTAAGCAGACTGAACTCAGACTTTGCTGGTAAATTATAATTATGCTATGTTATGTTCTCTAATTTGATTCAAAAAAGTAAATAAATGAAACTTGGGTTACACTGTATAAAGCATTACTCTCTGTGATGTACCAAATTGAACACCTTGACTTTTAATTAGCTCTATTCTGCAAAATAGGAGCATTTTATTGCCTACCTCAGTGATTGCATTTCTCAGTGTGATCCAGGTGTTTGATGGGCAAAGTTTTGGCAGTTACTGTATCCTAATGAAACGTGACTTGGCAATGCAGACTAACTGTAAAGCGTTCTTTCTGTTACCATATGGAACAAAAGTAATTATTAATGATGCAAGGTAGAGCAATTTTATCACTTGCAGTTTGTCAAGAAATAGTTTTCATAGATGACAGCGTTGGTGTTGAAGTTATAAGACATGGAACATTGGAGGTCACCTGTGTTAGGAATGTAAACAATATTTTCCTTTGCCTTTTTCTAGAGACAAAGGCAGAAGAAATATAGTGACAAATATTTTGTATGGTTTTGTTTGGATAAAGTTATATTTACCTAATTAAGATTACAAGCTGATTTGATCTACTTCACTACATCTTGGTGCTATACTTTTACTTAGTATTACATTGTGGATTCAAAATTAGTTCTAATAAAGTTTCAACTTGAGGGCAAAATATTAATAAGGAACTAGGGTCTAAGAGTAGGAGATAAGATCACAGTGAGGTCAGTAATATGATTCTAACTGGAAAATTAAGTAATTCTAGTGAAATTGGGCTAACATCACAAGGCAATGGATGCCCAAACAGATATACAATATCATTTTGCAGAGGCCTTACACATTTTTGCATTTTAGCCAAATGACAAGAAAATGTTATTCGGTTAAAAAAAAATGGAAAATTGGGTGCCTGGGTGGCTCAGTGGGTTAAAGCCTCTGCCTTCGGCTCAGGTCATGATCTCAGGATCCTGGGATTGAGGGCTCTCTGCTCAGCAGGGAGCCTGCTTCCTCCCTCTCTCTGCCTGCCTCTCTGCCTACTTGTGATCTCTCTCTCTCTGTCAAATAAATAAATAAAATTTTAAAAAAAAATGGAAAACTTAGCTTCACTCATTCTTCTAATTCTTTGATAGATACTTAGTGTATGTACCCTATTAGGAACAGCAGATCAGGGCAAATGAGAATCCCCACCCTGGAGAAGTTGTGTTGCTGAAGGCAAAAAAATAATGTACACGGAGAGTTACAACAGAATGTGTCTGCTGTGGGTGTGTTCTGTCTCAGAATGTAGCAACATGTGGGTCTAAATGTGGATCCTTCACGTGTTGCCTGTGTGTCCCTTGGAGAGGTGTGTTACCTCACCTATTGAATAACAATCATGATGACTGTATCATAAAGCTACTTTTATATGTATTAAGGCAAATACATATAATGTGACAAACACCCTGCCTAGCACAGAGTAAGTGTTCAAAGAAAGTCTAATATTAGGGATAAAGAAAATGATGATGATGGGAATATACTAATAATAATTGTATACACAGCCCTGGAAGGTGCACTGAGCAGGGGCATGCTTGGAAGTTGGGGTCAGATGCTACTCTAAGTTGGTTATGTCTTTTTTTTTTTTTTGGTTATGTCTTAAATGTAGAAAATGACTCAGAAATAATCTAACTGGCATTATCCCGATGTCAAGTTGCAATACTAAAAATGTGTCTAAAACTAATGTGCTTGCTCATATGGCAAGAGGAATGGTGGCATGACATAGCTGGTGACTGGATAGACTAAATGCATCTAAAATTATGTGTGAATTTCTGAAAATTTAGTTGCAGGTTAAGACAATAGCACAATCAGTTACATAAAATTAATAACTTTTTAATAAATGAATGACAACAGCAGCATGGGAGGCTTAATTACCATAAAGAGGTAAAAGTTACATATGAGCCACATTTTTGTAGCTATTGTATATCTATAACTATATTTATATATTTATTATATACTTACAAATTCAATATATATTTATATATATTCATACATATATATGATTTATAAGATATATTTATATATTATTTATATGTTATGTGTTATGTACTTATACATAATATATAAATACATTAAAATATTATATATTAATAGCTATTTTATAGTGCATAATTAAAGATCAATAATGTGACAGTGAATTTTAAATTTCTCCCATATTCCTTAAGAGAAAAAGAAAACTGGTAATGTTGATAGGCTTTGCAATTTTCATGATGTTGCACTCCTTGGCTGGTATATATTATTTATCTTTTGCGATAGGCCATACATACATAGTACAACCTAAGAGTTGCTCTTTTGGCCTATTGCTCACCCCTCCTGAAGATGAATATGTTTATTTTATGTAAAGCTCTAGCTTCTGGGATCTTTTACCTAAAAGAATAATATGGAAATATCATATATTAATATCTCAGATAATAATAACTATCTAAATTCCACATGTTACTAGACTCATTACTTCTCTTACTCACTATCCCAGCTTTATGCATTTACCTATTAGGCTTGCTTTGCCACAAGGGAGCAGAAAATATGATAGAGACAGAATTAGAATTTTAACTCCCTTTGGTTAAATAAATAAAGAAATGTTGTTCCAGGAAGCCATCTGAAAGAATGGCAAGTCAGATAATGAAAGGGGGATGAGATTCAGTTAGTTCGAATTGTTTATTTATTTAGACAGTCAGTCAGTCAATATGCATTGAGTAGTCACTGTGTTCTAAATGCTAGGAATACAGAAAGTATTGACTTCATGGAAGAAAGAAAATGAAGCAGGGTAACAGGTAAAAATGGATTGGGTGAGAGTGCTTTATTGGGGAATAATATAAAAACAAGCATAGGCCTAGAGCCAGAGAGGTAAACAGATACATATATCAGTCAAGGATCAGCCATTTCCTGTGAGTATCAATGATACTCAGGCTCAGTGAACTTCTCTTTCCTTATCAATGTAAGAAGGATCACACCAACCTTGCAAAATTGTCATGAGATTACGAATATTATGTGTATAATGCCTGGTGCATTGAAGGTCTTTAGTAACTGTAATCATTAAAAACCATATAATGAAAGCCACAAAGATCTCTCATGTGGTTGTGTCTCATCTATAATGTCCCTTCAAATGGCTTTTTCAAAGGCCTCATAAAAATAAATAGTCAGATGTTTCAGGCTGTTCTACATTCAAACCTGTTAAGGCCTTGGGGGTGCTAGGTCCTGGTGAATAATAAAGATGTTCTAGAAGCTTCAAAAAAAAAAAATAGGTATTTATATTGAACTTTTAATTCTCATAGTAAATGGCATAATTATTCCTCGGTCAGGAGTTTTTACTCCTCTAAAAGGGTAAAGAGGTGGTGGTGACATGCTCATCAGGTATTTTGGGAATTTATTGATCTCAGTGAACCTGGTTCAAACGCATCACTACCAGCTTGCATTTCAGGGGCCACCTGGCTTATCATCTGCACAACAGGCAGTGTGACATTAAAAGAATCATTTCTGTACTTTAATTTTCTGTAAATGAACATTTTTGCATAGTAGTTTTCCATATGAGGAGCTTAAACCTAGATTGCAAGGACTCTTAAAATGTGCACTTGCTTAGATGTTGCTTTGTCAGTCTAATTACTATTAAATTCTGTTGTGTGTATGTAAAGCCTCCTCCACTAAATAGTCAAGCCTATGAGATCAAGGACTCATCTACATCTTTAAAATATTATGGAAATGTAGTACACAAAGTAAGTGTTGTGTACATAGTAAGGGTCACTTGTTCTGGTTAAATGTAATTATGTTATATGATGCATTTCAAGAGGAATGTTGTCATTTCACTAGGGATTCATCACAAAAGCTTTGATTTTTAATTTTATGAATAAGAAATCAAAGCTTCAACATGCAAAATAGCCTGTCCTAAAACCAAATAGTGGAGTCTGAAATAGCTTTTCTCATTATCCCAAAGAATTATTTTGATCTAAAATAAAATATTTCACTATTTCTAGAAGAGCCTGAAAATCAATTTAGCCTTACGGGAGGATGAGTTTTGAAACAATTCTTATGTCATTATGATACTAAATATCAGGATTTTCTAGAGACTTTTATTCAAATGGGTAGTATAAATATTGATTGTGGGTTAGAAAGTATTAGGCACGAATTTTAGAGAACCTTTTAAAAAATCAGTAATGAAGGTTTATGTGTGCTTATGAATAGGGAGGATGACCAGACTATAAGCATACCAATTAAAGACAGATGCATTTGAAAAATGAAATATGCCAAACTGCGTGATTAGGTTACATTATTGGCTTACTTAGAAAAATGAATTTGATCATTTTCATAACACACAATTACCTAAATCCCATTGGCAAAATAGAACTTCAAAATAAATCAAGATTATAGCTGGTAAAATGTTAGGTGTGGATCTAAAGGAGGTAGAGGGTGAGGAAGTGAGGAGGAAAGAGAAAAATGACAAAATCAGAGAACCTTCTTTCAGTAAGTCAGAGATCACCTTTATTTTTACTTCTGAGACATGATTAATCTCTATTACCTCTTTAAAATTTCAGATGTGCGAGTTTGCAGTCAGTTAGGTATTATTGTAAGAAAATTTTACAAAATGTACTTATTTTTCAATTTGCATAGATGTTTTCTTGACATGGGACTGGGACCACTTATCTCGTTTCAAATAGGTCACACGACTTTGACTAACATTAACTGAATATGACATGGCAATGGTATTGAACCAAACTGCTAAAATTTTGCAAAAATTTTTGGTGACCTGATTAACAGTTTTGTGTGTCCATACTGCAGTGTTATTCTTTATGAATTATTAATAAAAAATGGTGCATATTTCCTCAAATACACATTTACTGTTACAAAATCATGTTTGTTCAAATTTATTAAAATGTTCACCTTGTCTCCACCCAGTTATTTAATATAATGCCCAATTTAATTAAAATTGTGTATTTGATAAAGAAATGGTGATTTTCATGTTTGTACATACAAATTTAATCAGTCCCTGCTGTATCCTTGTATATTCTCTATTCCTGCAATAAATGTTATATCAGGCTATATGCTACATGGTAGAAATGGTACAGATGGAGATGTGTTCTTTCTCTAAACCAGGAATTTTTATTGTCCCAAAGTGGGATTTTTCTACCCTGAAATCGACAAAATAAGTTGTCTGTCACTTTGGCATGAGTGTCCTTTTTGGCACATCTGCCTCATTCCCACTGTCACAATTTAAAACATTATCCATTGCTTATTATGAATAATCTTCAGCTTCACATAATTACGCTATCAGCTTACTAGTAAGTAATTTGTATGTATCATTTAATTATTTTGAAAGATAATATACTGAATCAGAACTGCATTACCCTTAATTTACCATATTAAAATTAGAATTATAATATGGCCAAATTAACTTTCATCATAAAATATGAAATAATCACAACTGATGATTAACCTGCTACTTTTCACTTAAAGATGATATAAACCTTTGTTACATTAAATACAGAGCAAGTCCAGAAATGTAGTTAGTGTTTAAGATAACCTTGATGATCTTACATTTATCTTATATTTTATATAAAATACTCTTTTAAAGTAAAGCACTTAAAATATCTAGCACACAGTAAGTATTTAACATACATATGTTGGATGAATGAACAAATGGATAAAAAGCAATTGCATGTAAAGGGCCCCAAAGTTCTCATAAATTATCCAATTTAATCCTCATAGTGACTCTGACATGAGCAAGGGTACTTTTATTGACTGTCTTCCACATGTGAGGCACTTTATATACTTAATCTTCCTTAATTCTAACAGCATTATCTTCAATTTAGTCAAAGAAAAAGATTTGAAAAACTGGGGGATTTGGTCAATGACATCAGTATCTTAGTGGTCAATGAGTATTGATGCAAGTTCTAGCTGACTCAGAAGTCCACCAAAATTTCTTTCCTTATACCACAAACTACTATATATACTAAACATATATTTTGAGATTGTTAACTTTAGTAATGGATAGAATTACATGTTATGTATCTGATATACTAAATATATTTATCTTGGGGCTATTAGTATATTTTATATTTAAGCAATTGTGAAAATACAAGCTTTAGAGCTTAATAAATATTATTCAATTATGTGTAAATTTAATGACAGAAAAGAAAATGAAAAGTAGCTCATTTTAAAAAGAGAGAAGATGGAGCGCCTAGGTGGCTCTGTCTGTTGTGTCTGCCTTCGGCTCAGGTCATGATCTCAGGGTCCTGGGATAGAGCCCCACATCCAGCTCCTGGCTCAGCAAAAAGCCTGCTTCTCCCTCTCCCTCTGCCTGTGCTCCCTCTCTCAAATAAATAAATAAATACAATGTCAAATAAATAAATAAATAAATACAATCTTTAAAAAAATAAAAATAAAAAGAAGAAACAAAAGACAAAAAATGGATTTTGTTTCTTAGTTTTCAAAGATACTGTATCATTCCTCTTGTCACTCATTTTATTTTTATTTTTATTTATTTATTTTTTTTTTGAGAGAGAGTTAGAGCACATGGGCTGGGCGGGGGGGTGGGGGAGGGGAAGGTGGTGGGCAGAGGAAGAGAGAGAGAATCTCAAGCAGGCTCCACGCTCAGCCCAGAGCCCAACCCAGGGCTCTTTCTCATGACCCTGAGATTGTGACCTAAACCGAAATCAAGACTTGGACACTTAACCAACTGAGCCACCCAGGTGCCCTGTCACTCATTTTCTGAGGAGGCTGTTTTTATTCTGTAAAATTAGATCATTTCTGAATGTACATCAAAAAATCATAATGTCTTTCAAATTTTTATTAAAAAGTACACATTTATTTCAGATAGGCAAGTTTTACAATAGTTAATTCGTGTGCTCACTTCATCTCTGAGTACACAGAAAATTTGCCACTAGAATTATTTATTTCAGCACTTCCTTGTCAATGACCCATTCTTTTCTGGTAATCTAGCATGCAATTCTCCAAACCTATAGCCAAAGAATATGGTGTTTTATGGTCTGAAAGAAAGTGTTCTGTTTCTTGTGCTGTATTACCAAAATTTAGAGTTCATTTGCCCAATAGTATTATTTTAATATACTAAGTTACTGACAGGTGAAGGAAGATTTTTCCTTTTACCTGATTTTTTTCTTAGAACAAAAAATAGTACAATCCTCCATATTTTTCATTTTTTGCCAAAAAGTGTAGGCAATTTCACATGATCTTCTTTCCAAAGCAGTTGGTGATCTAACTAGAGAAAAGAGATATAAAATACTGAATGAATGGAACAGCAACTCAAAGGCCAGGAGGTTTCAATTTTAAAAGAGTGTTAGTGGCAAGATTTGTGACTGCAGACATAGCAGTGTGTGATGAGAGGGGATCTGAGCTCAAGAGTCAGGTAATCTTGTGAAGGAAAGATTTCAAAAGAACATTATAAGAAAGAGGCAATGGTTCTAATTTCAGTGAATTTGAACTGATGTAAAAAGTGAGATTAAAAATTTTCTTATAGAAGGCAACCCATGGAATGGAGAAGATATTTGCAAATGACACTACAGAAAAAGGGCTGATATCTAAGATCTATAAAGAACTTCTCAAACTCAACACCCATAAAACAAATAATCAAGTCAAAAAATGGGCAGAAGACATGAACAGACACTTCTCCAAAGAAAACATACAAATGACTAACAGACACATGAAAAAATGTTCATCATCAGTAGCCATCAGGGAAATTCAAATCAAAACCACATTGAGATACCACCTTACACCAGCTAGAGTGGCAAAAATTGACAAGGCAAGAAACAACAAATGTTGGAGAGGTTGTGGAGAAAGGGAAACCCTCTTAGACTGTTGGTGGAAATGCAAGCTGGTACAGCCACTTTGGAAAACTGTGGCGATTCCTCAAAAAGTTAAAAATAGAGCTACTCTATGACCCAGCAATTGCACTACTGGGTATTTACTCCAAAGATACAGATGTAGTGAAAAGAAGGGCCACATGCACCCCAATGTTCAGAGCAGCAATATCCACAACAGCTAAACTGTGGAAAGAGCCAAGATGCTCTTCAATAGACAAATGGATAAAGAAGATGTGGTCCATATATACAGTGGAATATTACTCAGCCATCAGAAAGGATGAATACCCAACTTCTGCATCAACATGGAGGGACCGGAGGAGATTATGCTAAATGAAATAAGTCAAGCAGAGAAAGTTAATTTTCATATGATTTCACTTATTTGTGGAACATAAGGAATAGCATGGAAGACATTAGGAGAAGGAAGGGAAAAATAAAGGGGGGGAATCAGAAGAGGAGATGAACCATGAGAGACTATGGACTCCAGGAAACAAACTGAGGGTTTTAGAGGGGAGGAGGTTGAGGGGATGGGTTAGCCCAGTGATGGGTATTAAGAAGGGCATGTATTGCATGGAGCACTGAGTATTATACACAAACAATGAATCATGGAACATTACATCAAAAACTAATGATGTACTGTATGGTGACTAATGTAACATAATAAAAAAGTTGTATTCAGTTATATCGTTAAAAAAAATTCTCTTATGGAAAGGGAGAGATCCTAAAGGTGAAAACTATTTCACTGTATAAGCAGATATGATTTATATGTTTAGTAATCCAAAGGGATCATTTGTAAAGTGTCATGCTAAGCACATTTGCAATCAGTTTAAAATCTATATTTTAACTGGGAAGGAAGATGGCTCCAAAGGGAGGTGGAGGGAATGTGAAAACAGCCCCTATTATTGATATAACTAGTCTGACAATGCTCTAAATGTCTAACAGCCCTTTAAAAATTCCATATGAGTTTATTATTTTGCCATACAAGTCTGAAACATCTGAGTTTCCAGCAGTGCAATGCATAAACAGGCTAGTTAGAAGTAATAAAGATATGCATTTCTGTAATCCTCATGGTAAAACCTAGCCTAAACACAACATGATAAGTTTAAACTCTAGGACCCAGATTTTAGATGAGGTACTGTCAGTTGCCTCTTCACATAAATTTCATACCATGCTTTTCGAGAGACAATCTAGAGGGAAACACAAAGCTTTTCAAGAGATAATCTAGAGGGAAACACAAAGCTTAAAATGTTTCTGCATTTCATGACACTTGATAGCAAGGCCTAACTTTGAATATCTCATATACAAACTACGTATTATTCAAGTGTATTCAATTATCTTGAAATGTCTCATGCAACAGCCTTAAGATCACTAAACTCTAACCACACCATCACTACTGTAATTTGATGTCAATTGGCCTCTTTGCAACTAGAGTCAAAGTATTTCACTTAGCCCTGTACATAACCGTCAAATTGACTGTGTGAATTCCCTGCTCAGAGAACTTCAATGGCTCCCCACTGCCTACTCAATGACAGAAATTCCTTAGTCAGGCATTCAAGTCCCTGTGGAATCCACCAGTCTCCTGCGTTTTCTATGAATGCAAGCTAAATTATCTTCTATGAGTACAAACTAAATTATCCTGTTTCTTGTCCATCATGAATTATTTCTGTTTCAACATAATTTAAAATACTTCCTCTGGCTGTCTAAGTAATACACATTTATTATAGTTAGGAAAATATAGAAAAGGAAGAAAAAAAAGAAAAACACTTGTTCTGCCGCTTGAAGAAAATCAATATTAATTGCTAATATTGTTAGCAAGTTTGAAATTATATTGAATTTAGAGGTTTGCAATACTTAAGTAGTTTCCTTTCTCTAAAATTTTATAATATATACATTTTTGTGAGCATCTCTAATATACTTGTAAATAAATTCTTGAAAGTGGGATTACTGAATTATAAGGTAAAAAGATTTGAAAGCTTTTCAACTTTTATCAGTACCTCTGTCTGCAAAGCAGTCAGAGTGATTAGCCTCCCCAAAGGAAAGGGTGTGGTGTTCATTTTCCCAACCCTCCTCACATAGGTGTTGGTATTTAATGTTTTAAACTTTTGCGTATTTTTTCATGGATGTCATCATTTTCCAAGTACTATTATTCTATTTTTATTGATTTTAAAGATCCAAATATATGCGTAACACTTTGTCATACATTGTGACATTTTCCCCAGTTTTTAATTTAAATTCTGCTACATTTTATAAATATTTAAAAATATTCGTTTAGTGGAGAATTTTTCTTTTATGGTTGTTTCCTTTGCCATAATGGTTAGAGAATATTTTAGGCAAATCCTTACCTATATTTTTACGTATATATTTTAGTAAGTATCAAAGTGTTATTGCCCTGTTTTATAGGGGCCTTGTTTAGGTATGTGATGAGAGGTAGAAATATAACATTGTCTTTCAAACAAATTTATCAATTGCCCAGTTACTATGTATTTAAAAACTAATGGTTTTCATTGTCAATTAATTATGAACTAAATTCATGTATATACCAGTCCATTTCTCTTATTTTTGTTTTTTCATTTTCATCTGGCAAGTATTTTTTCAGGAGTACAGTGGGTTTACAATATGTTTTATATTCAATAGTTCAAGTCTAATCATTATTTCTTTGCATCTTTCCCCTATGGAAAGTAAAGCCTGAATGTGTTTTTTGTTTACTTTGAGAGGTATGCGGATAAATAAAGACGGTAAGTAGTTTTAGGTTATTTGTTTTTTTTTAGCAGTGTTTCATTTTCTAGACCTTTGACTTTGTTGTTTTATATGTAAAAACACAGATGTCAGGGCACACTGCTGGATACTAATATTTTTTAAGGCCAGTGTTTTATATTTGTGTACCATTCCATGTTCAGAATATGTTCACTCGTAGGTGTAGTTTGACTACGTTACAGATGACTTCATTGATGGCCAGAATGTTCTCAAGATTGCAAAATCCAAAGAAACTCATGAAGGAGCCCTTGTTTTACCTGTGTACCAAGTCTTTATTACTCTGATTCACAAATAGCTAATGATCATGGCACCTCAATTCTAGCAGTTTCACTATGGCACAGTGCAGTCCCTTATGTCTTTCACATCTGGTACATTTTAACTTAAGCTCTGGAAGACTTAAATTGTTTGATCTTTTAATGGAGGAGGATGATTTTGAGAAAAGGACCTTTCTGCCCTTTTATGATAGAGAAGTCTTATTAAAAGGGATATAAATATTATGGCTACTATGGAAAGAAATATTCTCACATAGACTCAGTATTGGGACTGAGATATAATGGAAATATGGAAATTTGTAATTATTTAACAGCATTGGTATTCCATTAAGGCATTCCAATCCATTCCATAACAAGCACTGGTATTCCTTCTTTTTAACAGTCTCGGTTATCCATTGTTTGCTTGTATTCTTTTTATTACTTTTTTTTCTCCTTCACTGCCACTCATTGATGTTTACCTTGAAGGAAGACTTTTTTTTTTAATTGTGTTATGTTAGTCACCATACAGTACATCATTAGTTTCCGATGTGGTGTTCCATGATTCATTGTTTGCGTATAACACCCAGTGCTCCAGGCAATCCGTACCCTCCTTAATACCCACCACCAGGCTCACCCATCCCCCCACTCCCCTCCCTTCTAAAACCTTCAGTTTGTTTTCCAGAGTCCATAGTCTCTCATGGTTCATCTCCCACTCCAATTTCTCCCCCTTCATTTTTCCCTTCTCCTAATGTCCTCCATGCTATTCCTTATGTTCCACAAATAAGTGAAACATAGGATAATTGACTTTCTCTGTTTGACTTATTTCACTTAGCATAATCTCCTCCAGTCCCATCCATGTTGATGGAAAAGTTGAGTATTCATCCTTCGAAAGACTTGTCACAGCTGAAAGTAGTGTAACATAAACCTAGACTGAAAAAATCAATAGATTCTTCTCTCTGGGGTTAAAATGCTCATTGAGTGATATACATAAAAATATTATTTGGGATGTGTACATCAATATAAAAAACAAAGAAAAATTCCTTACTGTATTTTGGAGTTACATTATTATACATGGCTGATATTTTCAATTTTGTGTATACACTTATAGGTCTGTGTGTATTTTTATATTTTAAAATATATATATTTGTTATACACATATATACATGAGTGTGTATCCATGTATGCACATGTATATAAACACATGTATTTAGAGGATGCTAAATGGGTGACGCAAATTTATATCCTACTTCACTGGCAACCTACTTTTTAATTTCTTTCTTTTTCTAAGATTTTATTTATTTATTTGAGAGAAAGAGACAGAGACAAGACAGCACACGCAGGAGGAGGGCAGAGGGGGAGGTAGAAGCAGACTCCCTCCTGAGCACAGAGCCCAAGTCAGGTCTCTATCCCAGGACGCTGAGATCATGCCTTAAGTGGAAGTCAGATGCTTCACTGACTGAGTCACCCAGGCACCCCTGCTTTTTTAAAATTTCTTAAAGAAACCATATTTTTTTCAAAGAAATTGCTTTTACATTGGATTTTAGAAGAAAAGCTGAGATCCAAAATCCCAGAGTGTTTTCTATTCACACATATAATATACTCCCTTTACTTCTTTTTTCCCAGCTGTACAGAAGCTGATTCACTGAGTGATCATTAAACGGCAGTATATATCATGATTATAGTTTTTGTTCTTGCTTCTAACCAGATTGCTTTTAAAGCATTTTCTTTCTGAAAGCATGAATGAAAAGGTAGAAGTTAGTGTTTGATATGGTGTTTTACATGAAAAATTTCCATTGGTGGGTAGCAGTGGCATGGGTTAAGGGTAAGGAATAGCCTGGCTCTGGGGAGCTGACAAGACACTTGATAGCAATGGTTCTGCTTTCTACAGATAGGCAGTGCTTTTCCAGTCTGATGGGCATAGTTAGGCACCTGCTGACATCCTTCAGGAGTAAATCAGAGATTCTCTTCGCGAGGTACTTTGCACTCTAGAGAAATGTACCCATTCTTTGAGTGATTACATTACTTTCTCAGAATTTTCTCTCTTAGCTCTTGTTCTGTGCTTTTTACTGTGCTACTTCTTTAGAGGACTTTTTCCTATAGATATCCTATAATCTGCCTAAAGTACAGATGTTCAACCTCAGCTAAATAGGTTGAGAAGGAATAAATTGTTTAGAGCAATTTGTAAGCAACCAGGCAAAGAAGGAAATTCTCAAAGTATTTGCTGATATTAGAAGACAATAAGGAAATGAGTGAGAAAAGACTTTGACAGATATCTCTGAGGAAGAAGAAGCAACTTGCTGAAAGAATTTTTTATAAAGCTGAGCTAAGATAGAAACCGCCGTGATTACTTTTTTGGTACTTTTTTGTGTAGTTTCTTAGTATTAATTCTTACATTAAATTAATAATATTCCTTAAATGCATACATGTTGATTCAAGATACAAATATTTCCTATGTTTCAGCAGGCTTTACTTTAGTAAAGATAGTACGAATCAAGACAGAAATATTTCTATGGGTTGTGCTTGACATACACATTTAAGGGTAAGTTATTTTGTGCTCTCCAAGTATTTTTGCATTTCAATTAAACCAAGTAATACATATAAAACAGTCCCTGGTACTTACTGAGCACTCAGTAAATTAGCTCATTGTTATTTTTATTATTACTAAGGGTGTATTATTTCTTGATAGTATAATGAGGATCAAAAGAAGCCAATAAAGCTATAATTTAATTAATTAATATGTTACAGGTTAGCTGACCTAAAATGCATTAGTGACTTAAGCAATGTCAAGTTCTTTAGGGACTGTGAAGAGGGAGCATTAATGAAGATGTCAACCACTTCAGAGGCAAGGGCAAAAAGCCACAGACTTAGTGACATATCTACTCTAATGTTTTCTTTTATTTTCTTTTAAATGTAGTTCAATGATTTAAAATCACTAGGAAGAGTGTGTTTGAACTTCTAGAGATGTGTAATAGATGTTATACAGTGCCATGGAGCACAGGGACCCATTATTATATTTCATTGTCTCTTTTATTACCTGAGGGTAAGTGCAGGCAATAGAACAAGGTGTCAAACTTACTTTTAACCTTTGCTAGAGGAAGAAGTTAGATGAAGGGTTGAAAGGTATTTCTAAGTTATTATCCTTAGAGACACCTCACTTGCTGTCCCTTTGCAGCTACTGAGCATGAATGTTATCCAGTCTGTATGTCAGCCCCTCATATCAAGTTCTACTTAGTTCTGTTGTGTTCTCCACGGGGCCATTCACCCGAGTGCCTCTGCTTCATCTAATGCATTGTAGATAAGTTAGCTTTTCCCACTGTGCAGTCTAGTTGGATGAATTGTACTTAACAACACAATAAACTCCTTTTCTGAATATGTAGAAAAAGTTACTTTTTTACATCATTTCATTTAGGACATTCTGGATTAAATGTCAGATTTACTGACTGTAGTACATTCCCTTAAGTTATATGGTGAAATAATAAAAAGTTAATATTGGAAGTCATTGATATTTTCCTCATTTATTTTAACTTTTACAAATTTAACAATGGCTTCTTAAAAGCCCATTGACTTGTGACTTAAATGGATGGTTTCATGTGGGCCACATTAGTTATCAGATACGCAGTATACATAAAAAGATGCAGAGGATATGGTCATTTAGATATGTCAAGTCAGACCTATTCAGCAAGTTCTCAGATAATCTTTCCTATGACCAAAAAAAAGGAAAACTAAAGCATCAAGCTATATCTGACTGATGGCAACTACCATATTCACAGCACCTCTAGGTTTACGTAAGTTGATTCTAACCTTTGACAACTTTGTTGTTGTTTAGTTGACTTGCAGGATTAGAGTGAGAGAATAATGACGTTATGAATCCACAGATCTCATTGTAAAACTCTAGATTCAGAGGACCCAACTTCAGATCATTGTTTGCAAAGGATTAACTGGCATGACACAATGAGGGCAACTGCTTTGGGATTTATCCAATATCTACCTCACTTCTGGAAAAAAACTGGAACAACTAGTCTACTCACCATCACTCACTTCCTAAATTAGGAATCAGTTTTCTTTTTGCTGTTTCGTTGCTATTTTACCTTTGGCATTTTAACTTTCTTATTTATATGGGTTTATGGATATTTTAACCAATTTTTCCTATCACCACCAATAATAAATCTGCTTCATCAGGTAAGAGCAGGTTGTGGAAATACAAATTTTCTCTATCTCATTGCCACTCTTGTTTGTATTACTCTTTTTAAATTCATTTTTTCTAGTACTTTTGGCATAAGGTAGCTATGAAAACTATAAAAGCTTAAAGAAAATTTAAAGAAATTTAATCAGAAACAGGATTTAGACAAAGAATTTAAAAATAATTGTGCACAATAAAATGCATTGTTTATAATCAGAAGATATAAGGAAAAATGTCACTACATTTAGGAGACTTTGAAAAAGCCCATCTTTAATAAAATAATACCTAGATTTTTTTATTTCACTTAATTTTAATAGGCATTTCCCCTAAGCATTTAAACATTCTTTAAAATTATATTATTCCTAGATGTATAGAATTACAGAGCTGGGCAATGCTTCAGAGATCACTTAGTCTTATTACTTAACAGATGTGAATGCTTACAGAATGTCATGATTTAGAGATGATGTAAGTATTTTGACACTCTGCAAAGTTAATATTTATGTATTGCCTACTATTCTATACTCTAATTGTTTGGGTTTTTTTTTTCAGTCATTTGTTCCTCCTGTGTCTTTTGTTGTTCTTGTTGCTGCTGCTATCCATGGTATTTTTAGTCTTGCCAATAATACTACTTTTAGTTTCTCAGTGATATTCTTCATGATCAGAAATTAACTGTCGTGTGAGTGTTTTGTGTGTATGTGTGTGTTTAATTTAACCTGCAAAAGTGGTTTTTGAACTGCTTTACCTTCTGCAATGTTTTTTTTTAAATATTTTTATTCATAAATGTGGATAACACTTAATTTCACAAGGATGTTGTCTGGAGTAGCTAATTAAAAACTACTTAGCACATTTATAATAAGTAATCTGAAGTTCTTACCTGATCATGTTTCCCCACAACAGTGAACTGTTTAACTCTCAATTGGTTGTGTTCCTGTTTTTCATCACTTCTGGGCATGTAGTTCTTCTTTATATCAAGAATGTATAAATGCTTTTTACCCCACAAATTTGCTTTAGTGAGGGTTCCAGGATGCTAAAATAAAATAAAAATTATTTTTTTTCCTTTACTGGACAGAGTAACCATAGATCAAATGATCATGAGAGCAAAAAAACTCACTTAATGGTAGATTTTAACAACTTTTTACAAAACTCCTGTCCTAAAAGGCCCAGTTACTATTTTAGTATAATGAATCCTTTTTTTTCTAGTAATAAACAGCTTAGCGATTATTTTTTTTCAAGAAAAGTCCTATTGTTTTACTTTGTATTATATTTGATAAATTTATTTTCAAATTGATTGGTTCCTAAGAATAGATCATTTATTTTGTAATGCAAGTAAAATTCTTAAAAAAAAAAAAAAAAAAGAGAAATTAACAGGATAACTTGTAGTTAAACCTGCACTTATATTTTGAAAATATTTCAATTACAAACTTCTTAACATATTTTTAAACTCTGCCAGTCACACATTTGATAATGAAAGCAAGGTATAGGAAAGTTATCATTTAATTTTATGTGTTTTTTAAAAATAGACTTTATTTTTCAGAGCGATTTTTTTAGGTTTATAGCAAAATTCAGCAGAAAGTATAGAGTTCCCATAGAACCCCCATTTCCACACACACAGAGTCTCCCTATTCCTACCCTGCACCAGTTTTACACACTTTCTACATTTACTATGAAAAGAGAAAGAAAACAGAGATGGATAAATAATGCATCAACACAAGACCTACAGCACTACTATGTCAAATATGGGTCCTATCATATACTGTGGTTACCTTCAGCCAGTTGTGTAAAAGAGAACCTCTGATAAGAGCAGCTAAAGAGGTGTGAAAAGCATCTAAAAATGGTCTTTTAGCCAACCTAATGTAATTAGGATTCTGTTTCTCAAACTGCTGAGGATTCTTGTGCTATTGCTGAGAACTATCCATTCAGGGGAAAGCTATCTATAGAAAAATAAATTTAGTTTGTATACCTCTTAGTTGGTACAATAAAAATATATTCTAGAGAGACAAAAATTAAATAAAATGAATATTTTTTGAAAAAAAAACTCTTCTGAGTCTAGGAAATAGAATGTTTTTGAAATCAATCGGTTGAATTTTATGGGTTATGGCTTTGTCATGGTACTATGATAATTTAAGTTAAAACAGTGACAGCAATTCTGTCAACTGATAAGGAAAATGGAATATAGGAAACATTCCCTCAAACACACATACACACATATACCCCTTATGTGTTTGCCTCTTTATTAATGGCTCCCCAATGTAGGATTAAGTAAATGTTTTTTTCCAAAATAGTTTAAAACCTGTTTAGTTTCTTAAGAAAAAGTTATTCTCTGTCAAACATTAACTATGTTTCAGCAAAAAGAAAACATTGACTATTATGTGCTAGCTTATCTTTACCAAGATAATGTGCATAATTCTAAAAGTTAGCATTCTTTTCCTTACTGGCCTGAGCACAGCTTCAGCTTTGGCATAAGAGAATCAGATTTGCCTTTTAGTCAAAGGTATTTAGTTTCTATTTAATTGTGGCTTTTTTGTGAGGATAAAGATTCCAACCGCAGTTATTTGGACCAGGTGTTATTATGTAACAAACCCAACAGTTCATGATAAATAGGGTATTGTCTGAGACCTTGTTTTAGATTCATTTAGCCAGGGAAAGGAACTAATATTTTCTTTGGTAAGAAAGACTCAGTAGGTGACAAGTACTATGATAGGTACTTTATATACATTAACTAATTTAATCTTCACACAAAGGAGTCCATTAAAATGAATGGAAGAGCAGAAAGCTAACAATGCTTCTAAAGTCACACAGCTATGAATGACAAAGGTAGAATTTAGTAAAATGTATTGCCCTGATGACTAATATGATGTTTCATTCTAGTCAAATATGCGTTCTCTCTTTTGTATTAACAGAGACTGCCATCCTGAGCTGTGCTTTCTCACATTGTTTTTCTTTAGTGTGATTTGCCCCACATGTGCATAAGGACTCACCTTGAGGATTAAATGTATTACCTTTTTAAAATAGAACATTTAAAACCTTTTCTAAATTTGGTAATAATTTTAAGTAATCTATGACTTTGAAGTAATAACCAAGAAGCACCTTGGGTCCAAGTCCAAACTCTAACTCTTCACATGCAATCCAAGTGAATTCTATACCACAGTATACAGAATTCTTAAAGAAACTCTGAAATACTTCTTGGACACAGCTATATTCCATGCTGTCTGAGTAATTGGAATGCAAGTAACACTCGATTGAATCACACACAAGCCAAAGACTAATGCCTACTTCTGTGCTATTCATGCTTCAGTGAAGGTGGTAAAAATGAACAAAACAATTTGAAAGAATATTTGTCTTTTGGAAAAAAAAAAAAACACTCTCAAAATTTTAAATCAAAATATATGTCATAAGGGGGGGCCAAATGTTTCATTGTTTTCCCATTAGCTGAGGGAGACAACTTGATTTTCAACTAAGGATTGCTTTTTGGTTCTTAAAATATTATTCACTGATTTTAGTCTGAGATTTTGGCCAAATTCTGGGTTAAAAGACAAACTGATAAGACATCTGAAGGGAGGGGTGCCTCGGTGGCTCAGTCAGTTAAGTGTCTTCGATGCAAGTCATGATTGCAGGGTCCTGGGATTGAGCCCCGTGTTGGGCTTCTGGCTCAGCAGAAGTCTGCTTCTCCCTCTGTACCTTTCCCCCAACCCCCACTCATACTCTCTCTCTAATAAAAAAAAATAAAATCTTAAAAAACAAAACAAAACAAAACAAAACAAAACAAAACAAAAACACCTGAAGAGAATGGACCACTTTTAGTTGCAAGGCAGCAATGGTAAATGGTTGGATTTCCCATGAAATTCAGAAAATTCATAAGATTTGGAAATTGTATAGAAGAGATTCATGAATCAAAGTACTGGTTTGGCATTATTTTAAAAAGAGAGTGAGAGAGAGAGAGAGAGGAATTTACGCCTGTCTTATTAAGTGTGTTTATGCAGGCAAAAAACCAAACAGGAATGTCTGAGGTCTTTTTTGTAGGCAACACAGCAATGCCAGACATGGGTTTTATCTTGGTATTCTTATGTCACCTTATCACTTTGGGCAAGTTTACTTAATCTTATTTCCATCATCTATAAAGTAAAGGAATACAGAAGAGAAATCAGGGTTAAATGCTACAAAATATCTAGAGCATAAAAGACACTGAAAGCCTTCCATAAATGTCAGTTTCATTCTTTCCTCCCCATATTAACCTTGATGATTAGCCTAGGGGTGGAAATGATGACACTAACAAGAAGGGTTTTGTAAAATTTGCTAAGTTACAGGAATGGGAAATTGAAAAATGAGAACTAGATAGTAGAATGATTGAAATACTTTTTCACCAAGAGTTCTCACTAGTCCATGATTTGAATTCATCCCCATCACTACTATAGATATTACTTAGGAATGTCCTCTTCTGCTCCTGAATATCCAGAAGTTCTAACTCTTATTTGGGAGTGTATTTCCTATAACTTAACATCACAGCAAAAGATTAGAGGGGTATAAAGATTTTCAATTATATAAACAGATGTACCGTTGTAGTCAATAGGAGTCCTTGGAGTGGAAGAGTAAAAAAATTCTTGTTCTATTTACTCTTTCCTGCCAAATCTACCCATTGCATATCTGATAACTTTTCTACCATCTCATCTTCCAGATTCCCTAAAACTAGAAAGTGAATTTACTAAGATAAATTGCATTAATAATATTTGAACTATATTGTAATGTCATCTAATGGCCAATGTCATCTAAAGCCCCATTCATGAGTCCCTTGTCTGTAACTGTAGCCACTTACAGGCCACTATTGATTGCAGGGGCTGGAATCCCTGCAAATCTGCTGCAGTGAAATAGGTATATTCGTCTCCTCATGAGAAAAAAGCAGCAAGAGATGACTTTCAGAGAAATGATTAGCATTCCTGTATCTGAAGTGTTATTCTGAGATATTTTTGTTTTGGTTCAGAGCCCTGAGTTACAGTTGATACGTTTGCTCTTTTATTTTATTTTTAAAAGTATTTTATTTATTTATTTGTCAGAGAGAGAGAGAGAAAGAGAGAGTGCACAAGCAGGGGGAGCAGGAGGCAGAAGGAAAAGCAGGCTCCCTGCTGAACAAGGAGCCTGATGTGGGACTTGATCCCAGGACCCCGGGATCATGACCTGAGCCAAAGGCAGATGCCTAGCCAACTGAGCCACCCAGGCACCCCTACTTTTGCTCTCTTAAAGACAAATTAATCAAATTTTATTTTTCACCAGTAAACTAAATTTCCCTAATAGCTACTTCTTTGGGTTTCAAATGGTAACAAGTTCTCTTTCAGGGGTCAAAACATGCCTAGCTCAGATCTTAATTAGTGTGTTACCGAATTGTGTAATTACTTAATTTGAAGGTACTATAGATGTTATCTCCCCTTACCTAGTGGCCTAGTAATCTATATCACTAAATAACTGAAATTCTAGTCAGTAAGTGAATCTAACAGCTGGTTGGGCCCCAGAAATGCTGAAGCCAATATAAGAAACTCATTCACATTGCCCACATTATTATTTTTCTGTAAGAAACTTAATGATGTTATAAAACTGAACATTACAGTTGGAGGGTAAAAGTTCTGGCTCCTAGGATATTTCTCATTGTGCTTTTTATGGGAAATAAAATGAAATAACATAGGGGAGAAATCATGTGGTTTAGTGCTATTGAGATGACAACTTTAGCAAACAGAGTATGCTACCATCAAGGAAGTCTGGAAAGGCATTAGGCATTATAACTGTCTCTTCAGTTGGGGGCATAAACTATGTGAAAAGAGTTATGGCAATGGCAGTAGTTCAAATCTCTATAGGCCCTTAAATACAAGATTTTTTGCTTTTTTCCCTTAGGTTTTTGCTTGGATTCTAATAGCTAAACATACATCCAAGTACATTGTTATTGAGTCACTTTCTTTACAATTCGGTACAGGTTTAATGAAGAAATTAATAATAGGCCATATTATTGAAATTTTGACTTTGCTACAGATTGAGTACTATTAATCCATAGAGCAAAAAGCAAAATACCTAAAATAAAAATCTGCCAGTAAAAACTCGGATCAGTTTCCATGTATGTTTCATAAGTTAGATACAGAATAGATCTTTGATGTGAATATTAAGAAATAGAAAATAAAATAAGAACCATCCAGGTAAGTGGACAAAGGGCTTTTTGTTACCTTAAAAATAAGATCAGAATGAAAATAAGTTTACTTGAATCTGGTAAGTTCAGTGTAGATCTCTGGAACCGTTTTTGACATATGTTCAAAATCCTAAATCTGGTTTCTGTGTTTTAGATTTAAGTAAAATATATTCCTTTTAAAAGATTACATTATACCGCAGAAAAAAATTATAAAACAATTTGAAAAAAAGCATTTAACTCAATAAACAATAAATAATACATAAAGCCATTTTATTGGGAATGAAAGCACATGATTATTTTTTATTTATCATGAGTCACCAGTTAATTCATGCTCTAAGTGATATCACACAAAAAAATGATAAGGTGTCTCTGACATACCAGAGGCAATATTAACAGCAAATGTCGACCACAATTTGAACCATGCCAGAGAGTTTACACGTTTTATAAGTTTAATGTTTATATGAGCATTAATATCTTCTTTATGCAAATGAGGCAATAAAGGGTAGAGCAGGATCAGCTGTGAGTGACGTCAAAGGCAATGATCTCACAGCAACACTATAGTGTGTCCTTGTAGGAGATACTGAAGGCACAATTGTATTGGTTATAAAAGTAAAGAAATGATGTTTGCATGCCCATCTATATCTGATATAAGTAAGATTTCTAACATGCAGAAAAGATAACCATGGTGTAATGAACAGCAGTGGGATTCTGATTCACAACCCCTGAATTCAGAATATTTCCCTTTAGGCTGTGAGCCTCAGTTTTCTCATCTGTAAAGAGAAGTATTCATATCACCTTCTGGTTGATCCATGATAGTCATATAAGATGTTGTACGTGTTTTGTCAATTACAGAGCACATAAGATGTTGATTTTTTATTATCATAACTATTAATTACCCTGGCAAGGTAGAAGTCAGGAAGCAATTTTTAAACAAAGCGTTCCAACCCTGCTGTCTAAACTCCAGTCTATGGTCATTCTATTTATGAAATTGTTCCTTAAGATGATTGAAATGTAGAACATTTGTCTCTAATAAGCTGAAGAATGTTGGAAGATTAAACATATGACAAACTAAAGTGAATATGAACAAATTCAAAGGTGTGGCTGCCATCACAGATTCTTGGGCATGTAAGCTAAAATCCATATGTACCAATAAGAGAAAGACACTGACAAGTCCTTCCTACAAGTCATGGCAATCCTCATATTCAACAAAACATATTATTTGTAGTTGGAGTTTTATAAACTTTAGCTTTTGTAATTTCAAACAGTGTAGATTTAAACTGGCAAAATCTAAACCATATTAGCTTTATCTCTTGCATTTTCATGAGGGTTTTTGTGTAGATAAAACATAGATTTTGTTTTGAATTTCAGTTTTATGTACTTTTATAATATTTAAGTCATTTAAATAAAGAACATATGTGATTTTAAATTTCATTGCACCAAAGGGATGCAGAATTTATTTAAATTAATACTTGAGTTCAAACATGTTATGAATTTACAAATTCACTGGAAGAGGAACAAAGTGAAACACTGTAGGAAGCATTCAAAGGAGAAAGAAGTTGAAATTGAGTCATTTTATAACTGCCACATATAACATCAAGGATTGAGGAAAAGTACAATGAAGTTCTAAAAATGATAACACACTTTTAGATCTACAGTCTCTCTAATGTTCAGGAAAAATAATTTCAGAGAAGATTATAGAATTACTTTATGTGAACACTGGTTCTACCAGTTCCTAGCTGTGTGACCTAGACCAAGTGATTTAACCTACCTATCTTTCCATTTTTTCATCTATAAAATAGTACTTGTCTCAGGTTATTCATAAGAGTTAACAAATGTGAGCATCTAAATGTGATTGACTCAAGCCTTTTGTGATTGGAATACACCGTCGATGTAATAGCATATGTTCTTTTTCTCATATTTCTATCAAGCTTCGCAATTTTCTTTCATTTTTCTTCTTCAGCATTTCAGAACTTCATTGTAATTTTATACAACCTTAGCTTTTATAGCTGGTAACGGTTAGGATAGTTAATACTACTGTTTTCTCTTAAAGTTGCACAACATTCTTTATTCACCCTCCAGTGAATCTATAAATTCCTAACCTTTAAAATGCCTGCCATGTAATTACCAAATAAGAAACTTGTAATTACCAAATAAGAAACAAATAGCATCATTATTTTTAAATTCAGTGAAAGATTATGCCTTTTAATAGATGTTTAATCCAAGTGTTTACAGCCAAGAAACATGTATTCAATAATGACATTTTAAAGTAGTGTCCCAAATTCCTCCTATTTAAAGTGTTGATGAGAACCAGCAACATACACATTACTTGAAAGCATGTTAGAAATGCAGACTATCAGGTCCCACCTCAGAAGTAATGAATCAGATGTATTTTCACAAGTTCCCCAATAATTCACATAAATATTAAAATTTGAGAAAGATTGCCCTAAAACATTTTCATTCAACCTTAGTTATTATTTAATCCACTCTTTCAACAGATACTTAGCAAGGGCCTATTTTGGTTTCTTGAAATTTTTCTATTGTAATCATTTGAGGTGATGGTCGACGCAAAGGGGGCAAAGGTTGATCTGGAATGACCATGCTAAGACTTCCTCACACTAATTAGCATCTTAGCTTGAGCTAAAGGAGAGGTCACAGAAGCAATTAAGAAAAATAAGGACAATCCTGTGAATTTGGGATACTAGTAAATTGATCCATGACAGATGTGACTGATTATATTTACAGGTACACTAAAAGCTCCAGGAACAAACTGGGTAAAGAAGTGACACCAAATATGAACTTGGTACTTTTTGCTCAGAGACCTCCATGAACACTTGAAAAGGGACCAAAAATAATGTTAAAATGCAGGTAAATGTGGGGGAGAATATTCATGTTCTAGAGGACTCATTATTTGACCAAAGAAGTTCTTTATAAAGGTAGCTTCCCTGTGTATTTAGAATAATTTTATTTATTACATGTGACTAAATAGTTCTATCTCAGGAGTTAGTTATTGGTCACAGTATAACTTTTTATAAAAGGAAATTGCAAAATTTTCACAAAACTCTATATTGATTGAAGGCAGAATGCAAATTTGCTTATCCTTCATAAATTCATGGCCTAGTGCATTACATGGATATGGTGTATGTTCAGAAAAAAATTGTTCAATAAAAATTTATTGAATGGAATTTGACTGAAGCCTTTGGATTCATTCACAAGAGACATAAAGTTCTTCAGATAAATTACTGCTATCTCGTCACTGAAGAAAGGACCATTGAGGTTATGTATCTTGGGCTTCGTAAATAAATAGCAAACTTTAAAAAAGCCAAATAAAAATATAATTTATATAAATAAGCAATTATATTTCTGTACTTGTATATAATTAAAATGAAAAAGAAGACAAGTGATATTTGAATCTTTAATTATACATCCTCCACACACACTGTTCCTTCTTGTCGTTGTAATATTCTGCCTCTGAGTGTGGAAATGGATATTAGAAAATAATGGACACAGTATTAATGATTTTTACTCTTCCTTCTTTTGGCATATATAGCCTAAAATAACCTTAAAACTTTCCTTGGTGAAAAAAATTTGAATGAAGGCAGTGAATACACAAAAGAAGATAGAGTGTGTCTATTTTATATAGAGTAAATTCTGTCATCTCTCTAGTTATATTGGCTGATTTTATAGCTACTGTTCTTCTTCAATACCACAAATTAAGTATGATTCTGGGGCGTCTGGGTGGCTCAGTTAGTATAGAGCACATGACTCTTGACCTTGCGATTGTAAATTCCAGCCCCACATGGGTATAAAGATTACTTAAACATAAAATCTTTAAAAAAATTAAATATTATTCTATTATTAATAGTAGAAATACTTGAAATGCCAGAGACTTCCATGACAACCACTGAGTTCCGTATAGTTTTCTTTCATTGGAATACAGCTAGAATTGTGTTTCTAAGCTTCTCAGTAATATTTTTTAAACACGTTTGATAATGCAACCAGTCTCACAGAATTCAGAATGCTCTGTTCTCAGCTCAAGCACTCTGAACCCTAATATTGTGTTATATTTCAAATTATGAAACACTTTGTTTTCTGCTGGATGAAGTGACAATTATACTCTTTGCCAAGTCTTCTTAAGACCTCCTAGGACATAGCAATAACTCTCCCTTTTTAGGGGAGGACAAATGGCCAGTCTGTCAAAAGTTTAAACATTATTAGTTGAAAACATAAATAAATAAGTGAATAAATAAATAGACATTATTAGTTGAGATCCTTAGCTCATCATTAAGGTTTTCTTATGACTTTTGCCAAAATTCTTAGTTTTTTAATATCAGTCTTATAAGGAAAAATCAGGAAGAGGATGTAAAACAAAACAAACAAACAAACAAACCAACCCTGTTTTGTCACTACTGAATTGTCCATGTAAGTTGAATCACTGGTACATAGTTAGTAGATGCTTGATAAAATTTGGTGAATGAATGGATGGCCTGCATATTAATTGTGATGTAGGATATCATCTGAATTTGTTTGTATACCCATTTCTAGAAGCTGGGTAAAACTGAACTGCAGTCTAAAATGATTTGAGATCCAAGAAACATGGGTTAATATAGTACATTAAATAACACTATGACCACAGAACTAGAGATAAATGTCACATCAAGCCATTCAAGCAGAAATTCTTGTTCTTTAGGCAGTAACTCTAGGAGGAAAAAAAAAAAACCCAAAAACGATGAAATAGACCAAATCCCCTATCTTTCACATTGCAGAGTAGCTGCAATTCCTAATAGTGAGTCTCAGCAGCTTTTGGGCTGATCAGGCTATTTTGGTGCTATATCAAGAGAAAATTTTGACAGTCTTGGCTCGCAATTTAACCTCATTCAGAACTGTTACAATCTGATGGGGGAATATCCACGGAATACTAACCATCTATCTTGTTTTAAAACCAGCCATTCTCTCATAAATAATAGCTGTATTTCATGCATGATCCTCTTTTTGTTCTGTTGCTGCAGAGGCAGCCAACTAAGCAACAGAGGAAGCAAAAGTAAACTAACATATTCCCAGTCCTGTTGGCATCACTGATGAAAATGTCTATGATGCTTATGATGATCCAAAAGACATCAGAAGAAAAATCGTGTTGGCTTGTGTTGTATAAGTAAAGCGTGTGTAACAGGAGGATGGAGCATGGACAGCCAGTGTTTGCCAATTGAGAACAAAGCTTGGAGGGAGAATGCATTACGGCGCCGCGGCGTGCCGCAGTTCATGGAGACTAAGAGATGAGCACTGAAAATATTTTTAACACTCAGAACTTGCATTCACCATTTATATTCTAGTAATGGTCGAATTACTTACTATATGAAAATTTATTTCTTAAGGAAGATTACAAAGTATAAACCTTTCTCTCTGTAGATTAGAATAAAATGGGGTTTTCAACATATTTGTAAAATTGGTACTAAGAAGATTTATTCCTATATCCTTTAATCTTTGCTCTCATGGAGCATATCAACTACTTTTTTAAGGCCTACAACTAAGAATCCTAGTGGAGGGTTTTAGCACAGTAAAGCCCCTTCTTTGAAATACAGGCAGTCCTGGTGTTACATACTGGGGAAGGACCTTAAAAATGATGATCAGCTGAGGTTCTGCAAACAGGTTTGAATAACTGATGGCAAAAATACAATTGTTCTGTCACTTTTTTCCCCAAACATTGAAAACGCTCTTCTTGATGGCTCTACAGGTATAGGGAAATGAGCAAATGGTAAAACTACTATTTATTTAGTACGCTATAATTTAAAACCTCCAAAACATTGAGGATTAAAGTATTTTGTTTCTTTGCAAAAAGAGGAAAACAAAAACAAAAACCTACCAAGAGTAATTTAATTAGTGCTTGCCTCTTTCATCTCATCATAGAACTTGGAGTGCAGAAGTAGTATCTTTTCTGTCTTAGTGAATTGTTACACTCCTTTCCAAGTCTGGATCAGCTAGCAACATTTTATCCATTGCAGTTTCAATGGTTTAGAGTCTCTGAGGGTTCCATTATCCTGATCTTTTTGCCAGAGTCACTTCTTCTGAGACATCGTCATCCTTTCTGTCACAGTTACTTCTCTTCATTATGTTAAAAATTTTGCCTTCCCTAATTTCCTCTAGCTGTAGATCTAAAGTCTCTTGAACAGTAACAGGATCAACACTCCCACACTCAGTTATTTCTTCTATAACTCATTTATATTCTATCCAAATTTTACTCGTAATGCTATCACTTTTTGTTTCTTTGCTGTACTTTCGTCTTTGTTGCCCAATTGCCTCTTTCAGTTACCCATTTCTATAAAATGTCATGTGGGTTTATCACTGGGAGACAGAAGGCAATAGAATTCTATGGTTTGGTGTCTGTGCATTTTGAAAGAAGTACCAAGATTGGTCACTGATAAATACATGGTGATTCGTGGACTGAACAGCTAGCAGCGAAGTTTGTACTGTGTAACTTTACAAACTGTATGTCAGCCACTGTGGTATCTTAAGTTTGAGCCATGTTGTTGGGACACTGGTGTTATTTAAATCACGGTGACTATAATTCATATATGTAGGAAATGTATAAATGACTCTGCCTGTATAGATAATTTGTTAATAAAGTTACATGATTTAAGATGCTTTATACCTGTAGAATAAATTCTTTTAGGTTCTTTATCAAAAATAAAAACATTGAACAGTCTATAGGGGATATATGGTTTGCTCTCAGCCATAGGTATGCCTGAATAGAATTTTCCTGAGTAGAGTGTTAACATTTCCCATAGTTATAATGATGATTAGAAAGAAAACTATAGATTATATCCAGGTTGGTCTCACAGGATTGGCTACTAGGGTACTTTGGGGTCAAGGAGCATTTTGTTTTGTTTTGTCTTGTTTTTCATCTTACAGATAGTGAAACTTCACTTTAACAAATGACCTGTATAAGTGATGAGGCTCTGGGGCATTCATTCTTGTTAAATAGGCTAATAAGAAAATACTAATTTACATTGGAAGATCTGTCGACCACAACTGGTTGTTTGCATTTGGCGGTTCCTTTGAACAAACTCCATTTATTGGAATATTGTCTATTAGTTACAGAAATAGAATATATTAAGAGTTAAATCTCAAAGTATTTTCTTCAATAAATTAAGCATATTCAATAATTGTCTCTCTATATTTGAGAAATATTTCTCTTTAGATCACGGGTACCACTTAATAGAATAAGCACTTTATAACCTTGGTGTGAAATGAGTATTGACAAACTTTAGGTTTCCAATGCTTGTTTGTTAACAATGCTTATTAGTGACCAAAATTAATTCATTTTTAGCTCTTCCTTTGTAAATACTTGAACTTTACAGTTCATATAGCAATATTCTACATATACTTGAAAACTGCCTGCACATTGTATGTGTATATTGTCTCTTTATCTTTTCTTTTGCTTCCTTTAGTTATTTTTGTGGTTGTTGTTGATAATCTTTCTTTAAGGACCTACAGTATTGCTCCTTGTAGAGAATAGAAAGATCCTTAGGATTCTCAAGGGCAATATTTACAGAACACTACCTTGATTATTTTTGTACTGGGAATATTTCCATCAGGAAGCTATTTTAAATTGTTGCTGTAAGTCTTCATTCATAGAATGACTTTTTCCTCTGAAAGGAAAACACAGGAAGTAAAATTTTACAACTTTTGACCCTCCCCAGTGAGGGTATGTGTTAATAAAACTTATAACTTCTAATTTGTATATATATTCCCAATTATAAGACTAAATGACAACATATACCAGGAACTAGTGAGGCATAAACTTTAAATACAGGCGCTACATTTAGATGGGATTCGTATGGGTCAGAAAATTAAAACAGACTAAAATTCCCTTTCAAACTAAATTGTCAACGTGTTTCAAAATGAGTGTTCCCAAGACATGGTAATAAATTGAGTTGCGTCATGTTTATATTTGGAATCTTATAAGGGCAGGTTTCAAAACAGCCTTCTCTGGTGTTACATGGACGTAGCTCTCCGAGTGTCTTGTACTAACATGATGTATACTCTGACATACTCCATTTAAGGAGTTCTTTGTGCTCATTTTTCTGCTGCCCACTTCCTTGTCAACTTTTTTTCCTTATTACTAGATGAACAACACTCCTGATCTAAAAAAAAAAACCAAACCCACATTGGGCTCATGATGTCTTATAAGGATACTTAGTAATGAAAAGTCACAGAACTGGTTATTTTCCTGTAGTTCTCTGTATATACTTTATTTTAAACAGTCATAATTTCCTTTTCCCAGTTGTAGGCTAATATTTTAAATTAATATTAATATACAGACCCTCTTTTCTTAATAATGGTAGTGACACATTTTTTGTTGCTCTCTCTAATTAGTTATTTAAGGCTGATATAGGAATGCTTCCCACTAGACATCACTAAATGTACCTAACCCAGTTATGTTTCCAGACTGACTTTTGTTATTGTAACATGATTAAAATACCACATTAATTATGCAAAACATTATAAAATGGAATTCAACAGAGGTAACAAACGCATATTAATAAAACATAAATTATTAATCTGTATATTCTGTTGAATGAGATGCAGAATATATTTTCTTTTTTTTTTTTAAAGATATTATTTATTTATTTGTGAGAGAGAGAGAGAGAGAGCACAAGCAGGGGGAGCAACAGGCAGAGGGAAAACCAGGCTCCCCACCAAGCAAGGTGCCTGATGCAGGACTCGATTCCAGGACCCTGGGATCACAACCTGAGTCAAAGGCAGATGCTTAACTGACTGAGCCACCCAGACGTCCCTATATTTTCAATTCATAGAGGTTAACTGTACTCTTTATACAGTTATTATCTTTAATCTTATCCAGCTAAAAAAAGAAAACCTTTTTCCTGGTTAACCAGGATTCAAGATCATTGTCATTAATTTTATTTTAGCTTTATAATCTAATTTGAATAATTACTTGGTACACTGGAGAGCTCCAGAGACATTCTAGTATTTTTTTAGACTTGAGTTTTCATTTCACAAAAGAACAAGTAGAAATCGATGTCTGAAAAGGTAAGAGTTTCGGAAGTTTGCTGGTAATTCTTATCTAAACATAGCAATGTAAAATTATTTGGCCTGCATATTTAGGGATTTGTAAATGGGTATATCTCTGAGAACATATATTTGTGATTTTTTTTGAAGAAGAAGAAGCAACACAGATCTGGGGATGATAAAAAGTACCATTTGTAAATTTGACTTTTTAACTAGGTAATTTTTCTCCAAAATCTGAGAAAAACTTTGAAATCTAGAATAAGGGTTAGTAGAAGATAAAAAAAGATGAAATAATTGGTGAAGTTTTGATTTAAAAATTAAACCACAACGCAGAGAAATATTAAGCAAAATTAAGCAAAATTCGTGAGTGTACAAGATCTAAATAATATCTTGTCAGATGCCAAACAGGATCACTGATAAAAGAAAGTTAAGAAAAATCTGATAAAGTAAAATAGTTGAACTCCTAGTTCCAGTCAGTCTCCAGGAAACTATTCAGTAGAGTAGAAATGTTACATTTCAGATATTAATAATAAATTTAATACTAAAGTTAGGACAGGATTTTAAGAACAGAAGATTTGCAATACAGGGAAGTGAATACAGATTACATTTGTTGGGTTTCAACATATCCCAAAAGTAATCATATAAAACAACATCCTGTTCTATGAGACTATCATTAACCACAGATGGTACTTGTTTAAATGCACGAAAAAACAACACAAAAAGCATTACATTGCTTAAAGTATTATCACCACAAATAACTGTTTATTACACATAATTCATTCTCGAATTACCAATGTTCTCTATATCCTTGTCTTTTCATTTCTTTGCGTCAGTCTTGCTATTTCCAGTATAATAAATTGAACAGTATTTAAACCCTAGGATGATTAGGTATGGGTATTCCTTTTTTCAAAATTAAATCAGAGATTTCTTTTATCATCACTACTATCTTATTATAAGTACACCTCACATTAAGTTAGATTGATTGACAATGCTTTAATGGTTTGCTAATCAAAAAATTACTGTTTTTTTTTGCAAAATAATGAAATTTATTCCACTAGATTTTATACAAAGGTCACACAAGTAATTTCAGGTCTTTATTATGCACACCTAATATAAGTAAATATTCTTCACAAATGGGTTAATTCACAGGTTGTGCTTTTGTTGAGACTTCTATTATCCACTCAGCACTGACTGTATTTGTTTACTACCCAAATATTAAAATTTTGCTTTTATTGGGTGCCTGGCAGGCTCAGCTGGTTAAGCGTTTGCCTTCAGCTCAGGTCATGATTCCAGGGTTCTGGGATCAAGTCACACATCAGGCTCCCTGCTCAGTGGGAAGTCTGCTTCTCCCTCACCCTCTCCCCTTCCCCCTGCTCATACTCTCTCTGTCTCTCTCAATAAATAAAATCTTTTAAAGAAATTTCCTTTTATTTTCTAAAAAAGTTTGCTTTTATTCCTCCTGAAATCCCAAATTGTTTTATTGATTTTGATTTGCTAATTCCCCTTAATGCAGAAAATGGTCACAGTTACATGACAACAGCATTAGACTGAAAACTAACACTTCATAGAAATATAGTGTAATAAATGGCCAATCAGAGTGGTACATAAAGAAGGACCTTTGAACATTGACTACTAGGCAAAAAATGTTGCCAATGTAGCCATATGACCATTAGAATTGTGATTTTGAAAGTTTTAGCTCAAATAGACTTTTCCCACATTTTCCACTAAAATCCCAAAGTTGTGTTCTGAAGCCTATGTGAAATATATGAATAAGAATAAAATATTTATTAAAGTTTATTGGGTACTTGGTTAAAATTATGAGGACTTTGATAATGATTTACGAATGATAAAATCATGTTTTAAATTAGTATAAATTTTATTAATTTACCAAGTGTAAATTAATAAAAGACAGTGCTTCTTTTCCCACTTAAAATAACACATTTAGAAACCATTTGTTTCACACATCTAATCACATTTTTTAAACAGTCTTTTTTTAATTTTATTTTTAAATAATCCCCATGCCCAACGTGGGGTTCGAACTCACAGCCCTGAGATCAAAAGCCACATTCTCCACTGACTGAGTCAGTCAGGTGCTCCTCATTTCATCCTATTTTTAGGAGTAAAATAGTAATAGATTTCTGAATATTGTAACTTTTCTTTCCTACATGATAAATGCATCCTAACTGCCTTACCTTTTGCACTCTTTAAAATCTCTGATTCTAGTCCTCTCACCCTGGTCTTTAGTGTTTATTTAATATATTTTAGGGGGATGGTAATTATACTACTCACATGCAGACACTAACCACCTATGCGCCCTCTACTTTGTTGAAGTTTTTTTCTTAGTTTCTTATCTGTGGACCAGATCCACACTGGCCGCTACATAACTGTAGTAGAGAATTGCTTTCTGATTTGTTGGAATGTTATGAAAGATTTAGATATAAATGTGAAGAGGGCCTCTAGATGATAAATAGTACTTTATTTTGATATACTAGCCTCACTCTCTCTTAATAAAGAACCTTCAGCAATCTAATTCAACTTCCAAGGTGCTGTGTTTACACTTTATGAAGATAAATAAGACAAGGTTCCTGCCTTCAAGAGGCTTGAAGTCCAATAGGAGGATGAGATATTATATAGGGAGAGTTATAATAAAAGATTTTTTATAAAAGTTCACAAGTTGCACAGAGTATAGAAGGGACATATATAAGGCACAGTAGTGTCCCTGAGTTTGCCACTTTATGGCCAAGTAAGATTTAGACCAGTAAAAAGAGAAGGAAGGCACTGTAGGAAGAGCAAAGACTGGTTGAAATACATTAACACTTTTGATGATCAATGAACCGATATTCTAATTTTGCAAGAGAAGCAGGCAGCAGGATCAGAAGAGATCTATAAGCGATTTATTGAAGGATAAAGAGGAAAGAGCTTGGGGAAGAGAGAGAGCCTAGAGGCCTCAAATTCAGGTCTCAAATGTACAGTAAGTAAGGGAGGATTGGATAGGAGAGACTCAGGACTCAGTGCAGGTCTGAGAAAAACTTGGCCAGGCCGATGGCACAGCTGGGAGCCAAGGCACTGGCACTAGTCCTCCTGCCACTGTTAGCCTTTGGTAGGAAGCAGCCCAGGGAACCTTGGCTTCAGTATCAAAGGGCAGCTGCTAAAGACTATGGCCAACTGTGGCTCCTATAAAAGTCTGAAGGAGATCTGAGTGGCTGATGTCCACTGACATCACAGCCATCTGGAAGAAAGCCAAGTAGTTTTATTAATTGGAACATACAGAATATAACACAGGTAGGGGCTACCTCATGAGGGAACTGAAATGTTATGCTTTGCAATGTGTCCTTTATCTAATGGAAAGACATTGAGAAGTTTTAGACGTTTATATAGAACCATCATTTAGAAAAAATTAGCATTTGGAACTATATCTAAATTAATATACATATAATGAATATTTATAAGGGGGCAGGTTGGCTACACGGACTCAGTATCTGTTGTACTAACTCCACTGAAAAAAACGATGCCCTAAATATTAATATTAAAAGTTAATAGCTGTGAGTGAAATGCAATGTTGACAAAAGAGTCAAAGACTCAGGGAGAGATAACAAGTAGGATTAAAAAATGGGAGGGAACAGAAGTGATTCTGAATTTAAATCTAAATTTCTCAAAGAATGTTAATGTCATCCATTTACTCTTTCAAAAATATTTACTGAGCATCTACTATGTGCTGAATACTATTTTAGCCACCAAAGATCTGGCAGAAAACAAAAGGGACAAAAATTCCTTTTTAAATGGAGTTTACATGTGAGAGGGATGAGACCGAAAATAAAGGTAAGATTTTTATCGGGGGGTGATAAATGTTAGGAGAAAAATCAAGCAGAGAGTGTAAAAGAATACCAGGGAGGTGAGGAGATTAGTTGCTCTTTAAAAATAGTGATCAGGGACACCTCATCAAAATGACATTTGGGAAACAAACACAGAAATAGCTGAAGCAGGCACATGGGTATCCGAGGAAGAGTGAGGGATAGAAGAAAAGCAGCAAGGAGAAAGAGCATTTCTAAGGTAAGAGCATTTCTGTCACATTCAGTAAAGGGCAAGAGAGCCAGAGAGATTGGAGAAAAGAGAGTGACAGAAAGTGGTGGGAGACAATCCAGAGAGTGGTGTGATGATGATTATGGGGTGGGAACAGGTATCTTTTATGACATGACATCAAATTAAAGGTTGTTATTTTTTGAACAGAGCAGTGACATGATCTCACTTTGGTCTTCATTCTGCTTATGCTTTTGAGAAGAGACCGCAGGAGAGCAATTTCAGAAACAGGACAACCTCATTCAAGGCTCTTCCATTACCAGGCAGGAGATGTTTAGTAATGAATATAGTGGGAAGAATTCAGATTTGGGATAAATTAATCAGACATGATCAGACATTAAACACTACTACCCTGTCATTTTTTGCACATTCACTTCTCAGAGGTTGAAGCAATGGCAATAAACATGTCTTAAGTTACTTTGAAAAGGACAATTAAACTCTATACATTGAGCGTAGCTTGTGTCAGTCTTGAATAATACGTACTTTTATTTCTCTTAGTTTAGCTTTGGAAAAGTAGCTTTCATTTCATGAAGTTTTATGATCAGTTCTATTAATAGTTTTCATAGAAACTAAAGAAGACTTTGTAGATGCAGATTCATTTGTCACAAACACTATTTTCTTTCCTCATAGTTTTGCTGTTGGTTTAAAAAGCACTTCAGCTGAGAAGTCTTTCCTGACCAAAAGCCCACACTATACCTGTGTTACCACTCTGTATGCCCACAGCCTCTCTATTTTGCCTGCTACGGCGCCTATGCTTTGTAGTGCTTGCTGATTTAAACTTGTCTTCCTCTTAGCTGACTAGCCCTTTCCACTGAATGAAATTCTTTCTTCTGCTTCATTACACAGCTATTTGATTTACCAAAGCATGTTTCTAGTTCTTCGCATACAAAAAGGCATAGCTTCTCACAAATGTACTGAATGTTATCTATTTCCACAAATCAAATGCTCCACTACACTAAATCTCTTTATATGGACTCTCTCCCAAATAAGAGATTTGCTTTTATTCTTGTCTATAAAAGATCTGTAACTAAAATAATGCAGGTAAAGTACTTAGAGTAGTATTTGGCACATGGATTGTGCTCAACATGTTTTTCTCCCTTTACTATAGTAACTATAATCATTTTCTTTTTTGAAATGGTTGGAAGAATAGAAGTTATAAGTGGAGTGCTTTGGGCAATCCACATATTTGCTTATTTTAATTATTCCTTTTTTCTTCAAACTTTTAATTTAGGTTAAAGCTTTTTGTATGTGAAAATTATATTAATAATACATTCCTATCACTGCCTTGTCAATATTTTTTGTCAATTCTTTCCAAAGCTTTCCAAACTCTAAATTTATAGAATTGCATAATGGGGCTGGGTAGTACTCCACAAACTGGAGTAGGAGTTTCTTACAGTTTTGACATATCATGCTGCATTTTTATTTGTTATTAGTAATGGTCACAGTATTGTCATTCACTTAATCATTATTTTCTTAAATAAAAAGAACACATTTGAAAAATTCTAACTAAAATATTCAGATGGAATGTTTTAATTGCTCGTAAGGAAAACAAAGGATATTGTTAAAAAGATTTTAAAATCTAAATCAGAGAGTGTATCAGGTTGTATATGAAAATACTAGAAGAGCACAGAAATAAATATATGTATGTGTGTGTGTATATATATGTGTGTGTGTATATATATATATATATATGACGAGTTATACTACAGAAAGGTGTGATGGAATTTCAATTAGATGGGAAAATAGATGGTAGGATTTTAAGAAACGTTTTGAAATGTGCCTATCGAAACTATCAGAGAAAACATTAGTGATTTCTCAGTCCCTCCAGGAAGAATGAACTGTTATAATAGAGAAGTGAGAGCTGGGATGGCAAAGCAAGTTTGAAGAGGATTCCAAGGATCTCTACTCCCTTCCCTTATGAGAACCAGATTTTAAAAATCACATTTTTTCCTTTAAACAATTAATTGAATTAACTCAAATATTATACTATATAAGAAAGTAGGGATTTAAAAGGAAAAGGGTTTAGAAGGGAATGTCCTAGAATCCTCTTGTAACTTACCCAGTGAGCATTAATCAAAGCTACATCTATCAGATTGGTTTTTGTAGTTGTTGTTGTTTATTTCCAGAAAATCAAAACATTCCCAATTCCTTTCCACTTCTTTCCCTCTTTCATAA
Organism: Potos flavus; assembly: GCA_028534135.1. Classification (NCBI taxonomy): domain Eukaryota; kingdom Metazoa; phylum Chordata; class Mammalia; order Carnivora; family Procyonidae; genus Potos; species Potos flavus. Next base: position 34,817,404 of record CM052883.1, read on the forward strand.
CTGACTTCAATAACCTTCTTTTTTGTGCACTCACAAGAAGAACAATAATCTTGTTCCCCAAAGAAAAACAAATGTACTGAATTGACTGAGAAGTTTTGAGCAAAACAAACTACTTCAAAAGAGAGAACTAAATGTTAAAAATGATTCATGTAGGAGAATTATACTGTTTGGTGTCCTGAAATGCTTCCATCATTTGGCTATCTGCTTCTAAGCATTTGATTTTTTTTTTCTCTAAGCATTTCATTTTAAACAAAAAGTTACATTGTTTTTTTCTTGTCTATCACACTAATACACTAAAGGAATTGCAAATAGAAGACCCACTTCCCATTGGAACAACACAAGGCACCTAAAAAATGTCTATACTTAGGACAAGCAAATTCTGGCTCCAGCTCAGGTTTATAGTGTCTGATCAGGTTCCAGGGGATTCTTGTAGTCTCAAGTGTTAGAATAAATGAATATATATTGAGAATCATAGTTTCCATAAAAGTATTTTTTTTAGTTCAAAACAATCTTTTACGTATTAATACTAAAATTCTATACTCTTAATTCCTTTTTATTCAAAGATTATAAATCACATATTAAAGGCACTTCAGGCTGCAATATACCCTTCAACTTTTTCTCAATTTCGCTTGACTTTTATATTTTTACAGTTGAGTAGAACCATTCTATAGCACTTGTCTTGAATTTTCTTCCCCTGGATAGCCTTATAAATGGAACTAACTGTAGGTGTTTCAGGATATAAATATCCTGTTAGATGATTTTCAAGATATAACACTCTTATTTTGAATTTTACTCCATAATATTCACTATTATAGGGAGATAGCTAGCTAGCTAATAGATTTTTCCATTATTTACTATTACAAAGCCAAATACATGCTTCTTTGTAGAAATTTTAGAATATTTACCTAACACTGCCATCAAATCTTGGAAGTATATTATGTAAGAAATTCCCTTCCTGCCCCTTGGGTTTCAGTATGCAGAACCCTACCCTTCACTGTCAACAATATGGGATTGATGTCTTCATAAGGTCAGTAATCACTCCTAGTCTGCTCAAAGGTACATCTCTCAATTGTCTGAAATAAGCCTTATGTAAAACTCTTTAGTTTCCACTAGGAACTCAATTACATTACCATATTGTCACTTTGGTAACTTTACTAAGATTTTTGGGGTAACAGGTCATTGAACCGTATGTTTCTTAAGTATTCTGTTACTATTGAATAGTCTGTCTTAATTTTTTCTTGATACACTTTTAATAAATGTGTTTTGTTTTTCTAGGAAAAATTATTTAAAAAAACATTGCTGGATAAAAGATTATGATGATTTTTAGCTTTGATAGGTGCTTTCATATTACTCTTGCCATTGATTTTGCCAATACTAGAAATAAGTTTTGAATATTTAAAATTTTGCCAATCTAGGTGTCAAAGATTGTATTACATGTAATACCCATTGACTTTTTATAGTATTTGGTAAGTTTTGCTTTTTATATTTCATCGTTTGTGATTTGGAGGATGGTCGTTGCTCATTTTGTTTAAGAAAAATCACTACGATAGTTAGGCATGAAACAGGGAAATGGGGTTACCAGTCTATTAAAACTGACCATTATACTGTCATGTAATAATGTGGTTCTTCCTGTTTTCTCTATTATGCCCAGGTACAGAGGGTTGGGCAGAGAAAGCTGATTTTCCTTAAAGAGAAAAATCTCTGAAGAGAAAATGCCTTAGCTTGGGAAATTAGCTTTGGAATGAATATGTAAATCTGAATGTTCAGATTATTGCTTCAATTTGCTTGAATAACATTTTGTCAAATATATGGCAGACTACTTAAGAGTTTAAGAGTTTGAGAAAAATGCAGATTACTGCTCCAGAGCTTTGGATTAGAGTCTCTGGAAAGTGAGGGTAAGGAATTGGCATTTTAGCATTGTTCAGATGCAAACTATAATTTGAGTGCCAATGCTGGGGGGGGGGGATTAACCAATTTATATATAACTATTAGATTTTGCATTCAAGAGCTGAACTGAACAAATAATTAGAAATACCTACTACAGACCACAATGTTTTTTTCTAAAAAAGAGAGCTATAAAGTTGCATAATTTAAAGAGAAAATATATGTTAAGACTCGATATGATTTTCCATGGCCTCTGCATAATTTAATCAGTGGCAATTGCAGGGCTTAGGTGAAGTGGAATAGGCTCAACATAAAACAGTTGTTTTGCTTGTACTATGTAATCACTAAAAACAAGCACAGCAGGTAGATTCCTGAAACGTCGTGAGCCTGAAGAGGAAAAGTTTAAAAATAGGAAAGACAACTTTCATGCAAACTGTTAAGTGTTAATACTTCTCACACTTAACAGTGAAAGGCTGTCCAATTCCCTTTACATTCAATGTTACTGATTTCGCAAACCTCCATAATATCTGTTGGCAGATTTAAATGAACTTTTTTTGGAAACCGTGAAGGTAAAATGAGCCTCCCTTTTCACAGTAGTTATGCTTAGCAATACTTAACATCAGGTGGAAATCTTGTGATTGGTGCCTTTATTTTATTTTAAAGATTTTATTTATTTATTCATTCATTTGAGAGAGAGAGCGAGAGGGAGAGGGGTAGAGTGAAAGGAGAGAGAATCTCAAGCAGACTCCGAGCCGACTGTGGAACACAACATGGGGCTCAATCTCAGGACCCTGCGTTCATGACCTGAGCTGAAATCAAGAGTCAGACGCTCAACTAACTGGGCCACCCAGTCGCCTCTTGTGATTGGTGCCTTTAAGCATTTCTTTTTAGATGACAGAATCAGTGGTAAATACTTTTAAATTTAGCCCATAATAAAACAAAGTACTAATATGGTAGGTATTAAAAACCTCTACATGGAAAACAATCACATTTTATCTAAAACATATATTTTTTTGTATTTATAATGTATATTATCTTGTTCAATCTTCATATGATGGTAGGGTGGATAAAAGCCAAGAATCCACCAGTTACTCAGAACGCTCTTGAAGCATTCTGGATCACGGAATGTCAAGAGATGGAGGAAAACTTAATGGTCTCTGTCAAAAGAGTTCTTAGTCTTTTACTTGAAGATGTAACATGAATGATGGATGATATTCACATGCCTAACATATTCCTACGAATATACCCTGCTTTTGACAATCCCAGGATATTTTCAGAGAAGCACAGCAATTAGCACCACAGATTTTTTTAATCAATTAACCTGCCTAAATCTGTTCGCATTAGTACTATTTATTCTTAGCCTCCATAAGCGTAAAAAAAAGCAAGAATTTAATTAGAGGAAATTTCCTCACAGTAAATACATGTAATGATTTCTTTACCATAAAGAAGTTTTGTGGTCTGCAAAAGCAAATTCGGAAAGAAAGGAGCTGGTCTATTATAGGGTGTGAAAAGCACTAGCGAGAGATCAAGCTGCTCATTCTCAGCATGGACTGGGAAGTAAGGGAAAGTTAAGCAGGTTGAAACTGGCCTGATCCTTCTCAGGCAGATTGTAATCCTATGAATCTATGATTTTGGTTGAATTTTTTGTAATTCATAGATCATTAATCACAAAATATTTGAACTTTATTTTATTTCATTTTTTAAAAAGATTTATTTTAGAAAGAGGGAGAGAGAGAGCACGCGCGCATGCGCACACACACACACACAGGTGAGTGAGGGGGAGGGGCAGAGAGAGAGGAAGAAGCAGACTCTGTGCTGAACATGGAGCCCAATGGGGCTCAATCTCACGACCCTGAGAACATGACCTGAGCCGAAATCAAGAGTCCGACGCTTAACCCACTGAGCCACCCAGGCGACCCTGAACACAATTTTAAAAACAATTGCAAACTGAATAGTACTTCAAAATTTTTTTCCGTTAGGTTGCGATTTTCTCCACCACAGAACACCAACACAGAAAATAAGGTTTCCCTTACTTCAACTCATTTCTGTTTATTTGGGGTTTTGGAGGAATTTGAGGGGATGGAGAAAGATACTACCATCACATATGATGTTCTCTTCATTAGCTAATATCTTTTTTGAAAGAAAGGATATTTGCAGTTATTCAAGAAATTCATTAGAATATAATTACTAATATAACTGCTATAGTAATTATAATGAGTAATAGTAGTTTCATGAATTTGTAAACTAAATGCACTTTATTATATGCCTTAAAAAGTGAGCATTAAATGTGAATCAGGTGGTTTTATTTAGCTTTCATTTTTACAAAAATATTACTGTAGCAACATTTTCAACTTCATAATGTTAAGAAAGTTTAAAAATGTAAGAAAGGAAGTTTTATGTTGTTAAAAGATAAACTGGGTATGGTGAGTGCTGTGAAATGTGTAAGCCTGATGATTCACAGACCCATACCACTGGGGCAAATAATACATTATATGTTAATAAAATAAAATAAAAAGAAAAATTGGGTATGTAGTTTCATTTGAGCTTAGTGGGAAAGGCTGTAAGTCCTATTAGACTCACTCTATCAGCTGCCAAGTTGGCCAACTTTGGGCTACTGAAAAAAAAATCCCTTCAAATATCTTGTCAGGTTTCAGCTGGGACAAACAGTAAATATTCCTGGCAGTATTTAACAACTTCCTAGAAGCAGGAGGCATCTCGAAAAAGGGTGCAAAGGACATTACTCTCTCAAGATCCAGAGCCACTCCCAAAGATAACTAAAAGAAAGAAAGCCTTAGATAATTCCCAAGAGTTGGCAGTAGTTAATAAGACCCTAGCCGCAAATAGGGTGCAATCCATATTTCTGTTCTGCCATATTTTTGGGGTCCCCAACCTGAGAGTTGCCAAGTCAAGTTCTCAGGATAACAAAAAGGAGACAAACAAGAAGGCAATAGCTGCTTCTGGGAAAAGAAAGCTGGACAACCAATGAGTACCTGAAAGAAAAATTTACGAGCCACAATTACGAATCTAATTTGTACACGTTTTTTGTCTGCCAATCCTAATTTGGAAAGGAAGGAAAACATGAAATTTTACCTTCTTCTCTTGATCAGCACTACAGTAGAGATCTAGGAGAGCTGACTGTGGTTAAGAATTCTCACCCTTTGCTCGTTTCCGCCAGTTTTCCCAGGATACTGACTGTAGGTTCCAAAGTGAGTGGGCTGTCCCATTGGGTTTCATCATGGTCACTAGAAACTGTAAATGAAGAAAACATAATTTTTTCTTTTATCCTCAATAGTGAGTGTTTTGCTGTGACCCCTTTATCTCTAGGGCACTTCAGTAAATGTTTATCAAAAATGGTTAAAAGTTTTCTCCTGTGGCCACTGTAATTTAGGATTATCTTTGGCAGGGTTAACGTGATTGTTCAGCCTTAAAAAATTTTTACTCACCTGAGGCTTCACACGGGACCTAGTTCAGTTTCAGTCGGACCCAGTCCAACCGTGGACCTAGCCTGGTTTCTAAGTCAGACCCAGACCAACCAAGCCGGTTTTCTGAATCAGAACTAGTCTGATCCCGGAACAATTCTGAGCCAGCCCGGTTTCTGAGTCGGACCCAGTCCCACCCCGGATGCAGTCCGGTTTCTAAGTCAGAACCAGTATGATCCCGGAACCATTCTGACCCTGGACCCAGCCCGGTTTCTGAGTCGGACCCAGTCCCATCCCGGACCCCGTCCGGTTTCTAAGACAGAACCAGTCTGACCCCAGAACCATTCTGCTCCGGGACACAGCCCGATTTCTTAGTCGGACCCAATCTGATCCCGGACCAAGCCCGGTTTCTCAGTTGGAGCCAGGTTGATCCTGGAGCTGTCCTGTTTTTAAGTCAGACCAAGTGAGAAGAAGAAACGCTCAAATAAAGCCTGGAAGCTCCTAATGCAAAAGCTGCTGAGCTAGGATCCTAGAGGGCCTTTCTCACTACGTCCTGAGGCAGCAGGAAAGCAGCCAGCTCGAGGGACTCAACAGGTACAGCTCAAGGCACTCAATATTTGTTTACTTGCTGCACCCCGGGCTATCGGGGTCTCCTTTGGTTCTCCTGACACCAGAACTGTTAAAAGACAAACGGAGGCATATTAAAAATTTTAAGAGTTTATCTAAGCAAGAATTGATTCAAATCGGGCGGCATCCAATCTAGCAGATAGAAAGGAGCTCAGGGGAGTTGTACAAAGTAAGACTTAAAGGCTGAAGGGAGCAGGAATGAGAAAGTTAAACTAGGTAAAAGAGCGGATTGGTTATTGTAAGGTTACTTTCCTTTAGGGGATGGCAGGGGTCTATCAGGCAGATTACTTCACTAGGATTGATCAGGTGATTCCTGATTGACTGGTTTAAGATTTCTTTTCTGGGAGAGCTGAAACTGTTAAGTCTTGGTTTGGTGATAGGGCGCTTAGTGTAAGCAATCCATTTTGGGCCTCTTGCCTTGCTTTTAATATTGTGCAACTAAATATAGTTTAGAGACCTTTCTAAACAGAATGCAAGTTTTAAATTCAAGGAGATGACAAGAAAGTAAGATAAACATTCTGATAGGATTAGCCCTTCATGTTTTCACATGTTGAGATGATTTAAAATTATATGTAGTATTCTTATATGTATAGTTGATGAATTAAATGTACCACTTTGGCAAATATTTGAAAGAAGATTATTTTTCCTTTATTTTTTCTGCTTTCAATTTTTTGCTAGATGATTCTAAACTGTAAGCAATATGGTGTTCAGAAGTGAGTTTGTGGTTTGGGTTCAAATGCCCCTGTTCTAATGCAGAATTTGCCACTTACCTGTAGAAACAGGAGTGGGCTATTTAATATTTCTGCTTTAATATTTCTGAAAAAAAAGAGATTTATTTGAGAAAGAGAGAGTCTTAAGCAGACTCTGAGCTGAGTGCGGAGCCCTAAGCGGGCTCAATCTCAGGACCCCGAGAATACCTGAGCCAGAAACCAAGATATGACGCTTGGCCAACTGCACCACCCAGATGCCCCAGCTATTTAATATTTCTGAATTTCAATTTCCTTGTGTAAAATGGCAACGATAATATCCAACCTTTAAAGGCATTGTGTTAAATGTAGTAAATATGTAGCTCCTAACTTTCTAAACACAATAGTCTCTTTACTATAGCTTGATAGAGATCACGTATCAGGCATCTTTGTATATCCAGCTTTTAGTATAATGCGTACACCATGTGCATACAAAGCTAATTTTTGTTGATAACTGCTTCTTGAAAAAATAAACTTTTAATGAATATGCTTTACATGAAAAATCATCTTCTAGAATATCCTCTTAATACTTGAAGTTTTTAAAGAAAATTTAAACGAGGTAAACGAGGTAATATTTACTAAATATATATATTGATTTTTATCAGTACTATTGTTTGTGCTGGTACTATGTAAAATTGGAAAATAATTAGCATCGTTTTGTACTTAGTATGCTTGTTTTACACTGCTTTCTAGGGTTATTTCTTGGGTAAGATAAGTATGTGCAGGAATTGAGGAATTTGCCTAGGAGTTAAGAGCTATCAAAACTGAATGCTGTGTCACCACAACTGGTTCTATTAAAAAAGAGTAGTAAGGAACTATGAACTTTGAGTGACCTAAGGATGACAAACCTTTATTGGAAGTAACTGAAACTTTGCTCACTGAGAATTGTTGCCATTAAATCCTGACAAGATTTACTTAACACACAAAGAGGTAGTTTTCCATCTTTAGTTACCATTAGCATAAATTGCATGAAACTCCCACCTCCTCTTTCATATAGGCCCAGCACTCAAACCATGGACTTCTCTCCCTAAATCAGTGACCTATACAGCATACTTCACTACCAGATATTCTCTTGCCTGGGAAGTTAATACACTCAGATTTTTGTTTTAGTTGTTTTGTTTTTTAACTCTGGTGACTTTGTTTTAGTCTTTAAAAGCCCTCTCCCTCCTGGGGCACCTGAGTGGCTTAGTCATTAAGCACCAGCTCAGGTCATGATCCCAGAGTCCTGGGATTGAGCCCCGTGTCCAGCTCTCTCTGTTTGGTGGGGGGAACGTGCTTTTCCCTTTCCCTCTGCCTGCCGTTCTACCTGCTTGTGTTCTCTCTCTCTCTCTCTGTCAAATAAATAAATGAAATCTTTAAAAAAATTTTTTTTAAAAATCCTCTTCCCCTTCCTTCCCCTCACCTCCCCAAAAGGTTAACAGAAACAAAAATCACATGGCTATGGAGTGACTACTACGGGAAGAGAAATGACTTTTTATGTTACTAAAGAGTATGCTATCTAATAGGATATTCATGAGCCACATGTGGCAACTGAGCCCTTGAATGTGACTAGTTTAAATTGAAATATGCTCCAAGAGTAAAAATACACAGTAATTCCAAAGACAGTGCACATACCCATGTAAATTATGAAGATCTCATTAATATTTTAAATTGATTTTCTGTTGAAGAGATGATATTTTGGATACATTGGGTAAAATAAAGAGCATTATTAAAATTAATTTCACCTATTTCCTTTTGCTTTTAAGATATGACTTTGAGATACTTAAAATTACATATGTGGCTTATGTCTTCTGCAGGACAGTCCTGGTTTAGAACTTAACTTGCCAATTCTCTGCTCATTAACAGAACTCTTCTCCCACAATTAAATTGAGGGACAATATAAAGAAGAGTGGTTAGAAATATGAATGAAAAGATTTTGTCTGGAATTCTTGGCTAAAAAAAGGAAAGGAAAAGAAAAGCAGCAAATAACCCTGGCAGGCATGACAGCCCTAAGTGGTTTCCAAGTCTTAGCCATTTATCACTCTGAGAAGCAGAGTTTAACACCACTAATAGGCAACAATGCCGTTGAGGATATGGATTCATTTACTTAATATGGATATGCTGTGTCTGCTCTGAGTGTAACAGTGATAGGTGTAGGAGAGGAAAAATTTTCCTCCACCCATCCTCTTAGGGTCCCTTGATGGGTCTGAAAATTAAACTGGCAAAGACATATTAACAGGATGAAAGCACATGTATTTGTTTAATATAAGTTTCATGTGACATGGGAGCCTTCATAAGAAAATAAAGACCCAAAGAAACAGACCTGCGTATTTTTATGCTAGGTTTCATGAAAAGTGGACAGTTATGGAGAGATATGATAGGTCAAAGAATATGAGGTAAATATAGTAAACTCGGGGAAACTTACCGAGGCCCATTCTGATTCTTTGCAGCATTCCTTTGTTCTGAGATAAGGATGCTCTGTTCTTCCACATATAGAGGGGCATCTTCTCACATGAGAGTTTTATGACCTATTTCAGAGGAGAAGGGTGGGGTAAGGTCAGATTGAACTTGCTGCTTCTGCTGTTTTCTCACACCTCTTCAACTTAAAATATTCAGTATGCCAAGGTGTCCTGGACCCCATCAAGGGACATTATAAGTGCATAGTTTCATTGTCTGATTAGGGAAATGTTGTATGACTTCAAACAAATTGCAACAAAATAGGGCATATTGAAATTGGTCATATAGGTAAAAAATTACTAGGTGTATATTAATGTGGAAAATTAAGAAGTAGCTTCTTTTATTTTATAATAACTATATCCATTATCCCTTCAGCAAAAAACAAAACAAAACAAAACACTGACAAAATCCCTAGAATTTAAAAATATAACAAATAGAAAAAACGTTTTTCTGTATGAAAAGCTTTACTTAAGATTTTTAAATATTTATATCATTTATTAAATCAACTTAAAAAATAGGGAAAGGAAGAAGTCTCTTGCATATGTGGTTTAAGTTAAAGCATACTTTTTCTTTGGGTTATCAAACCAACTGAAATTTATAATGATTGCTTTTTAATAACTCCCAGATATTCCACTGAATCGATAGGCTAAAAATGCACAAATACATAATTTCCATTTAAAAAAAAGTTGGGAGGAACAACCCTTAATGCTCACATCACAGAAAACACATCTTTTTTTTTCTTCAACTTTTTAAAGGGAGGGGTGCTTAGTGAAAGGAAACATTGTAACATGATCGTTAGAACCATAGTCTGTGTCACTGTGTACTTTTATAGGCAACATAGGAGACTGACTCTTTTCTAACTATGGCTTCTCTAAATTTTAATCTTTCAAAACATATACTGATTTTTATTTCCCAACTTGATGCCTAAGTATTCAAATTAATATATACTTTATTTAATAGTCTTAATTTTTTTTAAAAAAATAATCTCTGTGTCCAACATGGGGCTTGAACTCACATTCCCAAGATCAAGAACTGCGTGCTCTTTTGACTGAGCCAGCCAGGTGTCCCTTAATTTTTTTAATCGTAAAATTAAAGTACCACAAGAGCAAAATTCTTTTCATATCAAATGAAAGAATATTGGACTTGTGTGAAGAAACCCGTTCTGCCCCAAACAACCATATGGTTTTATGATTTTTATATCAATTATCTAACTGACAGTTTCCTCATTTCCAAAGCAGCAGTGGTGGTAGTTAGTATTTGCCAGTGGAATTTTTGAAGTTCCAAACTAAAATTTTGTTTTACAGTTATATCATGTAAACCACACCATTATGGAGTATTTAATGGAATTTTTAACCCTCACAGTTTCCTGGTATTTATATAACATGGTTAAGAAGCTTCCAAACTCAGGGCACCTGGGTGGCTCAGTCGTTAAGCGTGCCTTCGGCTCAAGTCATGATCCCAGGGTCCTGGGATCAAGCCCCTCATTGGGCTTTCTGCTCAGTGGGAAGCCTGCTTCTCCTTTCCACTCCCCCTGCTTGTGTTCCCTCTCTCGCTCTCTGTCAAATAAATAAATAAAATCTTTGAAAAAAAAAAAAAAAGCTTCCAAACTCAATTCTATCTCACTGTTACGTTGTAATTGAAGTTCAGTTAATATCTAAAACAAGAATATAATTTTAGACAACTGAATAAAATCTGCGAAGGAGTAATTATATCTTTAAATGAAAGTTTACTTGTTTTCAGGTATTATTTTAAAATGAGGTGAATAAAAATTTTTTTGGAGGGTGCCTGGGTAGCTCAGTAGGTTAAGCATCTGCCTTCGTCCTGGGATCGAGCCCCACATCAGGCTCTCTGCTCAGTGGGGAGCCTGCTTCTCCCTCTTCCTCTGCCTGCTGCTCCCTGCTTGTGCTCTCTCTCTCTGTCAAATAAAGAAAATCTTAAAATAATAAAAAATAAGGGATGCCTGCGTGGCTCAGTTGGTTAAGCAGCTGCCTTCGGCTCGGGTCATGATCCCAGGGTCCTGGGATCGAGTCCCACATCGGGCTCCTTGCTCGGCGGGGAGCCTGCTTCTCCCTCTGCCTGCTTGTGCTCTCTCTCTCTCTCTCTCTCTCTCTGACAAATAAAAAAAATCTTAAAAAATAAATAAATAAAAATAAAAAATAAAAAAACCCAATCCCCCCAAACCAAACCAAAACAAAAAAACAAAACTTTTTTTTCCCTAAATGAACACATCCAAACTCCTGTTCTCTTTTTAAAAAGCTCAAATGTGGCAGGTGGGGACTTGCATGTTTTTCTTTTCATTTTATCTGTCACCATTCAGTGGACTTGCAACAAAAGAATGATTAAATACATGATTAACATCATGTAAGCATGCTTCATTCCAGTTTCCTGACAAGATACCAAATCCTCTGAGTTTTATATGAGAAGTAATCCAAGATCCAGTGTCAGCGTAATTCCTCCAAGACAGCTTAAATATTTATCATTCTTTCTTAAATCAGGTAATCCCTTAGGTTTGTTTGGATTCCTTTTCTGCAGATATACATATCAATATCCATCTATCTATCAAACATCTATCTCTTTACACAGGCATATACACACATATACAGAAACACATACATACATTTTTTCTCTTGGAATACCCTAAAGGACTGTTGAAATGCTTGCCATTTGTTTCTTTTCATAGTACTCTAATGAAATACATTTTAAAAAATGTGCATGGTTGACAAACTATATCTTTTGGGGAAAATCTAAACCTGGAAAAAAACACGAGGGGGAGAGACATTTATTATGATTATTAGACTGGAATCTCAGTAGGCTAGGATTATTGTAAGTAAAATTGATTTTGTCCATGATTTGATTTTAATCTAGTTTCGCAGAATCATATTCTACAAGGAACAGATATTTAATTTAGTACATTATGATGAAAAGGCTTCAGTTCAAAGAAGTTCAATGCATTTGATGTGATAAAAACACTAACTGATTATTAGGTTTTTAAAAATAGTTATTCCTTATTATTTTATCACCATTCAGATAATTTCTTCTGCTCATAATGTTTATATTAAATGTAGAAAATATTTTAGGCTCTCACATTGGTACTCAGGCTGATTGTCTCTGTAAAATGCAGTACTTCCTTAGGAAAGAATAAATAGGATTTAAATTTTGCCACACAGTTGTTTTGTTTTGTTTGATCTGGAGATTTTCAGAGAAACCACTTGCCATAGAATGAGTTGGAGCTGTCTACTTACTAGCTAGAGTTGTAAACAAGAGTCTATGGAAACCAATCTCCTGTAATTTTCCAGTCTACTGTTTTCCATTATCAAGGAGTTAGAACACTTGGCAATTTTGAAGATGCTGCTCAACAGAGGTCTCTAGCACTTTAACAGTTGGGACCAGATGGGACTATTTTCTGAGGTTAAAACCAAGGCCAAGAGAACTATTCAAGCAAAGGAAAAGAGACAAAAGGGGAAATTCAGAGGATGGCATATCGTATTTCTTTTTTTTATTGAGTAATTTATGCCCAAACATTCTTGCCCTCTCTTCATTTCTCCTATAGGCTCTTGATGCTATATAAATATCGTGTCAATTTATCACATTCCCTGAAGCTCCCCAAATTATTTGTAGTACAGTGTTCCCCCCTTATCCGTGGTTTCACTTTCTGCGGTCAAATGAGGGTAGCCTGGAAGTAGAGGGTCTTCCTTCTGGCTTATTGTCAGAAGGTCAGTAGTAGCCTAATGCTACATCACAGTGCCTCCATCATTCACCTCGCTTCATCTTGTCAAGTGGGCATTTTATCATCTCATGTCATCACAAGCAGGGTGAGTGCAGTACAATAAGATATTTTGAGAGAGAGACCACATTCATAGAACTTGTATTACAGTTTATTGATATAATTGTTCTGTTGTACTGTTATTGTGATTTATATCTTATTGTGCCTGATTTATAAATTAAACTTTATTATAGGTAAGTATTTGTTGGAAAAAAAACATAGTATATGTAGGGTTCAGTACCACCCACAGTTTCAAGGCATCCACTGAGGGCCTTGGAACATACCCACTGCAGATAGAGGAAGATGTGATATATTTTTGAGTTGTAACGAATATGAAGAGTATCCACGTTTTTTTAAAAGTTAAGGTTGTGCTTTCTTTTTCTGTAAATAATTAAAACCATCTTTTAGCTCTATATCGTTAATTCCTTTACATTTTGTTATATTAAATTTCAAAGTCACATCAAAATGGCTTTATGCATGCAGCATGCACTTTGTTGTTGCTTTAAGGTGAGAATTAAATAGTACCTGAGACCTAATGGGAGAATCCACAGTGTAGAGAAAGGAGGGTGACCATTGTCATGTAGTAACAGCTCTTTTGCTTTGGAAAGCTTCTTAAATTCTATGAGCCTCAGGTTCATAAGCTAAATGGAACCTTAGTAATATATACCTGCAAGAGTTACTGTATGTATTAAAATTATGCTAATTAGTTAAAGCACCTCCCCAAACTGAGCACTTAGTTAGTTGGCCCTTAATAAATGGTGGCTGCTGCTTCTGATGTTTATGCTTCCTGACTCCCTTGTGGTTAGATGGTCTCTTGTGAATAGTACACAATGAATTGTGGGCAGGAGTGAGGTTTATTCCTGCTGGGCCAGAGCATGTAATTGCTCATGTAAGATTGTCCAGAACTCTTTATTTCTCTCTACCATGGCAACCAGCAATATTACAGGTAGTAGTTGCTCCATCAACCAAGATCCCAAAGTGAGTACGACACTGAGCAGGGCCTCTAGCTGATCTGTGATAGACATGTAATATGTGTGAAGAATAAATCCTTTTTATTTGCTTTAAACTACTACGTTTTGGGGCTGTTTACTGAGGCATATCTACCCTATACTGGTTTATGTAACCTTTAGGTAAGTATAGAGTATAATACCAACATCATACTAGTTTCTTTGAAACTGGTTACTGTTTGGCAGATTCTGACCTGGGTTAGGAAACTTTCATGCTCCCATTTTAGATTGCTTCTCTATCCTTTTAAGAGAAAAGTGATGAATGTATCCTATTGTTCTCAAATACATTAGAAAAGACCAAATTTACATCAATTTAATTAAGCTGAAACCTGTTTAGAGTTTCTCCAAAATTGTTGTAGGACACAAATTCACTGCCAATACTTCTGATTTCAGAATAATTTTGCAATTCACTACATTGCTGAATGAAATCTATCTGTATACAATTTTGAAAGTTTAAAAAAAATGTAAGTTTAAGACCAGCACTCCAGATGTTGTAAGGAACACACAATTGTTCACAGTTCCTGATGATTATCTTTTTCTTCCTTTTCAACATATATCTGCCTCTGCAAATGTGAGCTAACAGTATACAATGTGCAATATGCAGTCATACAGTGAAATGGCAGGAGATGTGCTTGCCTTTTATATTATCTAAGATGGTTAACATTGTGAAAGAAGTCTTGCATCCTCTGCAGATTTCTCCCTTACCACTCTTGGGAACTGCAAAGAAGGCTTTTCTTTTGTCAGATGGCTGTAGCATGCTAGCACCCATTCTGATTAACACTGAGAGTTTTCCTGCAATATGTTGAAGAATTTGGGGCGCAGGTCACACGTTTAAATGTGTTGTGTTCTTGTGTGTGTGTGTGTGTGTGTGTATGTGTTTTAAATCTGTCTACCTAATCTCTCCAATTTCTTGTCTGTGTTTCACTATCTGTTTGGGGCAAGTAAGATTGATAGTGCTACCTTGGATTCCTGTCACTTGGGGCCTAGTGAAATAGTGTAAGACACATCACCCAGGGCTGAAGCAAGGGAGCATTCCTTTGGACTGTCTTATCAGTAATCTTTGACTTCCACCAGCTGCAACTGCTAGTGCTTCACTCAGCCTTCTTTTCCCTTCCTCTAGATTCAGGAGTAATGAGAATTCCCCGAGTTCCTGCCTACAAGTCCTGCACTGAGATTACATCAGTTCATTTAGCTGGAGCTTTTCAGGCACTCGTTGGCAGGAATTGATTTCCTTATTTTGGTCCCTTTGCTTTTGGATTCTGCCCAAAAGACAGATTCAAAGAAGTGAATTCTCCCTTCACAAGGTCTGTTTCAGATAATTACCTGAAAATGTTAGAAAATGTAAGCCAGTAGGGAGGTTGTTTTTCTTTATCTGTAAACCCACTAAGAACGTGTCTATAATGCACTTTTCTTCTTGGGAATTTGTTGAGAGGCAAGAGACAAGAAGGGAAATGAGAAAGTGAATTGATTTGCCTTTCAAATTGTTTCATTAGAAAGTTTCTAAAAGATCAAAGGTTCTGAAATAACAATAAAAAAGTAAATTGAAAAAATATAGCGTGTATTTTTAAACTAATCTTTTCTTCATCAGTCATCATGTCATTTCAAATACATTTCCTGCCAGTTTTCAAACCACATCTTCTTTGCATTCAAATATAGCAATTATTTTATACCTATGCTAGGTGTATATACAAAAATATGATTAATGCATTGTTCCTGCTCTCAAAGACCTTGCAGTTCAACGGGTATTAGGTTTTCTGCTCATTTGACTGTCTCCATAACTGACGTGCAAGGTCTCTGGGGAGGCAGTCAAATGAACAGAAAAACTGGCATCTGTTGATAACTGCTGTGATTGAAGGAAGCACCTTCAAACTGCTTAACCTAGGACAATGGAAACAATAGAGAAATGAGGGGGGGAAAGTCCCCGTTTGAAGGGGATGGATCTGAGGGTTGCTGGAGGGGAGGAGGGTGGAGGGATGGGGTAACTGAACATTAAAGAGGGGATGTGATGTAATGAGCATTGCATGTTATACAAGACTGATGAATCACTGAACACTACCTCTGAAACTAATAATACATTATATGTTAATTAATTGAATTTAAATTAAAAATAAGAGGGAAGGTTTTGCCTTTTGTTTTTGTTTGTACTGCTGCTGGACAATACTAGACAATACTTTTTTCATAGTTCATATGACATAATCTAACTTCACATGAGTACAAAAACAGTAATTAAATTAAAAAAAATCATTTGGCTTGTCAGCTATGCGAGGTGTAGCTTCATTTGGTTTTATAATGATGATAATGATGATAGTGATAATAATAATAGTAAAATAGTACAAACCAGATTTTATTTGCCAAACAGGTTGCTATTACTTCCTCCCCAAAGATTTTATGCAGGAGCATTCTAGTGTAAATGGTCTTAAAGGAAGCCTTTATAGAATAGACACCAGAGAAGGGAATTGTGGAGGAAAAATCCAATGCACATCATCTGGGAAATGATTCAAGAATGGATAGAATTGGCCTATATTGTTTTTGATGTTCTGTTGGATTCGAGTCCATCAATGTTGCTCTCTGAGTAATTTAGAGAAAGTAATTTGGGGATAGAGGAGGAAACGGAAACAAAAAGGCCGATTTGAATATCATCATATTTCCATTATATGGTGATAATTGTTAGAATTGTGGTACTGGTGGTGAGAATGGAAATGAAAGGATTTATAGAAGAGCCATTTCAAAACAAAGCATAAATAATATCCAGGTCTTAAAAGAGTGATTAGACATGACAGGTGAGAAAAAAGAATGTAAAGCATTTATTATTTGTGAAGTGACATAACAAACAAATCAAAAATAAAAACAACAAACAAATAGAAGCTAAAAAACAAAACGGGTATTCGTGGTTGTAAAGGGCCTAGATTTGAAATTTAGCTCTTCACTTCTCCTGTGAGAGGTTGGAGAAGTTACCTAACTTTTCAGGCATTTCATTTCCTCTTGGGTAAATTGGGCTGTTGTAAAAATTACATGGAATAAAGCTTGGGAAATATCCACCATCTATAGTATCCGTTGCACCTCTGTAGTGCCAAGCAGTGCTCAGGCGTTCTGTGCAGCTGACCTCTTGAAATCCTTCCACAGCAAAAATGCTGAGGAAGTTTTATTCTCATTATGATTTGAAAGAGTGAGGATCATGTGATGTGAACAACCTGCTCTGTCTTCATTCATTCAGGCTGTCATGACAAAATACCGGTGGTTTACAAACAGAAGAAATTTATTGCTTCCAGTTCTGGAGGCTGGAACTCTAAGATCAAGGTGCCAGCATAGTCTGGTGATGCCTTCTTCCAAACATAGTTCTCCTTGTATCCTCACACGGGGGAGGCGGGGGAAGGCAGGCTAGGGGCTCTGTGGGGTGTCTTCTATCTGAGCACTAATTCCTTTCATGAGGATTCTACCCTCTCCTAATCACCCCCCAAAAGCCCCACCTCTTAACCCCATTGTCTGTAGGGATTAGGATTTCAACATATGAATTTAGGGAGGGATACAAACATTCAGGCTAGGACCTGCCTCAAGTCACATGGATAATGAGTAGCACAATTAGAATTTCTATCTAAGTCTCTCTGAATTCAGATCCACCCTCCCTATTACACAGCAGGCATTCAATAATGGCATTTCTCCTCTTTGCAAAGTGTATGTTACACTTTTTGAACATATAGTAAAAGTGGTGGGCCTTCAACCCAGAGGGAAAAAAAAGAACATACATAAACACAATATGTTGGCATTATGGATGCTCTTAAAGCAGTAAAAATCTCTGAAAAGCTGGTAGTTTCAAAGTTAATTTTTATAAAATTGAAAATATGTTAATTAGAAAATAAATACTAGAAATATATTTCCTTCTTCAAAATAGTTTCTTCTGTTAAGCTTCCTGTGTTACTCTGATTAGGCAAATGTTGAATAGCTTCAGTGTTGTCCTGAAAGGACATTTAGACCCACAGATGCCTGGATTCTCTTCCCAAGACTTCCCACGACTATACTCATTTCTCTCATTCAGGTCTCTGCTCAAATGTCAGAGGCTGTCTTTGACCAACTGCCTTACCTGCAATCAACCCACAACATGTTGCATTCCATACCCTGCTATATTGTTCTTTTTTTAGAGATTTTATTTATTTATTTATTTGGGGGCGGGGAGCAGAGGGAGAGGGACAAGTAGACTCCACACTGAGTGCAGAGCCCAATGCGGGGCTCGATCTCACGACCCTGAGATCCCAACCTGAGCCAAAACCAAGTCATTTGCTCAACCAACTGAACCACCCAGGCACCCCTGTATTTTTCTTTGTAACACTTTATAAATACTTGACAGTGTATTATAGTTTTATTAAAAACATTTTTTTTTTCCTATTTCCCCACTGGAATGTAAGATTCATGAGGTCTTGGATTTTGTTTTGCTTGTTCTTTGTACTCAGCACCTAGAACAATTGTGTCAAACGGCAGGCGGTAAATATGTACTGTGCACATAAATGGAAGAGTTTCTATGTAGCAGACAGTTACAGGTGGACAACATCTGTATTGTGCTTGCTGTTTTCAAATAACAGGAGGACAGAGCAGGAAGGAGAGAACAGAGTTGTTCTGGAACTTTTGGTTCAGGGTATTTGAGTGACCCTGTGAGAGTTCAGACTCTCTTGGGGAGTGGCTGTGTAAGAAGAAGGAAACAGCATGCAGTTGGGTGTAATTGGAATATCCTCACTAATGTGCTTATTTAATAAAATTTCCTTTAGACAGACGCTTTTTACTCAATATAGGTTGAAAGACACCATCTAAAAAAATTACACCTGGGTGGCTCAGTCCGTTAAGCGTCTGCCTTTGGCTTCAGTCATGATCCCAGGGTCCTGGAATCAAGCCTTGTGGGCAGGGCTCCCTGCTCCGTGGGAAGTCTGCTGCTTCCTCTTCCTCTCCCTCTACTTCTTTCTGCCCCTCTCCCCCCTCAAATAAATAAATAAAAATTATACCTGAAAAGTAGTGTGCATGTGTTTACAGTAATTAGAAAGCTGTCCTGTATTTGCAGGTTCGCCCTATCCAGTTAGTTTCAGGATGTGGGCTTCCCTGTGCCAGATAATGCCTTCATGTCTAGCTAAAAGCCCTTTCCAAAGGTGTGCTAATGTATAGAAAACTATTAATACAATTATTTGTTACTCTTTGAGGGTCAGAGGTGAGCCACTTACGGTGTTGCCATTTAACATTGATCATAGTCATGCTGTTATTGCTATTTAAGATTCCCCGCACACTTCAATGCATAAAAGTCTATTTGCTCTCATTTATAGTAATACTTCTGTGGTAGGAGGAACAGTATGTATAGTTATAAGTTCAATTACCGCTCCTGGTTTATCACTAGCAATGTCCTAGACTGGACTGTGGCCCTGACGAGGGCAATGCAGTGAAAAATGAGGATCATGCAGAGTACAATGGAAACTTAAAATGAGATTGGGTTTAAATTCACTGCTGGGACTTGCACACTTGGCACAGAAGAACATGAGGTCACTACAGTAAGATAAGGAGCATTCGATCATAGCCTTCAGGGAAGCTAAGATACTGGTTTTATAGCTGTTGTTTAAATGCCTAGAACTTTCTCTTGGTTGTTGTATATGTTTATAATGTGAATATGTGTATACATGCTTAGACACAAACACATAGATATGTATATTTTGAACAAATAAGCTGTATTTGCATATTGAGAGATTAAAATTGTCATAAAAATGCCTTTTCCAATATTATTTTTTACAATGCTTGATAATAAAAGAAAATATCAGATAATGTAAATGTAAGACTTTAGAAATAATGTTTCCTTAGAATTTTAAAAGCTATTTTTAAGGAATGTTACTATTTAAATAGGATATAAATTCAGTTTTTTAATTTTTATTTATGCATTTGTAATTTCAGAGTTTCAGAGAATAATACTGAGTTAAAAAAAAAACTACAAAAATTGTAAGCAAGAAAGAGAGACAGAAAAGAGCACTGTATTTTATTTGTGGGCTTATTATGTGCCAGGTATATTGATTGGCCATTTTTGGGGAGGGGGTGGTAATACTAGTTATGCTCAGAGATAATATAAAAGCTAAGTATCATCTCTAATTTTAGAGGAGAGGATACAAAATTAAGACATTCAATGATTTGACCATTTTTAAATTGGTTGTCTTTGGTAGAGCCATAATTTATGCTTAGATCTTTCTGAATTCAAAGTATATATTATTTCTGGGTTTATCTAATTTTTCTCCCTCTTTCCACAAAAATAATATTAACTTGGTCTTTGTTTACTGTCTGTTTTTCTTGACATATAATTTAGGAAAAGACATCACAGAGTAAGCATAATTCAGTGCTGGGATCCCAATGCATGAAAGTCTCTCACACACAGCAAATACATGGTTAAGTACATCTCTGCTTTTGATGGCCAACTATTGTGCTGATGATCTATTACCTTGTTGTAAGATGCACACTTTGATTATTTCCAAGTGTTATCATGCTGAGAATTTCATATCCTCTCAGTTATTTCCCTAGATCAGTTGTCAATGGATAAAAAATTGGTTTGAATCTGAGAAGGAGTGGTTAATTAAAAAAACTACTGTGCTTCCCTTTGGCTTTTTGTCATTTATTTATCCATTCAGCTGATACAGGATGAATACTTACTTGTGTAGATACTGTGCTAGACATTGGCCTGATCTTTATGGAGCCTAAGGGCCTCTACAAGAGTTGAGAACACAAATTTTCAGACAGGTAATATAAGGAAGAGAAGTAGTGTATAGGGTCCATCTGTAATAACCCAAAAGATACCTGCTTCATGTTAAAGAGTATCATTGCTGCTCAACACTTGCCAATCATTGCCGTGTAATGATAATAGCTTAGCATTGTTTGTAATGTAATTGTGTATTTGTAGACAATATGTTGTTTAAAATGTTTTCTACCAGTAGATAGTGAGTTCCTAGAGGACTGGGATTATCTTTGCATTTGTAGAGTTTAGGAGGCAGTATAGGTTAATAATTGCTCAAAAAGGTAGAAATACTAATTTAAGAAGCAATTGGTGATAACCAGTAAGTGAGAAATAAGCCTCTGACCAAGATGGGAAGAAGATACTTATGAGCACCTAATATCTCATAGGTATATTGAATTGGTAATACTATTTAGTGATCCAAATCAATGTTGTTTTTAGAATTACCTGTTTTATAAATGAAGAAGATAGCATAATTAAATAAGGTAAATGAGGTTTCATCCTGCAATAAATGCATGTTTAAAATAACTAGAATCTTGAGTCAAATATACCTGACTTCAAATTCTGGTGATTTCACATTATATTCTTGTAAAGCATTGTGTACATTAAACTCACTAATCATCAATTTTCTGATTTTTGCAGGGAACATAATAAAAACCTTATAAAACTTCTGTGATATTTATTTGAGATAATATATATGATATTCTTTGAAGAGTGTGTGACATATAGTTGGTTTTTAATGACTGGTAGATAACATTATAGCTGTTGTTTTGTGCTTAAAACCTGTGTTCTATCTGCTATACCTCCAAGGGCAAAGGTTTCCAAACAGTGTATCAGTGGTAATGAATTTTAGGAAAGCAGAGATAGTGGCTTGTTATCTTTCCACATATTTGGTTATTTTTAAGTCGCTATGCTAGTGGGCCCAAAGACCACCAAGACTAGACCCATGCTTCTCTGTAGATACGGAGTCAATTTAGCATCTCTCCCCCAAGCTCCAGTCAATCAGATTCAAGCTATCCAGTTAATTTCTCTCAGCAACTAAGTAGCCACTCTTCAATGGAAAAATATACATTGAATCATGGATTTCAACCTGGAAAACACATTCAGAATTCCTGAGGCAGCTTTGTCTAGTTATTGGTATTCCTAACCTTAAGGAGGCATATCAAGTAGCTGTACCCTGAATTGAGAACCATTGGTTGAGAAGCCTATATTCAACCAGAAATGTTAAAAAGATAAGAATACCCATTTCATGGTGATGATTTATATCTTTTTAATTAAATATCTATATTGTCATGAATCTGAGAATATATGATGAATAGTGTAGTAATATAGCTACAGACTAAAGAGTCGTTCATCTTTGTATCCCAGATTCCTTGCACAGTATATATAAAATAGGGCCTATATCATCAGTGCTGGCTTAAAAGCTTCAGTTGAATCTGTTCTTCCTGCTTTTGTGATAGTGTGGATGATGATGATGAGGAGGAGGAGGAGGAGGAGGATGGTAAAAATAAAGCATGCACTCACACTCATGGAGTGCCAGGCCCTATATTAAGTGCTTTATTTGTAGTATCCCATATAATCTTCACAATATCCCCATTACTAAGGTACCATTTTCATCGGCATTTAACAGAAGATGAAATGAATGGATGGGAGGTTAGTCAAGCTTTACACACTATTATAGAGCCAAGATATGAACCCAGGCATTCTGACTCCAGAACATGGGCTCCTAGTTTTATATTTTATTGTCCTCCATGAAGAACAAGGAATTCTGAGTCTAGGGGTCTTCCTTAAATAATTCCCCTGAGACACACTTCTACCAAGAAAGCTTCTTTATCATCTGTAATGTTGGACCTCCATCCCTTCCTTTAGTGAATATAATTAATAATTGACTATGTATCTTATTGGGAGCAAGAAATCAAACACATAGATACAAAAATAGACATAGAGATACATAGATAGATGGTATCTGGTCACTTAGCTAACTAGAATAGATGTAGCAATCAGATCCAGAAATAATCACATTTTTGTTAATTAGGCCCTCTTTTGTTGTTGTTGTTTGTTTGTTTGTTTTAAGTGCCATCCATTCTCCTAACAAATAAGTACTTGTCTCTTAAATAAGTAAATTGCAGCCCTGGTCTCATTTAGTACATTAACTGCCTTATGAGAATTGATAAGACCTCTTTAAATATCCTAATATCCCGTGGTTCTCCTTTTAAAATAACAGCACTCAGTTTTGTAGATTCCACTTTAGTAAATCCTTGAATTTTGCCTTTCCTAAAATATGCCGTTTATTTGTTCTATAACTGCTTGCGCTGTTTCTGCGTAGACAGTTTTTCTTAGAATATGACCCCCCTCACCAGCCACCCCCATGTCTAGAATACATAATTCCATTTGAGTCTGACCGAAAATCCTAGAGGTAGTCCTGAGCATTTAAGGACAATGAATATGGATTGGATGACAGCTGATTCTGTCCACACAACCTATTGAGATACACACGTTTATCTTAAAATCTCAACAAATATGTCAGAATTTTCAGAAAAATGATTTGATATTTGTAAACCATTTGGAACTTCTCAGAGTTCATTTTGACCAATGCTTTAGCAACTATTACTCTTATATTTAGTGTTTCAACAAACATATGGTAGTAATATCAAAAACACGGAAGCAAATAATAATTTTTAGTAAGTGCAATATTTTCTGCAAAGGACAAAAAAAACCCAGATAAATCAGAATAGTTCAATGACTTTTAAGCAGAGATAAAGTATTCCACTAAAGGGAAATTGAGTTTCTTAATAGAATCAACACAATGGTGAGAATTTTAAGCAAGAATTTAGCACCTCAAGATACTTTTAGCATCGTATAGTTTTTTGATGGTCTCAACAAATAGAATATGCTTATCCTTTGGTTTCCCAAGCAAACGTATTCACTTCTTTATCCATGCAAGAAATACATATTTTTTGAGTATCTACTGAATACACATCCCAGTGCCAGATAATGTGACAGATGCTATGTAGTAAACGTTCCTGACATTAAGGATTGTGATTTTTCTCAGGGTGAATTTAGTCCTGTTATTTCTACTTTTAACCCTTCAAGCTGTTTTGATTATAACAAGTTTCTTAACATTAAAGAATTACAGAGTTTTATTTTTTTCATTCTGAAGTGTTGAATGTTAACATAATAACTCTCTCAAAAACTTACATATACCCATCATGTGCATTAGAAAAAGATAGCTAGAAAAATTCTGAAATTTTACTAATACTGATTTATTTAACCTCCAGAGCTGCCACATAGGTATTTTAGGGCTCTTAGATGAGTTTTTTTCAGATAAAATTGGAACATACAACAGAATCCAATAATCCAACATCTTTTGAACCACTATGTGCAAAAGCTCACATTTTTTTTGTCTATTCCCAGACAAAAATAAGCAAAGGTCTTTGCCTGCTTTGTCTGTGGGTGTGTATGTGTATACAGTAGAATATACTTATGCTTTCATTTACAGATTTAAATATATGGAAAGAGAAATGTTGCAGTCTTAAAAAAGCAGAATTTTATTTCCCAATGTATTACTCTGTTAATTATGTGCCTTCAATTAAAGTGAACTATTATTGATATTTTGAAGAGATTTTAGAACTGATTCTAAATATATGGTCAGAAAGAATAAAAAGAAAACATTAATGTTTTACCCCTCCTCTTCCTTTTTTTCCTTTATTTTCCTAGTCTATCTGTTACAACTAGGTTTGCTATTTTTATCCCAAAGTGGGTAAGTGGGTGACTAGGGGGAATCAACAGTTTGTATCCTCTATTGATGATGATTCAGAGATTCCATAATTTTAGAGCATCTTAGAATAGAGTGTTTTCCTTCACTGAAAGGTGTGTGATGATCTCTAGCTCACTGGGTTTTTATGAGGATTCAATGACTTAGTAGCTATAAATTGTTTAGAACAATACCTGGCATATAGTGAGTGCCCATTAAAAGTTGTCGTTACTCAAGTAATCACAGAACTTGTTTCAAACATGAGTCTTGATAAATAATGTAATAATAAACTTTGATGTATCATCTATATTATTAACATACCTAATTTAAATGACAACTTTGCCTGAAAGGCAAATCATATATGTATGTATGTATGCATGTATGTATGTATATGTATATGTATATTTTTTACCAGCGGATTACAAAGGCATTTTGCATTATTTGGTTTGTTTTGGTGCATAAATCACTGTTTTGAGATAGATTATGGACTGGAGACCATATTTGAAAAGAGAGAGTGAGAGCAAGAGAGACCAAGACCTAATGGCTTTTATGTGTGTTTTAGTCTCTGCCTCCCTTTCGGTATTTTTTATCCTGTTTTATGCTGTTAACTGAAATTTCCCACCCCCAGAGCACCACACTTTGTTTCTTCATTCTGTAACACTTTGCTGTTTCTTGTCCTGTGTGGTGTTTCTTCTGTGCTATTTGTGGCTTCCATATCCCTCTGCTCCTCCCTTCCATTTTTGGACAAAGTTCTGGCATAAATTCTGCCCCCCACACCACCCCGTTTTTAATAATATGGGTTGATGGGTCAGACAGTCAAGATGAAATTGAAATCCCCAGTTTCATTTGTAAATTGTGCCCAAATGTAAGTTTTACTCAAATGGTCTTTATTTCTCCTACCTTGGGATCTCTCCTGCTCCCCTTGGCTTCACTGAAAAAAGATTCTGTATTGCACTTGACCTCTCCACCCTTTCTCAGACTATGAGCTGCTCTCTAGATGCCTACTCCCTTTCAAACTGATAGAACTGCTTATTTGTCATGTCCATATGGGTAACACTATATGGATATCTGCATTGCATCAAACTCATCCTTGTCTAAAACGGCACTATGTTCTGCCTTTGTAGCTTGTTTTGATAAACAGCATACCACTTCCTCAAACCAGAAACGTTGGAATACCCCTTCATTCCTTGCCCTCTACCTCCACAAATAAGTCACAAAACTCATTCTTTCTGCCTAATACACATCTCATAAATTTATAAACTTATATATGTGTATATATAATTTATATAAACAGCTCACTTCCTCCTGTCCAGGTTCACCCACTTCTCCAAGCCTTTCATCTGAGTGCCTGCACCTCCCTCCTACCTGGTCTTCTTGCATGCACTCTTAAGCCACCTCTACTTGTGCTTTTTTTTTTTTTTTTTTTTTTAAGGTGCTGCTGGTGAGATTACAAATATGATTCTGCAAGTAGAACTTCCCGTGGATTTTTAGTTATCCTTCAGATAACCTTCCAACTCTTTAATAGGGCTTACAAGGTGATGTGAATACTGACTCCTCAACCTCACTTCTTTTAGTTCCTAGAGCCCTTCAGCCTCCTTTCCCTCTTAGCCTGAGGGTGTGCTTCCACCACCTACCCAAAGCATCTTCCCTTTCTCTTCTCCCCCACTCCATAGAGGAGTAACTTCTGCTGTCACTTACGTGACATTTCTCAGTGTATCCCCTTGGCCCTTTCCTACCTGCCCCATAGCTGTGTATGCTGTGCACCCTGTTTGTTTACACTTATCCTTCTGCTGCTCATTGATATCTCCCAGCATATAAGAGCACCAGGTCATTATTTGGGAAACTGAATTTGGATTCAGAAACATGAGTACCTAATTCCAATCACATCCCTTGTAGCTGAGTGAGTTTGTATGCCATTTAATTTCTCTGGGTTTTATTCCCCCTTTTATAAAATATGGACTATAATTTCAGTCTTGTATGGTTGCATTAAGTTTTAATAATATCATATAGTAGCTAACATGGTACCTGGAACACTTAAAACAGAGCATGCATGGCAACTATTATCTGGGTATTTCCTAATACAAGTTCTTCAGCCTTCCAATGACTTTAGTTGTATAATCTATTCACCCTGCCTACCAAGATGTCACCTAACAAATACTAAGATAGCTTAACATATATTAGGAGAAAGAGAGAAAAGTTGAGAGGCAGGTGGTTTTGCCTGCCAAAGTTGTAAAAAATGACCAGTTTCCCTTAGGTCTTTTCTTATATTGGCCCTTCACTATTTGATAATGGATTTTTGTGGTGTTTTACCTTTTTATTGTGCTTCTGGCTTTTTAGCCTTAATTAAGAACCACTAATCCTTACTACAGATCATGCAACCCATCTCCCAGAAAGATGGAGACAGGAGGATGATTAGCAAGTTAATGCCAATTTTAAACCAGCTAATGTTTTCTTTCCCTTTATTAATGTGTTTGCATTTTATAAGCACTTTCACAGATAAAATGGTTTAACCTAAAGGCTGTAAGAGTAGGTATTTTTGTTGCCAAGGTCAGTCTGGTAGGTAATTATTTTGGAGCAGGTTCTATTTAAGGAGTCTTGAAACTTTCTCTCCTTTATCTGTGCTCTGAGTAGAGCCTGATTCCTAATGCTACTGCATCTTCATTTGCAGCCATTAATACAATTCAAAAACCAAGTGAAGGAACAAGATTTCTAATCCCCCAGAGATCTATATATATTGCTTGTTGAGCTTTTAGTTGTATTTTTTATTACTAACTCTTGACATGTTTGTGTATGCTGAAGATTTCAATTAAAATAGACAGCAGGGTGATATTGAATCAATACTTGTTTTGTATCTAGGGAAAAAGAAGCAATATGAAATATGGAAATCTGAGAGAATATAACTGCTCTAGGACCTGCTATGAAACATACCCTCTTGCTTGTCAGATAGACATGATTTTTAGAGCAGAGAATTTGTTGGCTTAACTACGACAACTTGCTGGTTTCATTAGTTCCATATCTTACTCTAGACAGAGTCACTGTTCTAGTCATTAAAGTACCAATCCTAAGCTTCCATTAAGTTTGGCTGAAATGATAGCATCTTTTGGAAGTGCTTTGTACATAACATTATGGAACTGAATACTGCTTATAGATGAGTAAGCTTGTGATGACTTCACTATGAACTGGGTTCTGCTCTCTTTTTCATTCCTGCTTTGGTTTAATTTTCATGAGCTTGCCAATAACCTCATTATTAGTACTAATTATAAATACCTAGTGAAGATCACATTGAAAGAGAGTCATTCTTAGAAGAGTGGAAAATCTACAAATATAAACTAAAGTATTAATATGGTAGGAACTGAGTGGGTGGAATCACTGATTGATTTTTATTATGGTAAATTTGTGGCTTTTTCCCCCTACCTGCTCAGGGGTGTGTGGAGAGTTCAGACAGATTAGATACAAAGAACAGTGAATTGATTAAACATATTTAAGGAGCTCTTCAGAAAAAATGCTATCAGATCATGGGTTATCTCTTGTGACCAAAATTTGGATGGGAAATCCACCTGCAAAGAGCGAATCTCTAGTGAAGAAAATAGTATGTTTTCATTTTTAAAACCAAAGTATTTCATTATTGTGTGCCATACTGTGCACCCCACATAGCATCAGCCTGGGATTCAGAGAACCTGCGGGAAATCTTGTGACAAACATTTAAGGTCAACTAGATAATATTTTCATTCTCTGTGATTCCCTCTGAATTTGCTATTGTTCAGTCTGAATTCATTGTTCTCCGAAGGCAAGAAGCAGAACAAACACTAACTGTTGGATATCTTGTCTTGCTGTCTATCTGCAGAATTTTTTGGCTACATGCGGTTCTTCAGAATATGATAGAAAATAGTATTTATGTTTATACAATTTGTGTTTTTCTTGAACATCATTTTCCTAAAGATGCATTAAACTTCTTAAACTATAATGTACAAGTTTCCCCAATTGGCAGTTATTTCATAGATTGGCAAGGTAAATATTTCCTTTGTTTGAAAAGTTAACTCTGAAATAAAGATGAGGATACAGAGCCAGCTGCCAGTAAGTGCTTGGTGCCTTATTTAAAAGTACGTAGCTTCTTTATAGTCATCTACAGGCAAAGATTCCTATAAAAGGTGTTAATAAGTTCTTAATATATATATATATATATATATATATATATATATATATACATATGCCTCTTGGGCTTCTTCACCAACAGTGAGGCGAGAACTGTAATAATCGGTCCCTTGAGAAAACTCTGTTCATTGCAGGGAAGAAGAACCTGATTGCTTTTTTTCATAATGCTTGGATTATGTTTCATCCCTATTGTTACAGATGTCCAAGTATAAAACAGTCTGGTAAATCATTTTCCACAATTTATAGATTTCTACTTTGAGCAACATGATCCCTTCATGTGTGCCTGTAAAACAGTTCATCAGGACTCTATACATCATATGCTCAAGATTCTTTTTAAAGCAACATGCTAGGCCATGAAATAATTAGTTCTGTATCATTCAAATATTATAATTTTTACATTTATTCACATGTTTTATTTATTTTTAAGGTTTTATTTATTTGTCAGAGAGAGAGAGCATGAGCAGGGGGAGTGGCAGGCAGAGGGAGAAGCAGGCTCCCCTCTGAGCAAGGAGCCTGATGCAGGACTGGATCCCAGGACCCTGGGATCATGACCTGAGCCAAAGGCAGAAGCTTAAATGACTGAGCCACCCAGGCACCCCTATACACATGTTTTAATAAACATAGCCTATTGTTCAAGAAAGCTATTTTCCATTAAAATAATAATTAAAAATACCAATTAAGGAAAGCTAAAAGTTAAAGAGGGTAGATCATTTTGAATTTTAGACTATTCAAAATATCTGATTACAAGCCCTCACATCTAAAAAGTAATTTACCTTTTAAGGGTGACTAGACTTTTTGGTCTCCTAAGGCTTTAAGCACATGTCACCACCACAAACCCTGCAGGTATTTCAGTATTATAATGTCTTCCAGTAGCTTTGCTTTTAATTCAGACTGTAACAGGCCCCCATGTTTACCTGTCAGTATAACAGAACTAACCCAGCAGCAGATTCAATTCTACAGACATGATATGAACACCTAGTGTGTATAAAAACTGCGAACCACTGAGCAGGACACACCTGTGAATAAGGCAGAGGCCCTGCCTATAAACTGCCCACTATCTAGGGAGAGAGGCATAAGCTTTATTGAGCTTTTAATTAAAGCCAAATAGCTTCAGATTTAGCAAGCCTAGGGAAACTCCATTCAGCACACATTTGTTCTATCTCCCTCCCACCCATTTACCATTATCTTTGTTTTCCCATGCAGTCTGATTTCTTTCTTTTGGCCTCCTTCCTTTGAGGCTGTGAATATACATCTGTGTGGGAGTAAATGCCCCGAGTCACTGCACAAGCACATGAAAACAAACAGAAGGGACAGACAGCATGTTATGCTTTTAGAAGCACGGCCTTATTCCCCTTCACTCCTGACAGTGTCACTTCAGGCCCTGAGCATATGGGCAAGGGCTTGTCTTCAGAGCCACTCATGGCACATATTTAAAATTTACTTTACCTTTCTGGAAAAATGCAGTGTTTGTGAACCACTCGGGAGAGGGATGGATTTATGCAAGGGAGAAAATAACACCCAGTCAAGCTATTAAACACTGGTTTCCTTTGCCATTTTCAGTCACGAGGCTATGAAAGAGGAGCTCTCATGTTAGGCTATAAGGTGAGCAAGTGTTTGGATCCTTTTTGAAGTAAACTACTTCTCAAGATTTCTTTGAGGAATCAGTTTCACCATATCTTTGGAATCCTAGGTTTTTGAGGTCAGTTATCAAGGATTAGGGATTGGCAACATATGTAATGACAGAAGTAGCATAAAAATTATTTTTCTATTACTGAAAAGAAGTGCAGTGTCAGAAACAGCCATTTCTCAAGTAATTAATCCTTCCTAATTGATTTTTCAGAGAAATCTGGTTCATAGACTATAACATGCTTTTGTTGATAGAGAAAGTGGTAATATGTTCTTGGTGAATAATCTTAAAGTATTAATCCATGTAGGTCCTTAAATCAACTTTCCAATTTGACATTCATAATTCCATTTCACTGTGCATAATATTTTTAACATCAGGAGAGTTGACTTTTAGTGTAGGCCTAGATTAAAACACAAGATCTTAGTGGCATGCGATTAAGATCCTGTTTTACTTGGAATGGTGTTGTACATTTTCACTACTAGTTTTATTTTACTTAAAGGTATTACACTTATTCCTTCCTGTATCTATTTGTGAAGTTGTATCAAGAACTTCTCATGATGAAATGTGATCCCAAATTGATAGGCAGCAAGGGTGGGAAAGAAATAGAACACTCATAAAGAGGACCTTCTGGATGTCAATTTCCAATGAACAGGAGGAGGAAGGGTCCTTTGTATGCAATTATATATTTTGCACAACTTAACCTTTGAAGTGCTGTGAGATTTATTTATATATATGAAATCAAAAAGAAAATGCCATTCTTTTCTATTGCAGATGTCATTTTGGTTAGAGTTCTAATTAGAAAAACATAACTTGAATATTTAGAAAGTGTTTTGTTTTCACTTGGGTAGGGGTTGAGGAGGAAAGAGAATGGCAAGGGTACTTCTGCAGGTGCTGCTTACTATTCAGCTGAAGATTTCATCCCAGCAGACACTGTGAGCACCATGGCCTTTTGGAAAAGGCATTAGAGTGGATGTTAAGACACATGGATTCTAGCTGGTTTTGCCACTAGTTAATGTAGCCAGAAAACCTCTTGTCTCATTGCCTCTCCTGCATTCTCCATTAGTACTTTATATATTATATGCATATTATCTAAATATGTGTATATTATATCCTGTATCTTGTGCTTACTATGCAGGTATGGTGATAAGTCCTTAACATGCATTGCTTTATTTGAAATGTCTTATCAGAACATTTACTAGATTATATTGAAATTATCTTTGCATGAGTCTAACTTTCCTGTGTGACAGAGACTATAATTTATTGACATACTGGGTGCTTATTAAGGTTTGTTAGGAGGAACTGATCTTTTATGTCCCTCATTTCTCAATTGTTTGGGTTTTTATTTTGTCAAATAAAAATAAGATTATATTTTCTTCTCATCGGGGTGAGGAGGGTTTTCTTAGTGTTTTCCATATTGTTGTTATGTTATAGTTTAGCCTTTTTTTGGTATACATTTCCTATGTTATCATAGATCATTGCTATTTTAATTTTATGTTTATAGCTCAGATGACTCACTCAGACACAGTGAAACATTCCCTCAATAGATTGTTCTGAGTGATAAAATAAGCAAAAACATCATAGATTCTCAGTTCTATGAGATAATAAAAACATGTAGCAAAGCCACAGGTTTGCTGAAATCTTTGATCTTTACTTTTGATCTTTACATTGATCATTGTGAACTTGACCTTAGGTCTTTTAAAAAAGCTATGCCTTTTTATATTTTTGTATTTGTTTTTGTGATGCAAATATGAATGTATTTACTAAGCTTTATCAGTTTTATCAAACAGGAAAAAGTTTGTTTGATTCACCAAGATTTGTTAGTCTGTCTCTGTTAATCTAAAAACATCTTTCAAGAGTTATTTTCTAATAGTGTTAGGGTCTATATCTTAAAGCTGAGTGTAAAATCCATTAGCAGCCCACACCGAGGGCTAATTGCTGGAGTGTAATCTTGGCAACATTTTTATAACTGCTAGTGAAGCCCACATAGCTAAGAGGGTACATTATCTTATAATAATTATATTCTCGGGGGATTTTGCTCTTAACATATTATAATAGTGTGAATAATAGCATGGGCCTCTGGCCAAGGATGGAATTCTAATCTGTTGGGATGAAGATCTCCTACTAATATAAACTATGTTTAAGGTGTTTTGAATTTATATTTAGGGTGAATAAGATGAGTTACATTTAGTTAAATACTCTTCCTTTTTCCTTTTCTTTTTGACCATTAAAACACCCCAGTACCATTCAGGAGGAGGGGAGGGAATGGGAATAAAGAGAAAAATAAGAATTAAAAAACAAGGAGAAAATGAAAACAAAAACAAAACACAGACCAAAAGTAATCAGGGGACAGAAATCATCAGAGTTTGATGGAAAGCTTCTTTCCACACTGTTCTGGACAACCAAAATGAGGCCAAGTGTTTATTCCTTTTGGAAAGGAACGCTGAAGTTTCTCATCATATTCAATTAAATTTTAGTAGGCATGATAGAGACATTAAAAACATTTATAGGATTTATGTAAGGAAGGAGTGGTAAAGAATAAAATAGAAAAGGGAAATTTGAGTCATGTTGTAGAACAACTCAGACTCAACTGAGAACATTTACCACATCAGGCACTAAAGTTGTTTATTAGGCACCAAAATGATAAAGATACTAGAAAGAAGGCTCTGTTTTTAAATGTTATTTTACCCAGATCTTTGCTGAGGCTCCCCCTGTCTCTTGGAGATCTGAGTAAAGTTGCTCTGTCTCCCTAAGTCCTTATATCCTGTGAATGTCTCTATCTTTCCCCACGATTGATTTGTAAATTCCCAAAGGCTGGCATTTCCATTGTCTGTTACATTTGTGCCGACTGTCTATGCACAATCTCACTTCACCTGATATGTCCAGATATCTGATAGGATATCAGATCCAGCATCCTCATTTTTTCCATTAAAAAAAAATCCATTTACAACAAGCATTTTACATTTAAGTAATTTTGCTGAAGATTTGAGAGGCCATACCCCGAAGCTGCTTTCTCTTTACCCTCTTCCTCCCATTTCACTGGGAATAATTTCTCCCCCTTCTCTGGAGCCCTGATACAAACTGACATCCATGCCTTTAAGGGGCTTCCCCACCACCTCCATGAATTTGTTCATTTTCTTGAATTATTAATGTTCAGTAAGATTTAGTCATAGCCTTTTCCTATCTTTGAAACTGTAGTGTAAAGTCAGCAGCCTTTGGAAGATCCCAGGATATACTTTAACATCTGCCATTCTACTTATGATACTCCATTGAAAGCATTAGATTTGTTTTAAAAGGGATGGCCTGGAGCAAGCTTAGGGCATAATTCTCTTGGGGCTAAAGAAATGAGTGAGTTATTGCACTTTTATGTGCATGTGCATATATTGTGCACAAATACACACTTTCATACATGAAAATAACACAGTGAATACTTTTGAAAAGCACTAAGAATTCCATGTGGAATTGGCATTTTGGGTATCATTTTGATAGCCATATAAAATGTGATATGAATTTTAATTTCTTCTTTCTATCTACTCTAGTAATGGAATTTTGTTGTAAGATTATATTTCTTACTATTTTCTGATGCAATGGATATTTAAGCTTCTCTTTTCAAAATGATATTTCTTTCTTCCATTTTTCCCCCTTTGAGTGCAGCTTCAGGATAAAGGAGTTTCAGAAATTGGCCCAGTTTCTTCCTTGACCTTTGTGGGCATTTTTGGTTGCCTGCCCAGTATCTGTGACTCCACTTCTCATTCCCAGTAGAACCCTGATTGTGTTTGGGTTTCTTCCTTGGTTCCAACCCTCGCTCCAGGGCTGGAACTTTTTTCAAATGAGCTAATTCTATTAATACCATTCTTCTTCCCTAGGTTAGGGGTGGATTAGTCTAAACCAGTTTAAACTAATTTGATAAGAGATTTGCAGTGGTCTGCTTAAAGTTTCTGTGCATTTAAAATAGACGATAGAAAGCTCATACAACTCTCCTGCAGGATATCAACAAAGTCACACATGCATAATCATGATTGTTACACTGGGGGGGCCATCCCATGACCATCGGAGATAGCAAACTAATGATGAAACAACACAGACCACAGACGTATAAAGGAACTGGAAATTGATGGTGGTATTAAACCTCTAGATCAACTAATGCTGACACATTCTCTAACTTTGGATTCTTGTTAGAGAGCCACTACTCTTCCATGTACTCTATTGCCATTTCTTCCCTCTTATTAAACCAGCGTAGACATTTTCCTGTTACTTGGGTCTATGTTTCCAGTGATTGCATATTTCTGTCTCTATGTCCCATAGGCCCTGCAGTTATTTCGCATTATTTCCATTGTACTATTTCCTGTATGTTTTATCCCTGTATTTGGTACCGCCATTCAGTTTGTCACAGAAAAGAAATCTTAGATTTTTCACTTCCTCTTCCCCCTCACTTCTCACATCCAACTGATCACTAAGTCTTACTGATTCAAACTTCTGGATAGCTCTTAAATTCATACAGTCCTCTTATGCCTACTTCAATTGACTTGCCTCAGTTCTTAATCATTCTTTATGTGGATTGCTGCAATAGATGCCAATCACTTTCTTGGCCTTCCATCTCTTCCCCCAGCAATCCAGTCTCCAAAATTACTTCTAGGAAGAGCTTTCTGAAATACAAATTTGGCATGTCACTTTCTCGTATAAAATTTGTAAGCAATTTTCTATCCCTTGAGGATAAAGTCCCAAGTCTTTTTCATGATATTTAAGACACGCTATTTTCTCTTTTCCTTTTTGTACACTTCCTAGCTTATTGCTGTATAAACCCCTTCTTCCAAATATACTGAATTTTCCCAAATTCCCTAGATATGACTTTTTTCTCACATGGTTTTTGATGGTTCTTCAAATTCACCTCCTTTCATGTACTTCCTCTAATTTATAATATTTGTGTATGGCAAACTCTTTTATCCTCAAAGATTGTCAGGGATTAACTTTTATGTAATTGATACCCTAACGCTCCTTAGGGAGCACTAGGCTTTTCTCTACAGGGCTCCTGCAATGTCATTGCATACCTCTATTGGAGCACAACAAGGCAAATTCTAATTGTTTATTTTCTTTTCTATTTCTTTACTAAACCCAGAACTCTCAGAGCTAGGCATCATTTGTCATTGTATTTCTGATATTCTCATTGTGCCTGGCACATAGCAGACAAGCAGTGTTTGTTTTCTAATGAATAGGAAGAGAATTGCCAATGCAAAGACTAAAGGCTATCTGTTTATGATGTCAGCCCAGTTTGTTAAAAAGGAAAATTTCAGAAAGTTAATTGTTCTTTTTCAACGATCCTTGTAATAACACGTGACCAGTTTTATATTTGTTTTGGTCATTTCATTTTGTTTTTCACTTAGGTACTTGAAGTTACTTTGTAGTTTTGTATTGGTTTTCCGCTCTGGAATGTATTCAGTAACAGGAGATAGGGTGGATTCGTCTTATATCAGAACTTAAGCCACTAATCGGGAAAACAATAGAAATCACATTTTTAATCAAAATTATTAATTATATGATATTAAATGAATGTATATTCTGTCCAACTTAGGGGTAGACTGTAGAACTTAGAGTAAACTTAGAAGATGATCTTCTGTAGCTTATTGTGGGTGAAGATGTTGTAGTTATCAGGATAGGCTAGGTCATGTTGTAGTAAAACTAAAAGCATCCCCATGCCCCTCCCTAAACCCCAAGATCTCAGAGGCTTAATGCCACAAAACCTCATTTCTCACTGGTGCTACAAGCTTCATGCATGGTAGAACACCTCCATTCCACGCACTCACTCAGGGACTCAAGCTGACAGAACGTGCCCATCCTGGAGATGCACCCTCAGGAACATTGGTCCTCTCTGACGAGGGAGTCCAGAAGCAACTGGGACACCAAGCCTCATTTGGGAACAAAACAGACAAGAATTGTGCAAGGTTTTTTTTTCCCCCTGTCAAAACTTAGAAGTGACACACTTCATTTTGATCACAATTCTGTGGCAAGAACTAGTTATATGACCTTGTCTAATGCCAGGGGAGTGAAAACATAGGGAGCAAATAGCAACTGTGGCTGTTAGTGAGTAATTCATTCTACCACAATCTTACGATACCCCTTTCATAGATGGGGCTCTAGTAATACAGTTTTGGAAAAATTAGTGAAATTTGTGAGAAGGCAGGGAGAGAAAGGAAAGACCTTTTATTTCTTTCTTTCCAGTAAACAATACTGCTTTTCATTTGAAACTCAAGTTCTCTCTCTCCCCTCACCCTCTCTGAATTGCATATAGAACATTAAATGAGATATAAATAACATTTTAAAAGTAATACATCATCCTACTGTTTTCATCAGGATTTCTCATTCGAAGGTGCAGTACCCAACTGTGTTTTTATTTTATTTTAATTTTTAAAAATATTTATTTATTTATTTATTTGAGCGAGAAAGAAAGAGAGTGCCTCATGTGAGCTGGGGGAGGAACAGAGTGGGTGGAGCAGAGGGGGAGGGAGAGAGACAAGTTGACTCAGTGCTGAGCACAAGCCCCAAGCAGGTCCTGGATCTGAAGGCTGTGACCTGAGCTGAAATCAGCTGAGCCACTGAGGCACCCCCCAACTGTGTTTTTAAACATGAAGGGGAACATGTTGGGTGATAGCCCTGAGAAATTTAGGCATAGCCTACACTTCCTTCAGGTTCAGCTGTGCCCTGTTGCTCTAATGAAGTGAGGACCTAGGTTTTCATTTTTCGTGTTTAGATCAACCCTCCTCCATTTGGGTTTTATTTCTAGGTAGGCTTTTGTCACTTAGTGTTCCCTGGACATCTCCACACCCTACTTGTTCAGTAAACATGGGATTACCATTAGGAGCATGACATTAGTTACTATAGGTAGTGTCTAAAAGAGGGCCTGGTACTTGGTAGACTTTTATGTGTGTTAGTTATTTTATTTTTGCCCGCTGTTCGAGGAAAAGTCCTAAAAGAGGATTTCATTACCTTGGCTCATATGAAATGCTCAAGTCTTAACTAATTAATATGATTAGTTGATCAAATATTGTGAATGGCTGGTGTATCATTTGCCCAACCTTGGAGCAGGGAGGGATGTGTTGGTCAGCTGCACCTGAAATTTTTGAGCTGAGTGTTGGGGAGGAGGATTCCTTGGAGAAGAAAAGGATCATGGGAAGACAAAACAAACAAAATGCCTACTGTGCTTATTATCCAAATAAACATTAGTGTGTTCATTTGGAGTTGTCCATATGCATATATGAGGTGTACGGATGAAGTCTTATTTTCTCTGAAAATACAGTATCAATGTTTTTATACATTATTCAAATTATTAATTATAATGTAGGGAAATATTTCAGAGTGAATAGAGGATACATAAATTTTTAAGTTCTGAAGAAGCAGAAATTTTTCTTCTGAAATAAGAATAAGTATTTTATGACTTTAGGAGTTAATTATTTAATGAAACTGTAACTCGTTTTATTTGTAAAGATGAATTTTTATTGGTTCTTCAAAATACTAAGCTTTTACCAGGAAAATTTGTTACATATATCTTACCTCCAACATTCCTCCGTGTCACTGTTGTGTACTGCAGTTTTTAACCTGAGTTAAAAATTTGATAAGCAATTGGTTATTGGAAAACATATTTCTAAGTTTTTTTTTTTTAAGATTTTATTTATTTATTTGACAGAGAGAGAGAGAGAGATCGCAAGTAGTCAGAGAGGTAGGCAGAGGGAGAGGGGGAAGCAGGCTCCTTGCTGAGCAGAGAGCCTGATGCGGGGCTTGATCCCAGGACCCTGAGATCATGACCCGAGCCGAAGGCAGAGGCTTTAACCCACTGAGCCACTCAGGCGCCCGTCTAAGTTTTTAATGTAATCTTATTGTTTATTTTTATAAATAAGTCATATTAATGTGATTATTATTATTTAACTGCTTTCTTTTCATGAAGAAGAGTAGATTATTTGACTGAGTGCTTTTAGTATTAGATTTATAATATCAGGAAATTGGACAGTTTGATTCAAATCCAATTAATTTAGATTTGGGTATGTGTATGTTTGTTAAGGCAACTTGCTATGTTATTTCTTTATCAGCAGTTACATTAAAAAATTAATACTGTAAACATATCAGATTACATTTTCCTAAAATTCTAAACCTATGTCTGCACATTTAAATTACTATATTTATCTGTAGTGATTATGTATATAATTATATAAACACAATATATATTGCAAATATATTTCTAATGATCATAAACATAATCACTGTATTCTTATTCTCTCAGGTTTATAGTGATCTTATAGTATCTCTGAAAAATGTTTGAAATATGTGACTTCATAACGTAATCAGTGTTATAGTATTTTTACTCTAAAAACAGTCTTCTTAAATTAAAATTTAATTTGTTTTATAATATAAACCCCCAAATAATTTCTTAATACTGGCAAGCAATATCAAGCCTATTTCCTTGGATTCTAGGTGAGTTTTTGATTTCAAGTGGAATTTCATGCAACTTACTTTAAAGTGTTTGTGATTTCCATTTCTGGTGTAAAACAGCTGTTTTCATCATTCCCATATGAGCTGTTATTTATATCTTCATTGTAAGCTTCTAGGAATTTCTTTTAACTGGACTGTCTCACGACGTATTCTAAAATTTGCTATCTTCCTCCCAGCTCTCTCATTACCACCTCTTTCCATTTGTATCGCAATGATCTTTTCACTATTTCTATTACCAAAAAAATTGTTCTCTATGCCAATATTCCAATATTCTTATTGCTCAGAAAGACATTTCTCCATTGGCCAAGAATTAAGGCTTATGGGATTAAATGAACTACTCCACATTCTCAAGTTGGTCTTCTTTATCAGAAGTTTCCATTACTTTCCTCTTGCTGAGATACTGAAATATATAGCAGTAATATACTTTCATTTATGAAATGGAACATTCCTGAACCATGACCCATCTGAGAGTTTCCATCTCTCATTCCTGTGATCTGTGACAGTAAGCGTGGTACCAGAGAGGAACTTTCAGAGTAATTCTGTCATCTGAAAGCTACAATATGGTTCTCACAGGAAGAGCTCTCCTAGTATCAGTCAGATTTATACAACATAACAAGAATAGCATTGTGTACTCAACATAAACCTCAAAATTTCTTTAAGATGATCCGTATAAATCCAGAATCAAGACCTCGTAATTGTGTGTTTATAGTTTGGATCATAAGAGGTCACAAAGATGGCTGTAGTCATAGCAACAACAAGAAAATAACCCTTAAAAATATCACTTTTAGAATTGAAAATTTATAGTGGAATATTATATCTGTTCATAGAATACCTACAGTAAAACTACAGAAAGTTTAAGTATCCCGAGACTCAGGGCTGGGAGTCTGTATGAGAGGGAAGAAGCTAAGCCCAAAAACTGCTTCTGTGCAAGCCAAGCAAGTAACGTAATGTCATGATTTCATGTTGATAAAGTGAGCATTTTTATCCCAGTTCCAACACTGCTTAATCTGGATTTTGAAAGAAGTTAAACAAAAATCCACAACTTCTCTTGAACTGACTTAGACTTTTCCTCCCTATGAAACAGCAATCAGAAAAAAGTGTAGGATTTTGTGGAAAGTTGAAAGGGATGTAATCAGGGACTGAGGGGTACTCTAAAGCTGCTTTTAACTAAGTCTGTGGGGTAATCTGAAAACTTGATCCTCCAGCCTAGTGTCGGGTATATGCTAAACCCCAGTTTTAATTTACAACCCATAACGTAGTGTCCTTGGCAGTGATTCATAAATCCCCATTTCAGCGGACTACTGCTGCATGATAATGGTGCTTTCTCTGGAGCAGCTTCTATCTCTGCTAAGCCTGTGTCTCAGGCCATGAAGGCTTCCGCTTGGAGAATACCACCCAATGCCAGTCTTAACAAATGCATAGCCTTATTGAAAATGTGCTGGTGCCTCATATTGTTATGCTGGTTCATGGTCATTAAAATTTTATCATATAAACCCTGCTGTCTGCACAGAAGAGGAATTGAAAATGTTGGCAAGAGATGACCACATATTTTATCAGAATCTCCTAAAAGGGAAAACCAACATGTTTAGAGCAGGAAGGAACCAAAATAACATCGCCTTTAATTTAAATATAACAAAATGTCAAAGCCCCTGAAATTGACATTTATCTACTACAGTTCATTTTCACATTTTCCTTGAATGTTTCAGTCTCCCAAAGTTGCCTGACAGTTTGATCCAGTTGCACATGATATGATTTTCATATGTTTCTCTTGGAAAGCTGATATTAATCAAAGGATGCCACTGAGACCCAAAGGCAGCATGCTATTGATTGCAGTGTTGACTTATCAAAGGGCTGAGAGATTAGTGGGTTTAGTGCTTTATGTAGGAAGAGAGATTTCAATGGCTGGAAACCTGATTTGGGGAATGCAGTTTAGCTTATGAATGCAGATAAAATATGGAACAGTGGGGACAAAACTAAACTCACAGTATCCACAACATTTTCCTTAAATGCCCATGCATTCTGCTCCCCCATCCACCCATATCCCTCTATACAGTTGTGTCTGAATACATTTTGTTTGTTATGAGATGTGGCATTTCATGTTATTCATTTTTAGATTTAGAACAGACTGTAACTCTACTAAAATGCTCATGTGCTATTCCAATTTTCATCAATGATATGAGTAATCATTTTAAAAAGAGAAAATCTGCCAGAGCTTTGAAAATATATAGGAGTTGTTCTTTCTTGTCTGATTTTAACATTTTGTTGTTTGTAATAGTTGTAATGATTAATGTCTAAGTTTTCAAGGTTATAATCTGAGTGTATTCAGATAACTTTTTAGCAGATGAGAAAATCAATGAAGGACAAATGTTGGATTATGTGCTGTTAAATATTTGTATTATTTTGTGTATAGAGAAGACAAGAGTTCCCATCATTGGTAAGCAATGTCTGGATAGTAGTGTTCTAGAAGTAATAATAGATTCGTTCTGA
Organism: Potos flavus; assembly: GCA_028534135.1. Lineage (NCBI taxonomy): Eukaryota > Metazoa > Chordata > Mammalia > Carnivora > Procyonidae > Potos > Potos flavus. Next base: position 34,858,520 of record CM052883.1, read on the forward strand.
TTTATCATTTTCTCTTCAGCTTTTTGAGATTATTGTGGAGTTTGATGATGTGGAGATATCTTGATCCCAAGCAAAATTAATTAATGTATGTTGATATTTACCTTAGGTGCTTATCATATTCATTTTTTTCTCTAACAAGGAAAAATTTACCGTATAATTTAATTTTAATATGTAGTTTAAATTAATATATAGTTATATATTTATTTGAGGCAGTCTTTGTTTTTATCGAAGCCCAATTTCTGAGTTTAGTTTTAAAAGGTTCAAAAGATAAGAAAAGATAAGGTTGTGATGAATAATTGCAAGTGTTCACTTAAGAAATTGAAAACTGTGTGCAATTCTGTGAACGTGATTCTGCCGTCATGGAAATTCTGAGTAAATACAGTGAAAAAATTTAAGTGGGGATTAGATCTATTGTATATAATGTATGTGCCTATAAATGTTATATTTAGCACATTCATTTAAGAACAAAGCTTGCCAGGATATTTTGATAAGGGATGTGTGCCTTCTACATGACTTGCATAGGTTGGAGAGTATATGCTTGCCTGCCGCTGTACCCTATACATACTCATGGTCTGAAATCTATTCATGCAACAACAGGGCAAGTTTTTCAGCTTGGATTTCATAATGCCATGAAGAAATTAACAATTACTTGATAATAATTGAAGTCTTCCTTCTTTTCTCTTTAAGCATTATATAACAATAGGTATATTTATATATACATACACATATATGAATATACACATATACGCATGTGTACGTATAGGTACATACAACCAACTGACCATAATATTTCAGGACCACTGTATTCATGATGTAACCATACAATTCTTTTCAGTGGGAATGTAACATTATTCTAGGACTGACTAGCATATTTAAACAAATTGACTAAACTTATAGCAATGAGGTATTCCTCAACTTATGTTTATTCAATTATACTTCAAATAGTTTAAATAGTTCAGATGCTTCAGATAGTTTAAAATTTTTAACATACTAAATTTTAAGAAGTGGAGAAACATTCTAGCATGAAAATATAGACCTAAACAATGCCATGGTGTATTTTGCAAAAAACCCCACAATTGTTTGCCATATTTATTCCTTCAGAGTTGGTTCTGTCATATAGTTTCTTGTGCCCAGGGTGGCATGGGTGGAACATAGGTCTGTATTTTACAGAGTATATTAGTTTATGTTTTTTTCCTTTTTGTTTAACTAAACATGCTGAAAGATCATCAGTAAAATCCCATTTCACTCATCATGAAGGCTTTGGTATGAATGTCATAGGCAGGATCAGTATATTGAAAATGTAAAAAATTGGTCTTAGATTATTACATTCATGTTCTGTTGTTTATACTTCAAATAGTATATTAACATGTTTAAGATTATATCACTGTCCATTTTATACAAATTCAAATAAGGGGCACCTGGGTGGCTCCACACCTGGGGCATGGAGCTTGCTTTAGATTCTCCCTCTGCCCCTCCCCCCCCCAAATTTTAAATAAAACACCATCCTTTTGAAATTTGTAAGTTTATTTCCTATAAAATAATTTCATAGTCTGAATTTCTTCCTAATCCTTACTGTCCTCAATGGCTAGATGTTTTGTTTATCATTACTGAAATGAAGTGGACATTAAGTGTTCAAAGGATATTGTATGTCTTGCTTCATGGGATTATCTCAGAATGATTTCCAGTATAAGAATATTCAGCCAAGTGTTCCTTAAGCAACAAAGACATTTAATAATTTAATAATCTTATATTACAGAAAGTGGAGAGATAGGCAGTTCTGAGGTCCAGTAGCTCAGTGATATAACGGTAGCTTTCATGAAGGGTGAAATTTTGAAAATTCTCTTGGCTTTCCCTCAGGGTCATGAGGCCCTCATGCCATTGTTTCAGGCAGGAAGACACCCTAAAACAACATATCCTCATTAGCAAAATCTTTTTTTTTTTTTAACAAAACCTTTATGTACAACTCCAGCATCTATATTTTCACAGATTGAATAACACAATTTTCTTCTGTCAATGTCTCATTTTTTTCCCCCTTTCAGTGTTTCAGTATCATATCTATGACACACAAACTCAGCCACTCTCTGTACTGTTACCTTCTCCTTGTTCGTTGGGTGCTATCATTTGTATGAACATTGACTTTTCCCTGCAGTCACCTGTAGCTCTAACTGTGGAAAATATTTCATTATCCTGCCTCAACATTTAGTAAACATATAGATGCACTATTTGATAACATAGGACCACAGCAAAGAAAGAGAGAATTCCTAATTTTCATTGGCATGAGGATAACTATTATAGCCCCCTTGCTTGTTTTTTTTTTTTTTAATTGTATTTATTTATTTGACAGAGAGGGCACAAGCAGAGGGAGCAGCAGGCGAGGGAGAGGGAGCAGACTCCCCGCAGAGCAGGGATCCATCCCTGGACCCTGGGGTCATGACCTGAGCTGAAGGCAGTTGCTTAACTGACTGAGCCACCCATGTGCCCCCATAGCTCCCTTGCTTGTAAATCAATGTAAGAGGAATGGCAGAAAAGGTGGACAGAAAATCAGGGAAGTGTATAGCTTGTAGTCTGAGGAAATTCAGACCTTATAATTTGTTTACTTTTCATCACTCATCATAGCAGTTAAGAGCCAGCATTTAGAAGAAAACTTAACAAGCAGACTAAAAACATGGACAAATCTTAGAAATCAGTGACTCAGATTTTACAGACTATGAAAACCATTCTGGTAGATCTGGTAGATCTACAAATAAAAGCTGATTCTAATTGTTTCAGAACAAAGCACTTGCTTAAGAGTCAAGCTCTTCAAATTGTTACTCAGTAACTTGCATGAAATAGCATCAATCCTGTTATATATGAAGAACTATTTTCTTAAGTTTGGTGCCCTTTATATAATATAGCTAATGATACTTAATGCTTCACAGTTTTAATTCAAACTAAAAAATAGCATGGCCATTTGTCTAAATAGTCTTCTAATAAGTCTCATTCAAATTGTGCTTTAAAACATGTAAAAACTTTCTGGATTTACATTTAAACCTTAGAACAGGAGAGATTTTGTTTTAATAGCAGAATTTTTACATAAATACAAGCGATTATTTACTTTTCCAAGTTGGATATATTTGCTTATTAAAACTGAAATTTTCCTTTCTTTCTTTTTTTTTAAACTGAAGTTTTAATACCAAAAGCCACTTAGCGATTGCCTTCACACCTACAATCCATGACTGCTGACTCTTTAAACAACTTCCACTGGAAGCTCAGTAGCTAATTGCAAAATTCTTGTTCATATAGGTACACCTGTACTCTCTGTAGAGTTGGCCTCTTACTAAAGCTTTTTAGAACTTCTATTTTGAAATTGTTTTTTCCCTATATTTACCAATGGCAAGTTTCTGCAAAAATCATGTGAAGCCTAAGTAAAAGACCAGAAGGGCTGTATCTCCTTGATAGGTATTGTTTCTAAAGTTGGTTTCTCTTAATTCCATAATAATAGTAGGTCAGAAACAATATAAAATATTTTAAATTAAAAAAGTGCACTAGCAAGGCAAGTGTTTCAGACATAATGGAAAAAGCTATCAAAATATCCAAGCAATGAAAAATCCAATGTTTTATAGAATTGTATCTTAAACATAGGTTAATGGATATTTTGTGAGGGATGCAAGTGTTACTTGGATTGGATTTTACAGGTGGGAAAAAAAAGTTAAGAATTCTGGCTGAAATTATTACTATGGATTATGGAAAATACAATTAATCCTTAACTTCATATTGTGTGTGTGTGTGTGTGTGTGTGTGTGTGTGTGTGTGTGTGTGTGTATTTTGTAATTTTCTGAAATAACTTTTTTTTTTTAATCTGCTCGCTCATTACAAAAATTATGGATGCTTTCAACTTTAGATTACTCTGGTTTTGTTATTGGTTCTTTTCTTAACATACGCTTTCAAAGTAGTTTATGGCTGGAAAAAAGAGACAACATTATAGCTCTCTCAAAGCTTTCCAGTAATGGTTTAATTCTTTTCATTCATTTATGCTTTGAATACAAAGTTAGTTTGAATCAGTAATTTTTTTCATTATTTTACTCTCAAAATGTCACTTGTGATTCCACAGCATATAGTTATAGGGTTAGTTATTCTAAATTTTCTGTATCAGTGTTACTAGGACGTCGAAAGTGTTACTGCGAATGACTGGTTTAAAATACTAATAAAAAAACTTACTTTAGGAGTTGAGGATTTTTTAAGTCTTCTTACACCTACTACTTTTTATTTTATCGTCCAAAATTTTAAATTTTGCCTTCTATGTCATAAGGTAATATCTTTAATCAATAATGAGAGAAGAGTGAAGGTAAACTCTGATATATGGAGTGAGAGACACTCAGCATTCAAAGTAAAGACTCTAAGGTCTATATGGAGAACATACTGTTCTTTTCAGGAAGAATAAGTTTGGCAGAAAGCACCTGCATTTTGGTAGAAGTATCCTCAATCTAAGTTGAAGGAAAGAGTACTGGCTCTAGAGACTCTTGTAAGCATTCTGAATACTAGAACAATTATCGTCTTTCACTTTGCCTATTTGTACCCATGAAGAATGTGTTCTTACTGGTTTAAAGCTATAGTTGCAGAGCAGGATATGCCTGGGACATTTCTTCTTTTACTAATGCACAATAAAGTGTAGTCTCTTTCTGATAATGGGATCACCAAGCCAGCAAGAAGAGTAACTGGTTTAGAAATTGCGAAGCTGTGGGTGTCCCAAGACCTCTGCTAATTTTTATAGTTGTTTTGACAGAAGGATAAAGGGTTCTGACTTTTTCCCAAATATTATTTATTAAATTGAGAGATTTACCTGGAAAGAATGAAAAAATACTAGAAAAACTAAAATACTTCGAGTTTGGGAGTTGAAAAATGGAGAGTAATGAGAGGTTGCACGAAGTTAGTATTATTATTTATGTTTAAATGTTCTTGGCAAAATTTTGATGTGTTTTCCTGGTTGGAAAAAATGATGAATAAGCATAATTCCATAATGCATATTGATCATTCAAAAGCACATTGCAAACTAAAAGGCAAACAACTCAGTCAAGGCTCTTAAAACATGCAGGGAATTATGCCAGTAAAGGAAGCTGCTTTCTAGGGAACATAGGGATGTATTAGCTTTCAAATGAAGAAGTTAACCACTAAAGAGTTATTTTAGAAGTGATGGAAAAACAGAGAATATTTTTTTTTTTTAAGATTTTTTTATTTATCTATTTGACAGAGAGAGAGAGAGATCACGAGTAGGTAGAGTGACAGGCAGAGAGAGGGGGAAGCAGGCTCCCTGCTGAGCAGAGAGCCCGATGTGGGGCTTGATCCCAGGACCCTGAGATCATGACCTGAGCCGAAGGCAGAGGCTTTAACCCACTGAGCCACTCAAGTGCCCCGGAAAAACAGAGAATATTGAAAAAAAGATAGATAATTCTCCATGATTGGGGGAAGGCCTCCATGTAATTCTATGTAGGATATTTTTAAGAACTAGATAATTAGAATGAAAACTGTCAAAAGACTACATTAACATTCTTTTTAAGAAACCATTATATTTTTCTCATGCTTCCCTGCACAACTTTTCACATACAAATCCCATCTAAGGACAAATTTGAGGAAAATATCATCCTTCTTTCTTTCTCCTCTTCCTTTCTGATAAAAAAAAGATTCCAACAGCTTTTCAAGTATTTTATCAAAATTATTATTCCATCTGTCTTGCCTTGATATTATTATGAGTTCCATGACAGCAGATCATTTTTTTGTGATTCATTTTTTGCATAATCAGTGTTTAAGTCAAAATATTTATTGAATAAATTAAGAAATTGATAGGAATATATTGAGATTTACTTAAAATTATGGAGTTCATATAGGCTATTTTTAGAAGCTAATTTGATTTTAGGCCAACATGATTTTGCGAGAATTATCCTTCTGATATAATTCAACTCTAGTAATCTACCTGAAGTTAAGAAAGAATAAAGTTCTTTTAAGATGCAAAGATATCTCTAACCTCATTTGTAACTAGCCCATTAAAGTTCAGGTGTCATTTAATCTAAGGAGTCATTGTGTGTGTAGTGAAGCAGATTATTTATTTATTTACTTTTGACATTTTATTTATTTTTCTTTTAAAATTTTTTTTACAGTTTTTTAAAATTAACACTGAATGTATTATTGGTTTCAGAGGTACAGGTCTGTGATTCATCAGTCTTTACAGTGCTCATTACATCACATGCCCTCTTTAATGTCCATCACCCAGTTACCCCAGCCTTCCATTTCCCTCCCCTCTAGTAACCTTCAGTTTGTTTCCTGTGATTAAGAGTCTCTTACGGTTTTTCAACCTCTCTGGTTTTGTCTTGTTTTATTTTTTCCTCTCTTCCCCTATGATCCTCTGTTTTGTTTCTTAAATTCTACATATCAGTGAGATCACATGATAATTGTCTTTCTCTGATTGACTTATTTTGCTTAGTGTAATACCCTCTGGTTCCATCTACATCGTTGCAAATGGCGAGATTTCATTTCTTTGATGGCTGAGTACTATTCCATTATATATATATAATATATAATATAATATAATATATAATATATATACACATATACATATGTATATGTATGTATATGTATATAAATATATATGTATGTATACACACACATACACACACCACATTGAAGCAGATATTTAAATAACATGTTTTCAATGTAGAGAAGTAACATGTTAGTAAAATACTTAGAAGAAAAACATACTTGGAATGCAAGTACAAAAGAGGAAGTTTTAAAGTTTGCAGTTTTATAAGCCTTGGGTTAACTTTTAATAGTTCAACATCTTTATCTTTTTCTCTACATTGCCCACTTTAAAAATAAATTTATTCCATGTATATAGTGTTGTACTTGCTTAAAAATACAGAATAATTTACATGTTTGTTACTTTTGAGTACATAATGAAGGAGGCACAAGATCAGCTACACATACAGCATATAGCATAATACTAGGTATCATATAGTATTATATAGTATCATATAGTATTATATGATATAGGTTCTATAGTGTTAGATATACTATATACAGTTAGAGCATTCTTTCTTCATTCTAAAAACTTTCAAATGGGTTTATTGAGGTAAATTGACAGGGAATAAAATGCACATTTTAAACATAGCAATTTGGTAGGTTTTGACATGTGGCTATACCTGAGAAATCATCACCGCAAGCAAGATAGCAGACATCTTCAACACCCACAAAAGAGCCTTCAAGCCTTTGTAACCCCTCCTCCTACTCTACCTTAGTAACTTTTAATCTACTGTTTCATAAATGGAATTGCTTTAGCGTATAGTGGATGTTCAACAAATGGAAATTAAGTAAATCAATTTTAAGTTCATGCTCCAAAGCAATTCTTTTCAGAGAGAATAATTTAGTTAATTTTTGATGCCAATGGCAAAATCGTTATTATATACTTATGAATTATGTGCCCCTGTAGCCTGGAAAGAAAAAGATAAAATAAAGGGGCTTCCCTCAATAGCAATCAAGATTTTTGAATACTTAACAGTAAGGAAGCATTCATATTAATTCATATTCACTTTTTGGACACCCATGAATTATATTTGAAATGACTTGGTTTTGTTGTTTTATTACATTTGTCTAGTATCAGATAAGAACCTATAACAGAGGCCTGGGTTTTCCTAGGAGAATTAAGATAAAACATTCTAGACCATTTTCTTCTGTCCATTTAGAAGAAAAAAATTAGAGTACAGGACCACAAGTAAGCAATAGGTTCTTTTTCCCTAGCGCATGTACACATATGTATGTTCACACTGACACAAACCCATTTATTGTACATTTTACCAGTATTAAGAATGGGTAGCTCACAATTTATAAATAATGACATATACTCATGATAAATTCCATATAACCAACTGATTCTTACAGAATATTTTCACTAATTGGTGGTAAAGGACAAGCGAGTATAATTTTGACATGCATGTTGGTTGATATTTTCATTTATGTTAATAAATGAAGCAGAAGTAAAACAAATAGAGGTAAGACACATTTCAGAAATGCATTCATCAAAAATGTAAGCACTTATTTGTTTAATCAGATAATAGTTTTCAAATACTGGAAGAATTATTTCATCACTTTTTTTCCCTTGTATGCAATGTAACAGCTGTAGTTTATTGTGTATTATTGTTTTTCCATCATTCTCTTAAGTCTAGATAATCAACAAAGCAATAAGTCAGGCCCTGATATGTAATGTTTGCCAATTTCTATGGTGTAAGTCTTTCCACCACAGCCAATTTCAAGGTACTAATATATTACAGAACATAGAGTTGAGAAGGATTGCGCATAGCACACTGTTATATACTGTTTTTACCATACAGTTACATAGATGGAAAAATCTCGAGAGCATAGATAATAGTGAAAGTAAAGCAATGATTTTAATATCATTTATTAAATTATAAGTTCACATGCATTAATTTTTAATAATGATTATGTTTAATAACCAGCTCAAAAATTCCTGAAAAATGTAATAGGTTTTAACAGCACCAGTACACCATTGCCCATAGACTGCTGCACCGCTAAATATAGAAACTATGACCAGTGGCCATTGACTATTATGATACTTAGCTTATTCTGATACAGATTTTTGCTCTTTAGTAATTAATTACTGTTCAATCATGTGTGAGTGTTCACTAAAGTAAACTTAAGTTTGTATCAGATGATAAAGTTCTGTAACTCTTTATCTAATTAACTCAATGGTTTCCCATCATTCCTTTACATTAAAATACACCGATTTAAAGGTAAAATGCAAAAATCGGTTTCTATTGGCCGCCTGATAAAATAATTTAGAGTAATACATGGACTAACAGTTGCATGCAGGTGTCACTTTTCTGAGATTCTTGGGCATAGGAAACAAATGGCATCCAGAGCTGGTACTAGTTTCACCTCCAGATACAATGCCTTATAACATGGGACATCCTTTAAATACAGTATGGTTTCTTATTGATATAATTTAATATATTTTATTCATCTATATTATTTCTGATGGACTCTGTCTTTGCCTAAAAATTGCATTTAAATATGCATTCTTTCCAGTCCAACTTGTTTTTCTTTTAAGTATTTCCCAACTGCCTTTTTCTTGTTAGTTTTTTTTTTTTTTTTTTTTCCTGTTGGCTGCTTGTAGCCTTGGCAACAACCTGTGGTAAGCCCTTGTGAGCCCCTCCATCCAGGAGCTTTGCAAAGGTTGGCCAAATGCCAGGGATATGTGTTGATTTAGAACTTTGAAAGGGTCCATTTAGTTGTCCAGTCTTTGATCCAAATTGAGAGTTCTTTGCTCTGTTTGCTTCCCCTTAGGAAAACTATCTTTCATTTACTTGTTTTAGATTCTTGACTTAGCTATTAGGTGTCACTTCAAGTAACTGTTAAAATGAAAAGATTCACTTCAAATATTTCTTTATTTTATTTGCTTTCCTATTTCCTGGAAGTTGATTATGTTGGCATATAGAAGATGCACTTTTACTATAGAATTTCTGGTATATCTTTGAAGTTTTGAAATTGTGTTACAAAGGATGCTAATGTGATTGCTTTTTTATGGGTAAAGGAAGGGAAATGACAGTTGGTGGAGAAGAGAAAAAGGAGTGTAGGGCTGGAGTACTAATTTGAAACAGGTGTTGATCATTTTTGCCTTGATTAAATAGTGTAACTATAAACACATTGTTTTCTGAAATAAAGACTCAAAGTTAAAAAGCCTGAAAGAAAGTTTTTCCATGAGTGCTTCTCCAAGCCTCTTCCTGAAACAGAAATGTTACTGTAAAACAGAAGTTTCAAAGTGGTTAAGAGTGGTTGGTTGGAAATACAAGCTGAAAGAGAAAACTGCATTGCAGTGTTTGGTTTGATTTGGTGAATAAATTGCTATTTTCAGATTCAATTTGTATCAATAGGTAAAGCTCTGTACACCGGCAGACCCTGTCACAGTATCAGGGCACTGAAGCAGCCGATCTTAAACAGTCCGTTTCCCTTTCCACAATAATTGCACCCCCATTCTTGAAGCCTCAACCTAGGAGAGGAGCCTTTGATGTCTGATTGGCAAGCAATACTCTTTTCTATTTCTAATGGAAAGAACACCATGGTTTAAAATTTAGAGAATATCTAAGAAAATTATGCCTCCTTGTTAAAAGAGCTGAGGGTGTTGAACTGCTAGAAAGATTCATCTTTATTAAATGTGACTGAACACTGGAAGTGTAAAATACTATTTCCTGGGGCGCCTGGGTGGCTCAGTGGGTTAAAGCCTCTGCCTTCGGCTCAGGTCATGATCTCAGGGTCCTGGGATCGAGCCCCGCATCGGGCTCTCTGTCGGCGGGGAGCCTGCTTCCCCCTCTCTCTCTGCCTGCCTCTCTGCCTACTTGTGATCTCTCTCTGTCAAATAAATAAATAAAATCTTTAAAAAAAAAAAAATACTATTTCCTGAAAAAAAGTAAAGAAATCACATTTTGGTTATTTACAGTGCTCAGTATAGCAGATTGAGTTAAACAGGTATTCATGGAAGTTGTGCATAGTTCCTGGCTAAGAAAAGGAGCAAAGTAATTTCACACACTTCTCACCATTGAGGGGTAGGGATTGGGGTGAAATACATCAGTCTTCCTGATTCAGGTCCATAATTAAAGACCATTTCCTTGTCATTTTAGCTCTCAGAAGCTGGAGCATTTTTATGAAATGAAGAAATCTTCCATTTTGAGGCTTAAACTTTTTGAGGTTTAAACTTTTAAACCCAGAGGTATAGGGGGAAAAATATATAATTTATTTCAATGATATTTTCTAGTATCAAAAACTTTTATGGGTGCTTGAATAAAATAAAGCTGTACTACTTGTCATGTATAAGTATACATTCAAGTATTTAATGATTCTGTTTTTCCTGTTACATTCATTTATTAAATATTTATAGAGTGTCTGATACTCAGGCACTATACTAGGTGAGAGATACACAACTGTGAATGGTTCTTGCAGAATTCCACTTAATCTTCTGAGGAGAGCCTATAGGTATAGCAAAATATTCTTCCTTGTCTACTAGTAGTTGTACAGTGCAACAATATAACATATGCAGTTGTCACTTGTTTCTTGAGTTTGAAGCTTGACTAGGTCTGGATTGGGTAACATAAGAATGAATTGTACCCTGAATGACAAGAAATGTAAAGAGAGACTGGAATTTTGAAAATGGAATTTATTTCTTTTATTTCACGTAGACAAGGAAAGAAAATGAGGATAGAAATGCCAAGTTATAATATGTGGATATTTGTGTAATGAAAACATTCACATTTAATTGTATACTTTGTTTCAACAAAGTTTTCTCATACTTATTTTCATCAGTGTTTTAACTATTGATAGAAATCTCATATATTCAGATTTTGTGGGCTCAAAACATTTCATACACCAAAAAAAAATTTTCCACAGTTTCATATGATTTAGGTTAACAGATGACAGATACATTATCCAGTCAAAACCAAACACATTGTTAATGGTATTATTATGATGATTCTATTCCCATAATTCTGCATATGGTATATTGTAACAGGCCGGATTGATTTATTTGACCTCTCCTCAGATATTTGTTTATTGACTAAAATCTACATGGCATTTTTCCCTGTGGGGATTTGGCTAGTATGTAAGAACAACATGTTTTGATTTTTCCAGCTGCTTTCTTGATGGACAGTCTGTTCCTGATTTTTCTTTTTGCTTTGCAAACAGTTTTGGAAGAAAGGAATGTCTGCATTTCATCTCCTGATGTGGGATGCTTTTTCAGGGGTTCAATCCTCCTGACCCATACTTCGCTTCCTTAGTAATCCAGGCAGATATGGATATTGCTTGGGTTGCTATGGATTCAGCAAAGCTTTACATGAGCAGTGAATCCAGAAATAATATGTCTGTCAATGTACTTCAGCTTCTATTTAACTGCAGCTTGTCAATGGCTGGTGGGGAGAAGGCAGGTGGTTGGATGCATTGGCATTAGTCACACATGATATAGCATTGTCAAACTGGGATAAGTGAGTATCACACAACCAAATAAAAGCTTTTTTTGTTGTTGTTTTTCTGTATGGTTTTTTTTTTTTTCACAGATGGATGCTGCTTGTAAGCAGTACTTGACTTTTAGAAAAAAATAAACATGTACTACACACACAGACTAAAAAGGAGAATATAACTTGATACATATGCATTTTGAAATATAATATATAAAATTAAGGGTTTGCTTGCAGAAAATTTATAAAAAACATTATGTTTCTCAACCATAGAAGATTTGTTTATAACTAAGGAATTCTTTTTTTTTTTTTTTAAGATTTTATTTATTTATTTGACACAGAGAGAGATCACAAGTAGGCAGAGAGGCAGGCAGAGAGAGAGGGGGAAGCAGGTTCCCTGCTGAGCAGAGAGCCTGATGCAGGGCTCGATCCCAGGACCCTGATATCATGACCTGAGCTGAAGGCAGAGGGTTAACCCACTGAGCCACCCAGGCGCCCCTATAACTAAGGAATTCTTAGTTTGTAAATGATTGAGAGACTATGTCCAATAAATCAAATTATTGGTTAAAAGCCACCTTATCCACTTACCATCCCTATCCAGACATCTTTCTCTCCCAATTAACTGTCATATGGGCAAAACAGTTTGCTCATTGTCCCTGGAGTGTGCCAGGCATTCCCCTCTCCTGTCCCTGAAGTTTTGCTCTGTACCTAACAGGAGTCTCTTATAGCTTCCTCTCTGCCTTCAGATAATTGCTTTATAATCTCTTTTCTCACATTTCCCCATTTCCCCCATCTACCCTAGCTTGAGGTTATCCTTCTTCTCCTTAAGGATTTTCTGAAGACTTATTATAGCCACGGTAATGTTCAGGTCCTGGGAACCATGTCCCCCCTCAAGAGCTTATAGTCTTGTGGGAGATCCATACAAAGTAAACATCACAATAGAAATACACAGATAATAAAATTAAAGGAGCTACTACTGCCTGAAGATATTGAGAGAGCCTCGAAGGCAACTATTTGAACTGACATTTTCAAAAGGAGGAGAAAATTCTTATGTGAACTTTCTAAGGGAAGGCATTTCAATAAGAGGGGAAGAAAGTATGAGAAAACAATGATGTGAATAATGGGGCTGTTCAAGAAGCTGTAATTAGCTTAGCACTTCTTAAGGGGAAAGGAGAAACAGGCAGGGCAGGTGATAATGGTTGTTATGAGACTAGATATTTATGAAGTTATGAGATCACGAATGTTTTTATTTGGCCAAATTAAGTTCGAACTTTACAATGGTTTTGAGTTGGGGGAGCGGGTGACATAATCATATTTAAATGTCAGAAAGAGAATTTAATTATCAGGATTCATTACTGCGTTTAGAGGCAGAGAGACTAGAACGCGAGCATTGTGGTGCCTAAGTGACAAGTGTGAGAGGACTGAAGTGTTAAGGAGAGACTAGTGCATGGAATGGAGAAGGAGAAAAAAAGAAGGGTCTAGGAGGAGGATGGCAAATATAGCTGTGAGTGCCATCTCTCCCACTCTTGTACTTATAGGCACGGTACTAACCAATCAGGGTACTCATTGTAGCTAAACCAGAGTATGGCTCAAACTTCTGAAACCCACCCCCAGTCAATCCAAGGGGCCAAGTGAGGGACATATTTTGCCATTACTCAGATCAGGTGACCCTAAGTTTATTGTGTCTTTTTGGGAATCTCATGGAGAAATATGTTCTATTTAGCAACTCATTATTTGGCTGCCCCATTTGTTATGTTATATATTTTATTTATTTATGTTTCTTATGAAATGCAAAATGAATCTCGCATTTTTAAATAATTTTATCCATTTATGACTCTTCTTCTAACGAAATTGAAAGTTCATTTAGAATCCCAATGATGTTATTTACCTAACATAATTTTTCTTATTCCAAACATAGTTTGCACGCAATTAGGAATTAGTCCGTATTTGCTAAGTGAACTTGTGAGCCATATAGGCTATCAAAAGGCAATGTGCAAAGAATGGTAACAGACAAGAACACATGGCATGTTAGTGATAGGTGAATTTGCAATAAATAAATAAATGAATAGTAACAACGAAGAGTTGGATTACTACTAAAGAAAGAAAGGTATATAAATGTATTATGTCCAAATACTTGTACTTGAGTCCTCCTGAGGTGTATATCTGTGGTATATATCAAAGTAGTTATTTTCTCTCACCTACACCATTACTTCTAAACTGATATGTACGTTCTAAAGTATCAGTCTGAGATTATTGGATATGTAATTTTATTCTGTGGACAGCAAAAACTTTGCACATTTTTTCCCTACTTACCGCACTGATAAATTCATGTGCACTGTAGTTTTAATTACTCACAGACTGCTCACAGCAGTAATTTTGTCAAATTCCTGAAGATTTTGTAATTCTTGTTTTGTAATTCTTATTAAAACAATCATTATTTTACGTTTGGGATAAGTTCTAAAAATATAAAAATAGTAAAAATGTCTTAACTATGATTTAGCCTATTCTTCCTTCATAACTGAAACAAAAATGTAAAAATAGAACTATTTCTTCAGTAAACCTGGGATCATGGGCACATACACAGTAACAGGTGGGCACCTCTCCTTTTCCCCTCATGGTGCCCATCTGCTGGTACCCATCTGCCTTATCTTTGTAAACAGGGATATTTTAAACTGTAAGGGAATATCAATATCTGTAAATTGCTTAGAGAGCAAGATTTATTTAGATTCCCAAAAGTGACAGTATAACTCACTTAAAGTGAAACTTCATTTATAGTAAAGCCGAATGAATGTTCAGATATCTAAATGCATTGTGTTGTTTAAATTGCATTTTTGGTTTATATAGAGCCACTTTTCTGGGAGCAGGGTTTACTTCTGAAATCAAATTGAATTCTACTCTATTTCTGTTCAACAGATCACGATTCTGCCGTAAGTGAAATCATTTTGTTTTCTAAACAATGGAAAACAGGACATGGCTAGCTTTGTCTGGCTGGCATATGATTCATATTTGCCCATGTATCAGAGCTTCTTCATACTCTATGGCTATTTCAAAGGCATTCACATTGTTAAATTCAGAACCATTGGAGGTTGCATTGATTGTATTTCCCTTCTGAGAGTGCTAGAAATCCTCTCAGAGGACAAAAAAGTGTCTTGTAGAAAATATCACTGAGCACTTAATGGGTGCCCTTGGGTCCTATGTAGTAGGTGCTATTATTGAAAAAGACTACAGTGTAAGAAGTACACTTTTGAAGGCTTATGTGAATTCTTACATAGAACCTACCCATAAATGTAATAATATGAAAGAGAAAATGCTTTTATATAAAATCAATATTGTTATTTGAGACTATTGCTAAAATATTAGCCATGAAACAAGTCAAATATGCTTGTATTCTGATTTTGATGAGCAGTAACTTTGGTGATGTAATAGGTCAGTGAACTATTCGAAAGAATATGGGAAAAGTACAAATAAAATTTACTGAATTGAGACCAAAACTCATTTTCAAGAAGTTCATTTACTGAGCTTTATAGAAGACTTGCATGATTGTAAAGCTTGAGGTAAATTGGCAAGATGATTGGAAAAATGACACAGTAACTTCCTCTCTGGAAAGGCTTTGAGCCAATCCACTTATTTGTGAATCCAATTTATCAAATTCATCTCTTAAATTATATAGCCTGCTTTTCCTGAGTAGCTCAAATTGTCTTACAGACATTATCTCATTTGTCCTCATAAGGAGATGGGAAGTTACTATTGAATGAATGCTTCATGGAGTGAATATGTTAATGAATGGAAATTCAAAGTAAGTGTTTTTAATCCTTACTGTATCACCCACTGGCTTTATGACAATGATAAGTAACTTAACCTCTATTAGTCTTATTTTCTTTATCTATACCATGGAGAAATATTCATGCTTTTCACTTAATATCATGGGGAGTATTGTAGGAAGTCATGCATATGCTCAAGAAAATTCTTGGACTTCGTCTGAAGATAGGATGTGTGCTAAATTTTAATAAACTTTAAGCTATGCTAAATACAGTGTGTTTTGCTGCCAAGGAACCAGCCTTGACTGAACAGAGAAACCTGAGTTCTGGGGTGGGAATGAGAAGGAAAGAGACACAAAGGATGGGATCGGGAGGGAGGGTCGCAGCCAATGCTGCTAAAAGGTTTTATAGGATTCAAGCACAATACAATCATGTGGGAGTCACCTTGATCATTACATTTACAATTCAATAGAACAATCAACATAACAAACTACCAGTAAATAAGTTTTCTCATTCAGCTCTGTTACACTACCTTGCTCAGATCAACCAGCTTAAGGGCAAATCTGCTATGTGGTTTACATGCTTCTGCAAGCTGCGGTTATGGCAGCACTTTAGGGCTGAACTGTGGTGGGTAGGGCTGGTTTCTGACCTGGCCCTAAGACCCCAAGGACCTTGTCAGCTTGCTGCATGGTCACCACATTTTGCTACTGAATTAACCTCATCTAAAGGCAGTTCATTCTTATAGTTATCAGACTGATTTTAATTAATGAAAGTAATGTTTAGTTATTTATTTATTTTAGAGAGAGAGAGCATGAGTGGAGGTAGGGGCAGAGGGAGAGGGAGAGAAATCCTCACACAGACACCCTGCTGTGCACGGAGCCCCATGCAGGGCTCCGTCCCAGGGCCCTGAGATCCTTACCTGAGCCGAAATCAAGAGTTGGCTGCTCAATCAACTGAGCCATCCAGGCGCCCCTGCTGAAATTAATTTTTAAAGCATTTATTGAGCCCAAAATGTTTATCTGGAATTGTGCTGGTATAGGTTACAGAGATGAATAATGTGGTTGCCACCTTTCAGGAACTTCTAATCTAACTGGAAGCACAAACATACTAAGAATTTAATAAAACAGAAAGAATTGAGAGCTTTAACTGTCCCCATGAACACTGAGCCATGGGAGCATAGATGAAATAGAGATTCATTCTGCTTGGGTGGAATAGAGAACAATTATGCAGGAACAGAGATTAGAAAAGGAGATGGGACCAAATGTAAAGGAGTTGAATTGTAGATGTAGATTGAATCCTGTTAACAGAAACATCAAAGTTTTTAAGCCTCTTGAATCTGATCAGTTTATTTATTTATTTATTTATTTATTTATTTATTTATTTATTTTTGATCAGTATATTTAATCTAGTCTATGTGTTTGAAAGGTAATTGGATGATAGTGAGGAAAGTAGATTAAAAATGGGTTGTGGAGAGAAACAACAACAGAGAAGGATAAATCAAATAGGATTTGATGACTTCTAAATTGAATTAACTGGGTGGGTGGTGATACCGTTAACCAAATATCAGAAGTAAGGAGGTAAAGCAAAGCTAAATGGAGGGAAGGGATAACAAAGTATGATCTTTATAAATTTAAGTTTGATAGCCCTCTGTATCCTCCATTCTGATCTTGACTTAAAAATCCACCCAAATATCCACCCAAATGTATGCAGCTTTGATACTTACCTGTGTTTAGGTAACAGTATAGCCATGGAGGCCACTGTGCCTGTCCAAAGAGAATACAGGAAGAAAGAATAGAAGAGAGGACCAAACCTAATAACATTTAAGAGATTGTTCCCAAACAAGGCGCCCATGCAGATAGCAGAAAAAAAGTTGAAAGTAAAGAGACAGAAGTGAATAATACAGTGAATGCTCTAGAAGAAAACCTCAATAAATGAATATCTTATTGTTAAATGCTTTAGTGATATCAAAGAAACTTCATTGAGACCAAAACTCATTTTGTAAGACCAAGAATTGATCTTTGGAATGAGTAATTACAAATCTACTGTGGGGTGGAATGTGATGGTTATATTATAGTAAAAAGAAGATAAAACTAGGTAATTCAAAACGTTTGGTAACGGAAAGGAAAAAATAAGACATCCTGTTGAAGAGGAAGTAGGCTCAAAAGAGATCTTTGTGGAGGATATTTTAACACATCTACAAGCAAGAAAAAAAAAAGGTAGATGGAGGCAGTGGAAATTCAGGAGGGAGAATATAGCATTCTTAGAATACAGCTGTAAGAAGAAGAAGAAGATCAAAAACATAATTCAAAATTAATTGAGCCACTTATTCCCAAGGACTGTAAGGAATTCTGCTAGTGGTGGTATAGAAATAGGTAACTTGCTGAAGGGTTACTTGTGTGTGTTTGGTAGGGGGAGGGATGGGTATTTTGAGTAGAGTAGTTATAACTTTGTTAAAGAAGGTGGAAAAGGAAGCCAGGTAGATGTGATTAAGTGTGCCTCGTAGCCCTGAGATGAAAGTAGTGATATTAACAAAGGAAATCTAGACTTCAGGTAAGGGGAGCGATAGAAAGTTGTAGGGGAAAAGATTGGGGATGTGGATTTCTCTCAGCAAGTGAATAGAAGTTCTAGAGGACACAGTCAACCTAGAAAGGACTTTTTGCAAGGCAAGAGACACGAAAGGGTCCAGGACAGGCCTGTGCCTATGGCAGTCCTGCTTCTAGAAACAGCGAGGTCTCTGTTTACACGAAGGACGGCTAGGTAAGACAGAACAACTGTCTGTGGATAATACTCCAGCAAGATGTGTATGTTACAAGGTATAGAAAGTGATACTTCTTTTAGTGGGGATGACCACATTGCCTAGATTTAAGGAAGGCAAAAGAGGTTGTGTAGTTTTGAGTGGCTTCAAGTTGGAACAGGAAAACATACTTTGATCTGGATTTTAAGTCCTTATAGAAATGGTATGAAGGATATAGAAATGGTTCTAAAGAGCATGTAAACAGAGTTCAAAATGGGCTGATGGCCGGAGCATTGGGCTATGCTCGGAGAACGGGAACAAGAACGTGGGACCCAGAGAATACTTGCCTCGTGATGGTAACACTTTCCCTCATGGTGTCTGTCTTCCTCCCTCAGGGCCTTTCCTTTCTTGGGTGCCTTAGCTTTTTTCATAGTTAAGGTCAGTAGTCTTATGCTAAACGTGTTTCTTCAATCCAAAATTGCTTTTATGCTGAAAATTTTATTTCTCTTATTTAACCTCATCTTTTTTTTTTCTTTTATTCATCAACTATGGGTAGAACTCATTTGAGGACAACCAATCAGGAATAAGTGAGTTTATCACCTGAAGAATGACAAGTGAACGGGCCCAGTCTATGCACAAATCATGGGTTATGTGGTCATCCCATGGATTTGAATGTTATATTTTTAAAAAACAGTTTGTCATAATCACAACATATAAAAATCAAAACCTTGATCTACTTCTTGGAGTTTATATCAATGAAAAAAAATTAGACATGTGGAGAAAGAATTATGCATAGCGTTTATCAGAGATAGATACATGGTTAAATGTATATGGTATATCCGTAGCAAGCGATTGCAGTTTTTTACTTAACATTTAATGATATTGGAAAAAGTGCTTGTTATAAAGTTAACTAAAAAGAATAGAATACAAAAGAATGATCCGTATTTTAGGAGGGAGAAACGTGTGTGTGTGTGTGTGTGTGTGTGTGTGTGTGTGTGTGTGTGTGTGTGTATCGCAAGCATATATTTAGAAAAAAATCCTGGAAAAAATACAATATGATTCTTGCACTGGTTATTCCTGAGTAGTAGTTTTGTAGATGACTTATGCTTTTCCAATACACTCCCCTAGATAGGCTACATTTTTCGTAGTGGCCATGTATCACTTTTCTAATCATAGAAATGTTACTAATAAAAAAGAATACTTAATGTGATGACAACTATAATTTTGTTATGCCACTACTTTTATGGTATAAAAAGTGTGCATGCACACATACACACACACACTTTAACACATTGTCTAGATCTTAAATGAGTACAGTGGCTTCACTTAGTAATTGGGCCTAATTATCTCCTGCAGGTCTGGGAAGTGTGTTCTTTTTGCCACGATGTCTGATGCCAGCCAATTTACACTTAGGTCCTCTACAATTGATCTTCTGGGCTTTTCATGATATAATAACACTTTAGAATTTTCTCAACAGCATGACTGGTTAATCTTTTTACATAAAAAAGGAGATATTTGTCTATTATTGAGTGTTTCAGTGTTAACCATTTGATTTAGTTGGAGGTGAGGGGTGTGGAAACCATCCCAATTATGGGGGTAGAAGCTGAATGAATCAGAGGCTGTCTCTGCTGTTCATGAGGTAGAAAACAATGTGATTCACTAACCATTAAATTTATTTGTACTCTTCCTGTTCATCAGTCCGTGAATAGTATAAACTGGGTGAAACAATGATTCAGAATTTTCTTATCAGTGTTCATTCAGCAGGAGAAATCTCGAGGTCTCACAGTTTGTTTTGCTTTTTTCTTTCCTTCTTGCATCAGTGATAAATTAGAAAAAAGTAATTAAATACCGTTGGTAATAATTTGCTTGTTGTACCTTGAAAGAGAATATGACTCATTACAGAAGACCTGCTGGCTGGGTTTATTCTGATTCTTTCTTTCTCTCCTGCATACACATGCACACAAACATGCTACCAGATATTTAAACATTGTTTTGCTGATGTGACTACAGCCTAAATCCCACTAAATCTCATAGTCATCAATAATGCAACCATTATTAAAAATACTATTAGAGAAGAGTTCTTGAGCTCTGAATATGGGCCAAGTGCTGTAGAACATGCTATGCATGACTCATTCCTTATTGATGGCTTTCATGTTCATTTGCTAGTATTTAAATTAAATTAAATAACTTTATTAAAGGGTTAAATTTATTTAATTTCTCGTAGCTTAAAAATTAACAATAGAATCACTATTCAAAATTTTGTTAAATTAATTGTTTCAAGATCCAGTGCTTTTTTTTTTTTAAATTTAACTTTTTAGGAGTGCCTGGGTGGCTCAGTCAGTTAAGCATCTGCCTTCAGCTCAGGTCATGATCCCAGGGTCCTGGGATCCAGCCCCACAACAGGCTCCCTGCTAGAGGGGAGTCTGCTTGTCCCTCTCCCTTTCATGCTCTCTCTTGCTCTCCTTCTCTCTCACTCTCAAATAAATAAATAAAATCTTAAAAAAATAAAGCTTTTTATTTTAATTCTAGTACAGTTAATGTACAGTGTTATATTAGTTTCAAGTGTACAATATAGTAACTCAACTCTTACATACAACACCCCGTGTTCATCATAACAAGTGTACTCCTTAATCCTCATCACCTATTTCACCCATCCCCCCACCTACCTCCCATCTGGTAATCATCAGTTTGCTCTCTATAGTTAAGAGTTTGTTTTTTGGTTTGTCTCTCTCTCTCTTTTTTATTTTTCTTTGCTTATTTGTTTTATTTCTTAAATTCCACATATGAGTGAAATCATATGGTATTTGTCTTTCTCTGACTGGCTTATTTCACTTAACATTATACTCTCTAGTTCCATCCAGTGCTTTTAAAAATAAAAATTACATAAGCAATAGAGTGATTTCGGAATTGCAAAAATAAAGGGAAAAAGAATAGAGGGAGAGAGGGAGGAAAGAAGAAAAGAAGAAAAACAGAAAGAAAGAAGAGAAAAGAAAAGAAAAAATGAACTTACTGCTCTGCACAGAATATTCTACCCAAACTAGGCCCTGTTTTTAATCTTAACTTCATGGTTTAATTGATACTTGAGCTGAACTATGTTCTCTTAATAAAACTATAAAGAAGAGTTGCCATGCTGTTTTTGCTGAGTAAAACAGAGATGAATTTGAAAATCAGCACAGTGTTATTTTGGAGTACGGGGTTGCTAATGTTAGTGGCCACCTAGACATTTCTTGAAACATGAACACCTCTATTAAGAGCAAAAGATTTTTGCAGGATAGTTTCATGAAAAGTGCCTACAATATTAAGCTTTCCAACCATCATTTGTTGGTACTATTATTTTTCTATGTACATTTAACTTGATGAGTCTTTTAGAAGCTTCTCTGATTGAAAATGCCTCAGATCTTTTTACAGTGGACTAGTGATATTTCACATGGGTTGCATAACTGTGAAGGGTTGGTGCCGTACACAAAACATTTAATTATTGGCACACCAAAAATACTCCTCAGTAGTAAACTCATCTTTAAGGTAATTATTTAATAGATAGCCTAATGAAAAGCATTTTAGCAAAACTTTCATCTCCTAAGACAAGAATAAAATGCTTTTGTTTTAGAAAACTAGTATTTTAATATCCCTACTACGTTAAGTAATAGAAATCATTTAATAAATGATAAATTTCTGGATTAAATCTTTTTTTAAAGATTTTATTTATTTGAGAGAGAGTGAGAGAGGGAGAGAGAGAGAGAGGGGGAGAGAGAGAGAACAAGCAGGGGGGAGGGGCACAGGGAGAGGGAGAAGCAGGCTCCCTGCAGATCAGGGAGCCAGATGTGGGGCTTGATGGGGGGCTCGATTCCAGGACCCTGGGATCATGACCTGAGTTGAAGGCAAACACTTAACCGACTGAGCCACCCCGGCACCCTGGATTAAATCTTTTAATAATATTCTGGTTTATTAGACTTTAGACTATAAATGGAGGATATGAATACAGACTTTTCTCTTTCCTCATGGTTATATTGTTCATAACATGTGCCTAATAAATTGTGGATGACAACTCTGTAAGTACACACTTGATACCATTTTATCATAGAGTTGGTGCTAGTAGCATCAAAATTAAAGGAATGATTAAAAATGATATATGAAGAAAAAATGTGGTAATATATTAAGTAGAGTCAGAAGTTGTTTTTGCTCATGTTTTATATATGTCTTAACTTCCTTTTTCTTTAGTTTTATGTTGATACACAGGATTATATCGGTCACTTTTTTTTCCATTTTATTATTTTTTTAAATTTTATTAACATATAATGTATTATTTACTTCAGGGGTATAGGTCTGTGAATCATCAGTCTTACACAATTCACAGCAGTCACCACAGCACATACCCTCCCTGGTGTCCAAAACCCAGCCACCCTATCCCTCCCCCGCTCCCCACCCCCCCAATGCCCAGCAACCCTCAGTTTGTTTCCTGAGATTAAGAGTCTCTTATGGTTTGTCTCCCTCCCCGGTCCCATCTTGTTTCCCTCCCTTATCCCCACAACCCCCCGCCCTGCCTCTCAAATTCCTCATATCAGAGAGACCATATGATAATTGCCTTTCTCTGATTAACTTATTTCGCTTAGCATAATACCCTCTGGTTTCATCCATGTCATTGCAAATGGCAAGATTTCATTTTTTTGATGGCTGCATTGTATTCCAGTGTGTGTGTGTGTGTGTGTGTGTGTGTGTGTGTGTGTACACACACACACATCTTTATCCATTCATCTGTTGATGGACATCTAGGTTCTTTCCATAGTTTGGCTATTGTGGACATTGCTGCTATCAACATTCTGGTGCACGTGCCCCTTCGGATCACTACATTTGTATCTTTAGGGTAAATACCCAGTAGTGCGATTGGTGGGTCATAGGGTGGCTCTATTTTCGACTTTTTGAGGAACCTCCATACTGTTTTCCAGATTGGCTGCACCAGCTTGCATCCCCACCAACAGTGTAGGAGGGTTTCCCTTTCTCTTCATCCTCGCCAACATCTGTCCTTTCCTGACTTGTTAATTTTAGCCATTCTGACTGGCGTGAGGTGGTATCTCACTGTGGTTTTGATTTGTATTTCCCCGATGTATTGGTCACCTTCTTTCTAGGTCACGTGAATATCATGATTAATACCACAATGTTTGTGAACTTTTTTTAATCCATAGAAGAGTAACTGGCAGGGAGTAAGAACTAAGTATTTAATGGAAAAATGGAAGTCAAATGCTTCCATATTTGATTTTACCCACTATTTTCTGCCTCCTACCAAAGGTGACTGATTTGAGTTTGAATTACTTTCCTTTAAATCGGTCACGTCCAGTGGAAATGTTAATATGCCCTCAGGTGTAGTATCTTTATCACTGGGACAAGGAATCTCTGCATGAGTTAAGCGTTGTTACAAATTGAGCAATATATATACAAGTAAGGAAAAGAATATTACAAAGGGATCAGGATAATATATTAATATGGAATTCTGAGTCTAATAGAACATTCATCAAAATAATAGCAATATCACAATCTGTTAACTAGTATTTTATCAGTCTGGAAGCTATATGATTTCTGATATTCTTCAGTGTTGTTATTCTGGCTTCCTGATGCATCTGTTCTGTTTGGAGTTGGTGGAGTGCTACTATCCACGGTGCTGTTGTGCCTTCACTAAAGTTACAGTCTTGCCTCACAGGCTTTTGTAGGTAATAGAGAGAAGAAGAGATGACTGAGAGAACCTCCCCACATCCACTGCATCTAAACATAATGGATTACAGTTTCTAGTTTAGCTGATTAAAAGTTAAGGTTTTGGAGTTCTATAGTTTAGAGTTTGAATCAGTACTCTATATTAGCTCAGGGACTTTGAGGAAGTTATTTAACCTTCCTATGTCTCAGTTTTATCTTGCAGCAACAGCAATCATTGCAACAATAATAATGGTAGCTTATTTTAGGGAAAATGTGAGGTTAGAATGAAATTATATGTGGAAAGCTCTAGGACGGTGCCTGCCAGTTAGTAAGTCTTCAATAATTACTAGCTGCTGTTGTTATAGTTATTTTATTTAACATGATTAACTTATTCTTCACA
>CM052883.1:34883177-35015339 GCA_028534135.1 Potos flavus
ATATTAGCTCAGGGACTTTGAGGAAGTTATTTAACCTTCCTATGCCTCAGTTTTATCTTGCAGCAACAGCAATCATTGCAACAATAATAATGGTAGCTTATTTTAGGGAAAATGTGAGGTTAGAATGAAATTATATGTGGAAAGCTCTAGGACGGTGCCTGCCAGTTAGTAAGTCTTCAATAATTACTAGCTGCTGTTGTTATAGTTATTTTATTTAACATGATTAACTTATTCTTCACATTTCTCTAACATTAATTTGTCAATTGACAGATATGTAGCTTGGTAAGTAACACCCAAAAGGGATTTTACATGTATTCTCTTCAGAGAAAAACACATAAAGAGCTAGTAGCAACACAAAGCAGTTGACAGTTGATAAAAAAAATGTGCTAGATTGGTCTAGTAAATAAAGCAATGGTTTTGGTAGTAAAAAATGGGTGGAATTTGCTGTGGGAGAAAAGCAAGTGCAGATTGAAGGCTGAAGGACTTATTAAGCAAAGGGAACAGATCAGATGGGGTACATAAATGAAAATCATAAATAAATAAATAAATAAATAAAAATCATAAATAATCATAAATAAAATCAGTGAAAAACTCTAGATCTCTAGCAGCAGAGGAGGAACCAGTCTTTGTGTGACTTAAAGCATATACTTTTAGAACTCTCTTTAATGAAAAGAGTACACATTAATTATAAGACCTTTGAAGAGGCCTGTGCTAGTGAAGGGACTGATATGTTGACCTTACTATAAATCCACATCTATCTAAGAGAAGTATTTACTAAGTGAAATGAAATGAAAAGGGTGGGCTCAAATTATGTACAGCCCTGAAGTCCCAAAAGAGGAGTTTAGAACTGTGTTAGAACAGTGATTCTCAAAGTATAGTTCTAGGACTAGCAGCATCAGCCTCACACAGGAACTTGTTAGAAAGACATACTCTAGGGCCTAATCCCAAACCTGATCCAGAAATTTTGAGGCCAACAGACTATGTTTTAAGAATACCTCCTGGTGATTATGATGCACATTCAAGTTTAAGAATCACTGTATTAGATGATGGGCTCTGGGCTCCCTATAATGAAGATGGGTTAGGGAATAGCATGCTCTGAATGAGAGGGGTTTAGGTACGTTCTTAGTGCTCAGCATTGGCTAGATTAGAGGCAGACAGGCAAATGATAGTGCTCTTGGGTCGGTCGGTATACAATGCGTATAAGAAGGTATTTAAGAAGAGGGGAATTGACTAGATTTGATTGCAGCCTGTCAAGTATGAAGGAGGTTTAATTCAGGTTGAGTCTAGGTATCCAGGTTGCTTTGGGCACCAGCAGTGAAAGTAAGGACTTAGAGGTGGTTTGCTGGAGAGAGAAGATGGGATTGATAGATGATGGGAAGGATACAAGATTCTGTTTTAAATGCAGTTAGAGACCCAGACTAGGACATGTTCAGTGCACATTGTAAATTCTTTTCATTTCTGTCCTGGAGGTGTCCCTTGAAGTCTCAAGTTGACAACAGGATTCATTCTGGGCTGACATCCCCCCAAATCGGTGTCCCAGGGAGGGGTGTGGGGAGGCCTTCAAGGCTTTAAGGCTGCAGCAGGTGATGTGAAGATGTGAGACTTTATGGATGTGAGAGTTTATGGCTTAGTCTCTTCAGATTCCTAGCATCTTCTCCACCTCAAACTGGAGATGAGTTTATACCAGAATTGGCTATCTGAATAAACTGGAGAGAGGGAGGCAAATCTGAACATGAGCAAATCATAGAACCACTTGGAGACATCAGAAAATGAAGGTTGAGATTCTACAACAACAATAGCATAGATTATTTTTTTCTTATTCCCTTTCACCATTTATAAGTAACACATAGAATAAAAGAGGAGGAATAACAGTTACACTATCTAGAGTTGTTTAGCATCTTCTATTTCCCCCCAACTCTTATTTTATTTAATAAAAAATGTATTTTTTATTTCATCACTCCTGTGATATAAATAGGACCAGAACTATTATTCTTATTTTGAAATGAGTGTGGGGAGGCCCAGAAAGAGGAATTGTCCTCCATTAGGTTAAAAAAAAAAAAAGAGTAAAGTCTGTTTTGAACATGGTGACTCTGGAATATCAGTGACATATCGAACTTAAAAGTATCTAGTATACAATGGGGTGAAAGGAACTGGAGTTAGTTGCGAGGACTGGAAGTATAGAGTTAGCATATTTCCTGGATAGCAACATAATGCAAAACAATATATAATAACATACATCTCTCACCTAACAAAAAATAAACTAACAATTTTATAGATTGTGCACTAGCTGATTTCTCCTTGCTTGAATTGTTTACATAGAAAAGAAATGTGATACAGTTCTTTTCCCAGTAGGTAGCTGTACCTAAAAAAATTCCACTATTGGTTTTAGTACCTTTTACTTTCCAGTAACTTTGAATAGGCTCTAGCGATTTTAACTGCTAAGAAGACTGTAAACAGAAACAAAGGATTTGTTGAGAGCTTTTCATTATTTTGTCCCATATTATTATGGTTTTTTTTCATTCTTTTATTCCGAAGTGTACATATTATATATGTACATAGTGCTGATTGGGAATTATTCTAACTTTAATATAATCTGCCTGTTTTATTTGTACTTTTGCACTAGGTACATAATACATGTATTTGCATTTCATGATGTATGCTAGTATGAATGATGATGTAAGCTCTGATTAGAAGCCTTCTTTTTGTGTACATTCACACAAGACCAGGAGCATTTCCACATACCAGTTATTTCCAAAGCAGTGATATAACTGCATTCTACATCTTTAATTGTGTAAAATTGTTATACTCGTGACTGTCCCCACCACTCTCAAATTGGCTGTTGTATATGTTAGGAAAGATACCTGAACAAAAATATTAGTGACAGTCACCAGGACTCAAAGGTTTATAGGTCCTGAGGTTTGGTCACACAAATTGCTGACCAGCACTAGCCAAAATGAGGAATATGGAAACAAAAGTGGACATCACCTGCATACACACATGAAGATTCTTATTTAAATTCCACTGCATGGCCTGAACGTACTTTAGTGTTAGTAACTTCTTGCTGAATGAGTGAATGGAAGTTATATATTCCCCCTTCTGTTTATTCCATGCTCCAACAGCCCATGAAAGGAGGGACTAGTGCTTTCAATTATGCCACAAATGACAACATACTGAAAAGATTTCTAAGCCAAATGAATGTAGTGTTCCTCTCTATACAGAAAATTTTAACTTAAAAAATTCTATGAGCACATTTTCTAAGTTGATAAATTAAATATAAGTAATATTTTAAAATTAAAAAATTTAAATTTAAAAATTTAAATATTTCTGAATCCCTCATAATCCTACTATTTTATTATGGTTAATGTTTTATCTCTTTCTTCTTTTGTTCTTCGTGTTCTGATATAAATATTTCTACAGATTTGTTAACTTAATGTGTATAAACTCATTTTTTTACTCAAAATTATATCTTAGATATTTTAAAACATTTTCACATTTTTACTGTTGTTATTTTGATAGCAGCACAATATTCAATGTAATAATATTGGATTGCTATTCTAAGATATATTTAGCCATTTCAGCTCTTGTCATAGATATTGCTGCTATAAAATGTTTTGGAGAATTGTTCTTTCTACTTTTATAAACATAGGAAGATTTTCTAGGAAAAAAAAATTCAGAATACATTTTCATACTCTTTGGGAGATTTCATTGTAATGTATTCATACATTGGCAGTATTGTTGAAGATTGAATATGTATTATAATTATAAATAATATATATTCAAGCTTCAATTATATATATATATATATATATATATATATATATATATATATATATAAAACCTGTGTCTTGACATTGGAAGCCAAACTTAGGCTTAGATGGGTTACTTACTTTAAAAAGTATTTCTCCCTAGGAAATTTTATCATTTCCACTTGAAATTGAATTATATTTAAAAATTTGAAAAATATATGGAATTATTTCCCCTTAAAGTTATAAATATAATTATTTATACCTTATTAAAATATATAATGCCTAGTTATATTTAATAATGAAATTTTATATATAGTAATATATACCATGTAATAGGAGCTAAATAAATGAAAATTATATTCAAATTAATGGTCCTGAAGAGATGCTTTTTAGAGTAAATGACCTTAATGAAACTTATAAAGCTAAAGAAATCTGTTTTTAAATATTTCCTTTCACTGATCTTCCCTCTTCTAGGTTATTGAGTTCTAAACAATGGTCCAAGGACCAGTGTGGAAGAGACTATATAAAATCACCAGGGATATGGCTAAAAATACTTATTTCCAGATCTCATCAACCAAATCTGTAGGGATTGAGACTTGGAAATCAGTATTTTTAATAAGTTCCCCAGGTAGTTCTAATAATTTCAGATAGGATTCAGAACCAATGACCTAGATTACCAGAGATCCCCACTCCATTTCTATTCCTGTTTTATATTTCTTCCAGTCCATTCTCCATGTTTTAAATAGACCCCATTTTCTAAGGGGTTCGGCTTAGGTATTATATTTTGCCTGTACTCTAATCCCATTTTAACTTTAGTCCCATTATTTTTTAATACTTTTTAATATTTATTATTTTAAAATTAATTATTTAATTTTTTTAATATTTATTTTTTAATATTTTAATTTTAATCCCATTATTTAATGGTACCTGCTACTTGTTTTTTAGATTTATCATCTAATCTTTATCTAAAGCCATTCTGGATATAGGGTAGGACAAAATACCTATAAAATAAGTAGAAATGTATTATTCAACACAAACAATGAATCATGGTACACTACATCAAAAACTAATGATGTACTGTAGAGTGACTAACATAACATAGTAAAAATAAAATAAAATGTCCAACTTAAAAAAAAATAAAGGACATTGAAATACTTTATTCATTCTTCACTTTAACTGACAAGGTGCAATCATCACTTACTACCTAGCTAAATTCATTCCTAGTGTTTGAAAATTAGAATGTGTATATTATCTCTGGAAGACATTTTTAAAATGTACATGTTGACATTATCATGGACTAAATTAACACGATTGCCACTATAGGAAGCACAAAGGTCTGAAGAGTTATTTGGTGGCAAGGAAACTGAATGACCCACTGGATATAGGGTGCCGCCCACAGGGAGCACACATGGGATGTTTGAGGAAAATGGAAGGTGCACTTAAAGTTTTAAAGCGGGACTTTGGAGAAGGGTGCGGAGAAGGAGTTCTGAAGACAAAGTGATTAATAGTACAGACATAGCTGCATAGAAAAGCCCATCTAGCTCTGTTTTTGCTTGGTTTACTGCTAGCCAAGCACACTTACCCAAACCCTAAATAAAACGAAACAAAAACCCCACAATGATTTAAAGTGATCTCAAATAATAAAAGTCCTCTTGCTTTACCAAACGAAATTCTCCTCTCCCCCGACCTGAACTCCTCTTGCTACCATGTTTTTCATAAAGATCTAGCCGAGAGGTTGTGATTCTGCTTGCCTTAGTTTTTCAAATTCTCTCCATCTCCTGTGTGACATTTTTAAACAAGAAATACTTGCTGCGCCATCTCTCCCTCCTGTATCCACCTCTTTCCAAAGGGAACCTTGTTTAATGTCTGCTGAAGTACAGAGACAAGAAAAAAGATGCCACGAATAATTTGGGAAAAGATATTTGTTATGTGGACCACTTCAAAGTACACGTTTTATTTTTTTCTGGATGTTGACCTTCACAGAGATAACTCCCTTGAAGATTGGTTGGACAACTCAAATGCTAATCATCACTGTCATCATCATCATCAACAAACAACAGCAACAATAACAGCTAAAGCATTTAATTATCTGCTATTATTTTTCAGGAATAACAAGAGCCTTAAATAAAATAGCTCATTTACTCATTCCCCAAATCTACTATTTCCCTTCCCACTTTAAAGAAAATTAAAGCACGAATAATTCAAGAAACATCTCCAAAATCACACATTTACCAAATGAGAGAAACTGGATTCCAACCTGGACTGCATAGAAGCCTACAGTCTACTGCTTACTGCCAAAAATTTAAAAAATGTATTTGTTTTAAAATACGTTCTATGTGATGAAATGCTCATAACAAACAACAAGGTATAAATTCCTTTTTTAATTTAAGAAACTGATATTTTCTGTGAATATTTTAAAGGAATATGATTAGTGTATAGCATTCTGAGAAGTTTCTCAATCTATAATGTGGCTTTTAACTATATGTTTGCACTAAGCAAATAAATATATCAAAGGAAAACAAAAGTTAATTTTTTCCTCTGTGACCTAATCCTTTCTATGGAATAAATCAGGACCTTGGTAACACCACGCTGCAGAATAGGAGCATTTTTCAAAGGCATTTTTCCCTTCTCAGTTTTTCAAAGAACTTCATCAGAACTAATGGGACTGTAGAGAAGATTTATCAGAAATTCAGGCAGGTCTGTTAGATCTCGCCTGCACGTGGGAATGGGCACATCCATCTGCCTTCCCTGGAGACTAGTAGGATAGAGAACTCATGACAGATATTATGCCTTTTGAAGAGACTATTTTTTTAAATAAAGGCTCTTTCTTCCTTTGCTCTTCTCTAATAATGAGTAGCAATCATTAAAATAGTTCCTATAAAATGTTATTTAATTTTGTAGTTGTAATGGATAGACTAGAGAGTGAAATATCTTAAGAGTATATCATAACTGATTTTTACAGTGGGGACAGAC
Organism: Potos flavus; assembly: GCA_028534135.1. Lineage (NCBI taxonomy): Eukaryota > Metazoa > Chordata > Mammalia > Carnivora > Procyonidae > Potos > Potos flavus. The sequence continues at coordinate 34,889,897 of CM052883.1, forward strand.
TCTGGCAGTATATGAAGTAATGAGAATTCCTACTTCATACGATATTGGTTTCTTTTTAATCTTCATTTAAATAATTAGATGTGATGTTTGTAAGTATATTCCAAATCCAGTAATGTTAGATCTATCTAATAATATGTGTATCTGTCAGGCAGGGGCTACTTCTGCTGAAGAAAAATGTCTTGTGTAGATACCCTCAGAAAGAATAAAAGATTAAAATGTGAAAGTAAACTTCTGTCATTATAGTTTCTTAAAATAATATAGTGGTAATATATGTGAATAATAAACATACTATAGAATGAGGAGATAAATTGATTGAAACTATTTTCCCCCATTTCTGAAATTTAAACTGTTGTTCAAAGCCCAGTGTAAGGGGCAGAATGTGAAAGTTTTTGGAATAAGCAACTTTTTAGAAGTCAGATATTACAAACCTTTATAATATCTTTGTTGCAAGAAAGTTACTTATAAAGCTGCTTTAATTTCTTTTTTAAAGATTTTATTTATCTGAGAGAGTGTGAGAGAGTGAGTGGGGCGGGAGTGGGGGGGATGGGGGAGGGGCAGAAGCAGAGAGAGAGAGAGAATCTCAAGCGGACTCCCCACTGAGCCTGAAGTCCGACTCAGGGGCTCAGTCTCATGACCCTGAATTCATGACCTGAGCTGAAATCGAGAGTCGGATACTTAACCGACAGAGCCACACAGCACCCCTGTAAAGCTGCTTTTAAAAATATAACTACTTTTTGAAGTATTATTTGCTCTATATATTGGTTTTCTCAATCATGTGCACTTACCATATATGTGAATGTGTGTACACTTATAATTGGGAGAAAGCTCTGTAAATGAACCAAGTCAATAAGTTTGATAGGGAGATTGTGGAAAACAGGTCTGGTAAAGACCACTATGATGCAGCAGGAGGTTTTATAAACTGATGTGTGACTCTTTTAAAAACATCTCTGTCTCAGTACAGTTGTTATATTTAACGTTAAGACAACAACCAAAAAAGAAAACAAAACAAAAAACAATCCCAAACAGGCTCCATGTCCACACAGAAACTACAGAAAGACCCAGAGGTAGATGTCTGAAAATGAAAGCATTAGATACACTGATAATTAACAGACTAGTCAATATGTCCCTTTCTAACACCATTCATAATATTTTCCATTAGAGACCAAAAAAAGCCTAATAAACCTGATAATAAAAGTATAGTCAGATGGCAAATGAGTAGAAAGAAGGAAATTCATAGAAGATTAAACTCTCTCTTAGGAAAGCTAACTTTGTTTCAGTGAAAGTTAAGTTATGACTAATTAGATTTAGCACCTCATTAGTCCTATTTGAAAACCAAACAGGGATAATCACTGATCTCTAAAACTTAGTAGTTGTTTTTTTTTAAGTGGGGAAAAAAAAAATAAGAAATGCAAAAATTGGGTATCTTAGAGTCCTGGTTAATTGTTAAATTCATTTCAGACACAGAGTAGTGACCTTTGGGGCTAGCTCCATAAATTAAAAAATTCAATCTTGAACATATTTTATTACCATTCTGAATGGTACCAGAATGGTAAAAGAATGGTACCATTCTTTTAAAGCAGTATAAAGTATGGTTTCAAGTATACACCTACATGATATCCATTTTGATATAAATTTTGAGAATATATTTTATCTTTGTTTATTTCCATTAAGTTAGGATTTTAAAGAACTTATGAATTATTCTAGGCAACTTTAAAATCCTTAGTAAAATCTTTTACTGTGAGTTTATTGACATAGTAAATTAGATTTTTAATAATAAACATTTCTCTTAATGATTGCTACGTTGTCCATTTTTCAGTATTGATAGACTGATGGCTTTACATAAAACTAAATGTTTTGAAACCTTTACAAATATTTACCCCATGCAATTTTGAAGACAAAGACATGCAATGGGAAAATTTAACTTGCTTACTTTTTGTATTAAGGTAGTTTGGTTGTAACTGTTTCCAGAGACATTGGAAACAATTTCTTAGCATTATGTCAAATAATAAATATTTATTTTGCAAATGATACAATACAGGAGAAACCCATATTCATTTTGTATGGAAACTTTGAGGCATAATAATTAAGTCGAAAAGTTTTCCTGATAACTGATTTCTTATAAGCTTTCTGCAGAGTACTCACCTGTACTGATAGAAATTAAAACTAGAAGAATAAATAAAAGATAAAAATGCTTAATATAGCAAATGCATCCATGTTTTTGGTATGGCTATTAGTTGTCTCTGGATGATTTTCTTCTTGAGCAGGGTTTCTGGGATTCACTATTATCATGGGGACTCTCCTGTCCCCTCTGTCCCACCAGGAGGACACGACTCCCGTCTGTTCCTCCTAACTTCTTAGATCCCATGTTGCTCTCTCTCTGTCTTTCAGTCACAGCCAAACAACTCCAGTTTTAATTAAACCAAGGGGATTGACATTCTCTCCTAGGTACTTAGAATGCTGTACCAAGAGCATTCTCAGACCATGCCAGGCAGGGAACAGCCAGGGCTTTTCCCATTTTGGGATTTCTCTACCCTTGTTTTGTTAGCAGTAAGAAACAAGCTAAAACTTGGATTCCTGGCAGCACAGCATAGCTCCTACTCTTGTTCCTTTGTGTCTGGTGAAATGATTTTCAGGGACATAATTCGTAAAGTTTTATGGAACAATTTTTCAATGTTTTACATCGTTTTGAAATGTGATTAATAGAAGCATGATTTGAATAGAAGCATGTATTTGAATCTTAGTTCAAACATCAAATCTCCCATTTTTATTTGAGGATGGTGATTCAAAAAAACTAGCTCAGCTCTATAGTTGGAAAATAATCTTTTGATTAAGACAAACTTAGTTGTATGTTGAATTTATTAGCTATGTGACTTCAGGAAGATATTTTGCCTTTCTAAGTCTTAGTTAATCTTTGTAAAATGTGAGTAATTATAATATAAGCTAGTCTTCATCTATCATTTGTTAAGTGGGTAAAGGATGTTAAGTACTTAGAAAACTGACAGGCTCATATAAGTACTCAATAAATGCATATCAGTAATAGCAATAAAGATTATTTTATATAAATATTTTTACCATTTTAAAAGTATCAGCATAACTTAATTTTCAGTGTTAGGAAAATTTTGGTATTTGTTTCCTAGGTTAAGACTATTTAAAAATACAGTGAATAAAATTAATTGGTCATGAATTAAGTCTAGCACCCACTTCTTAGCGTGGATAAAAATTAAGAATGTTATTATTTCCTTCTGTACAAAACCTCGTCCTTTTCCTTGCAAATTTTATTTTCTCAGAAATATGACTGAAGAATGGAAATGATGCGGTTACATTGTCCTTTAACAGGAACTTTATTTAGTTTAAAAGTCAAAGAATGGAGAAGAAACGTGCAAAGGTAGCACATACTTGAGAAATATAAATGGGTTTGCTCATCTCCCATCTTTTTTTTTTTTTAATGTTTTTCCTTTGCTACTTCCATTTGTTATCAGCATTTCTACTACTTGGTACTGACTCTCAAACTTTCTTGACATCCAGGCTGAATTAGTTGATTTAGTGATTAAATGACATATGAACTGGGCCGCGAAGGTTAAGCAGGAGTTTGTCAGACCGAGTACAAAAGGATAAATGCTATATAGCCTGAGCACAGGCAGAGAGGTGGGAAAGAACCTGTTTTGTTTGGAGAGCACAGCATTCTAAAGGGTGGTTGGTCAGGCACGTGGTTATGAAGGATGGAAAGGAGGCTGGTATAGTTGGCAAAGGATTTTAACTCTTTCTGAGGTATTGATGATTTATCTTGGTTTGTGTTGTAGTCAATAGTGATTGATTGAAGTCTTCGCTTTTTGTTTTTGAACTTTAATAATATGATGTTTTTTCAGCTCTCAGTGAATGGGCGGGTAAGTTTCTTTTGGGTATGGCCCAGTGTTCAAGTTCCAATATCATAATCTGAGATAAAGTCTGTGTTATCTCTTTTAAAGAATACTTAAGAACCTATTAATCACCTCTCCGGTCTCCAGTCTGATACCTCCACATCTAATCTAATTCAGATATCCCTTTATAGCACAATTCTGTTACAATTCTTTTCTTTTCTTTTCTTTTTTTTATTATTTTAATTTACAATTCTTTTCTTCTCTTTTCCACAACACCGTGGCTTTAGTTAAAAACCAGTAGTTTTCAGTGCTATACCAAATTTCCTATAAAATCCTTTATCTTTGAACTTGAAATAAGGCTTTGACCTAACTTTTTGTAGCTTTTGCTACAGTGATTCTGCTACAAAGACACCACTTGCCAATTAAATGGGACTATTCACATTTGGGCAAGTGCATTAGGTGATACTCTAAGTTTGCTCATTCATTTATTCAGTATATTTTTCTGTGCCTGCTCTATGTCAGCTTAGTACTAGGCTCTTAGGATAAACATAAAAATGAATTATAATTTTGACTATTTCCTTCCTTAAAACAGTCTTTCCCACAAGCAAATGCTTGTTAAAATTCTTCAAGTTCTTGTTCAGATATCACTTTCTCAATGAAGCCTATCTCATTCACCCTATTTAAAATTGTAATCACTTATTCCCAGCGTGGGCACTCTGAATCCCCAACTAACCTCTGCTTTTCTTTTTTTCTTAGCATTAATGTTCTAACATGCCATATAACTTACTTACTTTTATTATGACTATTGCAAATAATTTGCCTCCACTCACTAGAATGTTAGCTTTGCAAGGGCAGGAGTCTGTGACCGGTCACCAATGTATCCTAACTGCCTGGAACATAGTAACGGTCAATAAACTGTCTAGCTCAAAAGACACTCTCTTAATGAAATTTCCTCTGAGGACTCAAGCTGCAGTTTATTTAGTACTTTTCTTGGGCCTCTCAGATAAGACTTAATGTTCTCCCTTGCTGTATCTTCTTATTAAAAAGCTCTGTGAGGCTAGACAGGGTTGTTTACATATTTTTATCTTCCTTAGTATTTAGCCCCTTTGCCCAGTGAGTGGGAAATTAACTGTTTAATGGAAAAAAAATGAATGAGGATTATAAACTGTGAAGTAATATACCGTGAAGATCTGCTTTATCTTTTTTTCAAATATAGTGGCCCAATAATAATCATCTAAGAGGTCTCAGTAATCATCACTTTGTTCATTCAGGCTCTTTTTATTTGAATTTAGTATTTCAGAGCATTTTAGATAGCAGTAATACAGATGATCTGTTCTTTCTGACCTGGTTGAATATGTTTGATATAAACTATTATCTAGTCATCTTATAGAACGAGATTGAGCTCTGCGTGGAAGGAAGAGAGTTCAAGACTCTGCAGTGTTTGCTGCAGGAACATAAAATACAACAGATGTTCTGTTCTTCTTTATAGTCACAGAAAACCGTCTTCACTTTGCAAAATTAAAGGGTAGAACTGACACAAATATTGAACAATTCTCCTGACTTCTTAACCCAACCCTAAAACTTAGAGTTTGAAAATTGGTTACAGCTGTTCCTTTCTGTTTCTTAGGGTTTCTGTTTCCTTTCTTTCTTTTTTTTTCAACCTTAGTGGTGGACACATTTATGCACCAGCACTAAAGCAGCCTCTGACTGCAGGTGCATTTACCGTTTGGGGAGGGTGCCACCCTTGTTTTGTCAGCCTCAGCATTTTCAAAAACCTCACTTCGCCTGTGGTGCTGGTGAATATATCACTGTCCACCTCTTTTGCCTTTTGTATTTACTGTTGTCTTATGCTTCAGCATTTCTGATGCCCTTGAGAAGCCGTAACCATGCTTTACATTTGAAAGAGTGCCAGCTCATTTAATCAGGAGTTTGAGAGGCATGGATGAATTTATTCTATCTAACATTTAATAAAAAATAAATTAAAAATGTGACTTACGCCATGACAAGCTTAGCATTACCTTTCTAGGTTTAAATTTGAGAGTTGTCAGCACCCTCCCTGGTCTAGAATCTGACATGTTATCAATCTAATGTGTGGGTGACAAGGCCGCTGATGTCTTCCCAAGGTTCTTGTTTAATAATTAATTTTTCATTGCAGGCATGTTCAATAAATGGATTACAAAACTTAAGCCCATTTAAAAGGTTTTCGAAATTCATTATTAGTTTTAAAAGATGAATGCACAAATTAACTATCCCATGATAGATGGGGCATACCAAATATAGCCAATCCTCTGTGGTTTTAGCCTATATTTATATACAGTATAGAATAAGATATAAAGTCAGTACAGTTTTGTACACAATGCCACTGAATCATCGAGGGAATGATTCTTTGCAAAGGAGACTCAGAAAGGGAGATCAGATGACAAAATCATACTTTGAACATTTTCATCTTTTCGCTTGCTCTCAGAAGTCCTCAACCACCTAGCCTGTGGACATGCTTCGTGCTATTTCTGGAGTCAGTACCTTAGCTCGAGTTCTTCCACAGAATGATATTATGATTTAAAATGAAAGGAATCTTATCAGTTATCACATCTTTATTTCTTTGATTAAATTTCGTTGCCAGTTATTAAGCTGTTATCTTCCTGCTCCAGACCTACCAGCTCTGTGATTTCAGGGCAGGGGCTCTTGGAACTGCATTTCCCCTTGGCCGTCTGGCTTTCCCTTAGGATCTGCAAACCGGGAGCTCCTGAGGGAGGCTAACTGTCGCAAGAGAGGGGAATGTGGCTTCCTTCTTTGCTAGTAATGCCTTTCATTGTCCCTTAGCCACGGTACCTCACCTAGCAGCAGTCCTTTCCTTTTTGCATTGCTTTTCTTCTTTTTCTTCATTCCTAGAATCTGTCCCATTGCACCCCCTTGGAGTTACCAGGCAGAGCCAGGCAGTGCTCCTCTTCAGAAGTCCGAGTTCCAATTCTGTGGGGTCCTCTGACAGGCATCCAATGTCTAATAACCCCAGGCTCTTTCCTTTGTGTCCTAAGCTGTATAAGTGTTTGATCCTTTCCCCAGGTATTTATAGCTATGTTATCTCAGTGTCTTTTATTCATTCCTTTTCATCCTTCTCTCCTTCCTTTCTTCCTTCTTTTTCTCACTTTTTTATTTGCATCTTTAACTGTCCAACATCTGATTAATAATTCTCTATGTTAAATTTTCTCTGTTAAAGCAACTAGTATGCTTTGTGTTTTCCCAACTGGTCCTTGGTTTGTACAAGTGCCACAGAACATTAAAAAAAAAAAAAACTAATTTATCTCTAGGCTTCTGAAGGGTTTCATGTAATTGGATGATTAGAGAGTTCTGATCTTTCTCATTCTTAGACCACTGAAAATGTTTTATATATAGATAAAATTTTTTTTTAAAAAAATTATAAAATCAGAGTTCTTAACAGGTTACCTCACAAATTATTTACCCATTGATTTTTTTTCCCTCCTGCACCTCCCAGCTCTTTGGTATATCTTTTATATTTTGAGCCAAAGTGTGAAGAAGAAGGACAGTAGTATGACATGTCTACAACTCTGAAATTCTTCCTTATTTACTGTCGTACTAGTGAGGAAGTCTGCTATTCAGTCTCCCTGCTCCCTGCCCCCTCAGAGTAAATGAGAAGCTTCAGACAGAAAAACAGAGAAGCCACCTTCCTTTCATTAATGACTTTCATTGACAGTGTACTAACAGTTTTGCTTTCTGAAATGGCTAGTCTTGCTTCATAGCCATGCCTCAGATTATACTGAACAAAGGCTATGTCAGGACTTGGACTAACTTAAATCTTTCCCCAAATAAAATTAAAGTGTTTATTTATAGAAAGAATTATTGATGTCTTATTTTTCCATATTTAGTATACATGTAAATATCAGGTAAATCAGGAAAATAAAAAAATTTCCTTGTTTAATCATTTTTCCATTTATTATATATTAATTAATTCATTTTTTTCTAATGGATATTTCACAAACGGTTACTACCTATTAATATAACATACTAAACACTGAACATTTTTAGTGGCAAATTCTTTGTGGAATCACTCCTTATAAAATAATAAATAATAAAATAATAAATAAATAAAAAATAAATAATAAAAATAAAAAATAAATAAATAAAAATAAAAATAAAATAAATAAATAATATAAAATAAATAATAAATAATAAATAAAATAAATAAAATAAATAAAATAAATGAATAAAAATAAAAAAAATAAATAATAAAATAATAAATAGTGTGAGCAATTCAGAGAAAATTGTTTCATGAAGACTGAAAATTATTTGTTGTCTCTAGTAGAATTCATTTTATAAGAAATCTAAATTTTAGTGTCTAAACTTTGATGTAAAACATTTTCTTCGTATGACAATGGCAGATATGTTTTCTCCTTTGCTGCTATTTTACTTTTTAGCTGTAGTTCTTTCTGGACTTTTTTTTTTTTTTTTTGAATCAAGACTCTAAGTGATCAGAGATTTTTACTCTGTAGTTCTGATTTACGTCTTCGTAAAGACAATTAACAGGCAAAAATAGTGATATTCCTTGGCCCTAGGAGATCCTTGATGATGAAATTAATTGGCCTGTTTCTTTGCTGTTCTGTCTTTTGTCTTTTGGAACATACATTTTTATCAGTTCAGTTTGTTGTGGTGACTAGTCAGAAGTTGTCCAGGATTTTATGTCTGGATTAAGTCATTAATTAGTCAATGTTTTTGTACCACCCACTCTATTGAACTAAGAATGTCAGGGGGCTGTGAAGGGAAAACAGATACTGGCTCTAAAATTAAAAGAGCTCATCTTCTAACAGAAGTGTAATGGTATGTTAAAGAATACAGGAATTAATATCACGAAAGAGATATAATAGTCAAAGAAAAGACCATTACTTAGATGTAGTTAATCTGGTGCACTGGTTAGGAGAAGAAGGAACACCTCTGATGGCTTGATGTGCATTTCAAGGCCCCTCACTCCACTGGAGGAAAAAGTTTCCCCAAAGTCAAGTTAGATCCCTTCCTGTTCTTGAGGCAGCAACAGTGTCTTTCCTCAGTGTACCCCATCTACTAGCATAAAATATGTAGAATGCAGTAGGTGCTCAGAAATAATTTAATGAGTGAATTTATCAGTAGATGACTGAAGCATTTGTTTTCCTGTGGGGATATTAGTTTCCTTTCTTCTTCTGAATCTTAGGTTATAATCTGCTCATTGATGGATCAAGAGACATAAAAGATTTGTTGGAAGTCACTGGTCACCATCTTAATATATGTCTCTAAAAATCTAGAGTTTGTGGCAAAAAGAAATCTTACTCTATCAATGTAGACTTAAAGCTTCCATCAAATTGGAAGGAAGTAATATTAAATAAAAAATATACTCTAACATGATCATCTATCATTTCTTGCGTTCTGAAATATTAAGGTATGAGACTTCTCCTAATAATCAAGAAGTATGCCCCAATGATTTTTTACATTGCCTCTTTCTCTCATTTTCATTTATATTTATGCTAGTGAAACTTACAGCTATCCTTCATGAAAACACTATTATTTTTCCTCTAAGGAAAATATTTTATTTCTTTCATGAAACTATGCTTTACTTTACTTCTGAAATAAAGACTTCATTTTGGTTTTGGTTTTGTTTTTTCCTTTTGATTTTTTTCATGTCAACCTCAAAATTATTTCCAGGTTTGAGTTTAGGTGAAATTGTTAATGGAATTGAAAAGCAGTTAGGCAAGTGAAATTATAATGAATCAATTAAATTCGAGATAAACTGAAATAATAGCAGATGCTAAGTTTATTAAAGAAGAGTAAATCAACAAATCATAAGAGACTCTCAATCTCAGGAAACAAACTGAAGGTTGCTGGAGGGTAGGAAGATAGGGATAAGGTGGCTGGGTTATGGACATTGGGGAGGGTATGTGTGATGGTAAGTGCTGTGAAATGTGTAAGCCTGATGATTCACAGACCTATACCTCTGGGGCAAATAATACATTATATGTTAATAAAAAAAAGAGTAAATCAAAATTATGCTTTAAAAAAAGTGTGTAGCTGGAGGAAGTAATTTTATTGTGACATCTCCCATGATTCTTAGAAAAAAAATTTTTTTTTCTTCCTAGAGAGTAGTCTTTGGATAACATGTACAGGAGCCAGTTAATTTTGGTAAAAGAGTGTGAATCATCCTTGTCCACTGCAGTGGGAAAAAAATGTACTTCATCTGTTCTTCCCTATTAATAGTTTTTAAATATGAATGAATTGGTCTTGCAAAATTAAGTTTATACCTGCTGATGTCTTGGAGCTCCATCTTGATTCTGTTATATATACAGATAAGTTATGGAGTGTAGACAGGTTAAAAGCACTGACTCACAGAAAAAGATTAAAATATTTTATGAACTGTGGTGTCGGCACACTAGAATCAAGGACATACTAAAAAAAAGAATGCTAATGTTGAAAATCTTTTCAGATTGGTCTTTTGGAAAGGAAAATTATCATTAAACAATAACAAGAAAATCAAACTTTATGAAGAGAGAAATGCCAGACCTATTTTTTTTTTTTTCTATTTTCTATAGTGAACTTACTCCTTTTCTTTTTTCCCCCATTTTATGATTGTAGCTTTTTTGGTGTGGTAAAATAGTCATAACATGAGATTTCCCTTTTTAGCTATCGTAAGTATACAGTTCAGTGGTATTTAGTACATTTATGGTGCTGTGCAGCCATCACCAAAATGTAGTTCCAGATTCTCATCGCCCCAAAAGGAAACTCCTTGTCTATTAAGTAGTCACTTCCATTCTCTCCTCCCAATCCCTGGCAACCACTAATCTGTTTACTGTCTTTATGAATTTGTTTGATCTGGATATTTCATATAAATGGAATCATACAACAGGTTGCCTTTTTGTGACTTTTGTGGCTTCTTTCACTCAGCATAATGTTTTTAAGTTTTATGCATATTGTAACAACTATGGCCATACATATTCCTTTTTATGGTTGAGTAATGTTCCACTGTGTGGCTATACCACATTTTGTTTATTCATCAGTTGATAGACATTTGGGTGGTATTTACATCCTGACTATTGGAATAGTACTGCTATAAATATTTGTGTACAAGGTTTTGTTTGAACATCCATTTTCAGTTCTCTTAAGCATATACATAGGAGTGGAATTTCTAGGTCACATGATAATACTGTGTTTAATTAACTGAGGAACTGCCAAACTGTTTCCACAGTCACTGATTTTATACTCCCATCAGCACTTTTCTAATTTCTTTACATCCTCACCAAGACTTCCTTTTCATTTTGTGTTAGCTAATTCTAGTGGGTCTGCAGTGGTATCTATTGTGGTTTGATTTGCATTTCTCTTGTGACTAATGATGTTGAATATCTTTTCATGTGCCTGTTGGCCATTTTTATATCTTTCTATGATTTGTGTATTGTAACTTATTTAATAATTTCCCTAACTTTGACCGTGGTTCTTTTCTACTTTTTGCCATCATAAGTATCATTGCTATGAACATCTCTCTATAAAAATTGTGTTTGTATCTAGTTGTTTCTATAGGATAGCTTCCCTAAGGTGGGATTATGGGGTCAGAGCAAATGTTTCTAGAGTGTTGATATGAGTGAACTTATTCTTGGTTAGAACAAATACTTCTCTGTTAAAAAAAAATATGGAAAATTTTAATCAAAATTAGGATAAATAGGAGTTAGAAGATAGAAATTATATAAGTTATCCAATGGATAATGAAAATATCAAATATAAATAAGCCTAAATCTTAGTATTTTATTAGAAATCAAGTGTGATGATATCTATGCTCTTCAGAAACTTGAATTTTTTTGAACATAAATGAGAAGTTGCTATCAATTTTGTCTGCTATTGAATTTGTTTTTGATATTGATTTGGTTCTGACATTTACTTAACTGTCACAAATGCTTTATTCTTCTAAGGAAAAGGAAGAGGATAGGGAGATAATGAACTGTCACTTGAGTTTTCACCAGTCCAGGCATAGCTAGTGTTTGGAGTTTACTGCTTATCATTGTTTATGATAATCTGAGTTTTAAAACTATCCTATTTTACTCCTCAAGATATAAGACTATACTTGATTATTATTTTAAATCTCATCCAGTTTAGCCTTTAAATTAATAGCCCCATTCATTGGACTATTACCAAATTCGTAAAGGAATTAGAAAACTAAACAATTACAGAAAAATTAAAAAAAAAAATAAAACAAAACCCACAAACTTTCTTCCACTGAAAAGAATTACTATCTTTTTTTTAGATAAAAAAAAGTTGCTGATACATTTATTATACTGCTATGGCTTGAAAACTTACTATTTTTCATTAGTCTTCGAAATGTGCTATTATAGAGTGCCTTGTTTCTGCTAAGGAAATGGCCTAGGCATCTAGTAAGATGGTAATTTTGAGTTGTTCTACAATGCAGGTGAAAATGCTGCCGGTCTGAAAAAGTATTCCTCCTTGTTCAATTTTTTATTTCCCCATTGTGCTAATGGCTCACCCTGTTCTTTAATATTCTGTGAGAGTCTTAGGAAGTGGCTGCTATATCAAGTGCATAGTCAATTAGACACTCTGTCACAGGAAGTGAGAATGTAAATTTTAACAATAATTTAGATATCTAAAATAATTCACAAGTACACAGGATTGTTAGTTCATTATTCATGAATAAAGTGATTTAGAGCTAAAGCTGAGATGAAAGTCTTTCTGGTAAAGAGGTTGAGTAAAAAAAAGACTGAGGAGCAAAGAGTAATTTCATAAAGTGCTATTTCTACAATCACCAAGTGGCATTTATTACTAGATAAAATTAGTGGAGGAATAAATTTTTGTCTGTTTCTCAAATTATTGTATTTGTAAGATCATAGGAAGCAAACCGTTGGAAAAATGAAATTAAATCGTAGACTATTTAATGGCTTTCGTCTCTATATTAAGGAACTTGCCTGTTCCTGATAGCATTGTGACTGTCTTATTTCATAAGGTCATTTGGGATTTTGGTGGGTCAGATAAGGAAAATATTTCTAGCTAATTTAACATTACTTGTTAGTTCATAAATTAGCTAGATTATTCAAAAACTAATTAGAATGTAATTTTTTTTCAATAATACACATTCCGGTTGCTCCATATTCTTTCAGTTGGAATCACAATCAGTTCATATTGTAACATATAGTATAATTATACCAGTACTTCCTCACTGTGATTGGGAAGCAAGAGTAGGTCTTTAATTTCGCCCCTCAAAAATCTTTCTCCAAAACTCACCTAGTACTACCTTCCTAGTAGTCTCTGTTTCTTAGTGTATATGTTGTGCTGCAACAGATTTTGCTGCATGTGAGAATCTCTTCAATATGTCAGCAAATTTGCACATCATTTATTTTTGCCCTGAATGGCTCCCCATAATCTTCTCTGTAACCGCCATCAGCAACAAAGCTCTGGATAAATAGTTACAAGATCTCTTTGGTTTAGATCACCATTACACCCCCACTAATACTGAATGAAGTTGTGAACAAATCATCTAATGATCATGGGCATTCATTTCCTCATCTGTAAAAAGAAATAGGAATAGTTAATTGCATCCAGCTCCAACATTCTAATGCCTACTAGTTCTTTCCTCCTTCTTTCATTTGCATGCTTGCCTAATTCCTTCATTTACATTCCATATGGGAAATATTGTATGTGTTCTACTTTCTAAACCATTTTCTAAGCACTCAGAGCACTATATAGAACAATACTCTCCTATAATGAAAATTCAACAAATATCCCAAAATTCTATGTCATTCTTTCTGTCATGAAATGTACTACCTTGTCTTACGCTTTTTTTTAGAACACAAAGCTCACAAACTTGCCTTTTGGTGTCTAGTGAGGGAGAAATTGTGTGAGGACTCTTAAAAAACCTTTTCTTGGCATTTTGAGGATGGACCGGAAATGGAGAAACTGGCAAAAGTGCTTTGTGTGAGATTTTATTGTATAAACATGAGACCACATGTTAAAAAGTTGCCTTCAAGATAGAGCATTTTAGGGGCACCTGGGTGGCTCAGTGGGTTAAAGCCTCTGCCTTCAGCTCAGGTCATGATCTCAGGGTCCTGGGATCAAGCCCCACATCGGGCTCTCTGCTCAGCAGGGAGCCTGCTTCCGCCTCTCTCTCTGCTTGGCTCTCTGCCTACTTGTGATCTCTCTCTGTCAAATAAATAAATAAAATCTTTTAAAAAAAAAGCATTTTATTTTCGTCTTGCATCATAACCAAATTTCTGTGGCCTGAATTAACTTGTGTGCATTGTTCAATAAACTTTCATTTCTTGGGGAGCAAAGGACTTTATTAAAGTTTTACAAACAGTAATTCCATTAAAAATACTTTTGAATAGATATTTATGGTGTCATAATGCATATTATTAATTTACATGACATTTTTAATAAATATCTCTATTTAAAGTTTATGTTTTAGAGCCACTTCCCTTGCTTCAAACCATGAGTATATTGCCTGGCCCACTCATTTGGTAATTATTATTTAAAAGAAAATTACATTTTAAAAAATGTGGAGCATCTTTTCTAATCATGAGGCTGTAGCATTACGGTTTTGCGATTATGCAGTTCTTTGCAATATAAATTCTGCCTACTGATGATTTAGTTGATTAAAAAAATAATGAGGTACATATCATATGACTCTTTTTTCATTTTGTAAATTTATTGGTATAATACACATTATGTAGGTTGTTGAATGTGGTGATTCACTAGAAAAGTGCAAAACAAGGTCAAATTGGAATGCAGATGAGGTCATAAACTTTTAAAATAGTCAATAAAGCAATTAATGTATCAACAGCATGTGGTATTAAGCAGCAATATAATGATGCCAGTGATCACACCAGGGTCCTCTGAGTGTTTATAAACAGGCGAGGAAGCGGGGCTCTATAGTTATTTCACATGCATGCTGCAGAAAAATACCAACATGTAGCCTTGGAATCATTAAATAGGGCTTGATTTCAAATGGTCACAGAAGCTCAGAAATACACGTATTACAAAGCGTACTTTAAAGGAATAAAATAGAAGCATACAAAATATAAATTACAACCCCCTTTTTAGTATAACTTTCTTTTTAATTGCAAAGCAATATGCATTCATTGTAATAAATTTAAGTAAAACTTAAGTGTGGAAACAAAAAAATTAAAGTCCTTGCCCTTTTTAATACCATTTGTAGAGGTAGGCTTTGTTCATGTTTAGTTTGAATTATTCCTTTAATTTGCTGCTTGTGATACATATCTGTATGTTGATGTAAATACAGATACAGGTATAAGTATAGATATTACCATATGTATATGCCTCTCTACTATATATGCATTGATAGTAAAATAATGGAATCATATTTACTTTTTCTCTATTTCACTCATTATGCAATTGTTTTATGTTTATTTCGAACACTCGAAACATTACTGAGAATGAAGTGAATCTTCTCATGGAACACTATATAGCTTAATAGTCTGTGCAATTGATAATACCTTGCTGTATATTTTTAGGCATCTCAAACCATCATGGCTTTAGTACCCCTAAAAGTGTATTGGAAAATCACTATGAAAATTCACTATAGAAATTGTAGTAAGATGTCAATTAACTTAAATATCAAGAATGAAACAAGCAACTAAAGGTCATTCTTCCTTCATCAGTTGTATAGATGGACTATCTAGTATTTGGGCTTTATTTCCAATCTATATCTAAAAGGTAGTATCAGGTTATCCTGAATTTTTTGCCCTGAATAAAAAACAGATTACTCAGTTGCATTTGTTTTGTTAAGAGTATTTATTCATAAGATGTCAAGGAAAATACAGGAAATGTTTATGTTCCTGTTTTGGCAGTTGTGGTGAATAGACCTTACTAGTGAAAAATAGTCTGGGGGCACCTGGGTGGCTCAGTTGGTTAAGCGTCTGCCTTGGGCTTAGGTTATGATCCCGGAGTCTTGGGATCGAGTCCTGCATTGGGCTTTCTGCTCAGTGGGGAGCCTGCTTCTCCTTCTCCCTCTGCCTGCTGCTTCCCCTGCTTGTGCTCTCTCTTAGTCAAATAAACAAAATCTTAAAAAAAAAAAAAAAAAAGAGAATGAAAAAGAAAAATGTTAATTTCTGAACGTTTATGTCATGTTTATGGCTAGAGAATGGATATAGTGGCTATTGACTATCTGGGTGTTTAGGGTAGGATTGACTATCATTTTTCTGTACATTTTTTTCCCTCCCAGATTATATAAAGAGTGTACACCACTGTGTTGAAATGCAAGGGCACAATACACCCGACTCCAACATACAAACACACACACACACACAACTAAACATCTATTTTACTAATTTACATGCTTTTGTAGTAGGAAGATGATAAGCCATTATCAGTCAGTCGCCCTGCAGTTATTATTACAGAACTTGAACAGTACAGCAGATGAACATCATTCAGTGAATAACTACATTTTATAATCAGTCATGCAAATAAGCTATGTTGATGCCTGGTTGAAATCAAAAGAGAAGTATAGTCTGTGAACTTTGATACAGTTCATGGTTGGAGAAGAAAACAACTCTGGTCTTTTTAACACCTGAAATTTAAAATAAGCTTTAAGAGAAAAAACATAGTATCAGACTTAACTGTATATACTGTATATATTCTTATCAAGGCAAAGAAAAAAACAAGCAGATACTCAAGCAAGATGATTTCACCCTGTAATAAGCACTCTGAAAAAGATAAACCTGAGAAATAACAGTAGAGACTATGGTATTAATAGGCAGTGACATCTAGACAAATTAGGGACTCTTTTCTGAGAATATGAGAGTCGAGCTGAGATCTGAATGGTCTAGGTAAGCAAAGATTTGGAGAAGTGCTTCAGGCAGAAATAAGAAGTGCAAATAACCTGAGGGTGACTTTCTTGGCAAGTTCGAAGAATGGAGAGATAGCCAACAGAGCTGGAACAGGAAGAGTGAGGTGTAGGGTCTGCTGTATGAGAGACCTTTTCACATCAACCTGTGGCAACAATGTAGGACATTACTAAAAACCTGCTTATCATTAAAAATAGTGAGGAAATAATACAAGTGGTATTTTATAAAATAACATGTCAATTGTTTTGTTAAGAGGAAAAAGATAATAAAAATTTTGGCAGAAATTATTTTGGTAATAAATTTCAATTATAGTTAAAGTAGTCCCTTCATAATTCGTTGTATGTAGATGGATTTTATTTCTGTTATTTACTTTCTTGAGTCTAACCAATACATGGTTCCATTTTAGAATTAGAGTGTTAAAAAATATCTTAACTTTTATCAGACCCAAATATAACCTTGCTTCCCTTTTTTACAAATGAGGAAACCCAAGGCTGTATGGTTTCAAGGATTTTTGCTAGGTCAATCAAACAGTGGAAGAAAGCATCTAGAAGTAACATCCTGAGCACTCAGAGCAGTGTGTTTTTTCCTGCTGCACCACATGTGAATCTCTTTTATGGAAATGCTGAAGAGGTGGGGAAAATGTTGTTGGTTTGAAAATGCAGATTATAGATGCCTTAAAAGCATATGACAATTTTCATGAGCACTTAAATGTCTTATTTAAATAATTCTTAAAGCAATCTTAGATGATGGCAAATATTATTCCAGCCATTAAAAAAAAATAGTGAATGATTTCCTTGTTCTCAGTTTTATAATAAATGGAATCTTCAGCTAGTAAAGACGTTTTTTCAATCCTAACCTAACATTTGATAAAGTTACCATTTATTTACATCTATCTTCATGAAATTTTGATTTTTGTAAAACTTAGTATATTTGCACAGTAGAAATATATAAAAAGGGTATATAGATTGTAGTGACTTACCTACATGAGCATTTGTATCATTTATTTAGTTGGTATTAGAATATGATGTTCAGGATGAGAATTTTGCAAAAAATAGCTTTTCAATAGAATGCAATTCTTATTTACATTAGATTACATCAATGAAAATAAGAGTGAATGTATAAAGTAAAAGTTTATGAATTCTGTTGCCAGATCACACATTAAACTCATGTTTTAATTTGAGAATATTTTTAAAGCCATCTGCTGCATCTCTAGTAATTCCAAGAATGCAATCAGTTCCCAATTACCTTCTCAAAAGAAGGATAAAGTAAAGCAGTGAATAATCCAAAACTATTTATATTTGACTAATTACCTGTCTTCTCTTTCTTTTTATTTTTTTCTCTGCCAAATTTTCTCACACATACCCTGACCTTTCTCACACACTAACTTTTTCACAAATTGGAAATGAACATTTTATTTATTATTTATGTATGTATGTATGTATTTATTTATTTTACTGCGTATTTTTTTAAGTGACTCTGCTGGATAGTGAAGAGGAGAAAAGTATTCCATCATAGCAAATCATCTGTAAATTTTATTCTTCAAAGTGACATTTTAAAATGTCATAGCTTTTTTTCCCTCCTTAAAGATAGTGAGAACTCTGAGAAGAATCTTTAGCACCTGAGAATAATTCATAGGGATCAGAAAACAGTCCATTAAAGCAATGGGGTATCATTTACTTAACACATGATTTGTGTTTATAAGTATGTATGTATAAAGAAATACAAATGTACAATTTTAGATATATCTCTGTTCTGTTAACAGGATAGCACTACTAACTCCTGCAGGGATCCCATTGAAGTTAACCTGTAGTTCTGCAGCTACTTCTTAATTTACGTATTTTAAAAACACCCAGGAGGTCATGGTAATATGGTACATATAATGGTAGATCTTGGCTGCCAGCAGCAAAACAAAGCAAAGCAAAACAAAACAAAACAACTCAAACTGTCTTAAACAAACAAACAAAAAATATGTTGGTTCTCCTATCTGAACGGCCAGGATGTACAGGCTTCAGCTATGATTTGATCAGGAATTTTGCTCTATAATGCTGCCATTTTCTGAGTTTATCTTTGCTTTGTTTTCTCTCATGGTAGGAAAAATGCTATAAAAGTTCTTGACCTCATGTAGCACATGCTACCTGGAACATCAAGCAAGTTTTAGGCTTCCCTCTGATTAGAGCAATTTTCATTGGGTCACCTTGAAATAGTCATTGGTGTCTATGGATGCCATATGTGGGTTGGCTTCCTTGGGTTGTGTACCTGTTCTTAAACCAACCAACCGTGTAAGGAATTTGATTCTTTGGATTGCAGTGAGAGGCCATCCTTAAGGCCAGGAGTGGAGTCATCCTTCCTAAACTCTGATAATATGTAATGTAAAAAAAATACCAAATGCTGTAATTTATGTCATGGGAGGAATAAGGAACAAACAGAAGTACTCTTATAATGAGAATGAATGTAGGGAATTATTTTTGGTTGTTTTGATTGAAACATATAATTTGCTTTGCGCACACATATACATTACATTTCTTAAAGTGCTTCAGTTACTATTAATGCTATGTTACAATTTTATCATGAAATAGTGACAGTTATATTGAATTTTTTTCTTACTAGACAGTAAACATTTATTTTTTGGAAAAGCATTTTTTTTTTAAATAAGATCAGAGGTCTTTCTATACAAGGCAAACTTCTTATCAATTCTAATTGCTCTTATTATTTTATAGTTGTTGTCTTTCCTACAACACAGGAAAAGTTGGGAAAATTGTGAACTTCCTAATTACAAAACAAACTATGTTTAGCTGTAGTTAAATACCTTAAAGTTAAACATAAATATAATAACCATGTAATTGTAACCAACATAAAATAATATATGGCATGTGGTACCTAGCTCATACTTAAAACTAGAAAATAAAGAAGTGCTTGGGTGGCTCACTTGGTTGAGCATCTGACTTTGGCTCAGCTCATGATCTTGGAGTCCTGGGATTGGCCCCTCATTGGGCTCCCTGCTCAGCGGGGAGTCTGCTTCTCTCTCTCTGCTTCTGCTTCCTCCTCTGCCTCCCACTCCCTCTCTCTCAAATAAATAAAAACTTAAAAAAAATAAAACTAGAAAATAATATATAATTATTCAGAGAAAGTTAATAAAATATTATCCATCTGCAGTGTCCTAAAAATATACTCTAATAAAATTATTGAACTATGTTATTTAAAGCAACTACTATAGTCTATGGTCTAATTCATCTCAGAAAATAAAATCTTTGCAGCAGAGGCAAGAGGAGAACACCATGATGTTCATGCCTGCCCAGCCCCAGCTTTAATCAATATACTATAAGTACTTTTTTTTTTTTAAGATTTAATTTATTTATTTGACAGAGAGAGAGATCACAAGTAGGCAGAGGCAGGTAGAGAGAGAGGGGGAAGCAGGCTCCCCGCTGAGCAGAGAGCCCAATGCGGGGCTCAATCCCAGGACCCTGAGATCATATCCTGAGCTAAAGGCAGAGGCTTTAACCCACTGAGCCACCCAGGCGCCCCTACCATAAGTACTTTTTGTCTTACTTCAGAGTTGTGATTACAAACATGCAATTAATGGTTGGAGGGTTGGGAGATAGATACTCTCTCCCATCATTTTGTAAATATGCACACACTTTTGTGTGAATTATTTTATATATATGTATATATGTATACATAATGTGTATAGTGTAATAACATTTAAGTGATGGTTCCTTTCTTCTCCGAAGTCTCTTATTGAATATAAAAGTATTTTTCAAATAAGGGAAATTTTTGACATGAATTTTTTTGACTGAAGTTGAAGGAGATATGTTCTTACTTTGAAAAACTCTATTTAAGGTCTTCAGTACTGTATATATGTGCCCAGATAACCTATTAGGTAATTGAAATGCTAGCGATGACTAAAGCATTTGGTCTCTCTGAGTGACTTTTTTGGGTCATCATTTTCCTCACTTCTGTTGACTGTCACTAAGAGAGGTTGGGATTTTTTTTTTTTTTTCCCCAGAGAAATTGTAAATGTTGAGACTAAAACTAACATTTAATTTATATATTATGTATATTTTATTTATTACACACACACAGCCGCAGTAGTCTGTGAGTGTCTAGATAGTGTAATTGGTCATCTTGTACAAAGTTGCAAGTATGTACTGGATAAAAATATGTCTGAAAACACCTTTTTTGGGAATCACCCTTTATTTTTTTATTTTTTTAAAGATTTTATTTATTTATTTGACAGAGAGAGATACAGTGAGAGAAGGAACACAAGCAAGGGCAGAAGGAGAGGGAGAAGCAGGCTCCCCACTGAGCGGGGAGCCCAACGCAGGGCTCATCCCAGGACCCTGGGATTATGACCTGAGCTGAAGGCAGATGCTTAAAGCCTGAGCCACCCAGGCACCCTGGGAATCACCCTTTAATACCAATAAAGAAACTGAAATGTACTAGATGTTGTGAACAGGTATACATTCTTCTACTTAAGCATTCGGGCAATTTATCAATGTAAAAAGCTGAAATTAAGGGAGAGAAATGGCATAATGACTCCTATATAGTAAACACCAAAAAAAATGAGCTCATAATTTTTTAGTGCTTCTAAGATCTCATGCAAACCTTTCAATAACCTGTGAAGATAGGTATTACGGCCATTTTAAAAATGAGGAAACTAGTTAACTTGCTCAAAGGATTTTAAACCCAAACCTATTTGACCACAAACTTACGATCTTCATACCACCTAATTTGAAAGTGGTTATGTGACAAAGGGAAGTACATCTTTTAGGAAAACTCAAGAGGGGTATAGAACTCCTGTCTGATTTGTTAAGTACAAGAAAGAAAGAGGATTGTATTTGCCCTATTTCATTTGTCATATGCAAAGAAAACAGTAATAGACCTAGAGATGCTGAGAAAGAATGAGAGAAAAGAATAAAATTATTTGTTTCCCAGCTACAAGCTTCTACTTTTTTTTTTTTTTTTACAAGCTTCTACTTTGAGTGGGACTCCCATATCAGTAGACTGGTCCTTTCTTAGAACTTTTATAGAAATCTTAGTTGATAAGTATAAATTTGTCTCTTTTTCCAGTAAGCTACCTTTTGTTAACTGATAACTTTTTCAACTTCAGGGTTTTGATGAAAATTTCACTCTTGAAAAAATGGAACATGCAATAAATTTAGATGTACATCAAAACCAGGAATACACATTGTTAATAAAAACAAAAAGAAATGTTATTTGAGAGATTGAAGAATCCCAGTGTTTTCTCTTTTCTCAGATTTCTGCTTAAAGCACACATGCTCACCATTTCTTTATAAGGCAGCATCTAGAGGAGGTGCTTAGAGCAGGCCAGTGTTGATGCAGATGGTAGGAATGATCTAAGACATTTCTGAGGAGGAGATAGGTGGGGTGAGCAGGTGATATTGTTCTCCTTTCAGGAAAACCTAGTACACCCTCGAAGACAGTGTTCCTGTATTTAACAAATTCAGCAAAAGCAGAAAAGACTACTTCTAATCCTTGCCTTTTTAACTATTGAATTATACTGTAGTACTTACTCATGTCTACTTTTATATACATCATGTAATTTTGGCTTTTTGGTATAATTTAGAAGCACATTCTATAGGAAAATGTGTATATTATAGGAATTGACTTAAGGGATTTGTTACTTCATGGTTATTGGCAAATAAGTTACTGTTGGACTCATTTTCTGTTATAAATCTTACCTGTGTCATACATTTCAGGCCAATTTTCCATGTTAATTTTCAACTTTTACCATTTCAGTTTATTTTTAAATATTTAATAATGTTTGCGGTTAACATTATGACAAATCAAGAAAATGGATGTACATGTATTGCATTCAGTAAGAATAGAGCTTTAATTTATAGGATAGCAAGAATTTCATTAATAAGTTAATCAACCAGGGAAGGTTTTTTTTTTTAGTAGAAATTGTATAATTAACAGGATCTTTAATAAAATGTAAGAATTAAGTACATTTAAATTAAGTCAAGTTTTAGATAACTAATTATATTAGTAATAAAAATTTAATCTTTTTCAAGTATAATTTACTGCTTTTTATTTTTTTATGTCTTAGCCTTATTTTACCCTATTCTGGAAATTTCTTTAAGGTCAATTCTTTATATGTTCTGTTAATAGATATAACACCTAGCAGATAGCATGTGTTTAAAATAGACTGCTAATAGCAAAACACATGGAGCTTACTTTAATAAGCATTGTACAAAAGCTGACTATGATGGAACAAATATAGCTTATAAAACAGCTTGGAACCAGCATGTGTGTTTTTTAATGCATTTTTTGTTTATTTTGTTTTAGATTTATACTGAGTTTCACCCTAATGCTCTTTACCACTGAAAGGGTTTTGCTAAAATATTTGTTTATTTGGCAAATATTTATTAAGTACCTACTGAGTGCCAAGTATAAAGCAAGGGGTTGGATATAAAGTAGTAAAGAAAGCATGCATAAACACAATTTTTATGATTCTTTAATATTAGTGATTAGTTTTAAATAAGTAAGCATGCAGAGGAATAGATGATTACAAATTGTGATAAGGCTTATAATGAAAAAAATAGAGGGTATGAGAAAGGAAAAACGGGCTTTCTTTAGATCAAATAAGGAAAATTGTCTTATAGGCAGTAATCAAATTGAGATCTGAAAGATGGTTAGAAGATTCTGGAGCATTGGGGAGTGGTTGAAGTGCTTAGAAATCATAAGGAAATGTTGGCCAAGATAATAAGTCTTTATCTTACTTTAAATTAACGATCATTTTAGATAGAAAAATACATGATCCCATTATACTTTTATAAGATTATCTTGGCCATCCTGTATGATGTGGACTTGCACTTGGCTTGAACTTGGTCTGTGGAGATGGAGAGGGTTTGTGTGTGTGTGAGAGAGAGAGAGAGAGAGAGAGAGAGAGAGAGAGAGACAGAGGGAAAGAAAGAGAGACAGAGAGAGACAGAGGGAAAGAGAAAGAGAGAGAGTATGTGCTGTGATCAAGGTCATCTCTTGATGGTCTTTTATGAACTTTGAACATGATTGAGAGAAGAGAAAATGGATGATATTTTAAGGGAAATGAGTAAAATACAATTGGTCATGTTTGTTTTGAAATGAGAGTCACAGGATATTTGTATGTTGTTAGAATGATCCATTAGAGAGGAATGCTGAAGATTCATGGGAAGGAAGTCTGAGACGGCATGGCGTGTGGGGGTTGACTCCAGGAAAGATGATGGTTATATCAGCTTTTAATAGGAAGAAAGTTATTTCCACCATTATTAATGAGGAAGATGATGGGAAAAGATAGATTCAGGACCATGTGGATTTTGTAGACTTTTTGGATGAAATGTGAAGTTTCTGCTGAATGAATTTTTTCAGTGAAAAATTTTTTCAGTGAAAAATTTTTTCAATGAAATGTGATACAGAGTCTTGGTTTTTTATTGGAATCCATATTAGGGCATTCCTTACAAAAGTAAGGAAAGGACATAATTATAAGAAAGTTTGCCTAGGATCCAATTTGCATTTTTGCAACCATTCAGAGCTAATGAGAATTCCAAGTGTATAGTTTTATATTTTGTGTGGCCTTTGACCTCTTTGC
The DNA here is from genome assembly GCA_028534135.1 of Potos flavus. Lineage (NCBI taxonomy): Eukaryota > Metazoa > Chordata > Mammalia > Carnivora > Procyonidae > Potos > Potos flavus. Next base: position 34,914,172 of record CM052883.1, read on the forward strand.
TCTGATGAGGATGTTGCTCTGATGTTAATATCAACTTAACACTAACAACATGTAGTTAAGAAAAATTAAGTCATTCTTTGCTAACCAAATATGGATATTGACCATAAGAGTTAAGGATAATTTTATGTAGTTCTTCATAAATACAAATATGTTTATTTATAAATACAAATAGGTATAGTTTTTTGGCTTTGTTAATTTAAATAGCTCTCTCTCTATATATATATGTATACATATGTACATATATGTATATGTGTGTGTGTATATATATATACATATATATATTCATAGAAGTTAATAGCCTAAAATAAGAAAGCAATATATGTGTGAGTCTCCAAACTATGATTCACTTCTATATAGGAAGACTAGATAAATATGTTTTGTAGATATGGAAAGATTAAAATAGGAACATACATTAATGTCTGTAATAAATTTCACTTTATGAACAAATACATACATATAACAGGTACCTTTCAGAAATTTATAGTAAAGCATGCTAGGTAATATTATCCTTTTTTCTTGTAATCATGAAGAAATTATAGTAGCTTTAATTTTGCAAATGGATAATCCTGATTAAGAGGAAAATCTGTGTTGTTGTTTTCTTTACCCATATTTGGTTTGCAGAGCAACCTTACCCTAAATATCTTATAAGCTCTAGCTAAAATTATCATTTATTTTTTTAAGATTTTATTTATTTATTTGACAGTGAGAGAGAGAGAGGGAGCACAAGCAGGGGGAGCAGCAGGCAGAGGGAGAGGGAGAAACAACAGGCTTCCCGCTAAGCGGGGAGCCTGAAGTGGAACTCGATACCAGGACCCTGAGATCATGACTTGAGCCAAAGGCAGATGATTAACTGACTGAGCCACCCAGGTGCCCCTGAAAATTATCATTTAAACTATTCTTAAATTTCAGCATCTGAAAATAAGTTTCTTGTTCTCTTATGGTTAATAGCAGCAACGATAACAGTAATAACTTAAAAACTAGTAAAGATGATAATAGTAGATTAAACATAAATATCAAATACCTGAATGCATATATCTAAATCATTGTTTCTATCTTTGGTAAATTAATATATTATCTTAGTGAGAAAGTTGGATAGTTTTAGAGTTTTGTTTCCATTTATGTTATGAAAAGGTTTAGAGTATATTGAGTGGTCAACAGATATGAGTAAAGATTAATTTAGCATATTTTCACTTAACATTGTTGACATCTATGTGGGTTATGTGCTTCATTCAAATATTACAATTTTGCCTTTAAAATCAGGATTTTTTTCTTTGCACCTTAGCTATTTTCTTTAGGAAATCTGGTGGCCTGGGCCATTTCCACTGAGGAGATCAGATTTCACCAGAAGCACTATTTCCCAGCACTCCTTTCTGGTAGAAGCTGGGTTCCTAGTGGAAATGATGCTGCTATTAGGATGATCTGAAGTACGCTGGAGAGAGACCTTCTGCTCAGTTACCATTCAAGCTGGAGCCTGCTATGACAGTTGTCAACAGTGCCCTTTCTGATGTCTCCCAGTTGTGTTCCATTTAGAATAAGTACTTAAAGAGACACCTGCTAGGAAAGCCTGAATAGAGAAGCTGCATGATTCTGGCAAACATATGTAGACAATAATATCCCTTTCCTACCTTGGGCAATAACTTAATAAAGCCTTTAAGACAACAGAATCTTAAGTAGTCATCCTTTTTGTTGTTGATGAGAAGGAGGAATATGGATACCAGCATCAAAACTTCCTTTGTGTGCCTACAGCTGTGATCTGGGCACTGCCACACTTTCCTGCTGCTATGACTCTCTAGCCATATGCTGCCGCTTAGAGCACAGGCTATGATTCAGGCTGCAGTGCTTGTGAAGTTGGCATATAGGCTGTCATCATTGTACTCTAAACACCCTGCAAGCAAGATTTGTCTTCTTCCTATGAAAATTAGACAAGATCCCCCGAGTGTCAAACATATAAGTGTATATATTCTAAAGATAGAGAGATATGCTATTCAAGAAGAGTGAAATATTACTTATTAATTATTACCTAAGGGGAAGTATAAAGAGCTCAGAAGTTTATTAATAGACTGAGAACAAAATGACATACCCCAAGCCTATTATGGGTTTCCATTGAATAAAGGAACAAGATACTGCCAACAAATCATTTAAACATGACAGATTAAGTGTTTGGATCCCTGGGGTTGGGGGGCATAGTCTACTTTTGAGAATTTGGAAAGGGTTTAAACGGAAAACAGAAATGAAAAATTAGGTTCAAATTTCTGAAAGAGGTGTCTTATTTTGTTTTCGTCTTTATTCTCAAGAACTATAAAATTTAAAAAAATGATAGTGCAGATGCATCTATAGATAGAAACAAAGGTAATGTAAACTCTCTTCACTCCCCCAGACATGATGTTTATCCTTTTACTGTTATTTGATTACAGATAAAATGTAATATCCTGGACTGAATATAGGTCATATAAATGACAAATGACAGTTTGTGTTTGGCTTTCCCATCTTCCCTAACTTCAGCTTAAAGGACATGCCCCCAACCTTAGCACTGCCTGTGTTGCCTAAATATTGACTCCTGTTGTCCATATTGGGTCTCAGCTTTGTTAGGTTTACTTAATTGCTACTCCCAGTAAAATAGAGTATGCATGGGAATAATGTATATTTCTTGCCTAGGGGGATCTACAGTTTATTCATGAAGCCAAAAATCATTTGAAATTATTATTTTACTGGAATTATTTTACTGGTAAAATTTCAGGCATTGAGAGATGCCATAGAGGAAATGAGTTTTAGCCAAAGGGTCTGTAGAGTCCTCCTCAAATTATGCCCAAATAGGAGTTACCTAGTGGAACTTTAAATATATCTCTAGTTTCTGTGTTTCCTAGATTGACCGTTTTATAAATAACTACCATATCTTTTATACATTTTTTTCTGTTAAATTTTTTAAGATGATTAATCTTTTCTTCCTCCAATATTTGAAAGTTAAAAAAAAAGTGGAAAAAATAATTGCTTGTAACTGAAATGCAATTTGCTAGTTAGGGGATTTTAGGATTGAAAGATATTCATTAGATTGATTGAAGTAGACAGTAGACAATAGTTACTTTGCATATTTTTCCTCAAAGGATGAAGGGAATAGCTCTTGTCTCACTTTGTACATGTCCTGTCTTTCAAAAGGAATATTTTTTCAATGCTTCCTTTCTCTTTCCCAATCTCAGTTCCTCATTCTTTTCAAAAAAATGTAGCAAAAACTCACCTCTTATGGACTGTTTCATGTGATTAACTAAATCACACTGATTAATGAATTGCTCTTCCACACAGTTTTACTTAGAAATATATTATTTTTCACTCACTGTAAAGTTGCTTTTGGAGGGGGATGATGTCATAGCACTTGGTCTATAAATATATTGCCTCTTACCATATCTTACTGCAGTTATTTCTGTTTCCTCTACTATACTGAGATCTCCCCAAGGTCAAGTACATTATTTTTGTATTCCTGACACCTAGTTATCTAGTTCCTGGCACATAGGGTACACTTGATAAAGGTTTGCTGAATGAGAAATTAATTAATATAGAAATGCCTATTGAATGATTCTTTAGTTTCTTTGTCTCCTCTTCCACCTACCTTTCTGTATCACTGTTCTAAGTAAAATGTTCAACATTGACTGGAGTTTTTCGAACGTCTCAGAAATAGCCTTCAACTTCCTAAACAGTAGTTATCCATATCAGCAAAGTGGTTAAAAGCATGCCTTGCTAGCTGGATGCCTTTGGGCAAGATACTTACATCTTTGCTTTTGTTTCCCTGCCTATTAAATGGAAGTAATAATACCTATCTACCTTGTGAGATGGTTTTTGGATTAAGTAACTCCATAAATGAAAAGCATATAGGAGATTGTCTAACATGCGTTGGTCAATGTAGTAATTATTATTAATTCTTACTCTAATAAAAACATCCATTGAGATAATTTGATGTTAGAAGCGATTGTCTGTTCCTCCCCCAAATAATTTGTATTTTATTCACATCTCTTCAACTGAGAAAACCTTGTGGTATCAGAACGAATTTTGATTGTTGTAATTCAGTAATTTGGGGTAATTTATATGTTTGCATTCCGTAGCATGGCCTATCCGTGTCTCTTCTGTTCATTATAAAGTCTAGTTAGATAGAGATACTTTGTAGGCATTTATCATGCTAGTTCATGGCAAAGATATGGACTTTTTAATGGAAATTTTAAACCCGCAATTTTCTTTTATTAGTTTAGTACAATGATTAATATTCTCAAAATAAACAAAGGAGTAAAAGCCTAAGCATCTCTAACATCAGACAGGCTTTTATTAGTGTCATATCAAAAGTCATTTAACTACTATGTGGTTAAAACTGTCTCATTTAAACCAGGTTATGTCATAACACTGTTGCAGATAAGGTGAATAGTTCATTCTGCATTCTGTACTGCATGTTCAGTCGCTCATAATTAAACTTCACAGTCTAAAATTTCACTTCAGAGCTGCTTTAGACTTTCAGTTGGCATAAGACCTAGAAAGCTCTACATGTGCAATTTGTCATTTATGAATGGGTTTTGTTTCTGAAATACATGGTTAAGGTCAATTGTTTGAAATTAGGAAGATGTTTTGTTATAGAAACAATAGGTTTTAAGAAGAGGTTAGGTAAACACATTAGCTCACAAATAGTTTGCCCATAAATTACCTCAAGAAAAAGTTCTGTAGAATGTTTACTAATACATGACTGTTATGTGGAAAAATGCTTTCAGAAGTTCAAAATAGGATGTCAAGATTGTCTTTCCTTCAGTTCTGGACTTTAATTTCCCTGCTTCTTATCTAATACAATTTCTATACAAATGGAGTCAAGTCTGTTTCATCTCAAGCCTGTAGCTTACAGTAGGAAGTTGAACAAGGTAGGCATCAAAAGGCTCTGAATAAAGGATTGTAACTGGAGAGGGAGGAAGAGAATCGGGTTGGCTTAGGGAAAACAGAAATGAGATTTTATTTTCTATAGTCATTTACAGCTACTCCCTTATATCAATAGCCTCTAAAGTGGGAAACACATTTCCCAGAAGGTAATTGATATGATACATTGTAGTGTAGGGAAAAATATTAGAAATCCAACTTATTTTTTTCCTAAAGAAAATAACATTTAACCTTCTAATATTTAATATATGAATTGAGACTTAACTCCATCCCCAAGGTCATTGTGGTCATAAACACCTTTGCTAGGTATTCTGAGGAAAGGGTAGGAGAACCATAATGTGGAAATATGAAGAATGGCATACTTAGTCACACATTCGCTTTCAGTATAATGTATACTATTTCATCTTTACTCCTGTTAGGTGAAATAACAATTATATTATTCCATTATGCCTAATCCTCAGCAAGTGGGCATGTGTCTGTATTCAAATGGACAAAGCACATAACTGATAATTGAACATAATGTAAGTAGGTGTAAACAAACATCAAGAAAATCACTTGTCTAGTCCTAGAATAAGCTTTACATCAGATACACTGAGTTTTTAAAACATGATTTATCTGATCTAAGAAGTCATAAAAATGGAAAATGTAAAGGGTATTTGAAATTGGGTGTTATATCGTCTATTATTAATGATGAATTTTACCCTAGGTTTTTATTGTGCCTTGATAAATTAGCATTGTAAATACATGGCTATAATTGAAATTTTATAGTTACACAAAGTAGGTTCATGTTTCTTATTTTTAAAATTGTTTGAAGTATATGATCAGAATAGATTGAAACCACTGGTCTAGAACAGTATCCTGTTGCTTTTTCATTTTTCTTTGAAGACTTCCAGTGTTAGTCTGTCCTCTTCCTCTTTCACTCCTACACTTTATGGCTCATGAGTAGTTTCTCTCCTTTTGTAGCTTACTGTGCAACACAACCCAATCTCATGTGCATTTCTTTAATAAAATAGCCATGGTGTGGTGTCTCATTATTTGGGAGTTTGCTTTTGTTATTGCTTGTAACAACTTACATCTTGAGAAGGGGTAAAAAAAAAAATAAAGGTGAACCTTTAGATTTCTAAGAGGACTAAATATTTCAAAAGATCCTATAGCATTTAGTACATGAGTGATGGATTAGGAAAAAGAGGGGAGTATTGAGGAGTTGAATGCCAAGACTATGCCCATGGAGCTACTTGGAAGGCTAATTCCCCCAATGATACTACAGTTCATTGAATGCAAAAGAAGTAAAGTAGCACTTTTAGGGTATAGTTATAGCCAGTAATATTAGATAGTGTGTTGATTAGAAAGGGGATGGACATACTACATGAAAAGTATAGGTTAAGAAAGAAATTGCCTGAAGCTACTTATCTATTTACTAATACCAGATGAATTTTTAAAAAATATTTTATTTATTTATTTGAGAGAGAAAGAGAGAGAGAGGGCAAGTGACAGAGCAGGCAGGAGCAGGGAGGAGGGGCAGAGGGAGAGGGAGAGGCAGACTTCCTGCTGAGCAGGAGCCCAAAGAATGGGGCTCAATCCCAGGATCCTGGGATCATGACCTGAGCCAAAGGCAGATGCTTAACCAGTTGAGCCACCTAAGTGCCCCCAGATGAATTGTTATATATGAAGATGGACAAAGAAAAGACAGTGACCAATCTTCTAACTTAGCTTTATTTCCTTGTCTTATTTTACTATTAAGAAAGGAAGGTAGGGCGCCTGGGTGGCTCAGTGGGTGAAAGCCTCTGCCTTCGGCTCAGGTCAGGATCTCAGGGTCCTGGGATCGAGCCCCACATCGGACTCTCTGCTCAGCAGGGAGCCTGCTTCCCCCTCTCTCTCTGCCTGCCTCTCTGCCTACTTGTGATCTCTCTCCCTCTGTCAAATAAATAAATAAAATCTTTAAAAAAAAAAAGAAAAGAAAGGATGGTAGAATAAGTATAAGTCATAAAGCTTAAGTTTCTATTAGAACTGCCAATGACTCAAGTTGATCTTGAAACTTTTCGTTTGCTAAACCCAGGTTTGGAATTTCTGTATAAGAGTAATGGAGATTAGAGCTGTGTCAAATCATTCTTGTGAAAGTAAATGAGACAGTGAACCAGGATTTCAGATGGATGCTTTTGGAACATTGATCTCAACAAGGCCACAAATTAGTGATTTCAGGACTTACTACAAAATATGCTCTAGTATTTTGAGAAAAACTATGGTATTGCACGTAAGCTTGACGAGAATAGCAGAAGCCATTTCTTAAGGAGAAATAACTGCAGACATACAGTTTGCATGGCTTAAGTCATAGCCCTTTCAGGACTCAACACAAGGTTATATTGCAAGGTAAGGAAAGGCCTACAAAAAGAAAAAGCATGGCATATGGAAAATATTCTTTTGAAAACAAATTATGTTTTCCCTGGTTTAATAGCAATTGTCTCTCATTCTTCATTATTTGTGTCTATATTTGGTAGGAAGACATGATCAGTCTGTTTAACATGGAAGAGAATCTAGGTTTGGACATCTTTCAGCAATTCTATTTCTAAGAACTAGAACAGTTAAGTAATTTGATTTCTTGCATCGTGGGGTGTGTGTGTGTGTGTTTGTGTGTGTGTGTTTTAGCATTACATTCAGGTGGAGTTCCTCATAATCAGTGTGGAATAACATAGGATTAGGAAATAGTCATAATAACCTAACTTAGTTTTCTTCTTTGATTATTAAGAACATTTGCCCTCAATGGAAGTTATATACCAAAATTTATATCACATCAATTGTATTAAGATCATGTGTATAACCTAATGTTATCTTTTAGTATATAGCACACAATTGTTTAAGGGTAGCCAGAAGTCCGAACTGTAATGCAGTTGCATTCCTTATAAAATGTAAAAGATCAAGGAGCTATTTAGTTTTATTCCTTTCAATTTAAATATCTTTTGGACTTCTAAGATCTCTTGGATGTATTGTTTGAAAGGGCTTTCTCCCATTTTATTATTCTTGTTTTGTTTCTGCTCTTCATCAGGACAAACACATGTTCAAGGACACATCTGAAGGATGGAATTTATGGGCTGCCTGTTCCAGTGTGCATTAGATTTGCAGTCATTGAATAGATTAGTTTAAGCAATTAAAAGAGACACCATATAAACCTTACACAAGCATATAATGATGCCAGGAGGCAGTAATGGTCTTGGGAGAATATAAATCAAATAATCAGAATAAGATTATATTGTGGTTCCTTTTCAAAAATGCAAGAGAGGAAGCATAAACTTTTCCATGCATTCATCCTTGATCTTATTTAATGTTTTTGAAAGGATAGGAAAAATGTGGTTCTAAGAAAGGGATTTTTTAAGGACACATCAGTAAACATTATTCTGGAGGTTTGTGTTTGGTTTTGTTTATGTTCATTTGCATATTATGGACTGCTGTTTGCATAATAAGACTACCGTTATTTCTAGTTAGTCCATGGATGATTACACATATGAATAACACAATCGTGTATCCTTTGTGATATACATTATTGTAATCTATAAAAGTATCCTGACAATTCTCTGCACTGAAGGCTTGTGAGTCATGCTACAGTATTAGATGACAATTCCACAGTATCGTACCGACATTTAAAAGGAGGAAGATTCTAAAAAAAAAAAAAAAAAAAGAGAAATATTCTAAAAACACATAGAATTCATCCAAATGCACTGTAGATCTGCAGTGCTGTGATTAGAAAGCCGATCTCATGCATGGCCAAAGATCTGGACAACTTGGCCCCCCCTTTGATCAATATCTATGACTGACACGATTATGCAGTGATCTGCATAGATAAGACGGCCAAACAATTAGACTGAGTAGCCGGCAATTCTGACACTGATCATTATAGGCTAGACAGAAGAGTTCGATATAGGCCAACTTCTTCTTTTTTTTTTTAAAGATGCCCTCAGAGACTTGTAACCATGATGGAGGAGGGGATGGTGCGGGGAATAATGTAAATCTCACTGCCTGGAACACTCCTGCAACTCTCTGGAAATGTTAGGATCAGTCTCATTAGCCAGAAGGGACCCAGAGTAAGAACTCAAGAGTAGTAAGCTGGGCAAGTGTGAGAAATAGGGGTACTAAGCCTTTTTTTTTTTTTTTAACTCCTTAAGTTTTTCATAAGGGCTGCCAAAAAATGCCTCATTGCTTGTTATTCCCAGTATGCATGTAACTTCACATAATACTACATATTTCAACAAATTGTTTTTTAGGTTCTTCTGCAGTGAAAATTATGTGAGAGTAATAATCATCACACTATCTCTATTTGCTATGCATCTAGATTTTCTGAAATTCTAATCAGTTTCAAGAAACGTCGACCTGGAACAACTTTCATGGGTGTGAGATAATCTAGTTTTCCTTTTCAAGAATATCTAAGGCAGATTCACTTTTCTGTTTTCTCTTCTTTCAAAGAGTATGTATTTATAATGACAGAAAAGGGTAAAAGGAGAATTGGATCTAGAATGATATCGTAATAGCACACATATATGCAAATACTTTGCGCACATAAGCAGGAGCTAAAATATCATTGTTTTCAATATGATTATTTTAAGACCTGTGATTTTTTTCCAGGAAACACTTTTGCAATTAACTTTTACTCTCAAAAAAGTAAAGGGTAGCTGATTATGCCTCAAGAGTATGTATATGCTCCATTTCAGAATTATAAAAGAAAAAGCTCTAATAGCTGATACTCAGAAAAATAGATTTAACTTCTATAGTCAATTCTGTATATGTCTGTGAAAATAGAATATGACGAAAATACCATGTTAGATGCTTTAGGTGAAAGCACAAATATTTCTGACATTTTGGGTAATAATTGTTAGAAAATGAATCAATCAATGCTTGTTACTGAAAAAATGGTTTGAAACAGAGGATATTTAATTGATGTGCATGATCCTATTTCACAGAGAAAGTGTTGGGCAAAAGAGTCGAATTTTGATTTTGATTTCTCAATCATGCTATTTAAGTTGAAGAGTATAGTATTCTTTCACCTGACAGGATTATGCTATGAACATAATTGTAAGCACTAGACTGTAGTGATTTCAATTTATTTGTACTTTATATGCTTCTGGACATAACAATGTTGAAGTAGAAAGTGTCTTCATACGTAATTTGCTTTTGGGGGGGCTGAATTAAAAAAAAGAGTTTAATAATGTCTTTTAAAAAGTAAAATTAATGGATTTAACTCCTTTATAGCAAAGTATAGGACAGAGAACTAGGTATGTTGCAAACATTTAGGAGAAGAAATAGAATCACTAAGAAGTATTTATAGTAGCAAGAATGCCAAACAAAGTTCATTTTTATTTTTGAAGAAATAGATTGGCAGCTTACCAGAATGCTAAAGAAATAAATTAGCAATGTCAGCATGGCTTTTGACAGTTTTTATTATATTTCAGGGAACAAAATAGATAAATAGGTTCTAGGTATTAGATCTAGGAGGCTACAGCTATACTTAAAAGGAGTCATTGTCTTATGTGGTAACAGGCAGGTTTTGGAGTGAGAAGGTTTTAGTTGGAATTCCAGCTCTGATAGTGTCTGAGAATCTTGATGAAATCATTCACATTTTCCATTTCTGTCTCTATATTAAAGGGTTGTTATAAGAGTTAAAGATCAGGGCGCCTGGGTGGCTCAGTGGGTTAAAGCCTCTACCTTCGGCTCAGGTCATGATCCCAGGGTCCTGTGATTGAGCCCCGAATCGCATCTGGCTCTCTGCTCAGTAGGGAGCCTGCTTCCCCCTGCCTCTCTGCGTACTTGTGATCTCTCTCTCTCTCTCTGTCGAATAAATAAAAATCTAAAAAAAAAAAAAAAAAAGAGTTAAAGGTCATATATGTGTGGTTCCTAAAATATCATAAGTGATAAAATAGGGTACCGTGTGAATATTGTCTTAGAGTTTTCTGATATTGTGACATAGGTATTTCTTTGCCCTTGGTCTGTTTTTATCAATGACTTTGATGTAAACATATAGGTTATACTTATCAAATTTGCACTCAACACAAAGCTGAATTGATAGCCCATGTATTAGATGATTGACATAATCAAGGTTTAGAAAATCTTGACTGATGGAAACAATATTGCCCAAGCCATCAACATGAAATAAAGCCCTCCCCTCAAATAAAAGAAACCAACTAAAAGAACCAAGGACGAAGGAGTCATGATTTGACAACATCTCATCTTAAAGAGTTAGGAACTCAGTTGATTGTAAGTGGACTATGAGTCATCCTGTGATGAGAATGCCAAGAAAAGCTAATGGAATCTTGGGCATCGTTAATAGAAGTATACTGTACGGAGCCATGGAGTTAATTCCCACAGTTCTCTGCACTGATCAGAGAGACTGGTAGATAATGTAATGTTCTGGACATTGTATTTCAAGAGATGTAAAATTAGAAGAGAAAAAAGAAGTATCTGGAAATGTTGCCTTATGAGACAAGTTGGTAGGTTAAGTGTTTTAGTCACCTGCAAGTGTTTCAAAAGCTTTTACATGGAAAAAGAAATAAACTTCTTCTTTTAAACTTTACTGCTAAAATGTAGGATTAATGGAAGTTATGTAAGCAGGTAAATTTGGATTTTCTGTAATTAAGAAACTTCTTTCTAACTGAAATGTTAAAAATGGAATGCTTTTCCTTATGAGGTGGTAAATCCCTTGCCAATGTAAGTGTTGAAGCAGATGCTGAATGATTTCCTGTTAGAACTGGATGAGAGTCTCCCTGGTTCCACAAACAAGTACCAAGTGCATGCTAGGTACTAGGGTTACAAAGATGATAAAGAGAAACTAGTGAGTGGTATAAATTTTAAAATGGCAGTATGTGCCAAGAGGCATTGAAGGAGAACCTAACCCCACTCCCGCCGAAGACTTCTAATTATCCTGTAAATGTGAAATCCTATAATAAAGTTTAACAGATAAAAATAAAAAGAAGTGGGATGCCTCAGTGGCTCAGTCAGTTAAGTGTCTATCTTCGGCTTAGGTCACGATCCCAGGGTCCCGGGATTGAGTCCCGCATCCGGCTCCCTGCTCAGCGGGGATCCTGTTTCTCCCCGTGCTTGCTCTGCCTGCTGCTCCCCCTGCTTGTGCTCTCTGACAAATAAATAAAATAAAATAAAATAAAATAAAATAAAATAAAATAAAATAAAAAAGAAATTAAACCCTTGATATCAGAATATTTAGTTTGATTTAACTTTTGACTTTAGATAGCATTTATTCTGAGAAAAATGGTGCATTTTCCTTATATTTGTATTTGTATTTGCTCTTCTTGTTGCAATTAGTAGTATTAGAGTTACATGTTGGGCTTATCTATGATTTTAGACAGCCCCGTCCCTTATGAAATATTCACCTGAATATTTGAAAAAACTGTATTACATTAAAACTCCTGTTCAAAAGAACTTTCTGCAGTGGTAGAAGTGTTCTGTATCTGTGCTAACCTATGCAATAGACACATATGGTTCTTGAGCAGTTAATGTATGATTACATTATGATGTATGGTTAAGGAACTAATTTTTCGATTTTATTTAATTTTTGTGAGCTTAAATTTAAATAGCCACATGTGGCTAGTAGCAACTATATTGGGCCGTGCTGCTTTAAACAACTGGATTAATTTGATATCAGTAAAAAAAAAATAGCACCTGTCAATAAGCATACATATATAGAACTAAAGGAGTTATTTATTTTTTTTTAGCATTATGAAGATTTAAATCCATGTTACTATTCGAAGTGATGCTTTTCCTCCAACATAACTTGAAATCTGTCTCATATTTGACAAAATGTAGTATACTTGAATCCTTAAACCTTAGTTTTCTAATGTCACATCAGGAGCTATCTTGGGATCGTCCTCCAGCCTTGTTCCTTTACTTTCACTTTGTTCTGTCATTTAGGCATTAAAGCTTGCATTTGATATGTGTATTTATTCATATATTTGGGGATCAGGCTATGGGCCACTTTTAGTTTATCCCTTTGGCTTCATGCCATTGCATTTTATTTGCTGATGTTTCCTGATCCTAAGTTACTAACAACTCTATACAGAATATGTTTCTAGTTTTCTTCTCTTTTTCACACTCTGGTTTTCATTTTCTTACCTCTTCACCATAGAGTTCATTTCTGAACATTCCATTGAATGCACCACTGCAACTGTGAACGCTGGAATGCCCTCACGACTCTGTAGCGAAAGGTGTAGGGCACTAAAATTATTGTGAATAGTTTTTGTCTCGCTATGAAGCCGGCTTAAAAAACTGTCATCTAAAAATCACAGAATCATAGAAATTTAGAGCAAACCTGAATTTAAGAAATATTTGAATCTCTCTACTGCTTTAAGACAAAATTGCTTTTATTCTCACTTTATTCTAAAAAAGATATCTTAGTATTTCCTAACAAATTAATGTATTTTCCTAAGAAAACCATCATTATTCATAGTTCTCATGAGTATACATAATTATAACCACCATTGATATTAACATGCTGAATTATATATACCTATATGTGTATATATACCTATATGTATATATATATATAGTTATTTAGTTATATATATAAAATATATCAGGACATGAACTGTATAAATTTAAAAAAGTATAGCAGTTTTAGGTTCACATTGAGAGGAAGATAAAGAAATTTCCCATATACCCTCTGTCCCCACACATGCCTCTCCCATTATCAGCATCCCTCACCAGAGTGGTATATTTGTTACAATTGGTGGATATACATTGACACATCATGGTCACCCAAGTCCATCTTTTACATTAGGGTTCACTCTTAGTGTTATATATGTTATGGGTTTGGACAAATATATAATGACATGTATCCACTATTACAGTATTATACAGAGTATTTTCATTGCCCTAAAAATTCTCTGTGGTCTGCCTTTTCATCCCTTCTAACCCCTGGCCCCTGGCAACTACTGCTGTTTTTACTGTGTCCATAGTTTTGACTTTTCCAGAATATCATGTAGTTGGAACCATTCATTATGTATCCTTTTCAGATAGGTTTCTTTACTTAGTAATGTGCATTTAAGTTTCCTTCATGTCTTTTCATGGCTTAATAGCTCATTTCTTTTTAGCACTGAATAATATTTTGGGTTCTGGAAGTACCACAGTTTATTTATCTATTCCCCTACTGAAGGATATCTTGGTTGCTTCCAAGTTTTGGCAATTTAAAATAAAGCTGCCATAAAACGTCTATGTGGAGGTTTTTGTATGGACCTAAGTTTTCAACTCCCTTGGGCAAATACGAAGGAGCACAATTGCTAGATTGCATTAATATGTTTGGCTTTGTAAGAAACTATTAAATTGCATTCCAAAATGGCTGTGCCATCTCTCATTCCCACCAACAATGAATGAGAGTTCCTCTTGCTCCAAGTCCTTACCAGTATTTGGTGTTGTTAGTGTCCCAGCTTTTGGCCATTCTAATAGGTGTGCTATAATATTTTGTTTTAATTCTATTTTATTTTATTTTATTTATTTATTTATTTTAATTCTATTTTATTTTTATAAAAATGTTTTTATGTTATCTCATTTGATACTTGAAACAACTTAACAGCAAGTGGGGTAGGCAGGGCAATCATTACTATCCTTGTTTGCTAAATGAGAGAACCAAAAGTCAGACATAAGGGATTTGCCCAAGAGTTTGTGTGTGTTGAGTTACAGAGATGGGAGAAGAATCAGACCTTTTCTTGCTTAATGCCCCAATCCTTATGTCAAGAAATAAATACCATGTGCATATATAATAAATATTTTTAAAATATGGCATACAGTTTAGCTATTTCCTTGTTCGTGGCATAAATTAGTCATGAGAACATTTTCAAAAGGATTTATTTTAGGTGACCTAAATTTAATTCTTAAAAGTCTAAAGTACTCTTTGACCTTGAATTTTTATTTATAATTTGACATTATAATTTGACATTGACTTGTATATTTTAAAGAAGTATATCTTAGGGGCACCTGGGTGGCTCAGTGGGTTAAATCCTCTGCCTTTGGCTCAGGTCATGATCTCAGGGTCCTGGGATCGAGCCCTGCATTGGGCTCTCTGCTCAACAGGGAGCCTGCTTCCCCCTCTCTCTCTGCCTGCCTCTCTGCCTACTTGTGATCTCTCTCTCTGTCAAATAAATAAAATCTTAAAAAAATATATATATATATCTTAATTTTTAATGTAAGAATGTATATATAATCTGTTTTTACATATTTTATCTTCTCTTTACTAGAGCAACTACAGCTGACATTAAAAATAATCAGAGATTATTAATATGGTAATAGTGTTATCACCTTCACCATGTTATTAGGGCATAATGAGTTGCTGTGATTAAAAATAATCATTCATTCATAAGCATTACAATAAATAAATTATGAAACCTTCTGCAATTGATTAATAATAAATTTCTGATCTAAGGTGTGATGGCCCTGAGTGGAAAAAAAAGTAGAACAATTTAATATAAATAGGAAAAATCAAGATTTGTAAAAGGTCACGATTGGAATGTTTGAGCAGGTTGCTTTTTGGAGATATATGGGGGAGGCTGCAATAGCTTGATGCGCGTAATCTGGAAGGCTTCCTAAGCATATGGAGTGGTGAGAAAAAGTGGCACAGAAATGCTAGTGACGAAAGATGAAAATTGGATAAATCAAGGGAAAAGGCTGGGGGAAGGGAAATGTCGGAGGGAAGATGAGAGCAGATGTAGAGATGGTCAGTTTATTTTTTGACATCATAAGTTTATTTTGAGAATGCTCTTTAAAAGAATAAGCTACTAGAATAATTCAGTGATAGGCTAGACTGGTTGGAATGATTATAGGAGGTTATACATGATAGCAGTTTCCAGTTTCAGCATACTGATTAAAAGAGAATTTAAAATTAAGAATATCTAATAATGGGTGAGCTGCAGTTTTTAAGTTTATTCTTTGCATAACATCAAACTGACTTTATTTTATAGTGTGTGTGTTATTTCCCTTCAGAATATAAGGGCATTTACAATGTATGAAGAATTTTAAATGGTTTATTTTTCCTTTATTTCTAATAAGAAACTAACATTTTTTGTCCAAAATGTGCAGAAATTTATTTGCTTGTTCTAATTATTTAATGTGTTATCTCTAATAGATAAAAAATACATATTTAATAGTTTTAGATTTTTATTTGATGATATTTAGGCAGATACAAGGTGTTTAGTTCTGTAATGCCCTTGATTTTACATGTGCCCCAGATTTCTCACTCAAAAAAATTATGATGTTAATTAACCTTGAACATACACTTTTACTTCAAAAGGATATTTACATATAGATGCTATTCCAGATAATTGAAGGAATATTTTTAGAATATACATTTTGTCTGTCATTCTGAAACTGGAAGGAAATTTTGCCAAGAAAGGACTTGAGATTAAAATGAAAAATTCCTTAATTGAAGGTCTGTTAGAATCCTGAACTTTTTTTTTTTTTTTTTGTATTTTTCCCAGGAAGGCATCCCACTCCAGTAGAGTGAGCCATAGAAAGCACACAGTGGGTCCATGTTGCCTTAAAGCAATCATTTTAAGTCAAAGAGTTGACACAGAGAATTTGACAGTGACCTCCTAGGCCAAAGCTAAGGACTGTACTTGCTCCATGTCAGATGGATACAATTTATTTGCTGTTCACTGCTAAAGTATGTAATCACCACAGTCCATTTTCTTAATAGTTTTAGTGTTTACTAATATCATTAGATTGTTTTTTCTGTCTTTATCTGGTATGCCTAACCTTGTCTCAGAAGAATCCAAATATATAACCATAATGAGAAGTGGTCCATTTAGGCCTAACCCTTAAATACAACCGATAGTATTGTGTTCCCCAGAAAGTTATACAAAATTAGATTTTGCTACATGTTTGTTTAGAACTTCCCCTACTGCCAATAGAGATATCCATATTACCATTGGTTTTCTGAATATAAGCAGCAGCTGAGTTTTGGCTATTTATTCATTTCATACCATTATAAAACTCACAAATTATTGACCAAGAGATAATGTATTATTGTGTTGATTATTAAATCTGTAAACTATTCATAGTATTGCTAGTAGTTTCAGTATTTATATCACTACAAATTTAATGTGTTACTTAATAGTATGAACACAAATTTTCTCTAATGTCCAACATATTATACCTGTTACCAAAAAAAATGTTGCCTTATTCAAAATTATTGCCATGCACAAGATCAGAAACATACAGGATCCTTTTGCTTTTAGATTGGTAAAATGAATCCATTAGTTCATCATATATTGCCTCATTACATTGTGTTTTATATTGATACTTCAAAAAAAGAATAATGAACATTTGGAGTTTTCACATGGAGATGCTGCTCTCATCTGTGTCACCTTTGACCAACAAATATGTTTGTAAGATTATTTGAATGTTTTTATCCCATCATCTCCACACTATTAAAGGAAGAGGAGGGGAAATAAAAAAAAAGGCAGATACTGATCATAGAAACAAAACTTTATCAATTTAAATCACTTAGCATGGGAATCAGTAAGAATAAGTAGTAAATTTTTAAACCTTACTTGGATTCGTCCTGGCTTTAAACCCATCTGCAAAATATTCAATTATGAAAACACATTAAACCAAATAGCAAGTATAAAATGCTGGAGATAAGAGATTGTATTTAAAAACCAAGGTGAAAACCCACAACTATATGGTCAGTCTTCAACAAAGCAGGACAAAGAATGGGAGTAATAAAAAGAATGACTCTTCAACAAATGGTGTTGGGAAAACTGGATAGCAACATGCAAAAGATGAAGCTGGACCACTTTATTATACTACACATTTAAAAAATTAAAATTGGATTGAAGACCTAAATATGAGACCTGAAACCATAAAAATTCTAGAAGAGAACACAGACAGTAACCTCTTTGACATTGGCCATGCAACTTCTCTCTAGATATGTCTCCTGAGGCAAGGGAACAAAAGCAAAAATAAACTATTGGGACTTCATCAAAATAAACAGCTTCTGCACAGTAAAGGAAACAATCAATAAAACTAAATGGCAACCTGTGGAATCAGAGAAGATATTTGCAAGTGACCTATTTGATAAAGGGTTAGTATCCAAATATATAAAAACCTTATAAAACCCTAAAGCCAAATAAACCAATTAGAAAATGGGAAGAAGACATGAATAGACATTTTTCCAAAGAAGACATCCAGGTGGCCAACAGACATATGAAAAGATGCTCAACATCGTTTATCATCAAGGTAATGCAAATCAAAACTAAACGAGATACCACCTCACACCTGTCAGAATGGCTAAAATCAATAACACAAGAAACAACAGGTGTTGGCAAGGATGGGGAAAAAGGGGAACCCTCTTGCACTGTTGGTGGGAATACAAACTGGTGCAGCCACTCTGGAAAACAAATGGAGGTTCCTCAAAAAGTTAAAAATAGAAATACTCTATGATCGCAATTGCACTGCTGGGTATTTATCCAAAGAATACAAAAATATTTGTTTGAAGGGATATATGCATCCTGATGTTTATAGCAGCATTATCTACAATAACCAGATTATGGAAACAGCCTAAGTGTCTATCAACTGATAAATGGATAGAAGATGTAGGGAGTGTGTGTGTGTGTGTGTGTGTGTGTGTGTGTGTATGTAATGGAATATTATTCAGCCATAAAAAAGAATAAAAAAAATGAAATGTTGCCATTTGCAATGACATGGCTGGAGTTTGAGAGTATTATGCTAAGCAAAATAAGTCAGTTAGATAAAGGCAAATACCATATGATTTCACTCATATGTAGAATTTAAGAAATGAAACAAAGGAGCAAAGAGGAATAAAAAGAGAGAGAGGCAAACCAAGAAATGGACTCTTAACTATAGGGAACAAGCTGATGGTTACCACAAGGGAGGTGAGTGGAGGGGTGGGTTAAATAAGTGATGGGGATTAAGGAATACACTTGTGATGAGCACCAGGAATTGTATGGAAGTATTGAATCTCTGTATTGTATACCTGAAACTAATAGTACATTGTGTGTTTAACTGAAATTTAAGTAAAAACTTAAAAAAACAAAAAAACAAAAACCAAGGTATAAGGTAGGAATTTATATGGCATTTTACTCTTCTGGAAATTGAGTCTCTTCCTAGCACAATAATCGAAGGTTTGATTTTTGCTGTATGTTTTCATTGATATATATAAAAGAAAAACATCTGCTTATAATTGATGAGATTTTCTTGGTAGTATCTGTAGCATTTGAGAAACTGTTCTGACTCATGTCTAGTTTTGCAGATTTCTTTGAATACTTGAAGACAACTACTTATGATCCAGCTCTACTTTTTTTTTTTTTTTTAAGATTTTATTTATTTATTTGAGAGAGAGAGAGAGAGAGAGCACAAGCAGGGGGAGCAGCAGTGGGAGGGAGAGAAGCAGGCTCCTGGCCTAGCAGGGAGCCCGATGTGGGGCTCGATCCCAGGACTCTGGGATCATAACTTGAGCCAAAGGTAGATGCTTAACTAACTGAGCCACCCAGGTGCCCCAATCCCTTTCTACTTTAGTGTGAATCTAGGAGAATGATCACGTCTTCAGAATATTGGAACTCTAGGTAAGTCCATCACCAAACTGTATTCATGAAAGATCTTTCTTGTTATTCCTTTCTCCAATGAATCAGTTTTATCTAATGCATTATTATGTATTACTTGCCTTATAATTTTTATTAATGAAAGACATCTATAATTTATAATCAAAGTTTTTGGTCAACATAAACAATCTAATGCTACTTTGCTCAATTGATTCAATTGATTCATTTCTATCCAAATGAAAATACTTGATATTTTAGGCTGTGCAGACTTACATTGGATGAACATTTAAATTATATTAATTTGGGGTGCCTAGGTGACTCAGTTGGTTAAGCGTCCCAGGGTTCTGGGAGCAAGCCCTGCACTGGGTGCTGTGCTCGGCGGGGAATCTGCTTCTCCCTCTTCCTCTGCCACTCCCCCTCCACTTGTGCTCTGTCTCTTGCTTTCTCTCTCTCTCAAATAAATAAATAAAATCTTCTAAAAAATAATAAATTATATTAATGTAATTTAAAAATTACTTAACTTTATGGAATATAAGAAATAGCACAGAGAATCGGCGGGGGGGGGGGGGAGTTGGGAAAACTGAATGGGAAGTCATCAGAGAGGGAGAAAAACCATGAGAGACTTTTAACTATAGGAAACAAAACTGAAGGTTGCTGGAGGGGAGGTGCGTGGGGGGGATGGTGTAATTGGGTGATGGGCATTAAGGAGGGCACATGATGTGATGAGCACTGGGTGTTATACACAACTGATGACTTATTGAACAGTACTGCTGAAACTCATGATATACTATTTGTTGGCTAATTTAAATTTAAAAAAATGAAAAAAAAAATTTCTTAAATTTGGAAAGAACATAGACATCTATTACTCCCTTTGAGAACTTCTTAATAATTCCATTTATTTTGTCAGTTTACCTAATAACTATTTAACATCAGGCAATGTGTCTATTGGGAACTATGTTGAGGCTAAAGTAACTTGTTTCTTGATCATTGTGCTCAGAGTCTAGTGGACCTTATTTCAGGGATATAATCCCCATGTTACATAAATAAACAATGAACTCTGCTTGTTTTTATAACATCCTTTAAATAATATGCCAATGGAGTATATGTTTTGTTCTGTTTTGGTTTGGTTTGGTTTCAGGAGTAGAATTTAGTGATTCATCACTTATATATAACATCCAGTGCTCATCACAAGTGCTGTCCTTAACCCCCGCCACCCATTTACCTCTTCCCCCACCCACCTCCCATCCAGCAACCTTCATTTGTTTTCTACAGTTAAGAGTCTCTTCTATGGTTTCCCTCTTTTTTTTTTTTTTCTTTCCCCTGTGCTCATCTGTTTTGTTTCTTAAATTCCATATCTTAGTGAAATCATCTGGTATTTGTCTTTCTCTGATTGACTTATTTCTTTTAGCATGATACACTCTAACTACATCCATGTTGACCAAGGGAGTGTTTGAACCCATGCTTTAAAATATATCACAGTGTTTCTTTTGCAGTTCTATTTTAGGTTTATATGGTTGTTTAAAGAAAAATAGAAATGGTAAAGTTTTTTGTACTACAGTCATGTTAAAGTTGGTGCAAGTCAGTTGAAGAAATAATAACTAGAAGATATACAGATGTTTTAAATACATATACGTGTATCTGATGTGTGTATGTGTATATGTATATGAATGTATTTTCCACAGCTGCAATCTTTTAGAACTGATGAATAAATAAATTGTATTATGTTCTGCTTATCTTACCAATTGATAGTCAATATAATTTAACCTTCCATAGAAACCAATCCAGCCATGGATAAACATGTATGGTTTAAAAAAAAAAAAAAAGTATGGTTTTTGAATGATTTGAAAAGATAACCAGCATTACTTTTAGAATTTTACAAGTTAATTGAACATTGTTATTAAGAGTTACATTAGTGATCCTATTTTCTTTAGAAAATATTTTTTTCATTCTCTGTGGTGCATTAAAATTATAATGAATGCTATTTTCTGTTTTCTTAACTGCCCAATTATAAGTTCTGTTAAAGTAATAATTGTAACATCCATAGCTAGAATATTAGAGCTTCTAATCTAATCATGTAAAATTCATGTAAAACCCAAGGAAGTAAATAATAATGTGAAAGTGACCTTCATTATTTCTTGAGCAAAATTTAATTAACAAGAGATCATCTCCTTCTATGAACCCACTGTGGCCCTTTGGAATTTTTTGGAGTGATTGAATTCCTATCATAAATTCTTTACAGGACTTTCAGAATTACTGGAGGAAAGTAAATAGATAAAATAAATCTATATGTTAACTTTGATGATAGTCAAGAAAGCACTCTGATTCACATGGGGTCCAATGATGTGGCCTTGGTTGGAAATATTTAGTTATATGTCACTTTTAAAAATTAAAACCATTCTTTTGTTGTTATTTTCTTTTAAATTGCCATTGTAAGATGTTTGTAGAATACTGACACCTAATTTTGGCTGATGACCAAAAGCTCTGTTTGCAATTAAATATATTTTTTAAGTGAACACTAGATCATCAGAGGTGTTTTGATTTCAGTTCAGTTACAAGAGTATGAGGACCAGTCTTTATTGGCTGAAAGTCAATTCACAAACAAAACTTTCAGATAATTTTCTGGGACTTTTTGCTTTAGGGTTTTTAGTGTCAGAATCATTCCCTAATAAGTATTATGATATGTTAGATGCTGTTTCAAAATACTGAGTCACTTGGGGAATGAAATAAAGGTCCTCAGTAAGTTAAATGAGTTCAGAAACTATGGAAAACTTTTGACATAAAGTCTCAAGCACTTCAGAAAGTCTGTTGATTTCTGTTTCATTGATTGAGATACAAAGCTCTTAGACCAAAAGAATATTTTATTTAATTAATTTCTTTTTTCTTTTTAAGACTTTATTTATTTGTCAGAGAGAGAGAGAGAGAGAGAGCACAAGCAGGGGGAGTGGCAGGCAGAGGGAGAGCAGGGAGCCTGACCCAGTACTTGAACGGGGAGTGGGATCCTGACCTAATCCGAAGGCAGATGTTTAACTGACTGAGCCACCCAGGCATTCCCTCATTTAAGTACTTTCTTAATTGATATTTTTGTATGGATGGCTTACAGTTGGCCAAATATATGAGAATTTCTTTCTTATTAAGAGAATGCCTTTGTTTATAGTTTACGATTGAAAAATACCTTATAGAAAAGAGTGATACAGGATGTTAGTTTTGTTATTTTTAAAATTTTTAAACCAGGGTGCCTGGTTGGCTCAGTCGTTAAGCGGCTGCCTTCAGCTCAAGTCATGATCTCCGGGTACTGGGATTGAGCCTTGCATCCAGCTCCCTGCTTAGCTGGGAGTCTGCTTCTCCCTCTGCCCCTCCCCCTGCTTGTGCTGTTTCCATTTCTTTCTCTCTCAAATAAATAAAATCTTTAAAATAAAATAAAATTTTAAAATCAGATGTATTTCAAGGCACCTGCTCTAGTGTTAAGATTTTCAGAAGCTCTATGTGCCAGCTCTTTTGTGTGCCCTGTGTTATATGAAGAATACTATATTCAAACAGATGTGGTTTTTTATCATGTCCTTTAAAAAATATCATTTAAATATTTCCTGAATTTTGTATTTAAGGATGCGAATCTGTTATTTAAAACTATGTTAACCCACATACACTTTTACTTTAAAGTAGGTAGTAACACTTGCCACAAATTGGAATATTTGTAATGGATCGTTAAATTCAGGTCCTAGGGGCGCCTGGGTATCTCAGTGGGTTAAAGCCTCTGCCTTCAGCTCAAGTCATGATCTCAGGGTCCTGGGATCGGCATTGGGCTCTCTGCTCAGTGGGGAGCCTGCTTCCCCCCTCTCTCTCTGCCTACTTGTGATCTCTCTCTCTCTGTCAAATAAATAAATAAAATCTTTAATAAATAAATAAATAAATTCAGGTCCTAAAAGCGAAGGAAAAGACCAAGGTTGAGTTTAGGATAGAAAGAACAGCAAGTTTGCAAAGAAAAACTAGTCAGAAAATAGGATGGGGTAATTCGAATGTTTTCATTCTTGAGAAAAATGTCTAAGTATAAAACACAGCATGATGAATCTCTGTAGAGAGAACCACCTACTCTCTTTCATGAGTACTCTTCTAAGTGACACTTCAATGGAAATGGGGAGATCTCCTATTTATGTTTAACTTAGCTTAAAAACAGCAGTAAAGCTGTGTTCCTAATATAGAAATGCTCTCAGAAGATCTAGTTCACTTCATGAAAAAAGAAAAGAACAAAAACTTAAAAAAATACATCAATGAATAGCATGTCCTAGTTGCACTTGTAAGGGGGAAAATGGAGAGGTGGTTTTTGTTTGTTTGTTTTGGTGATGTGATATATGAGTGAACAAATATGGGTCCTTAAATATTAACTGCTATGTAGTGCACATTTATAAAATTAATGTCATTTAAGTCCATGTTACTGACTCATCATCTTTCTCTATCTACAGTCTTATACAATTGAAGGCATGCCATGAAGAAAATGGAAAATTAACCCTCCTGCTATATCAGTGCTATTCCCTGACGGCATTTCCTTCTTCCTTTGATCTTATTTGCAAGCAGTGAAATTAGTCATAGAATTTCTTGTCTTTATCCAAACTACTTCATAAATCCATCATTCTAAATACTCCAGTTTTAATACTCCACCTCCAGGATTTTCTTTGCATCATTAGCTTTCATTTCAGCCAGTTGCTTTTACAACTATACCATTCCTCTTCATCATCTTCAGTTGTCGTGTTTTCAAGGATTTCATTTCTTCTGCCTTCAAACTGGGGGAGGTCTCTTAAATATGAATACACCTTCATGTATGATTCTTCCTCTTCTGATCATCAATCATATTTGTCCTTGTTTTTGGAAATGAAATTCTCTTTGGATGATATGTAACAAATGCTTCCCTATCTTATTCTTACAAATCTTATAATAGTCCATCATCAAATGTGTAATAACTCCTTTCAAGCTTACAAGTAACTCTCTTTCATTTTACTTTGTATTAGTCAGTTCCAGCTGCCATAGTACCGTAGACTGGGTGTTCTCCAAAAAGAAATTAATTTTCTCACATTTCCAAAGGATGAAAGTCTATGATCAAGGCACCAGTATAGTGTGGTTCTGTTAGGAGCGCTCTTCCTGTCTTGCAGATTGCTTCCTTGTTGCTAAGTCCTCACAGGGCAGGAAGAAAGACACCAAGCTCTTTGGTGTCTCTTCCTTTATAGAAGGCACTAATCTATCATGAGGGTCTCATCCTCATGACCTCATTTAAACCTAATTATCTTCCAAAAGCCCAAATACCATCACACTGTGGGTTAGGGCTTCAACATACAAATTTTGGGGAAACACAGTTCACTCCATAGCAACTTTTCTGAAGTATTTAACATCTCTGACTGATCTTTCTTTAAGAGAGGATCTGTTTGTACTTCATGACATCTCACCAATGCATCTTCATTTGCTTTCTCTGTAAAAAATTTGAGTTAGGTCATAGATAGCTAATAGGCATCACATTTGCAGATTATGTGAAACTTGGAGGTGTAGTACTCGGTTAGAAGGCTATCGTGTGAGATGGAGAAAAGTAAGGGTGAAAATAGAGTTCAGTGTAGCTGTGGCACTAGTATGGTTGGAGGATTATGAGGCTTATCAGCACATGTCAGAAAGATGTTGGCATTTTAGTTGCTGAAAGTCTGAATATTAGTCAATAGTGTGATGTGACTGCCAAAGTGCAAATGCAATTTTAAGCTACTTTAGTCAGTATACAGCTTCCAAAATAAGGGAGATAAAAACCTCACTCTATGCTCTATCTAACTACAAAGAACTGTTACATTAAGTTCTGGGTGTCACATACTCAGTGATTTATTAGGGTGAATCAAAATCATGCGTTATGAGTATCCCCTGTGGAAACAGAAGATTCAGTCTAAAAAGACACCAACTTGGAAGTCAAGGTTTCAAATTTCTCATAAACTGGAACATTTATAATGCTACCTCAAATAAAAATAATTCTTGTTTCCCTGGAAAACAAATAAACAATGACCTATTTGAATATATAAACATGTAGGGATATAAGCAATAGTCAAATTTCTACTGTAACATTTAAAATACAGCTGTTATAACACATCATCCATCCTCAAGTTACTAGAGAGATGGTACTTTCTAAGGGTAATGTTCTCACAAGAAATTTTTATTTCAAACGGTAATTAACCACATATCCATTCATTCCTTTAAGTCAGCAAATGCATTTTGAGCACATCCTTGCCTTCAGGCACTGTCGTAGGTAATGGGAATGACTCAGTAAGCAAGAGTAACAAAGCCTGGCCCTTGTGTTCGTAGATTTGCATAACAAGAGAACAATCAGCTTTCATTCATAACTTTGGTTTCTTTACCTCATCGCCACACTGGCTACATTTGTCCCTTGAATTTTTTTTTAAATTAGTTTCAGAAGTAGAATTTAGTGATTCATTGGTTGCACCCAGCGCTCATTACATTGTGTGCCCTCCTTTATGCCCATCACCAATTATCCCTTCCTCCCACCAACCTCCCCTCCAGCAACCCTCTGTGAGCATCCAAAATGGAGACTGATTCATATTATCAAAGCTGATGTGCCTTTCTTGAACAGCGCTAATAACGTGAAAGAATCCTAAAAATGCTCAGCATAGTGCAGCTTCTTTTGTTTTGAGGGATAGTTTTTGGAAGAAGATCACCTTACATTCAAGCACGTGGTATTTGATGAACCTTAAAAAAGAGTTATGTTGAAATCTTTTTGGCTCCAAAAGGACCAATGTCTGTGGGGCAGATTTCAGCTGTTTTTTTCATTTGAATAATATTCTAATAATTACTCTTACATTTTCTAAAAATGGAAATAACTCATTAGGAGAGCAAGTTTACTATCACTGGAAATCCTAATGTAGAACTGGATGACCAGTTTCCTTCTTCCCTCTCTTCCTTCCTCTCTGTCTCTCAAAGTTCTACTCGTGAATCCTCCATTCCCTCTGAATTCTAATTTGTCATATAATTTAATCAGATCATTGCTAGTTGAAGACATGCTCTTGAGCAAGGAAATATAGGTAGTATTCTGAGTTGTGATATGAGATATTTGATCTGAGGGAGAGAAAATTTAGGAGGGGGGTGTCTGATGGAATTGTCCTTGGTTTCTGAGACAGAAAGAGGATGCTGTTGGGATGTTACACTTTGTGCTAGAGCGCAGGCTGGATCCATGAGCTGGTCCCTGCAGTGATAGACAGCAAAGGTTTCCACAGGAGGCGGTGGGGAGGGGCCCAAGTTCCCTTTGTGGAAACACTCCAGCACCCTTGAAGCATCATAGTGCTATGCAAGTTAATGTTGCTCCTTCAACCACCCAGAAACTGCTCTTTCCATCAGCTTCGTCCCATTCATTACTTAGGTTAAAACTTAGTATGAGTCAATACAGTGAGTGCAGAGTAGTGGGTACAAAGTCATGGGCCTAAGTTTGAAGGCAATGCAGGGTAACTTTGTACAAAGGGCTTAGACTCTCCGAATACCAGTTTTATGAATAAAGTGGAGAAAATAGTTCTTATCTTGCAAGGTTGTTATAAGATTATATATTCACATACGTAAATATGTACACATATAATTACATACATATAAATATAGCATGTATCCATATAGAGGGAGACTCACAAGTGTCATAAGGCATAGGCTAGCAGCAGTTGGGGACATTTTTTATAAGTAGATAATTGTGTTGTTTCAAGGTTGCAGCAGCTCCTGATACTTGGCAGATGCTACTGCCTAACCCCACTCTTCTAAACTGTTGGCCCAGAGGTTTCTTCACTTGATATTATGCCTTGACCACATTATGACAGAGCGTGAGGCATCCTGATTGTCATGTGTCCCTGAAATTCCAGTTGGTTTGCTGAACTGCAGACCTACTATATTCCAGTTGGAAGCCAAAGGGAAATGGAAAGTGAAGATCACTCTTATGCCTTCCAGTATCTCTTCGGGAAAGCGGGTGCGTTTTTCTTGATTTTCTAGGATTCAATTCCCTTATTCTCCATTTAGTGTAGCTCACCCAGTAGAATTCTGAACCTGAGGAGCAAATACATATACTAGCTATACTAGGTAGAGTTACTCTGAAAAAAGCTATTTTAAACATATACTGCACGATAGATTTGTTGGCAAGAGGAGTGGAAATGGTAAATGAGGAGTCATGAGCACGTAGCACTAATACCCCTCCCATTATTATTAGTGGGTGCAGGATAGAGGATTGCCATGTGACAAGAAAAGAGCCGACAAAAAGGAAGGACAGAGGCACTGATGCAGTTAGAAATATTTTGTGTAATATTTTTATAACAGTAAGTTTATACTCTAGATTATTTGCCAAGAAATTATGGGAATAAGTATATAGGTTTATGTATACAACATATATATTAAATTTGGCAATGAGTAACCTTGTGGTTAAGAGATGTGATGGAAGGGGTGCCTGGGTTCCTCAGTTGGTTAAGCTCTGACTCTTGGTTTTGTGAGGTCAAGCCCCATGTCAGGCTCAGTGCTCAATGTGGAGTCTGCTTCAGATTCTCTCTTTCCCTCTGCTTCTTCCCCTACGCCCTGCTCACACACACTCTCTCTCAAATAAATAAATAAAATCTTAAAAAAAAAAGAGAGATGTAGTGGAATATTCTATCACTGATTCAGCAATTATTTTTGAACATTTACTATGTTCCAGGCATTGTAAACACTGCGGGTGCAAGGATGAACAAATCCTATTAGGTCCATGACATGAAAGAGCATAGGGTAAATAATTACAATATTGTGGCATATGGCTTCAATATTAGCATTTTTGCATAACATTTTTAAAAAATCATATTATCACCTATTGGTAATTATTCTTTACTAGCAGAACTTTGTAAGCTCTAATGCCTATTGCACATGTTTATATATATATGTGCATGCATACCCATTCTGGCTTTAACTTTTCTTTTCTCAAAAATCATAAATCTGATTATCCATTTTGGTGCTTCCTGCTTTCACACCGAGGAATGCCATGAGTAGTCGAGATAGACGATAGGTTATAGCATATAATTAGTAGCCCTTAAATCTGTGAACTTACATTTAATACTTTACATTTCTTTGGCTTCACGTTACTGTTTACCCCCTAGGGCAATGATTTCACTCTGTTATGAAAAGGATTTTATTTCGGATGAGATGAATGAGAAAAAAATAGAATATAAGAATAAGAAACACATTTCTAGAGCACCTTTGATATGCTAGGTACTTTCATGTACTTGGAACAAACTATTAACTTACAGTACTTTTTAAAACATATCTTTGGGGCTGTAAAATAACATGGTAGTGGGAAATGTCAGCTCGAATAATTAGGACAATGTTGTTGTAGATGCAGGAGGTTTAATATCACTCGGTAAATATGGGGAAGCAGGGTTTGTATCAGTGACTGCCCAAGGTGCCTTCCACAAGCCATTGTGCTTTTGCGGGAGAAGCTTTTGTACCCTAGAGTGTGCCCTCAGCACCCTGCTATTTCATGAAGGAGAAACTAGCCTGCGCATAACCATGTGAGCTGGTCATCTATGGGAGTGGAAGTTTAGAAGATACAATGAAATTGAGAGAAATGACTTGCAGTGTTACCAGACCAGTAAAACCAGTTTGCTTACCTTAGCACAGATGCTTCCCCCTACTTGAGTTAAAATAATCTCTAGTAACTGATGAAAGAACTAATTACGACCCACCCCATGTTTATTTTATAGGGCAAGGATTAACATACAAATTCACCTCCTTTGAAATTTTCTTTTAAACAGATAGATCCCTGCAGGCACCTAGAGGATGGAATCTGTATCTACATTTAAAAGGGGGAATGAGGACATTAAGGTTGTTATCAGGGAAGTGGAATTCCCAAACTCCCCTCTTTCTAAACAAATGCTATTGGAAGTTCAGTGAGGAAAAGCTAGATAGCGCCATCAATTCTGTCTGTTTTTCTTGGGAGACCTAGTTTGGTGTTTGGACATCCGTGTCCTTATGGATACTGACTCTGTTAGGAAGTGGAGGCATTGGGAGACCATTTTGCTCAGACACACTCATCTTCATTTTCTTCTTTCTAGTTCACTCCCCTGGCATTTAAAATGATCACCCAGGTTGCTTATGTGAAAACAGGGTCTTTGATGACAATTTCATTTGTGACCGCTGCTTATTTCTCATTTGAAGTTACAAGTCCAATTATGTCAGCATTCACTCTTTCTGATGTGAAAGAAAACTCCCTGTGGCTGAGCGAAATATATTTCATTTTCCTCATCCCCTGAGACACCTTTCAATCCAGGCTACTTTGGGAGACTTTCACTTAGATGTGTCCCTATATATCCTCACTTCATTTGTAATACCATTTGCTATCACCATGAGCAAAAGGTATATATTTCTGCTGCCGTGAAAAATCAAAAAACAGGGAGGGGGGAATAAATTAATACTTAAACCCAAATCCTTCATCATGATCAAGCATTTACTAATAATCTATTTATATGTTGTGCTGGACTAGAGGCTTTGCAGAATAAGTTAAGAGCTCATGGCTCTATGCTCTAGGGCTTTACCAGTAACCAAAAAACAGGGCAGAATGGAAGACATTTTACCCAGTAAACACTGAGAAAAATAAATTAATGATAAAATTCAATATTTTTCTTGCTTACAAGCCAAGGGTTAAGTATATCTGATAGAAAATTCCCATTCAACCAGCTGTCCTTAGTAATGAGAAAAAATAAATACACAATGGGAAAACCTGTCCCATACCATATGACAGATGGATGGATAGATAGCTTGTGGAAGAGGAGCTATTTGTTGTTAAGTAGACAATTTTAAGCTCTTCACACGGTTTTAAATCATTTAAAAAAAGAATACATGATCACCTGTCTTGAATGTTTATTTTCCTTGTCAAGGTCCTGGCAGTGCTGCGTAGATACTTTCTAGTTGAGGTTTTTCTGTGTATACATGTCTGTGGTCGTCTGTTTTACATTTTTAAATTCTACCACTTAGTGTTATAAAACATTAAGATAACAACACTGTTTAACCAAATGTATACAATGACCTAATATACAAAGAGAAAACAATTATTTTCTCAGAACAGAATCTGAAATTTTCATTTAAGTAATAAAACTTAAGAGTAAAAAATAACACAAATATCTTTTATGATATTTTATGATATGTGAAAGTACTATGTTCCCCAACTGTAGATACTATACATCAGGTATCTCAAATTTATTTTTAAAAATCCTGCATGACATAGCATAACGATAGTCATTATATAGATGAGGAAATTAACATTTGTAAAGGTTGAACAAAGTGCTAAAAATCTCATAGCTATTAAGTGACAAAATCTGGATTCAAACCTTCTTTCTGATTATACAGCACTGCTCTAGGATGTCACAGAGGCAGGAGAGAAAATGCCAACTTCTCAGAGAATTCTGTGTATTAAATTGGAACATACACAACTATTTGAGTTAGAGACAGATCTGATTTTCTTTAAATATAGTTATTTTGTGTCGCTATATGCATCATCTAACTTAATATTTACAGAAATCCTATGGTAGGCATTATTATTTTGCTTTTCATATCATAATCTTGTTTTACCAAGATTAACTAAGTTTCCATAGTCATTTGAAAGTAAATAGAACCTAGACCTAGATAGCAAGGTCCAAGGACATTTCTTCTAACCACTAGATTTTTCTGTTAAATATAAATTGTTCAGGGGTGCCTTGGTGGCCTAGTGGGTTAAGTATCTAATTCTTGATTTCAGCTCAAGTCATGATCAGGGTTGTGAGATTGAGCCCCAGGTTGGGCTCTGTGATAGGTGTGGAGCCTGCTTAAGATTCTCTCTCTCCATCTCCCTCAGCCCTTCCCCCTAAAAAAAAAAAAATATATATATATATATATATATATGTTATTATTATGTATTTTATATCTTTATATATATAATACATATTATTATATATAAATATATTATATATTTACATATTATATATTATATTTTTATATATTTATATACATTATATAAATATATAAAAATATAATATATTATATATAATATATATAAAAATATAAATATATATAAAATATATAATAAAATATATATATTCTAAAATATATTTAATATATTTTATGTATATATATACACATACACATAGATATATAAATTGTTCAGAGGTTTTTGTTTTTTTTTTTTGAATAGCATTTAAATCTGAGTCTAAAAGCCTTTCTGTGTGTTTTTTCTTTCATGTACAGGTACCCAGTTTACTCAGAACTGGTGCCAAGTAAAATTGTGAACTATAGAAGTTTCTATTTCAGGGTCTTCTCACTCCTGCCTGTATCCCTTTTTCCTTTATCTTGTTTCTGTACTCATTTTTCCAAAGCTCTATTTTATTTCTTGTTTCATTCCAACTAGTCCACTAAGATGATAGTTGATAAAAGATTAAGGCTCTGCATCTCCCTGGAGTATTTACATTTTAATGGGGGTCTCTTGCCGATCAAAAAGCCTCCAGGATGCAGAGGAATAAATTCTAAAGGTAACAGGAGGGAGAGATATTTTTAGATAGGAGCATCTGGCTTGCCCCTCTAATCACATCCCATAAGCTGCCTACTCCATTTATTTGTAAGTCCTTGGCTTTGCTGTTTACGGTGAGAAGGTTCTCTGTAATTGCACATGCTTTTTCAAAGGTTTGAATCCTGTCTCGGAAATGGTGTGATATTGGTACCTCAGTGTTTATTTTCTCTCCTAGTTCCGCATTTTTGATGACTGGAACAAATTCTAAAAGGCTTTTTAACGATGATGTAAGGCCTTGAACAAAATGAAAATCTGTTGTTTTAGCATATTTGGAAGAGAATAATTCAGCTGTCACAGGATAAAAGACTTGTCTGGAAATGCCATCTTTCCTTCGATGTGTTATGATGCACACCTAAAAGGGAAATACCGTTTTGTATAAACGTTAGAGTCCTCTTAGATATAAAGAAAAGAATGCATAATAAAGCACCCAGCAAGCTTTTGTCACTTCACCTGCAGAAATCTCTCTTTAAGCATATTTAGCCAAACTAGTACGCCTACTTGTTTTATTAACTGAAAGAACTGAAAAGATCAAGAGAAAGTTTTTTTCTTCTTTTAAGCATTGATTTAGCATATATGGTAGATTAAATTGGGTGCTCTCACATAGTAATTTTCTATGCAAAAATAGACACCCTGCTGGGTAGTTTCAAACCTAAAATGCTGAATGATTTTCAAAAAGGCTTAGTAATTAAGTGTGATGATAATGCAATAAATTGGGAAACAATTAAAGGAGGCTTTCAAACACATTCTTGAAGTGAACAAAATTGGGGAAACATCCTGAAAAACTTGGCTTTCGTTTGGTCAATTAATTAATATCCTAGTTTTTAACTGCTGAGGACAGCAGTTTTTTCTTGACAAAATGTTAACATTTGCCACTCATTTTAATATTTGAATAAAAAATTCTAGGCATTTACCTATTTCCTGCTTAATGTTATTCATTTTTCCAAATACTCTGAGGATGCTTTTGTATTCTAAAGCTTACAATTAAAGCTGTTCAGTGCCATACCTTTTTTTTTTCTGTATCACTGTACATGCTCAGGAAGGAAGCAAAAAGAAAGAGGCATATACATCTGAACCCCAAATACAAATCCAGCATTCCAACTTCTTTCCCAAGAGCAAGATGAATAAGTTTGAGAAGTAAAAGAGCAAGATATCACAATAATATTTCATGTAGGAACTGATTTTTTTCCTGGAAGTCCCTAATTGTTATTTTGGTTTACCGGTAAGTCATTTAATCACCAGCAATTCCTTAAATGTCTACGGTATGCTAGGACCTGTACCAATGTTAATGGCATCTACTTCTCTCCAAATAAACTTAACATTTATGCAGTTTGAGGTCTCCAGATAACCTGTTAGTCTGTCCAACAAATGTATGTGGTAAATCAACTAGTTCTGCATAATTCCCAATTTATGTCAATGGCACCATTGTTTTCTGAATCATACAACTTCAGTTTGTGAAAGTATCTTTAAAAAATCCATTAGTCTCCATACGTTTGTTAATGAGTCTTATCACTTCTACATCTGTACTATCTCTCTCAGCAATTTTCCCCATTAACAAAAAAAATTCCGTACTATATTTTATTTCCCTCTAGTTTAGGTAGTTGTAGTAACTACTTGATTTTCTTCTTCTTCTTCTTCTTTTAAGATTTTATTTATTTATTTTGAGAGAGAGAGGGAGAGAGTGAGCATGAACAGGGGGAGGGACAGGGAGGGAGAAGCAGACCTCTGCCAAGCAGGGAAGCCAATGGGCTCAATCCCTAAGATCGTGACCTGTGCTGAAGGCAGACACTTAAATGACTGAGCCACCCAGGTGCGTCTTGATTTTCCTCTTAATCCAGTGCTTCCTGTTCAATCCAGACAACTCCCTGAAGACAGATTTACCTTGTCAAAGAACACCTTTAATATGTCAGCCCTCTAACCCTGTGGTTTACCCAAGAAAGTATGAACATATTTGCCTGCCTGTGCATGATCCTTTACAATTTCACCCCTGATCTATCTTTTTAAATTTGTCTCACATGTTTTCTCTAAACATAACCTAATTTCAAGCTAAAATGAATTATGTATTCTTCTCTAAAAAAGATCCCATACATTTCCACCACTAGATGTATACTCATGCTGATTCTATCCTTCTGTTCCAATTCTTTAATTTTCATTTAAATCTGTCTCCATGAAGTCTTTTCTCATCAACACCCCTATCTACCATTAAAAAGAAAAAATAAAATGTATCAATATGTTGTCTTTAAAACTTTTTAGTTCTTTGTCTTCATTTTTCCTGTGGCAATTATATTCTGCTTTGTACTGCAGTAATCTGTGTACTTGTCCTAATTCTCATATTGGGGAGTACTTTTTGGAGGGAGAACATATTTTACAAGTTTATTTTTACAGTAAAGTTCATTTTTTATACTGAAGTTTATGCTAACAGCTACTATCTCTGACTCTTGGTGTTCTCATCTGTAAAATGGAGATAATCGTTTGTTATTGACAGGGATGTTTTGGCAGATGAATAAGATAACACTATGTAAAAATCCTTTGGCATAATTGTATTTATTTTAGCTCTCATTACAGGGTTTTCAGAGATTGATATGTACAGTATGAAAATTTCAGATGAATTGTCTGACCTTGAATATTCTGGCTATTTTACACTGCCCTGCTGTCATGCCAACCAGCTCCTCACAAAAGAGATGCTTTCTGAGAAGACAAACTCTCAGCTGAGCACAGTTGACTTATATGCCCTAAAATCAACCTATTCAATATTACTTGATTAACATTTTATATCCTTATGCTAAAATGTGATTTTGAAGTTATTTCTCTTTCTTTTAAAGTTGAGGAGACTGTTTGCATTAAGGATGAAGAATTCATGGCAGAAACAGAGCACATTTATTGAACATATATGTTGTACAAGGCATATGGTAGTTTCATTTTATAGAAAAGTGTCATGTTTTTGGAGCTATTTTTGAAAGATTCATATTTACTACATATTATCCCCCTTTAGGCTACTAAAATTGCATGAGGAATTATTTCTAAAAGATATAGTATTTTTTGTAAGGTCAGACAGAAATAGAAAAAGAGATATTTTTGCTGTAAAATTTACAAAGACTTTATAGTTTTGAGAAGGCCAGTGACTCCTGGATTCTCCAGTTTTCATAAGATGTTATAATTTAGGATTACATATTTATGGCCTTTGTTAATGATTTTATTATTTACTTATTTATTTATTTATTTATTTATTTATTTATTACCGTTGTTGCTGTTAAATACTCAGTACCACAGTTGGATATTCTTTTCACTGGTGTTATATATGATCTTTTACAAAATATTTTTAAGGCAGCACATGAAATATATGTGTCCATAAATGTAATACTATAATATTCTTTGTATTTTCATGTGCCTTCAGTGTGATTTAATTGTACCAGTGTTTATTTATTTATTTATTTTTTGTACCAGTGTTTAATGAGCATCTGTTTTATACTCAGCATTTCATGACTCTAATCAAGATCCCTTTGCTTAGCATTTATGCTATAATGTGAACTCTAAATTTTCATGTTTTACAATTAAAGAGGTAGTTCTATTAAAGGAAGAAAGATTTATGAAAATACAGAACATTTATTGATAGGGATTTTGTGTAATAAATATTAGTGGCTTGGTTGTTGAAGAGTATTGTGGTTTTGAGCAGTTCTTGAATTAATTATAATAACTGCTATTTGAATATTGCTTAATAATTTTCAAAGTGATTTAATAGTCATTGTTTCATTAGATTCTCACAGAAGCCTTAAGATACAGACATACAATCATTATAATTTTTGAAATCTGCCATTGAGAAGAAGGAATTTCTGAGTTTTCAGGAGATAGGCCCAGGGTCCTGCAGTTTATATTTAGGAAGGCAAAGACTCAAAGCCTAAATAGATTTTCTGGTGCCATTTCAAAGCAAGTTCTTTGCAGTCTCCTTTCCTACTTCGCCCTCCCTGCATATGCTTGAGGTCTTCTCATATTCCTATATTGATAGAAAAATTACACCAAGAGTCACTCTTCTTTGAATACAAAGCATAACGATAGATATAGAGAAGTACAAGGTCCTTTGAGTATAGAGATCTGTATTAATCTCTAGAAGTCTCCAGAGAAAACTATAATGTGACAAGTCTATAGTTAATTTCAAAAAGTTTTCAAAACCTTAGAATAATTGTGTTTGCATCTAATGGAGGTAATTTTCATATAATTTCAAAATTTCGAAGTTAAGTACACTGAACATTTCAAGGAACAAGAATTGTCACTAGGGAAATTATTGGCAGTAGTGGAGTGGAGAAATGACATCATTGATTATCTATCTAGACAATTTAAGGTGGAACATTAAAATAATCTTTGTTATTCATCTTCTGTTTTCCCATTTCAAGTAGATAACTGTGTCTATGACAAAAATAGGCTCTGCAGTTTATTCCATAAGGGCACCCTGGTGAAGGATGCCTGGTGAAGGATGGAGTTCATGACGAGAAAAGGAGCAAAAACATACTATTGTGAAATTATACACACATTGTAATGTAAAGGTGACAACTTACCATGATGTATTTGCTTTGCAAGTGCAATAAAAAGCTATGTTATGATAACTACCTCCAATATGAATCAGTACTAGAAAATGATGTTCAAGTCATGCTTAATTTAAGAAAGTCATGATAATGCTTCTCAAGCTATTGAGTAGGATTAATTACAATCTCTTAGGGTTTGTTTTTCTTCTACTTGTAAGTTTGATATAATAATGGGAGGGATATATCAAATGTCATTCAGAGAAGGCTGTGTGAGGTTATATGTACTTCTGTTCTTCAAGACTTGATCTTCAGCCATTGTTAATCCATTACCTCAGTGGTCAGTTTCTCTAGAGATATTCAGATCCTTGGCTCACACCACTTGAGAATTAAACTGGAAAAATCAGTTCCATCATTTAAATTAAGAAATTCAGATTCGGTATTAGGTCTTCACTAGCTTTCTTTCAGGTCAGAAATTGTGCAATTCTGAGTGATTAAACATTCCTATTGAAATAATAAGAATGATTTTAAAGAAGCTTGAACAGGGTATGTTTTATTTGCTAAGGAAGAAAAGGCAGCTAAGGCTCCAGAACATGTTCCTGATCTGAGGGATTTGGTAGAGGCACAGTCCTTATTCCATTTCTTCATCCTCCTCACATAGCCTTGAAACGGACTTGATTGCATAAACCAGATAGGGAGAACATGTAATCTGGATTTAAAATATGGCTTGGTCAGTGAGGTCACTCAGAGTAGCTTTAAAAAGAATGGTGCAATACCTCATTATTCCAGAATGATGAAGGAACGGTCAGATGAAAATTTCCAAAATGGAATTAGATAATATTGCTATATGCAGTGAATTGCAAACTCACCCAATCTCCAACCTTTTGTTCTTTTTTGGTGGAGGGGATCAAAATATGTAGGCTTATTGAATAAAAATCAGAGACAGGGGAGCAACTGACTCTTGGTTTCAGCCCAGGTCATGATCTCATGGGTTATGGGATGGAGCCATGTATCAGGCTCTGCACTCGTTGGTCTGCTCTGACCCCCACCCATGCGCGCACTCTCTCTCTCTCAAATAAATAAATTATGATGTAATGCCATTGAATATATCATGTGTTGTAATATAATATTAATAATCCATGTATTGTACATATTCACCCATATTTCCAATAACTATTTTGTATATTGAAATGCTAAAATTTCTTTACAAGATCTCTCCATCAATACAGAAAATCCCTTTTATCAGAACATATCTTTTTTTTTTTTAAGATTTTATTTATTTGACAGAGAGAGACACAGCGAGAGAGGGAACACAAGCATGGGAGGTGAGAGAAGGAGAAGCAGGATTCCTGCTGAGCAGGGAGCCCGATGTGGGGCTTGATCCCAGGACACTGGGATCATGACCTGAGCCGAAGGCAGATGCTTAACAACTGAGCCACCCAGGTTCCCCTATCAGAACATATCTTGAGGGGCGCCTGGGTGGCTCAGTGGGTTAAAGCCTCTGTCTTCAGCTCAAGTAATGATCTCAGGGTCCTGGGATCAAGCCTCGCATCAGGGTTTCTGCTCGGCAGGGAGCCTGCTTCCTCCTCTTTCTGCCTGCCTCTCTGCCTACTTGTGATCTCTCTCTCTGCCAAATAAATAAATAAATAAAAATCTTAAAAAAAAAAAAAAAAGAACATATCTTGAAAACCACTTTTATTGGGGCGCCTGGGTGGCTCAGTGGGTTAAAGCCTCTGCCTTCAGCTCAAGTCATGATCTCAGGGTCCTGCGATCGAGCCCCACATCTGGCTCTCTGCTCAGCAGGGAGTCTGCTTACCCCTCTCTAGCTGCCTGCCTCTCTGCCTACTTGTGATCTCTCTCCTCTCTGTCAAATAAATGAATAAAATCTTAAAAAAAAAACCACACTTTTATTAAGATTTATTTATTTATTTGAGAGAAAGAGAGAGTGCGTGCACATGCTAGTTGGGGGAGGGACAGAGAGATAATCCTTAAGCAGACTCTCAGCTGAGTGCAGAGTCTGATGTAGGGCTCTATCCCACAGTCCATGAGATCAAGACCTGAGCCAAAACCTAGGAGTCAGTGGCTTAACTGATTGAACCACCCAGGTGCCCCAAAAACCTGTTTTGAAGGAAAGCTCTCATAAAGACATATTTTCCTAAAAAAGAAATGTCATAGAGATTGTGTTCTTCACCAGAAAGTCAGAGTAAAATATATCATATAATGACAAACAGTATATCATAAGGGATAGATACAATATTTATAAACTTTATTATAATTTGGAGTAGAAAAATTATGTTCAAGGCATCGGCATGGTTTTAAGGATGCCTAAATATTTCTTCCCCCTTCCCCCAAATCCATATTATTATGTGAATGGATTCAAGACTAATGAGATAGGAGATTGAGAATTTCTAATGCTTATAATCTAAATAGTCTGTATTTCAACACAATAATATATTCATAGTTTCTATAATATGGTTTTGCTTTGCAGATAATACCATTTATACTGCTTTTTTTTTTTAACTTTTAGATCTAGTCTCTGCCAATCTCAATTTTCCTATTAGTTGAAATGCAGATTAAATTTTCATTAATGGAATGTATCTTGATTTTATGCAATGATCTCTCCTTCCTTCCAATCCTCATTCTTTATTGATAAATCTTTTATTATTTTCTGGTTTATATTTGAATTATCTATGTATTTATCTTATCTTTTTTTTTTATTGTTGCTTTATCTTGTACACAAATCCATGCAAAAAATAAGAGACCTGGGTTGTATTTTCAAGCATAACTTCATTAATTAGCAACTTCTGGAGTCTTTGATTTGTTTTATTATAATATAACATGATTTTATGAAGATTCTGATAACCAGGATTCCTTAATCTATAGTTACATTAATTAAATTCTAATTAAATTAGAATTATTGGTATCCTAATTGATTTATTGATAGCTAAAATTCTTCTTTAATGATTCAGTTATTTTAAATGCATTAGTTTTGCATAATGAAAAGTAGCCAAACATTTACATTTTTTTGTCCTCCAAAGGAATCTCTTGAGGTCTCTATTGCAAAATCAGTCTATTTGTTTAATACATTTTCTTTGAAAAAGTGGGTCCCTTTTTAAATATCTGGATGTTTTCTCCTCTTTTGCTACTAAGTGGAACACCAGTGAGTTGTTAATTGGATGAAATGTAGTCATGATGGTAACTGCCTCTCTAATCTATTGATTTTTTTATAAAAATTTTTTTGAGCACGATATTACCTTAAATAACTCCAGATTTGATTCAGGGACATATGTTACTAACAAGAAGGAAAAAAAACGTGTTAAAATCATTCCGAATGATTCCATGGATGGGGTACCATATATCATATACAAATGACAACGTCTGTCTCTGTTTTAAACTCATAAAGAAGAAATTAACTGAAATAGTGTTGGTAGTGTAGTATTTATTGAATGCCCAATGTCAGACAATGTTTTAAGTACTTTAAGCATGTTTACATATTAAAAATGACTTTATATGAT
This sequence comes from Potos flavus, assembly GCA_028534135.1. NCBI lineage: Eukaryota > Metazoa > Chordata > Mammalia > Carnivora > Procyonidae > Potos > Potos flavus. The sequence continues at coordinate 34,954,199 of CM052883.1, forward strand.
TTAAGTATATCATGAGCCATTTGAATGACTCAGTGAAATACAGAACAGCTTGAATAAAACCATGGTGCCCAAATGCAAGCAAAATCCATTATCTCACAGTAACTAACTTATTCCATTCCATTCCATTTATGTTGAATACATAAATCTGCCCCTTTTATATGTCTTCTGATATTAGATCTCAATATGAAGAAATAACTGATAGACATTTCCTTAATTAAATTGAATAATATATAAATAAATGTATTTTAAAATAATTCTGTTAGAATTTTGCTTGTTATATATTTGCATATACATGCAAATTAAACTGGTTGGACATGTGAAATTTTCAAAGATAGATACATAAATAGATTTACAATACATTTTACTCAAAAGTAAAGAAGAAGTGATTATATTAATCCAACAAAAATAATTTTCTGGATTTTCCCACTCTTCCAGTGTTGTTATGGTGATGAGTTTAAAGTAAAAGATATAAAAGAACAAAAAGGAAATGGTTTCTTTTTCCTTTATTTAAAAGGATGACATCAGTGACAGTAGTTTCTGCATGAAGTTAGGCATTGTTGAAGAGAACATTGGAACAATAAACAACTATCAAATGGAAAGATTGCATTTTGATTTGTGACTGCTGCAGTTTTTACAGGGTTTTCTAGAGTTTATTTCGTGTTCCCAAATTCAGTCAAGATCTTCCATTCAAAAAGAGCCATGACTCCGACTTTCAGAGATGTCCACATCCAAATTACTACAACTAAATTAATTGATTATTATACCTTGCAAACTTCCCTATATTCTAATTCTATGGCATCAATTTTTAATCACTATTTAAATATCAGTGCTTTACTTATTCTTGTCTGTCATGTAAAGGAGATTATTTCATTTAAATCTCAACTTTGTAACCATGATCATCTTAAATAAACCCTACTGATATTTTCCTCTTTTATTTTTTCCTAACGGTAACTAATTATACCCCTGGTACTTGAGGGCTTCTTGTCAAACCACTAATTATCTCTCAGAAGATTTGGAGTACTCTAGTTTGGAAGACTGAAATGTCTACTACTTATAGAGAGGTTGATAAAATTTATTTTGAATCATCGGAATGAGCCATACTTTTAGAGTATTGAGGTATGAACCACACACAGTTTTACTCCATCTGAAAGATTATTTATATATTTGTTCAATAAATATTGAGTTCCTGAAAAAACAAAGTTTATACCAAGTGTGAGATAAAAAGTAATGAACAAGCAATATATTTCCTGCCCACATGTAGCTTAGGAACAAGCTGGGGAGATAGGCAGTAGCAGGAATAAAGAAGTAAGTATTTAACTTCATATAGTTGTACAGTTGCCCCTTGACCATTAAGGGTTTGAACTACCTAGTCCACTCATATGTGGTTTTTTGTTTTTTATAAATATAGTACTATATGTATTTTCTCAAAGTTTTCTTTTCTTTAGCTTACCTTATTATAAGTATATAGTATATATTACTTTAATATAGTATATTATATTACTTTACTATAAGTATGCAGTATGTAATATAAATAATATAATATATAGTATATAATGCATAATATAATATGGCTTAATCAACTGTTTATGTTACTGGCAAGCCTTGAGGTCAAGAATAGGCTATTAGTAATTGAGTTTTATGGGAATCAAAAGTTATATGCGGATTTTTGACTGTGTAGAAGGTTGGTGCCCCTATCCCTGAGGTTGTTCAAGGATCAACTTTACATACTATGCAAAAAGAGGAGGTTGATACCAATTTTCTGTTCTATATGTAACAATTTCAGATAAGAGTTAAAAGCATACTGTTTACGTCAGGCATTCCTAGATGTGAAACCTGATGGCACCACTCTGCAAATTTCTGCAAGTTAAGTAACTTTACTAAAGTTGGAATTCCTTATTTGTACAATAGAATAATAAAATGAACCTAATAGGGTACTAATGATTATCAAATAGGGCAATGGATATAAAATGGATGGCCAAATATCTAGCACGTTATGCACATTCTAAAATGATTATAGCAGTACTAATTGTTCTTACATGTTTCTGACAAATAAAAGCAGATGGTAAAACTAGAAAAATTATATTAAGAACCATAATGATTGCCACAAATATTTATATTTTATATCTCATTGCTTAACAAAAAATTACATGATCTGAACAGAAATTGTTGTTCTGTCTTTCCAGATTGTGTACCACATAGTTTTGTAAAATGGCTTATACAATTTGATTTACAGGATATTCAGTCTTTGATACAACACATAATAATGAGTTAAAAATACGTTAAAGAATTATTTTAAAATGCCTTAGCTGATACTATTCTGGTTTAGGAAAATTAAGGAACTTGGCTGAGAGCTCACTGTTATTAACTGATAAAACATTGCTATTCAAACTCACATGTCTTTGAATCCAAAGACATTGTGGCTTTTATTATTGTATTATTGATATGTCTTTCTCACTTATTTATTTAGTGGACAGATAATGAAGGAGTCAGGTATAATTCAGGGTTTCCATTACCATCTATGTGTAGAGACTTCTTCAAGCACTATTTTACTTTACATTAGTTTTCAACCTATGATTATTACTTGTCTAGATATTTTCAGAATTTTAATTATGTCACTCAACATGATGGCATAACTGTCTTTAATTTCCTTTTCCAGAAATCTAGTTAAATATGCCATTTAAAGTATGAAACCCTGGGGCACCTGGGTGGCTCAGTTGTTAAGCTTCTGCCTTCCGCTCAGGTCATGATCCCAGGGTTCTGGGATCAAGCCCCGCATCAGGCTCCCTGCTTGGTGGGAAGCCTGCTTCTCCCTCTCCCACTCCCCCTGCTTATATTCCCTCTCTTGCTGTCTCTCTCTGTCAAATAAATAAATAAAATCTTAAAAAAAAAAAAAAGAAAACCCCTTAAAAATAGTCCTTAATTATTCCCTATATACACCTAGTTTTTGGACCCACATTATTAATTGGAAAACAAAATGACACAAAATAAAAACCGAAGCTCAGGAAAGTACTGTAAGTTATGTTGTCAAATTATAAAATTATTAAGAATAGAGTGTATAGATCTTGACGCTAAACTGTGACATTCATGCTTTCTAAACAAAAATATTCCAGGTGACATTGAGCCTCATAATACCTCAAAAAATAACCTGTATAATATATTTAGGAAAAACCAGATATCATTTTCAACCCAAACAAATACCTATCTTTTATTACTTTTACAAAGTAGAAGATTTTGTGATACTCAAAGGATGTTCTATTACTAACATTGAAAACACTGGGATTTTTAAAATCATAACTTAACATTTTATTTTTGTTTTCTTTATTTCTAGTTAAATACTCTTATTTTTCTGCTGTTTCTGTTAAGGTCTACTTTGTAATCAAAACAATGCACCTCCAGGTGAACAACTGTTAACGTAGTAATTATCCAAAATAAAGATTTTACTTCTCATTATTTTACTGGAGTTAATTGTAACTATTCACCTTGACAGAGCTTATTTCTTCATTTTATTTGTACCATCTGTCACTAAATTTCTATTTGTACAATATATACCTAGTTTATTGCACTGTACCTAGTGAAGCAGACACCACTGAGTTCAACTCAGTATCAGCTTAGCTTGATAAACCTTAAGTGCTCAATTAGAAAAAAAAATAACTGAATGAATTAGTAAAATGTAAAAATGAAAATATACCGAAATTGAATACAAATACCAGAAGGAAATGTTATCATCATAAAATATTCACTACAAACTCCTCAACACATAACTATTCTGCTTTTTGTTGTATCTGTTTTTTTTCTCTTATGCCTCACCAAGCTTTTACATTTTTCCCAGGTAGTATATGGTAGGGAAGACAACTGTGTACCAGTCAACCTAGTGAAGTTGCTGCAAAGCTATACTATCAAGTCATTCTGCTGAGTCAATGTCGCGGTGAATTCTGGGACAACAGTGACAAGGACAGTGGGCAGGCTGGCTTTAGGTACTTTGGGTTTATTTGTCAACCATGATTTGTATTTATATAATTTTTGACATTTTAAGATTGATGATTTTGGGTCGGGACCATTACATTGTAGATGGATCTTCTTTTTTTCTTAGTTCAGTTGAAACCCTGTTCTCTTCTGCCCCAATATTTTCTGTAGAGTTTATATTTTTTATAGAATTACTAGATTCTAAATGCTTCATATAAAAACAAATGTCATGTTTTGAGATGTTTAATTAGAGCGGAGGCAAATTAATACAGATCTTCTAATTAATATTTACAGAATCCAAAACACTTTACAAGATTCTAAGATCTGATTGATGACACTTTTTTTTTTTATTTTTCTTTTGCCTTGTTTGCCTGATGTTCAAATTGCTGAAATCTAAACGAGAACTAAACGTTTGTCTTGACAGTAAAACAACAACTGCAAATATCTCCTACCTTGGGTTGAGGGAAAGTACTTTTATAAATCTAATCTATGAACCACCAAGGGCATTCTTATTCCCAATTTAGATACTGGGGTCTAATAAATCTACTCTACTATTACAGCAGTACCAAATCTTGAAAGTGTTTTTCTCAGTGGGTGCCAAATTTGGCTGTGTTATTTGGATTATGAAAGAACACCAACTACAACCACGATAATATATACTGTTGACAAGTCATCTTAATCTTTCCTGTTGAGTTTTACAAGATAGTTACTTAGCTTATTCAGCTAAGAAACTGAGAAACTTATTTTCTGTAAACCAATTTTTTAATATTCTCTTTATTAACAATTTGAAAATAAACTGATGTCATAGATAAAAGGCCCTTTAGATCACAGATTATTAAGAAAAAAGTTCTTTATAGAAAGAGGGCATTTGCTTTTGGACAAAGACTTCCATACAGTAAGAAATCACACATATCTCAGGACACAAGGGGAGAACCTAGAAAGGCAAAAATATACTGTGAAAATGAATAGTATTGGTTCCCTGGGTGATAGACTATAAAGAATATGCAATATTTCTAAAAGTTTTGTTATAATACTCTTATACAACTTAAAGAATAATGTTCTCAGTAACTCAATAAATTTCATTATTTTAACTCTGTATCAATGTATTATATAATTTATAATACATTTTTATATCAACGCAACAACTATTTGTAAATAACTCTTTTCCAAATTTTTCACATTAGATATTCTAGAAACGGTTTTATGGATATACTTTTTCCCCTTAGTTACACTGCTATAAATATATTCTGAATTTGTAATATATAATTTAAAAGCATTGTAAATCTATTATAAAAAAAAAAATTAGGGTGTTTACACATTTGAACCGGTCAAAAAAAATTTTTTTTTCTTTATCTTTCCAAAGTGAATGATGTGGCTTTCCTTCTTATGAAGGAAGTAAATAGAGTATTTAGTTAGAATATACTACTCTATGTAGGGAAGTCATTTTTTTCCTTTCTTTTTTTGGGTTTTTGTTTTGTTTTGCCAATGTGTCTTTTGAATGTTCATCTGAATTTACAGTTATAGCAGAAATATTTTAGAAATCACTTTGGAATCAAAGAAAAATGAAGGGTCTCAAAAGTTAATTTTTTAAAAATGAGTTAGTATGGAAAGACAGTTGAAGGGATGTTTTTAGCTAATTTTGATATTATATGGAGGAAGAAACTGAGACGCTGGAAAGCTAAGTGAATTTACTTTAATATTAAACACCTTGCAAGTGGCAGAGCCAAGATTTTTACTCAAGGCTTCTACATCCTGTGAATCAAAAGTGCTCTGAAACTCTTTCAAGAAAGAGAGATCATGAATTATTCTTTGAGGTCTCCCAAAGAGAGACTCTACAATTTCCTTCCTGTTACGATAGTGGATTCTAATATTTGTGTCCAGTTGACTATCGACTTACCCTTCACAAATCTCCAATATACTTCACTTCTAGTAATGTTAACAGTTTCACTCGAACAAGAGGAAGCAGACTTGTACACCCCCCCACATACACACAAACACACACATGCATATATATGTATGCCTGTACCCTCACTCATACTCATCATCATTGCAAATATAAATTCTCTCAGGTACTCCATAGTACTTTGCTATGTAGTCAAACATTTTTGAGGAGGGCGATAGTGATAAGCAAATTCTCTCACTTCTGGAAAATCTTCGTAAGAATTGAAATTATTAATAGCATTAAATCAGGGTATAATTACTTGGGTGGAATCAATGGCTGATGATATCAGGTGTTAAGGACTTGACAAAGGAAACTTCTCTCTTCTAGGAATATACATATGAAGTAGAAAATTCATGCCAGCTGTTTGATGCTTCCTACTTTTGAAAACATTAGGCATACAGTGCATTAGAAATCCAATGAGTAACAGCATTTTTCTCTTTGATTTAGGTGTGTGTGTGTGTGTGTGTGTGTCTGTGTCTGTGTCTGTCTGTAGGTGTGCTTGTCATTCTTCCGAAACATCATTAGCTTCAAACTAAAATTAAATATATTATATTTTTCTTCTATATCAAACATCCATTTATACTTTCCTGAGGATACAGCAGAATCCCTGTGATTGACCATGGAATGTTTTTCCTCAAGATTCCTCAGCAATCTATTTATAAACCACCATGGGTGAGATGCATGAAGGTTGGATGCTCATTATTTTTTGTTCTTAATATTTTGTTTGTTATGTAGACCCCATATATGTTGAGACTATTTTTACATCTCTTATTTTTTTTACTACAATGTGGTTAGCTCATCTTTGAATATTAAATGAACAAAGAAGAACAAAAACAGAGTAACATTTATTATTGGAATTAAACTTACAAAGAAAATTTAAATACATAACATTCTATTAATGACTAATATAATTTTTGCAAAGCTCTAAGCTGATCCCTTTTTTGAAATAAGTAAGATGGGATGGGAGTTCAGTGAGCTGCAGTCAACAAAACAGAGCTAGAAAACATTAGTTGATGTGGGCAGAAAAGATAGGTTTCCCTTTTGAAAATTTTAAAACCCTGAGCACATTCAGTGTGTGCTGCCACTTAATGCATTGTCCAAGTATTTCCTGCACATCCAATTTTTATGAGAACCTTAAAAGGTTTCTAGTAGACAGTTTAATCACATTTCCTCTCGCCCCTTGTATGTGTGCTTCTTATATGGAGGTCATTGTCATAAAAAGAGAAGTTGTTCAGTTTCTCAGTATGCCTTTTCATTTTCATTTGTTTTTGGTGGGGAGGGGTCAGAAAGGGATGTGGAGGCTGGATAAATACACCAAAGCAGGTAACATTTACAAATGCATGCCAGTGCTTGATTTGTCAAATGAGCTATCATTCTCATGTGCAAAACACATATTTGTATGTCTCTAGACTTGACTCCGCCTCCTCCCCTGCCCTCCAAAGGAATTAATGACGGTGAACATTAATAGATGAATGACAGCAGGACAGTTGCTCATAATCCCTATGATATATGTTTAGTCATGTAGTAATCTTTTAAACATGGCTTTGTAAGATTTTCATGCTCATACTTCTTCAATGGCTTTTACACCAGATATCCTAAATTTATAGATCAAAGGTTACAAGGAATGAAAACAGAGCCCTGAAATGGAAGACCAAGCATTGTCCTCCCCAGGTCTCATTTTCCACCTGTAAATATTCTTTAGTTGAAGTTTTTGCTGCTGCTGTCACTGACAGGACATAGGAAAGTACTAAATCAAAATTACTCCTCTTGAGAGAGATTTTATAACAGGAACAATGAAAGAAATAAATTTTGGTCATTTTGTGAAAACTACTCAAAATGATTTTTAAGGTCGGTGTTACAGATTTGAATGACTGTATCCTTGGAATGAGAGCAGAAGGATAAATAGCAAAACTTTTAGGTAAAATAAAAGTGCATATTCTCTTGGTTTGATGTGGTGCTTTCGAAGTCTGTACAGGGCCAGAGCATACCATAGGAAAACAGTTTAGATAAAAAGACCATGTCACATTTCATCATAAACCAGGTGAATACTGGTTTCTTATTAACATAGGTCATCAGAAAGTAGCAAATAATTTCTCAATTTAACCAGATAACTGCCAATTAATAGTGTGAGAATACGAACTATAATTTGTCACAGGACTAGATCATATATCACTTAGGAGCATGGTAGAACACAATACCTCTCTCAAGTTTCTATTTATTTCATTACCAGGAATTACAAAGATTTTTCCATGATATACTTAATGTGAAAATCCCCTGCTTCATTATATCCCTAAGTATATCTAAATATTTTTCTTATTTTGAAGACTAAATAATATAGCAAGTATACGATGTACTAACTAGCATACTACAAAAGGTTCACCACTATATTTTGTTATATGGATGTATCCACACCATTATGGTATAGAACAAAGTTTAAATTATCAAAAATATTCATTTTCTAAAGTTTTAAATTTTCACATAAAAAGTAAAAAAGGTCAAATTAATATGAATTATTCAATTTAATAGTAAAGATATGATTTAATCAGATTATAAGGCTATTAGACATTAAAAATGTCAATATAACATAAGGTATTGAGTAAGCATAGTTTTAAAACTTTGAGGTTTGATGAAAATATTTTGATAGCATGAGTTTTTAAATTTTTTATGTATATTATTTAAGATAAAAATGATAAACAGCATAAACAGCATTTTTCTTTGGTTAAGAAAATCATTGTTCTTTTGGTTCTGCTTAAAGATAAATATATTTAAAATATCAGAATCATGTCCTATAACTTATATATTCAATATAGAAGTTATTCTCAGTCCAAAAAATATTTTTAAGCATAGAAGATGGAGTCAAGAGGTTTTTTTTTTTTAAACTGTACATGACTGTGAAACTGTAGGCATACTTACTTCAGTCTGATACGGAAAGGTGATGAGCTGTGGAACACAAAGTCAATTTCTTTCCTGGTTATGTGACTTTAGAAGATTTCTTTAGTATACTGAGCTTCCATTTCCATATTAGAAGAGTGGGAAAATAATGTTTACCTCGTATATTGTGAGAACATGAAATTTTGTACACAAATTGCCAGAGTAGAACCTTGTACTACGTACCTGGTACCAGTTATTATCATCTTCATCATCATGATCCCACCACCTTGTTGAAATAGATGTCATTGAAATCTCTTTTATCTTGGAGAAAGTTCAAAGTACTTCTCCTCCTGGTTTTATACTTAAAAAATGAGATAATTGAGACCCTAATAGGTGACCCACAAAGGCTACACAGCAAATGTACAGCGAACTGAGAAGAAACCCATGGCTCATGACTTACAGTCTAGTATTCTTTCCAGATGATTATAAGTAAAGAGAATAAATATAATGTGCTTTTCTTTTCTCACATTTTTCCACTCTTATTTCTGTGTGGCATGTATGCAAGTTAGGGTAATATGAATTCAAATAGGACTTCAAATTAAAGAATTTGATTGATGGGGATTACTTGGCTATTTATGTCATTTTGTATCTTATAAATGTGCATTTAGTAGGTGTTATATTCTGAATCTCCACCTCCCCAAATTTCTTGTTCTAGTCCTAACCCCTAGTACCTTAGAATATGACTGTACTTGGAAATAGGGCCTTTAAAGGGGTAATTAAGTTAAAAAGAGGTCATGAGGGTGTGCTTTAATCTAATACGAATGGTGTCCTTATAAGAAGAGGCAATTAGGATGCCAGTATACGTGGGAGGGAAGACAATGCAAAGATAGAAATATGATGATTGTCTATAAGGCATGGAAAGAGGCCTCAAAAGAAACCAACCCTTTTGGCACTTTAATTTTGAACTTCTAGCCTCCAGAATTATTAGAAAACAAATTTCTGTTGTTTAAGCCAACCAGTTCATGATACTTTGTTAAATCAAGCCTACCAAACTAATACAGTAGGCACTAGACCCTCTTCTGAAAACTTGATCTACGTTGTATCATTCAGAGCTGATTTCAAGACTAGTTTTTTCCAAGTCTCATTAAAATGTTAAGACCGTTTACCCAAATGGAGACTTTATTCTTTTCCTTGAAAAAAAATGACCATCTGAGAGTCAAAGGAGAAGAGCAGTACCCAGAAATCTCTCATTAGAAACCCATCTTAATGTTACTTGAACACTTTCCTAGTCTAGTCCTATAAATCTACTTGAGTAATAGACTGTGTGAACTACTCCTAAGAAGAAACTCTTTATATTGTGTTTTCCTGTTTCTTTGTGTGTCTTTCACTCCTAAAAGAGTGTTTGTTAGTTAACGTAATATAGACTCTATCCCCAAGCACTTAGCACAGAAAATTGTAGTGTGTGGCATATGTAGGTACTTGATAAATGCTCATGGAATTATACTGAAACCTCTTCATAATGCTGGTCTGAGTACCAAGCTATGTAACTGTTTGCCTTGATGGTGAAGCAGTCTTATAACATGATCTTTTAAACGCCTCAGTAATTAAATTTGCTTGGATGGTCTCCAGGAAAGACTAACTCATGCCAATGTTATTATAGCGAAATTCCAAAACGGTAATTCTGGTTCTTTGTTGTAGAGATGATCCCTGGTACCTAAGGCTAATTAACATAACAATACAAATCTTAATCCATGCAGTTTACAAGTGAAAGCCCAATTAGAGTGATGTGATAGTAATTAGAAGAAAATAGGAGTTTGGATTGAGAGCATGGTGACACAGTATGATTTACCAATAGGGTCATGTGTGGAGGGAGGGACTGAAGGAGTCCTGTCAATACAGGGCATGACAGCTTCAATTAATCGAGATACTGTGAGTGTTATTTTGAGGGTATTTCAGGTGTCTTTTAACTCATCTGAAAAAGAAAGATTTAACATACAAAAGTGGTGATTTGGGGTTTTTTCACAGACACTGTACAGTAGGCAAGAAAGGGAACAGGAAAATTGTGTTCAGGGAAAATCAGTGAAGGAGCACCTACTTCCTCACTGCTCAGATAGGATGGGAGCCACATGTGATGATAGAGCCATATATGGGTACTGTTTTTTTTAGGGGAAATTGAGTATGTTGGTTTATAGTGCTTTTCTAGGAAAATAAGGTTTGGAAAGAAAAATAATATTTAGAAATATAATAATGTAATTCAAGTATTGCTATTGCCACGACAGTTTTAGTCACATGATTGTATGTAGATAATAAATAAATGAAGCGCTGCTAAGAATTAATTATAATTAAATTACCATATCCAGAGGCAAAGATTTATTTTAAGAATTATCACAGAAAATTGTTAGGAAAAATATTTTTATGCTATTATTTATTTATTTTATGACATATTATTATAATACATTTGTGTGCTATACAGTATTTGACAAAGGGAATATAATTTTAAATGCGTCTAAATATGCCATTAATGAAAGAGGCATTGAAGATGTAGTAAGAACAACAAGAGAATGTACAAATCAACTTGACTTGTTTAAGTAGATCAACAGACAACAACTGATGACTATATAATTGTGTCAAACTCAGACTCGGAAATGAACAGGGAATTGAAGTTAAAGACTGTTGTTCAGGGAAAAACAAACTTTTAGATTCAGTGTGACTTAGTTAAATCAAATCTGCGCCTTGTGGCCCCTCCACATAAGGAATACAAACACAGTTCTCAAAATATTAAATGATGATATATTAGGGAAAACATTTTCTGAGGTACATATTAGAGATTTAGTACAGAGACATAAAGGTAAATTGAAGGCTTTTATGATCCTGAACATGGAAAGTGAGTTATTTTCACCATTGGAAGAAATTTTTGATTTTTAAAATAAAATGACTTATATGGGGGCACCTGGGTGGCTCAGTCAGTTAAGTGCCAGACTCTTGATCTCAGCTCAGGTTTTGATCTCAGGGTCATGAGTTCAAGCCCTGCATTGGGCTCCATGCTGGGCGTGGAGCTTACTTTAAAAAAAAAAGACTTGTAAAAGAATATTTAGAAGTCATATTTTTAAAGTTCTGAATGAACAGTCCTCCATCATAACATATCTCTTAGTCCATTTGAAATTACTTGAGAATGCAATCTGAGAGTTGAATCAAATTTGACAATAGATTTAAAGTTTATTTGTAGGCCACTTATTCATTTTAGTTTTATGATTTATATACTTCTTATTTCCTGTTTAACAACTTCATATCATTTGCTGAGATCTTTAATGTCTCTTACAAAAATTTATGTTTATATTTGTGCCATTCATTTATATATTCATCCTCCTTTGTGAGTTTTAAAAAGCATCCAGGGTTTCTATACCATATCACAGCATGCCAATTTGCCCTGTTGGATATGCATTCTACTAATCCCAGTCCCTACAGATTTTAATAATAATTTAACTACACCAGCAAACTTGAAATTCTAAATACTCTTAACTCTAAGCACTGAAATTCTCTAATATTTATCAAACCTGTAGATATTAAAAAATTTTTTTCATATGTGCATACTTTATGTATGCTCATGTATGTACACTTTGCTATTCATATATGTATTAATGTTATTTTCAAAAATATTTATGAGACTGACTATACACATTTCCAGATGACATTTTTATTTGTTTATTTTAATTAGTACATGATAAAATTACCTATTTTTTTTTTTTTTTTTTAATAAAGAGCTTCCCTAGTACATTTGAATACTGGTAGAATCTCATTTTCAGTAGCATTACTAAGATCATCAAAACTCTTACCTTGTGTTTAGACCTAGTTATAAACAGTAGTTGATTGAGAATATGTATAAAGTACAGATGCTGTATTTTTTACATTTTTCTTTTCACACAAAGCCTGTGCTTACCTGTGTAATATATTTAAAAATAATAACATGGTGGGGAGAATGCATTGCGATGGGAATCTTAACTATATTCAAAGTGATACTATCTGAAAGGGTAAATTTTTTTTTTTAATCCATCCTGCACTGTCTTTGAGGACTGCCTGAAATAAGATATAAATATGTTTTAAATGTAACACTAACAATTTGATTTGATGAGAGCTAAAAAGAGTAGTTTTATAAATTACATGAGTTTTTAAATGATATACTTTCTTGAGCAGCAGGTGGCTACTTGTTCATGGATTGGCAGTCACCATTGAATTCTTACCCAAAGGAATTTTCCAAAGGATTTTAAATAATACAAGTTGAAAAACAGTATTGAATAAGAGAGTAAGTAAACAGTGGTCAAATATGTTAAGGATAAAATATAATTTAAGAATGGCTGTCTTTCAGGTTATAGGATTTGAGAGTAGTTGGTGCTCTCTTTATTTCTCTTATGCCACTTTTCTTTTCTTGGCCCTCCTACTTCCTGCTTTAATTCTGAGCCAGAATGACTGCATGCTTTTAGAACCTGACCCCAAGTTGAAAGCTCATTGCAGGGACTAGATGAAGGAGGAAGATCCTGTATTTTTAAACCTATTTTAAACATAAAATTATTAAATTGCATTGATATGTTAAATACTGTATTTAAACACCAGACAACAGTTTCATGAAATAGGTAGCTAGTAAAATGGAAAGAACTGTGGAGGCGCATTAAAAATATTTTGTTGATTCTTAGAATCTACTTCACCCTCATTAATAAGCTATAATAGCAGAGTGCAGTTGCCAACATTAGGGCCTTCTTGCCATGGCAGAGAACTCACAAGTGGGCTTTTTAACCATTTAGCTTTGTGACATTGAGCAAATTACTTACTCTATGCTTAGGTTTCCTTATCTAATAAAAAGAGGATGTAGATTGCATACATTCTATTCGGTGATTATGAAGATTAAAAAATAATACATTTTAATTATTTGGAACCATATCTAGCACATAGTAATGTTACCTATAATTATAAGCTTTTGCTTTTTATAAGCTTTTGATTTTAGCTTGGATATTAAAATAACCCCAATCATATAGAACTAGATATGTTGATTATTTGATTAAAATGGAATCTTTATTCAATTTATAAATTTAAAATATTTGAATACAAATTTTTCAGAAATAACTCTGTTATGAAACTGAGTTTACATATAATTATGTACACAACTAAAAGATGTGCTGTGCTTTTCTCATTTCACTTATTCTTCGTAGTCAAGATTTGGTACATATAATTAGCGATCAAATGTGCCGATTATACAAGTGCTTATGTGTATTAGCCAGGTGTATCATACCTTAAATATTAATTCTGTGAATCTGGAGAAATTATATGAGTTACGCCATTTTCTGCTCTTCAAATAATGGGCATACAATAGTACATCTATTCATCGGTGATATAATCTTTTCATGTGTGTGCATGTGTGTGTGTATTTTAGTTATCTGAATCATGATACATTAATATGTTTTATTCTCAGTTTCTGAATCGAGCATAAATATTCTCTTTCATACTCCAGTGGTACCTGGAGAATATTAGATAAGATCTAACTAAAAACTAATAAGCATACACTTCTAGTTCTGTTTATTTCTAAACATTTAGTAAAATAATAAGGTTTTTTAATAAGATGAAAAAATAAATGAGTTAGAAAAATATGACCATTGCAATAATAGTTAGTCTTGGGAGCATTTATTTTTTCCCTAAGGAAAATGGAAGGGAGATGTATTTTGATTGGCTGTATCACCTAAAGAAAGACTAAACTGTGAAATTGAGCAGGACTGTCAAGTTTCTCATACCTAATACAAGATGGGCAAATTAGGGTTATTTGCAGCACTAGCAATAGGAACAGATTGCATTATAAATCATCATATCATTGACAGACAATTACATTCAGAACTTTCCAAGCATGAGATGGTGGCAATGTTTGTCCACCAACAAAGTTATTCAAGCCAGCAGCTCAGTGAGAATGTGAACATAAGGAAGTTACTTCTGGGTGAGTTGCTGGAATTAATTTCTCCTATTACCTTCCTCCTACACATCTCTAATAGAATCATGAAAATTAAAGATAGAAAATGCCTATTAGTGCTCATTGAGTCTGCTCTCCTGCCCATTTGGAAGCAATCGAATGTAGTGTCTTTCTTTCTTTCTTAGGTCAGGGGAAAGAAACAACTTTGTAAAAAGAAGGCAGAGAGGTGGTTCTTCTGGAATTGAAGAAGAAATAGCTGATCATTTTTTTTTTTAAAGCTTTTCTTTATTCATGAGAGAGAGAGAGAGAGAGAGTGGGGGGCAGAGGGAGAGGCAGGCTCCCTGATGCGGGGCTCGATCCCAGGACCTTGGGATCATGACCTGAGCTGAAGGCAGACGCTTAACCAACTGCACCACCCAGATGCTCTGATCATTTTTTTTTTAAATTAGAAATGTGACACTTGATATTTACAATTAGATTATATATTTTATATATTCTAAAACATTTGTGTAATATTAAATCAATAATTTTTGATAAGTTATACATTTGCATCACATTTAATTTCTACACAGTCATTTTATCAGAGCATAGTCAATCACATGAGTGAATGTAGTAAAGTGAAGAGATGGCATAGCTTCTCTCTGTGCAAGGCAAACAAATATTGGTATCACTTATACATGAGACAAGTTAACCCAACTAAGCAAGTTATTTCATGACATAGTTGACAAAGTTGACCTAAACTTTTTTATTTTCTCAACAATGATATTTCTCTAGCAACATTTTTAAATTAATGGTCTTAACTGCTCTACAAATGGATTAATTTATTAAAGCTGCTGCCAATAATATGAATAAATTTTAGAACAGTTTAAATAACTGTTAGAACTATTACTATTCGGATAGTTTTGAATATTTCCCCAGAAGTTTTGCTAATCACTTAACTCCACTATACTCATTAGAAAGCATTCAAATAACAATCCACCTGATTTTAAGTCACTTTTTGTACATGTGGTCTTTCCTTGAGGTCTAAGATTCTGAAGAAAGAAAGATGCTATGTTTTAGTTTTAATTCTTCCAGTAGGTTTGAATATGTACTTTTCTCCTGCTTTAGGAGAATCTCTGCCAGGTCTTCCACTAAAATTGGCTTTGTCTGCATATAACTTCAGTAAAATAAAGAGTACCTACCTACTATGAGAGGACCAGATGCAATAAATATAACCCTTCATCTTAGTTTTATCAACTAGATTAGCCAATAGAACCTATTTAAGGTGATTTAGTTGTCTGCCTTATAAGGGGAACTAGTCTGATTCAGAACTAGTCTCAATCTAATTCTGGTTTTTAGTCAAAATCCTAGTTCTTACATAAATACAATTTCTGCTTCCATAGTTACAATAATTAAATGTAGTTAAGAATATCGAATTTTAAAATGCTTATCCAATATTCCTAATTTATTCACTTTGGAAATATACCAATCACCTGAAGCCTTTTAACTAATATTTCCTGGTTTACCAGAGAATTCTCAGACATAACTCTACTATCTGCTCTAGATTATGTTTTTCAGGTAGAGATCTTTGCAAGCTGAGGTAAGAACTTATGTTAGTTTGTTGAGTATATACTTTATGGTCTTTATGCATAATGAAATTCAGTACAAACATTCATCGGTCTTACTCAAAGAGGAAGCCTCCATTACTGAACTCTGAGATTCACTCTTAGATAGTTTTATGTAAATGGTAGTCTTGCAGATTCCAAGAATAACCCTATAATCTGGCTTCAACATAATTGTTGAGGCATTCATATGAAGAGGCATTTTTAAAATACTGATTGAAAATATGCAAACATTCGGGAGGTTATTGTTTTAGGATGCCTTTGATTTTGGAATGGGGTTATTTTTTGCTCTGAAAATTATGGCTCACTAGAAACAAGAATTCATTCAATAGAATTTATTTGGAACACAAAATGCTACATAATTTTCAATATATCCATGTTACATAAGTGCAGAAGGCTGCATAATTTTACATTACATGGATTGAGGATTGGGGATATGTGTTTTGTTTCTGCTTCAACAGTTGCCTGTAAAAAAGATGATGAATCGCAAGGTGGTTACAGGCTTTAATTTTTTGATTGAATGAAGGGATTGTGTTTATAGAAGGTCATTCAGCTCCTGAGGGGAAGGTTATTAATATAAGAAATTATGTGCTGAGGTAAAGCACCTCAGTCAGACAGTGAAATTCATCATTCACGACTTGTTTAGGGACATGCAAAATACACTGTAAATTGAGTGTCTCCCTTTCAGGGAGATTAATGCCGCAGCTCAGGAATTTTCAGGAAGCTGTGATGAGAGTCCTGAGGATTAGTGACAACCAGCATACAGTTAATTTTTCCTTACTTTATCTGGAAACCAAATCCATTTTGAGATATTTCCTTAAATTCTTGTTCTGCATATCTTGCTTGAAAATAGAAAGGGAAAACTGTTTATTCCTGTCATTCTTGAGTAAAAATTAAAAACACACATCTTAAAATATGTGGGTTCATTAAGTCTCCTCCAAGGCAAAGAGTATATAAGTAAATGCAAATAGTGTTTAGCTATCAAGCATATGTCCTTCTGAACAATAGCATGCCAATGTTTATTCTTGGAACAGTGTTGTAAGGGTCACAAACAGCATATTATTTAGATTTTTCTAGGATGTGGACATATTATCAACTATATGAATATACTTAAGGAGGGAAAGAATTTTTTTTTAGAAGGGAAAGAATGTTAAAAACATTGCCCTAATCTGTTATTTTGAGAAATGAACATCATGCTAGCTTTAAAGCTTAATAAGGAATAGTAGGAACATGTTTTATATAATTTAAAGTGTTAATGTTAATTAACAGAACCTGATCTGTATAGCCCCTCTTACTTTTCATATTCTTTCACATCTAATTATCTCATTTAAGCCTCTTAGCCACCTTCCTTGACAGGCAGGAAAGGGGTCATTATCCCCCTAGTGACATAATCATTTGCTCATAGTGTTAAAGTGAACACAAAGCTTTTTCCACTAGAACACTCTAAGGACTTTGCCGGCATGCAACCAACCTGTTTGAACAAAACAATCCTAAATATTCAATACTTCCAATTAGCTGTAGGAAATTTATGGGGTTCTGTGAATGCCAGTGTATTTTGTGGTTCCAAAGTAGAATTTGAAATTGAAAATACTGAATATTTGAATTCAAAAACAGTTTTAAGAATATACTACCTGCTAGACACTGTGAACAGCACTGGAACATCATGGGGAAAATAAGCACAAAATCACATGATTATTATGCAGAGAAATGAATGTTCAGAGAGTTATATTTGCTATGGATGCAAAAGGAAAAGAGTAAGGAGAGTGTAAGCCTGTAACTTGGACTTTGGGTGAGTTGGTTTTAAGATGAATGAAGGAATCTTAGATGGACTACTTAGCAAACATTTAAAAATACACAACAAAGCATAGGGAAATAGTTGGTTCTGAAGCAGTGAATTTGGGTATCACTTAAAGGTGTATAGGAGATAATTAAAGATGTGGAATTACATGAAGTTTCCCAGAGAAATAAGAACTAAGGAGAAGATAAGCTAACCAAGAAAGTAGACTTGTACACCACCAATATAGAAGGTGCTTCTGGTGAGAAAGGAACAGTCCAGGCTGGTGAAATGAAGAGAATTATTGAGGAACAGAGAGATTAGTGTTATGGAAGGAAATGGAAAGAAAGAAGAGTGATGGCTTTCTAAGAGTAACTTGTCAAATATTAAGAAAGCTGAGACGTAATTGAGGAATAAGGAAGTTGAAAATAGAAGGTGCAGAATACTCTTTCCAAAGCACACAACAAGAGAAATATGTGGAAAACAGAGGGTTGAAAATACCAGTGAGAGTTAGATTAGTTACAAGTAAATTATGTGACAAAGTGATATCATTATTTAGATTTAAATCCTTTTGGCATATCAAGAGTACTTGATGGTCTTATCATGATAATATAGGAATAGCAGTGCATCCACCTAATACTTGGGCACACATCTTACTTCTCTGCTTATTTTTTTTCAAGAGGGGAAATTTAGTGAAAATTACTACTGTAGTGATTGTAAAAAACTGTTAAGATGGTAAATTAAGACATTCTTTTTTCTTTTTGCCTTAGTAAAACTGAGTTTAAAAATCTGTTTCCCTTTACTTGTCTTACCCTTTCCTGCAAAAGAAGAGTAACAAAGTGATATAAAGCAAGGATGGAAAAAAGTCTTAAAAAAGTGTAATATAGGGGTGCGTGAGTGCCTTAGTCAGTTAAGCGTCTGCCTTTGGCTCAGGTCATGATCCTGGAGTCCCAGGATGGAGCCCTGCATCAGAGGAGCCCTATTTCTCCCTCTGCCCCTTCCTCTGCTTCTCCTCTCTCTGTCTCTCTCTCACTTTCTCTCACTCATTCTCTCAAATAAATAAAATCTTTAAAAATTAAAAAGTATAGCATATACAATTATAGAAGTTGATGAAGACTCTTATGGTTATAAGAAAGAGAAATTCATTTACACCAGCTAGATTAAAATATAGATCTCCTGGAATCCAGAGAGAGAAAATGAACACTTGGGTTCTTACCTAAAGTGGAAAAGAGAGTGATAAATGAAGCACTTTCTCTATGTATCTCTACGTCTTTCACTGTCTGTGTCCTCTCTTCTTTTACACTTGATGCCTTTGTGTTTCTAGAAACATCTGTTTACTTTCTCTGTACTGTTTTGTCACCCTTATACATGGCTGCTTCTGAGAACTTGTATATTCCAACCCTTCAATTTCAACATCAGTCGCCAACTGAGACTTTCTTTTCTCCATCTTGATATCCATTTCCACGAAAGCAGTGGGGAAGAACTCATCATTTTTTGAACATAGCATATACAGCAGTTTTAGCATGAGACATGGTCATCTTAGATTTTGCTTGTCTGGGTGTCGAGGCACACCTCTTTGCTGCTAATGTGCCAGGTTGTAGGAGAGAAGGGATAGGAGAGATGTGATTGTGTCCTATATGTTGGGGTATCTCTTCAGGGGATTTGGGTATAGCAGAGGGAGATATCTTAAGTAGTCTGTAATATATATAATTTAAAGTGAAAACATGGCACTTTATATTTACAGAATTGTTCGTATAAATAAAGAGAATTATGACCCTGGACAGGTTAGTAAGGGGATATTTATGCACTTATTTAACCTTGTAATTAAATTAAAAGGGATCTTCTGGTAGATTCTCCCTTACAAACTTTCTGTTTGTATTGGATTTTCACACCAAGTATTTGTCACTTCTTTTCCATAAACTTATTTTACACTGAATCACAATGAATGAATATCACAAAAACAAATAGCATGTCAACACATTTATTGGACCAGAGCCCCCTTGAGATAATGTCTGAATTTTCATCAAGACTATAGTGATTAATGTTTCTGATTATGATAATCAAATAACACATTAGTGGTTATGTTTCAAAGAGAACTTAAAATATAAAATGTGTCTAGAATATGGTGAGTCATTTGACTCAGGCTATTGGAAGATGGGAAAAGCTGAGAAACATTTTTGACCCTTAATATTATGCACTTAATATCATGTGGGTGCCCCACTTTTATATGTAACACCTTCCCAAAAGCCTGGTTTCATGGCAGTTCATCTTAAAGTGTACTCTTATTTGTGAAAGTGTACTCTTTATTTATGAAGAATAAATTGACCTAGAGTTGTTGTCTTGGCCAACTTGATATCAACATAAAGCATCCAATGATGGGATAAAGTTTTCAACAAGTGAAGTTTATGTTTTATTACTTGATGCTCAATATATGCAGTAGGCAACTGAAGTAAGGGAAAGTAGGTTGTTACTTTATTTTTCAAAGAAAACTTCATTTGCACTTAGTTTCAGTTTAATGAACAGCAGAAAATAAGGTTTTGTTTTCTTTCATGTGTCCTTTCTATAGCTTATTTAAAAGTTTGTAAATATTTGCTGAATGTGTCCTTTATTGGGTGCGTTTGTGTGTGAATGAGTTTTCCTTTCTTAGGCAAACTTTCCTTGTGTTTGCTATTTATTTTAATAAGACCGTGGACAAATTTTTATACTTCTCTGTGCTTTAGAAAGCTCACTAGGGAATAAGATTGCAAAGAATATTCTGTATTTGGAGAAGATATATATAATGTCAATTAGCTTAAAAGCACAAAATACAAGTTGATAAGGTTCAGTCAAGCCTTGCTCACAATCAGCCATTAACACAAAAGGGTCTAAGCTACATGGATAAATTACTTATACAGTTACAATACTTAGACCTACAATTCTGGCCATATTCAAACACATATTTTTCATAGTATTTGGTTTTAAACTCATGAGACTCTCCTTTTTAGCTGATGTTTCAGAATATCTGATTGGCCCTTTTAACTCCCCCAAATCTGAGCATGGGATATTTCAAGTTGAACTGAGAAAGATGTGTTTTATGAATACATTTGAATATTGAGTTAACCAGATGGTTTCTTGAGATTTGGTTATAAGTCCCTTCCAGGGAGAATTTTTTTTTTCGTATTAAATTGAATGGCCATCTGGATTGAATGAACTAGAGACTCTAAATTCAGTCTATTGATGGGTCTTTGTTATTAGTCTTTTTCATGAGAATGATCTGGGCAATTTGTGAGAATATTAATGAGCTGGGTTCAGAGGTCCCTTTAAACTCTGTAAGCCTATAATTTAAATATGGGATTGAGAATATGACTGAATTTCTTTTTGCTTCAATTATATTAAAAGGAATTAAGATAATTTCTACTCTATGTCATACGTCATCCAGAACAAAATATGTCACCCATTGGCCTCTGAATATTTGACCTTGGGTCAGTCAGTCTCTGTGCCTTAATTTCCTCATTGATAATAGAGTTTAAGAAAAGAATCTTTAACATCCCTTTCAGCTCTAAGATTCAGTGAGCCTATCAGATATTGAAGTCACCCAAAGGAAGGGAATTGCTACAAATCCTTACTTGCAAGCACAATTTTCAAGCCCATATTCCAACTCTTAAAAGAGTTTCGGTGCCACTGAGAGAAATAAAAAGGAGACCTAATAGAACTTCAAAGGAGCAAAGGCTAAAGGAAAGGCAAACAGGGATTCAGAACTACTGAGCTCAGTGTCAGGAGTATGAATCATATTTACTCTGATTTCCTGTTTCTTTTCATGTTGAATCTCAAAAGAAACCAGCTACCTTATCTGGTTGCTTCCTTCTGCTTCTCTACAGACACACAAATATGCAGATTCACACACACATACACACACACACACACACACACACACACACACAAACACAAACATCCTGCACGTCCCTGCCTCTTAGAAGCTGGGTAAAAGTTATATTTTGTTTTTTAAATTGTCCCATAGTTGTTTGGATTATTGCATGATATTATGGATTGCAAGATTAATTTAAACAATGTCTTGACACATTGAGGTAAGAAAATCAACGCAAATTAGTGTTGGTGGTCTCATTCTCTTGGTAATCAAAACAGTAGGAAAAAGATACTGTGTAGTCTCGCAGAATCTTCTGTTTTTTCACTGAAGGAAGGTGAAAAAGTCTACTTATTCTTGTCAGATCCTTACCATCTAAAATTGAATTAAAAAATCCTTGTAAAAGAGCTTGAATTTGTAATAGAGTGCTAATTCAAGATTACAAAATGCCATGCATCAGTGGTATTGAATTTAAGAGGCAATAATTAGGGTATATATACCCTAATATATATATATTTATATTTGTCCTAAATATATGTATTTGTTCTCTTTTCCTAAAAATATTTTTTAATTCATGCATTATCTTAGTTTAGAAGTGTATTTCTATTATCAGTATTATTTTTTAAATATTTTATTTATTTGAGAGAGAGAGAGAGAGAGCAAGCATGAGAAGGGAGAGGGGCAGAGGGACAAGTACACTCCCTACTAAGCAAGGAGCCTGCTTGGGGCTCCATCCCAGGACCTTGAGATCATGACCTGAGCTGAAACCAAGAGTCAGACACTTAACCAACTGAACCATTCAGGGGCACCTCTGTTATCAGTAATATTAATATGAAGAGAAATTTTTTTCAAAAGATTTTATTTATTTATTTGACAGAGAGAGATCACAAGTAGGCAGAGAGGCAGGCAGAGAGAGAGGAGGAAGCAGGCTCCCTGCTGAGCAGAGAGCCCGATGTGGGGCTTGATTCCAGGACCCTGAGATCATGACCTGAACCGAAGGCAGAGGCTTTAACCCACTGAGCCACCTAGGTGCCCCAAAGAGAAATGTTTTATAAAATGTTCTCTATTTACTATTTAATTGCCATTAAATATTGCCCCTTCTCCAACTCATATAAACTATTATGAACTTAAACGTTAATCCTTATTTAGTTGGAATATTTTTATTTGTAATATCATTATAGGACAAAATATGTTATTGTTGGTATTTTTCTAAAAAAAACATATAAGGGAAAAAACCTGTAAAAATGCTACCATCTATTCCTATTCTCTTCAGTTTTACTCTTTTCCCTTCTATTTTGAGATACGTGTATATATGTTGCTGAATGCATTTGTGAATATAGAGAGTTCATAAAAATGACCACATTGAAAATACTGTCAACTCTGAGGACAAGGATTATTTCTTAATTGTATTCTTTTAACCAAATCATTAAGAAGTATTTGGCACATAGAGGTTATTAAGAAATAGTTGTTGAATGAATGGATGTGTTTACTTGGAAGAATTTATAAAATCATAAAATTTGTAGCATTTAACGTGCTTCTTTTTTTTTAATTTAACATGCTTCTTGAAGAGAATATTGAATCATATGTTTTATCATTTTCTTCCTCAGAAAATAAATGTTTCCCAGTCATACTTGGTATTTATTACTATAAATTTTCAAAATAGATTTTTATGTTTCTGTAATCTATTTCTGTTCATTTTCATACCTCTCTTTACCAAGGAACAACTTCATAAGGAGAAATCAAAGAAGTGATAGTGTTTTAGAGACTCATTTAAGTGTTATAGTTCTATGACCTGAGAATTAAAGATAAACAGTAAAGTGGTTTTGCTGAAGTTATATTAGTTTGGAGCTTGAAGATAAAGTAATTTAAAGGCAGGCTCTATTAGCAGTGACTACATCTACAGATATTTCCTTATTTGTTAAAATACATTCCTTTAGGGATTCTCATCCCAAACCTGTAAAACGAACCATTTTTAAGACCTTGAAAGTGAGCATGTTTCTCATGTGACTTGGTTTTGTTCCTTAAAATATACAGAACTTTAATTTTAAAAATAGATGTAAAAAATGCTCTAGCCTTTTAAACATTCACAGCTTGATAGATTCCAGACTTGCTAAAGAGTTTCCATCTAACAGCACTGTGATTAGTTTCTTTAATTTGGCCCTAAATACTCTAAACTATTTCAAAAGTTACCAAATGCACCAATTCTTATCTAGAAAGAAAGTAGAAGTGTCGTCAATAAACATCAGGCCTTTGATAGTGGGTTTTTTTTTTTTTTTTCCTCTTCATGAATGAAAAGATGTCTATGAGGCCTGAGAGTTCAAGTTTTACTTTGGTTTTAGTACAGTCACACACATTTTCAAAGCTATCACCAACATGAGAGCAAATGCTTATAACAGAATGAGTGGTAAAGTTTCCACTTTCCTGAAGTTTCCTTTATCAATGAAATTTACACCATTTTATGAAGATCTAAATTTTGAGATTTATATTTAAAAAAAAAACACTTTCTTTAAGTTTTGGGTAACATATCTAATAATGTCTTACATATATACTGCATTTTTTACTTGGAGAGATAGAGGAGATCTAAACTCTAACTTACTCATTTTACAGACAAAAATACTGAAGCAAAAATACATGGTCAGATGGTGGTGGGGCTGTGGGTCAAATCCAAGACCCCAAGAGCCATTTGGAACTTTCCAGTGTATTCTGGAACATCCTTTTTACTCTAAATCATGAAAGAGTTATGAATTTTCACTCAACTTTAGATACTGTACAATTTGCATAAGTGAATTAAAATCAAAATATGAAACACTCAACTTATAAAAACACATAAAATTGTGTGATAAGGATGTTTGTTATTAGTATACTACAAAAAAATCAAAGTGTGTTCACTCTCTTTTTCTCTCTGTATATGCTGTTTGTACCATAGATTCCAGCTTCAGGGTCTGTATTAGAAAACTTTCCAGGAAGAGAAGTATAATAAACCACTGAACTTATTCAAGAATGTGCCTAGAAAAGATAATGTTCAAATAACTGGCACAGCCTTGAATTTTGAATTCACTTTAAAGCACTCTGGGTGTGAATCTCTAAATTTATTACCTGATTTCTTTGACTGAATGTTGTCTTGAAGGCTGTTGTTAAAGACTGGCATGCAGATAGTGAAGGCTAATATTATGTTAAATATTTATTTTTGGAAAGCATTTTTCATGATATAAGGTCTTGGTTTTACTAATGGAAATTATACTCAGTCCAGATTTTTAAAACTTTCTTTATCATAGAAATTTCAAAATACAATTCTTGATCAAATTATTTTTCAGAAATATTTCTCCCTAAACTCCAGATGCATTTGTGTTAGACATTATATACATTAACTTAGTATAGTGTAATATGTGGTTTATTTATAGCACATTTAAAATTTTATAAATAGGGGCACCTGGGTGGCTTAGTGGCTCAGTCAGTTAAGTGTCTACCTTTGGGTCAGGTCATAACACCAGGGTCCCAGGATTGAGTCCCGTGGCAGGCTCCATATTCAGTGCGGAGTCTGCTTCTCCCTCTCCCTCTGCCTGCTGCTCCGCCTGCTTGTGCTCTCTCTTTGTCAAATAAATAAAATCTTTAAAAAATGCATGAATAAATAAATATATATATATATACACACACACACACACACACACATACATACTTTATATAGTTAAGGGTGAAATCTTTTAGAAAAATGTAGTACTTGTACTATCAATTAAAGTAATCCTGTGAAATAAATTCTCCTTCATATACAAATATATGCAATCATCTCCATGAAAAATATATGAATCACCCACACAAAACATGTATTTACAACCATGGTGTGTGTGTCACACATGTAAATGCAGTTCACAAATGGCCACCTCTGTAGGGATCAAAAGCCCATCACTGTATCCCTGGACTCTGCCACTCAGCATAGGCTCTTATAACTTTTCTGTGCATTTTGATAATTAATACTGTCGTTTTCTAATAAGTTGTTTTTAGCACTATGTATTTGGTATTCTTTCAGAACTGCTGTCTCAGGGATTTTAGTACAACAAATAATGGAATAAACTTAAATGAACTACAAAAAAACCCCAAAACAATTGCCTTGAATAAAAATAGAGCATGAATAATCTTGATCAACCCCAGTGTTGAAAACGTCTGTTATTGTATTACTTGAAGTATGTTTGGACAGAAGTTAACATCTCTCTTAAGTGTATGTGGAGTGGCAAAGGCCTACATTGCCTGCATCATTTATTTAAATGCATAATTAAGTTACAATGTGCAGTGTCGGCTGGCATTAATAGGTCTTTGCTCAAGCAATATAATGTAATCGTTTTGTAATTTGAAACCTTTCACTGTATTATTGCTCTCGTGAAATGGCTTTACAGTAAGGTAATAATACAAGGAGGGGACCAAGGGAGAAATTTTAAAGTACAGAACATTAGTGTTTGAAGTATACTTTCCGAGGAATTTTATTTCTATGCATACCCATAGCAACTGGGTCAAAAGAGGTACATGAAACTCTAACATCCAAGAAGCATTTAAAGAAAAATGTCACAATGTACACAGAGCAGCTACAGTTTGTGGTCCTCATAAATGTGGTTTTGCATTGCTCCTCCTTCGTGAGTAATGACTTGAAATCGTGTCTAGTTTATCTGTATTAAGTTGGAGAGCTTGGTAGTAATTGCTCATGAAAGAATTTATAGCCAGATGTGGGAAAATGTATGGGTTTATTTATGTATTTATTTATTTAGCAAAATTTTGTTCATTCCATGTACCCAGCACCCTAGCACCTTGAGAAGTCTTTGGCACATTGAATGTTCAGTTCAAGGACCTCTGCTCTGCTGTTGCATATTTA
Organism: Potos flavus; assembly: GCA_028534135.1. NCBI lineage: Eukaryota > Metazoa > Chordata > Mammalia > Carnivora > Procyonidae > Potos > Potos flavus. The sequence goes on from CM052883.1 coordinate 34,980,996, forward strand.
GAAGGAACCCGCTAAGGAGCTTTCACGTAGGGAGCTGTTGTTTAACTCTTAATTGAATTATCAAAAATTCTATGAGACTTCAAAATTATTTTTCCTTTTCTTCTCACTCTCATTATATATTTTATTGAGAAAAGAAGACAAAATTCAGCCTAATGCAGCCTTTTTGAAAACCAAATGTTTATTTTTGTAATATATCTCTGTCTTATCTCTATTTCTGCATTTGTGAATAGTCCCTTAGGAAAAACCTCGCAAGTCATTGCAAAAAAGGAGAATCAACTGAAAAGCATTCTCAGGAAATGGACAATATGCAGAGTTGCTAAAACTTTATAGTAACCAAAGTTATTTATGGCAATAGGTTGCTCTCAAATATCACTTAAGCAATAATACATTGAAAGAAAGCTATCTCTTGATTATGATACTTGGCACCTATACATTTTATTAAATTGTTAGAATTATTTGAAGATGTCAGCCAGCTGGTGATAGAGACTTAAATTTTGGAATAGTATATGAGACAAATTCCTAAACAAAGAAAAAGATGTCTCATCTGGTTCTTGGGCTTGTACCTCTTACTGAATTTCCTCAGTCTTTAATTTCACATTCTTAAGATTTTTTTTCCAATTTTTTGTTTCTACTTAGTTTCTTAAGATTTTTTCTGATTATAAAGTATCCCTTGTATGTTGACTGTTTTGGAAAAAATGGGTTTCATTTAGTGTATCATAAAGTTGTAAACTGAGGTAAAGTTTCCACTAATGCTTTAAACATGACTTACTTGCAACAACAAAATGCACAGTAAGAAATACTGTTTTTTTTAAAGATTTTATTTATTTATTTGTCAGAGAGAGAGAGAGAGAGAGAGAGAGAATACACAAGCAGGCAGAGTGGTAGGCAGAGGGAAAAGCAGGCTCCCTGCTGAGCAAGGAGCCCAACCGGACTCAGATCTCAGGACCCTGGGATCATGACCTGTGCCAAAGGCAGACGCTCAACTGACTGAGCCGCCCAGGTGCCCCAAGAAATACTTTCTTAAATTTTAATTTCACTTGATCACAAGGAACTACAATTGAAGAAACCCAACTGGTCTACTTAATGGCCTGTGCCAAAAGACTAAAAAATCATCTTTTGTTTTCTCATAAATCCCACATAGAATAGTCAACTTTTTGCTGTCTGTTGAACAGTGGTGACCACCTCTATCTGGCTAGTCACTTGCAAACCTGGATTAAAAATGAAAAGGCTTGTTGGCATAAGGAACAAAAAACTGCTATTGAGAAAGAGAGGAGAGGAGGTATCTTTGAGATATCAAGAAAGGGGAAATGGTGTCTCTAGACCGAAAGGAGGTCTGGAATGGGGATTGTAAGAAGGGAGGAGGAAAATTTATACAAAGTGGTAAGGGTTATTGGTTGTTTCAGGGAATTCTGAAGCAGATCCTAGTCAACTTGCTTACCAGGTGGTTTGCTGCCCTAGAAGAACCAAAAGTGAACTTGGCAAACTCTCCTGGGGAGGACCGGGGCATTGAACAGGAGCTATTTGTTCATTTATATAGTAGGTAACTTCAAATTTATCCACTTAGGTAATATATTACTGTGAGGAAGTTACTTCCTGCCATGAGTTGCTAAGGATTCAGTTGGAGAAACAAAGCATGAAGACTAAAACCACTGCTTTGTTTAATGTTTCTACCATAGATACTCTCAATCTATGCTACTAGTGCACCTTATTTTTGTGATAGCATCTGTGAGACAAAATGCTAATTTGGGGATACAAATTTCCAATGAATTCGCCTGTTGTGGAACAAAAGAAAAACAAACAAAAACAAACAAAAGAAAATAGCTACAAAGAAATTATCACCCAGAGAGTTAGAAGCCAAAACAATCTAGGTGAATATAAATCATTGTAAAGTCTTGCATTTATTTATTTATTCCACTTAAAATTTTCACTTAAAATACTATAAAATACCTAGTAATGCTGAAGGCATTGTATATATGCCTCTGATAAATTGTCAATAGGAGGATCATGTTCTTCATGAAGTAAAAAAAACCAAAACTATATTTAAAGGGAGAAAGACCTTTATGCTGTAGTACCACAGAAGGAAAAATGAGCATGTTTCTCACCTGACTTTAGAGAAACATTTCCTTTTTTTTTTAATTTACAATTTTATTTATTTGAGAGAAAGAGAGAGAACAGGAGTAGGAGTGTAACTGTTTTACAACCACTATCAAAAATCATGTTGAGGTTTTTAACAAAGCCATGCTAATCCTTTTTCCTGTGTGCTTATTCATATTTAGGTATTTGAAAAATTTAGAAAAAGCCAAACAAAAAAATAAGGAAAATATCTATGTCCTTCTACCCAGAATTAACATATGCTAATATTTTGTGATATTTCTGTCTCTAATTTTTAAAGAAAAAATACTATTTTTTTAAAGAAAGAAGCAAAACAAAGAATTAAAAAATATAAATGATTCCTATGTACTAAAGATATAGTTGACATTCCTTTTTAATCCTTCGATGGCCCACCTTTGTTTTTCATTTTATTTAAGGAATCTCTGCCTTGAAATTGTTATAGATTCTGGCCATGTGTATTTCTATGATTTGAATAGGTATTTATATGGCATTTGGTTTTAAAATTTATTATAGTGAAAAAAAATTTATTATAGTCCATTTTTATTTTAAATCAAAATACCTATTACTCAAGCTGAATAACTTTGTGTTCACCACAGTTTGATGGACATTTTAGCTTTGTTTTCAAATTACATTTAATGATGATAGGAAAATAAGCCAATTGAGAAGATATAGAGAAGATATTAGAAGGCTGCTGACACAAGCTCCAGATTTCCCGATTTGAAACAAAGGAGGTTCCAGGACAGTAAGTGATTGGAGCATATTTTCAGAAATGGTGAGAATCCACACTATAGATCTCTTAAACTATACATTTTCATCAGTTTCTAGAACTACTCTTAAAATATGTTCTTTGAAGTAAGCATGTTTAGGAACATTCTAAGAGTTCTTCCCTTGTCTGCTTATAAACAAGAAATTCTTAGGGCATGTGGGTGGCTCAGTTGGTTAAGCATCTGCCTTCAGCTTAGGTCATGATCATGGAGTCCTGGGATCCCCACATTGGGCTCCCTGCTTAGCGGGGAGCCTGCTTCTCCCTCTCCCTCTACTTCTCCCCCCACTTGTGCTCTCTCTCTCTCTCAGATAAATAAATAAAATCTTAAAAAGATAGATAAATAAATAAGAAATTGTTCATTTGTCTGAGGGAGTATTTTAGACTCAGGAACTAGTGGAGGACATTATCAGACAATATACTTTCTGACAAAGTACTTAGATTTCATTTTCTCTATGCTTTGCAGTTTTTTTTTTAAATAACAATAAAAACATGAACAGTTAAATGATGCCAGACAGAGAGCACAGAGGTAAAAAGAAAACCATGAATGTATGGTGTCCTAGAAGGCTAGAGACATAAGTATGTCCAGAAGGAAAGGAGTTATCAGTTGTGTCAAGTGAGATGAGAACTGAGAATTGCTCTTTGAGTAACTAATGTAGAAATCATTGGTGGTTATGACAGAGCAGTTTCAGTGGAATGCAGGCACTGAAAATCTGACACATGTGGGTCCTCCAAGGAATGAATGGAGAGAAGTTCAAGACACCAAGTACAAACAGTTCTTTAAATTCTTTTCTGTAAATGCGAATTTCTTATTAACCTTAGAGCTCTTTTTAATCAAAAGTTTTAAGAATGTTTTATAGTTCTTCACAAAAAGAATTTCTTAAAATGGGTAGGAATAACATTTTCAGTGGGAGTTTTTAACAAATGGAATTATTTAATGAGACCGATAGCACAAAAATACAAGACTACTGCCTCTATAATGATTGCACAACATTTATAACAGTGCCATTGATTTTTACCAAACAATCTTGATTTTATAGAAGGTAGGAGGAGGAGTAGAATAAAAGGACATATTGTTGCTGCTATGGAGTTTGACAGAAAATGTAAAGAACCCCCTTTTTAGCAAAGAAAACAGCTGTGTCTTAGTGATGGTTCTGCAATTTTTCATAAAACTTTTGTTGCTTTTGCCACTGTTGATAACTTTTCTCTTGATATCATGGCTATGAACTCCCTTCTTAGAAATTTGTTAAAAATGAAAAAGCCAATATTCCTAACCATGAGGCAAGTTTGAGTAGGTATTTCCTTTTTCTTTTCTTTTCTTTTCTTTTCTTTTCTTTTCTTTTCTTTTCTTTTCTTTTCTTTTCTTTTCTTTTCTTTCCTTCCTTCCTTCCTTCTTTTTCTTTTCTTTTCTTCCTTTCCTTTCCTTTCCTTTCTTTTCTTTTCTTTTCTTTTCTTTTCTTTTCTTTTCTTTTCTTTTCTTTTCTTTTCTTTTCTTTTCTTTTCTTTGTTGGTAGTTCTGTAAGTAGTGAATGACAATTCCCTAAGAACTGCAGTGGGTATTTTGGGGAAGGAATATTTATCCACATATTAAAATAGAGACTATTAATCATAGGTAATTAAAAACATCGTATAGATTTTAAAGTATAAAACAAATGTATTTACAGTGATTTCCATTTAATATGATTGTTGTTATTTGGCTCTGGACCTCTTAAGTGATTTGTCTGAAATATGAAATCTGATTTAGCAAATTCATCTTAACCATAATTCATTATATAGTTATTCATATCAAATTTGGCAAACAGAAAAAAAATTTTAGTGGATGAAATCTTGAGACATTTATAATAAATCTTTCCATTTCAGGCTACAGCTCTCCCTGAAATAGAAACTTGTTAGAAAGGATTCATAGTGATTAAATTGTTCTTCACTTAAGAATTTGTTTCCTTAAAGTTTTGGCTATTGATAATATTTGATCTCAAAATATTGTTTATAGAGTTATTTTTAAATTTCTTTTTTTCCTCAAGCTTATAGATTTATAATCTCCAGAGGCTATTTACATCATAATATTCAAAAATTTTAAAAAGTGAGGAAGGAAAAATGGGTTAAACTTTTCCTTTGGTGCCATTCACTGCTTTACAAACAGTGGCTGCCCTAGAATTAGGCAGAGGAGAGGCTTAGAGTTGAGATCTTGTTGGGATGGAGGGACTTACTCAGGTGTTACAGTCATATTGCAAACACACCCAGCTTGCTTATATTTCTTTATTGAATTTGGAGGAGAGAGGAAGGTGACACAGGCTCACCCTTGGCACCACCACTGTGAAGCACTTATCCCATTATTTGGTAGTCCTCCCTCATGTTAAACCCAATTCTGTAACTTCTCATCTTGGATCCACTGTTAAATTTAATGCTCTAATAGCTTGTCCCTATCCTCAAAGCAGTCCTCACAGGCTTTATGGTTAAAGCACTGTCAAAATCCTTGCAGCTCACAGACCAACTAACAAGAATTCATGTCTTCTAGCCTTTGCATATGCTGTTTGTTTTGTTGTGAATGTGTGCCAACCATGATTCCCTCATTGGCCCATCTTTCCAGATTCTTCCCACATATCAAATGCAGGAGTCTAGTCATTCTGTCTTCTTTGTCCCTAAGCAACCTATGCATACATTTTCATGTGGCATTTTCACATATCATGGTGGTTATTTATCCCTATGTATGGTTTCACTGCTGGAGTGAATATTATAGATATTAAATGCCATATCTTAACGAACCAATAAAATCCTGACGCATAGCACACGCTCGGTAAATATCTGATGATCAAACAAATGAACAAACAAGCAGAATAGAATATGTGAATGAATGAGCAAATGAACGAACTCCATAAGGGAGATATGGCAGAGGAGAAATAGCCTGAGTTCTGTCATTTAGGAATGCATTTACTGGCAAATTGTTGCACGAGGGCACTGAATATATCTGAACCTGTTAAAGAAGGTTTGTTTCTACGTCTCTGCAGAGGTTTCTGATAGATAATAAAATCTTGTATGTAAAGGTATAAAGTATTATACATTATAGGATTTTTTTTTCTCATTCAAAGGCATTATGATATAATCCATGAAAAAAACAACTCCCAACATATGACATTAAATAAGGAAAGGGAAGAACAAATGCTAAAGAGCAAGAGATCAGATCAAAAGAGGAGTGAGGCCAAAATTGCTTTATTGTCCTGAGCACCAGACAAAGAAATGTTAACCCAGGGATTCTAAACTCAGACTGCACATTAGAATTACCTGGGTATTTAAACCATGTTTTTGCCTGAGTTCTAATTCATCTGGTGTGAGGTAGGGATCAGTTATTGGTATTTTTTAAAGCTCCCCAGGTGATTCTAATATACAGCCAGGGTGAGAGCCACTGCCAGGCCACAGGAATTGAAATGTTTCTAGGGAGAAACACTGCATAAGACGTGAGATGTTTTAAAAAGATTAATCAGCATGAAAAGAGAAGAGGCTAGAGACAAGAATTGAATGATTAAAATGTCTAGGAAACATCATAGATGACAGTAACTGTTTTAGGTCTTAGCTTTTTTCTTTAGAAAGCAAAGGAAGCCACTGTGGAGAAATATGAAAGATAGTCCTTCATAATTAACAGTGACGTTGTTCAAACAAACCTAGGCACATCCCAGGAATTAAGCTGGCAGAGCAGCGTTTTACAAACTACACCTAGAAGTTACTTAGGTTACAAGCAGAGGATAAAATGGTTATTGCTATTTGTTTATTTACCCATGAAAGTTTCCTAGAGGAGGTAAGTTTTGAACATGGTTGAAATGATACTGTTTGTATAGAGGATAGAAACAATGTATCTTTTTTCCATGCAGAAAGGTTTCTAATAGGGGTTTGAGCGTCATGCCTTCCTAGTCTGTCCTATTGCTTTTTCCCTTAAACTAACAATGAGCTAATCGACTGATATTTTTGAAATAGTAATAAAGGGAATCCTAGAATTCTTTTTTGGTGTTTTTGTCCCTTTTCTGTGTTTAAAAGTATTTCAAAATAAGTCTAAAAGAATGTAATGTGTTTAAAAACATACTTAAGTATATAAAATAGTAGTCTTGAGGTGAAAATATACTGAACTTAACACTAGCCTCAAAAATTAATTTGCTTTTTAAAATGTCTTTGATAGTCATTTTCTAACAGATTGTTTTTTGGCATGGGGAAAGTAAGATTTCATTGGTTAATTGAAAATGTGCCATACAAGTTTGAAAAATATTATCTTCCCTACTTATGTCATACAAATCTGTTCATATGAAAGAAGGAAGGTTATATACCAATGGTGAACCTTTTTCAGAGGCCCTACAATATCTTTCATTAACATAGAAGCCTTAGAAATTGCAATGTTATGTGTAATAAAAAACCGGCAATACTTATAAATATTCCTTGCCTTGAATCTAACTAAGAGATTTAGGAAAGAATGAAGCAAGGATAACAGGAAGTGAATAATATCTTATTTTCGCATAAAAAAATCTTTTTTTTTTTTTTTTTAGATTTTATTTATTTATTTATTTGACAGAGAAAGAGGGACACAATCAGGGGGAGTGGGAGAGGGAGAAGCAGGCTTCCCACTAAACAGGGAGCCCTATGCGGGGCTTGATCCCAGGACCCTGGGATCATGACCTGAGCCAAAGGCAGATGCTTAATGACTGAGCCACCCAGGCACCCCTCGCATAAAAAAAATCTTGTGAGGAATATGGAAAACAACCATTTTAGTATTTTCATAGAGAAAGGTCAAGCCCTAATTTAATGTTTTACATTGCACAATTCACATCCTTTTCCAACTGAATTATTTTAGTTAACCTGTTTCAAAAAATATTTAATTTTTGGTTCAGAAGAAAAGTGAACATTTCAAGACCTTAAACTTTTAGTTTTCACTTTTGTTTGTTTCAAATGTATCATTTATAAAAGCCGTGCATATAGTAGATAAGGTATGAGGTGTGCTCCCGGAAACCTGGGTAGGCGGCCCAACCTTGGGAAGAATAGTTTGTATGCCCAATTTTCCTCACCTGTGAGTGGGGATAATAATAATATCTATGTCGAGTTGTGTATGATATATATCAAGCACTTGGATAATACCTCACACAAATAGTAGCATCATGTAAGATTTAGCTACTAAAATCATAAGCATAATGATATGGCTTAAAAAAAGACAGGGTGAAAATAAAATAACTACATTTAAGATTTCTTTAGTTTCACTTAAAACATTCTGACAATTTGTTTATCCTGGGGACATTTTTAATCTTTTTTTTTGGAAAAGGCTCCATACTAATGCATGTTCCTATGAGTGTAGACCCTTGCTAGTTCAAATGGTACTCCTTTAATTAGACTCTTAGCAAGCAACCATGTCTCTCAGTAGACACTTTAAATGTGGAGTAGTTTGTCACAATTATTTGGTAATCTCTTTCAGTGTAACTCACACAGCAAAAGTGACAATATTCCTGTCACTCCTCAGAAATGTCCCAGCTCTGCGGGTTTCCACATTCAGGAGAATGAAGAAAGCCATTACGAGGTATGCCATATCTCTATAGAGACCACGTTAGTACTGAGCAATTTGCATTTTCCTAGTGATTTATATCGTCTGAGTTAACTATTATAAATATTTTCTTTGCCATCCTCTTTTATGTTTGTATTTTTATACTAGTACTTTTTAAAACAATTTAAACAATTTTAGAACAAAAGACAAATAATATTTTTCCTCTTTGGTAATAGTCCAGCTATTCAATATGATGTTCTTGTCATTGAATGCAAAGTGTTGATTATTACCTAGTTTGAGAGAAAGTAATGAGCAGCTTTCTTTTGGAGTTAAAGATTCTTAATTGATTCATTTTCGTTAGTTGAGCTCAAAGATACAAACATCTATTGGTTGAACAACTGATTTGCTTCATCCCCTATACTTAAGGAAGATAAAGAAGACAGTGTTGCTCAATATGAGCAGGTTAGCTGGAATTTCCATTAATCTTTTCCCTTTTTTCTATCTTTTCTCAGCTTGATCCTTTATTTCCTTATATATTTGGATTTAAAATAAAAATTACTTTTCTTTTTCCTTAATGAATCCGTCTATTGTAAAATGTAGAAGATCCATATTTTATTCTTTTTTCTTTTTCTTTTTTCTTTATATTGGGAGGGCTATTCCAGTACCAATTATTCTAACATGGCTGCATGCAAAAATCGGTTATCTTTCTTTTATTAAAATTGTGGTTTGAAACATAGCATAAAATTTACCATTTTAATCATTTTAAAGTTACAGTTCAGTAGTGTTAAGTATGTTCACATTGTACAATAGAAGATCAATTTTTAAGGAATCATGTTTCAGTAGTTAACTCTAATATTAATAGATACATATTTGTTTCATGTCTTCATATATAGATTGTAGATAGGTGATGGAGAGATAGAGAGATAGATAATATGTATATGTGTATATGTACGTGTGAGTGTTAGTGTGTCCTACGTATTCTATTTTCTCACTGAAGCTAGGTTTTTTCCCCCTTTTCCTTAAAGGTATTGAAAATGTTTCGATTATTAGTAGTAGTACAGGGTTTTTGCACTTGTTTTTGCCAAGTAAAGGAATCTAGCATTCTCAAAACTCCCAGTAGTAATGTAGGTCAGAGAAACTACTTTGATTAATAGAAATTTGATTGAGTAAACACCTTCTTTTCTAACTACTAAATGAGGTGAAAAAAGGATAAAGTGGTATTTTGGACAGTTTTATCCCCTAATACTTCCTTTACATTTTTTCTTTTTCTTTGTGTGGCTCTAACTATTCAGAAACATCCTTCTAACCTATAGCATATATTCTTCTTCCTATTTTGATTTTATTTGCTCTCTTTCTCCAAAATCTGAATCACTTGATGGTTGAGAGAAGAACTATAATTTAACCCTTTGATTTTTCATCATTACTGTGTATATTTCAAGTGTGTAGAACATGGAAATTTCTCCCATGAGTCACCCTTATTTCATCCAATAATAACACAATAGCACTTACTCTATGGCAGAAATAAATTTTATTCATATATAAAAGCCCATGTAAATATTTACAAAGCCCACACAGAATGTTCTGAAAGCCACTGATATCCTGAATATTTCCTAATTTTTTTGTAGAGAATTTAAATGAGCTATAATTAAAATAAGTTTCCATGAACGATATTTTTATTCTTCCTTAGATATTTTATAAACCCAAAGCACAAGAGCACAGTTTATACAGGGCTTATTTGTCTAGAGAATGTGGATAAGAAAAAATGGTACTCAGAGTTATCATGTTGACTTATATTATGAGTCTAGTTATCAAAGAACGGTGGAAGAAATCTATTGTGTTATATTGATAAATAAAGGAAAATAAACAAATTATTTTAGAAAATTTTTGTCCCACAAATTCTCACTTTACCATCATATTGCAGGCCCATTAGAGTCTCAATGGTTTCCGATTAGATCATCTCTAAGGTCCTAGCTCTCTCTAGTGCTCTGTGATACTAAATAAAGATGATGATATTGACAGCTGACACTTTTGTGGCACCTACTCTGTGCCAGGGTCTGTGTCAAGCTTTTTATGTGTATATTTGGCCATCATTTACATTTTGTCCTTGACGAGTTTAAATTGCTTTTCATCATAATAGACCTAACTTAGTAAATATATACTTTTTTTTTGTTTAATGCAGAGAGAAAATCTCTGATGTTTCTTAGAAAATAAAACTTGGAAACAGAAGTCATCCCAGCTTTGGAGTGCTATAAAGCATTCTGTGAGACAGGGTTTCTATATAAATGCTGAATATCTGTAGACCAGTAATAAAGAGGATAGTTGCAGTAATCTGTTCTTTAAAAGTTATTAATCTAATATTAACCATTCTTGAGAATTAATGAGTGGTGATTATAACCTACGAAGTTGGTTCCTGTGCTATGCTGGTTTTTTTTTTTTTTTTTCCTTTGTATTGAATAATGTGGTAAGCCTGGTAAATATATTACTATTTTTTTATTTTCTCATCATTTGTATTTTCCCTCTTTAATCATTTTATTAAAGTAAGAAAAAGAACATGTTAAGTCTTTTAATCATAAAAAAATATTTAAATAAAACTATACTGTTCAAGTAGAAAGTCATATTTTTTGTTGACTGATATCGATTAATCTGAATGTAGTTAATAAGTTTGTATTATGAATTTAGATACAAAATGGACCAGAATCTGTATGACTAGCAAGCTTTTAATCATTCTTAAATTACCAGACTTTACCCATCACGCTTAACTTAGATAAAACAATTATTGCTTACTTATAGAAAAATGTTAGTATCAGCTATTGGGTAATTTTTGTACCAAATATTACCCCAAGAATTTCATATGTGTTACCAAATTTTGTCTAATCTAAGATGTTCAGATGTTACTGTAACATTAATACTAACATCTTAGTATAACGCATGCTACAATTTTATTTACCACTGGGTGAAAAAATGCTGTTGATTAAACTCTGGTAAGTGCTTATTTATGGTTTCTTTAATATGATTCCTGCTTCAAGATATGTTAAAAGATAAGAAAGCTTACATATTGAATCATGAAAATATAGCTCATTTAATTCTGACAACCCCATAATTATTATCCCCATTTTACAGATAGGGAAGCTGAGACACACAGAAGTTTCGTAATTTGCTTGAATTCACACAGGTAGTAACTAATAGAGTTGGAATATAACCAACACAACACAGTTTCAGAAACTACAAGGTTAATTACTCTAAGATAGTATTTAAGTCAAAAAAATATTCACAGGCTCTTTGGCTATCAGGGACCATAGAGATTATATATTCATACTACTGAAGCATAACTTGATGACAAGAAAGATGGAGTAGCTTGCCGTAGGTTACAGAGTTAGCTGTTGATAGCCCTAGAATGAGATCCAGGTTTTCTGGATCCTGGAGTGATCTAATGACTACCTCCAAGCTGCATAAAAAATGTCCAAGCAAATGTTAGAGAAAATGTTTCATATTTGAAATTTTTCTTAAATTAGATTTTAAATAAGGTGTGGAATTTAAATGAACTACCATATTTAAGTGTTCTCTTCCTGGCAGGCCCTCTGTCATTGGATACACAAAGTGCCTTGATGGTTAAAATAGAAGCATAGAAATGAATAGGTGCAGATTGTTTTCATGCCATAAACGCATATTACCTTTACTAAGCATCTTTGATCTATAAATTTTATTGTCATTTCCCTTCTATTATGTTCAGTTCCCTTTACCCATGAAATAGCATAGAATGCAAGCAGTTAGAGCTTTGAGTGTCTGTATTCTACAATCTGTAGGAAAATGTCTCATAGTTATTGGAATTCACACAAGACTGCATCTCAGTATGAGTAGCTGTTCCCTGTCACTGTTTTTGATGCTTGAGCTGAAGTATTTTTACAAAATGGTATAGCGTTCAGTGTATGAATTCTTGAGATAAGACTTTCCCTTTGTAGCAATGAAATCCGAAAATCAATGTCAGATGGAAATCTTAACTCTAAGAGTTAGGGAGATTGGTGGAAGAGTTTTAAAATAAGTATGAATTTTAGCCGCCAGACTTTGAAAATGTGGCAGTTATCGCAAGTGTGAAATTCATGGGCGCAGATGGTTGATCAAGATATCCAAGGATGGACTACTACTATAAATCCCCTGACCAAAACCGGGAAAGCAATTTTGATAAGGGAAATACATCTGACCTTTTACATAAATTTGTAACATAGGTTTTGCTGGATTTGGAGATACACAGAAGTTAAATTATCATTGGAATTTCATGAACATTCCAATTGTGTCATTTCATCGAAATATTTAATAGAATAAGAATGTGTCAAATGGAGAATGAAAGGAGCATGTGGGAAGAGAATAGAACAAAATGTATTAGACTGTTATTATTTTTGTGTGTCTTCCATTTCACATAACCTGGTTTAGGACAGTAGTCTTCTGGGTAAGCAAAATTTTCTCACCATTAAAGATGAAGTTACAGGTACACCTTGAGCTTGAATTCACTGAACCAAGGGCACACTGAGAGTAAGGAGAACAAAGATTCTCTGTGTTTGTAACTACAGTTTAGAACCCTCCTGTTTAAATTAATAATACCAAATGGGGTAACAGCAAATGGTAACATTATCTGTTACAGTCTATTAAAAAGATGTAAAGCCAAAGGCCTTTTGCTTTTGTCTTACTTGATCTTGGTCTTTTCTTTCCTTTTCTTTTCTCTTTTCTGTACCTATCGCAGATTAACCTTAACTAATGGTTTGGATCTAAATAAATAGAATTTAACCTATGTATATTACACTACATACTTACATTTTCCTGTATTTGGTGTTTTATACAGTTGTGTGACCCAAACACATGTAACTTCCAATAAAATAAACATGTTCAGTCCTTAGAATAGATATTATAGTTGATATCAGCTTTTAAGTTAAAATAATAGGCAAATCATTTACAAAAAGTCTTTATGTGTTATAATATTTGGGAGTAATACAGGTAATTTAAATTAATAGATTTTCACTAATAATAATAAATTAATTCATAAGCCAGTTTATTTTCATTTCCTTTCCTCATAAGAACAACCTTTTCTAAAACCCCAAAGGTAAAAATATTGAAAATACACACACAGGCACAAACACATATTATATACATACATACGTATATATTTGGGGAATAATTCCTAATATATCAAAATATTTAAATTCTCAGTAATATAGGATTACCCTCCAAAATGAAAGAAGTTAACAAACATGATAAAAGCTATGTTACAACTCAGTCACTTACTGTGAAACTTTGCATATATTATAATCAGTAGAGAAAGTATTCTAGATGACAGACTGGCTTACTCACTAGGTAAGGATTTATTCCTCTTTCATCCTTTATTATAAAGGATCCAAATCTGCACTTTGGCAAAATAACAACAATAACAACAACAACAACAAAAATACATATCATTTGCAGATTTGTTAGAGTTAAGTTCTCACATGTCCACCTGGGAGAAGTGAAAGATCTTACAGGCCATTTTATGTAAGATTGGTCTTGCAAACAGTTTCTAACAAATCCCAGGACAATTGCAGACTACCATTATAAACAATATTTAATGACTGGTTGAAAACTCTCCTTGATATGTATTTGTTATATGTAATTTATATATAGATGAATTTCCCTAAATCTTTAAAATTTTTTAAACACTTATTAGCTACCCAGTAAGTATATATAAATTTGAAACAAATTATTAAGAATTCATTTATAGTACAATAGTACATAGACACTACATACATTCATGTCTAATGCCTATGTATGATATTTTATAGAAACATGAATATTGTTTTATTTCACACCATTGAACTTATGTTAGAAAATTGTAGGAGGTATTAGTAATATGGGAAAATATAAAAATACACACTTTTGACCAACTCTGTACTACCGTCTCTGCCTTCTGATGTGGTTTGATTTAATTTTTAAAATGGAACCATTCCCTAAACCAGATAAACAGAGATTAGGTGCTAGACATTCCTCCCTTTGTTTCTTTTCCATAAACATGATGTCGAGACTGTTCTTTGGAGAGGAAAGAAATTCTCCATCTTCCCTTTGTTGACCTTTTCCATAATTATGCTGAAGCCAATCTGTGAGTCTCACATTAACAATCCCTGCCTGCCTGTCTGCCTTCCACAAATATTCATCCAGCAAATATATCAGAAATGCTGTTATGTGATATGCTAAGTACATCAGGCTGAGCAGGCACACATGCTTCTTTGTGTCTCAAATATTATAGGGGATACACTCTTAATAGTAAATTACTATAAAGTGCATAAGTGCTACAATATGTTCAAGATTCAAGTGCACATAACAGGAGCCAATTTAACCTAGTAGAGGAAGAACATAATAATGTTAATATAAGTCTGGAAGAAGTCTACCAGGTGAATGATTAGGAGTGGTGTGATGACTGCGATCGTGGACAAATGAGAATGTTTCTCCAGAAGATTGCATGTGTGAAGGTTGGGAGAGGGTATCACAGGTTTGAGAAAAATTCCACTGGTTATTTCTCTTCTCAATTCAGAACTCTTTCCTGCTTATTTTCAAGACCTTATCCTGGTTCAAAATACAGAACAATAATACCTATCAAACTTGACATTCTTAATGGAATATCTACATACACTTTTAATTATTAAGAACAATGACTATGTAATGTTTCTCAATTCGTGTTCAGTATTGTTGGTTTAAAAACTTCTAAACAGTTGTGAACTCAGATATGCGTATTTATAGACGCATTCTTACAGATTTAGATTTTAAATGAATTTTATATATTATATATATTATATGAATATATGTAATAGATGTGATTTTAAGGTTGTATCTATATGTGAATGTGCAAATCTGATTTTATTTATAACAATTGATAGCCCCCTATTATTAAAGAAAGTGCACATTAGTGTTTTCCAGAGGCTAAATAATATACTTGATTAATTGGGAATTACTCCATTGGAGATTCATGGAGAAGTTTTCAGTTTGATTCCCCGTATTCGAGCAACAGCTGTAAATCAGGTATTAGATATTCCACTAGCTTAAGATTTGTTTTCAATTACTTAACTCTGTATAAAGGATGGCCATCACCCTCTTTTACTTTTTATTACACATGTTATGCCAATTTCTTCTTTACCATAGAACAAGTGGCCTTGGGTTTATTCACAGGAAGAACCATATTTGACAGATTTTCTGATGGTGTCAGTGGTGGTTGCATGCTTGATGGACAGCACCAAACCTTGCTGTGGCTCAGTTCCTTCTAATTAGTTGTTTGAAGCCACTCTGTGTGCCACAGGCATAGGCTTATGAGCCAAAGACATCTTTGCCATTCCAAGTGACAGGTGTGATGCAGCTGTTTGTGGAGAGAATGAAGTGTACAAAGACAGAGGAGAAGGGCCTTTCAAACAGGTGACAGCTCTAGTACTGTTCACTGAAGGATCCTGAAAATATAACAAAACAACCAAAAGGTAGAATACAAAAAGGTACAAATCAATATTTGTTACATCAGCATGGAAACCATACATGAAATGACAATAAATAATATCAGACTGTGAGAATAAGAGAAAAATATACTTGCCTCACAGTACTTTTTAAATCAACTGAAGTTGTATGTTTTGATCAATACAGGCCAGCCATTTGCTAATGGAATTAACATAGATATGTGGAGTTTTCAGAAGGTTCTGCGTATATCCATGGATACTAATAGGGAAGCCTGCTAGAAAGTCTCGTATTTAAAGTCCTATAGAATACATGGTCATAAATAATTTATTGGGGCACTAAATATCTCAGGATATTGAAGACATAGTGGGAGGAGTAAAGGTAATACAAATACATGTGAGAAGAGTATAGAAATGGAAAATATAGAAAAATAGAAAATGTTAACTTTTTTTAGAAAATTGAAATATTGAAATAATAATAAATAAAATTTTCTTCTACTTTGTGGTGATTGTGAGCTATGAGATTTCTTTCTACCATTGAAAGGATTTGGAAATTGAATAGAAAGTCAGAAGATTTATTGTTAGAAGTGCACATTGACAAATCAAATAAATATTTTTCACAAAAACATTTCATGTTATAAAATCCTTATTCTGATTTCTAAATATCCACCAAGAATCAATGTTTTTATAGATGATATTTAATATTTTATAAAACAATTTTAATTGCACATATACATTATAGGATTTATAAATACGTTTTAAATTATTATGTAAGCTACCGAAATTCTGATAATAAGATACTTCAAACTTGAAATGTGTTTTTGGATGTTTGCACTGGTTTTATATATTTCTATAAATATTATTATTATACTCTACAGCCATATGTGATAGGGGGCACATGAGATGTCCTTTGTTGTATCACCAAATTCTGGGAAGAATGGAGGTAGAATTACAGCTAGTCTTCTTACCTGTTCTGTAGTATGTAAAATTGTAGATATAGGTGTAAGAATATTTTACCTATTTAAAAGGCTTGACACACACTTGTCTATGCCAATTAAGAATAGAAAAATGTTACAGATAATATAAACGGCATAATCCCAACTTTGACTTGATTTTAGCTTTTATTTTAATTATATAATTTAGAGTTTAAGAATGCTAAAATTTCTAAAGCGGCATAGAATCACTCTAATTGTTGAGGAATGGTTACCTAGATTTATTATTTTTTTCCCTTAACTCCTTTGGAATTGCAACAAACAATAGTGTATGTTAGAATGTATGTGTATGTGTTGCGTATATTAAGTACAGATGAAATCTTTAAAAAGAATAGATTAAGTAGATACCTTCTTTTTAAATCTCATTTATTTCTTCAATTTTGGAATTATTAGAAACCTAGATTGTTTGGTATCTACAGCATGTTATGTGTGAGAGAGATTTTGGAGCCAAGACCACAAGGAGATCCATATTAAGCAGGTCAGGAATGGAGTCTGAATATGAATTTTATGAAATATCTAATAAATTTGATATGAAAGGTGGACGAGGCAGAGTTTCATTAATGATTAGTAGATAGGTCATATAGATAAATGAGTAAGTCTTGCAATCTGAGATTTAGCACTAGCTTTTTCTTAATGGAATGGAAAAGATTAGAGTAGAATAAATTGTATAGAATTTAATAAATAGTTTAGAACAGAATAGAATAAAGAAAAAAAGAGGCTAAGAGAATAAATAGAAGAAAATAAATAATATTAAAGTGCATGGTATATGCAGTTGTTAAGAATTATTTTATTTTACTTCACATGTGTATTTTTGTGTATATTTGAGTGTTTACATTGTGTTTCTATGTAAAATGAATTGCTTATTGTGGGTCAAGATCAAAAGTTTGAAAGCCATTGATAAAATATAGCTCACACATATTGCTTACCATTTATCAGTAATTCTTCAAAAACACTCTAATTATATTAACAGAATTAACTTCTCAGTCATCATCTGTGACTCTGGTTGTAGTTGAATAAAGGAAGGTATAGGAGACAAGTGCCTTGTATGGTCACATAGCAGATAAGGGGCTGTGACGGAATTCAAATCCAGAAAGTCTAGATCTGTGCGTTGTGCTCATGGTGGCTACTCTAATGCTTCTGACAAAACTGGTGGCAGATTTAGGACTTGAGACCAGCCTCCTGACTCACAGTATTAGACAAGTCTCTTTCACTTTACAGTGACCTCTCCTGTTAGCCAAATTCCAGTCTTAGGGTAGAATTTACAGATGTTTCTCTCATGGATAATTGGGCCTTGTAAAGAGGGTATCTAAACTGAAAGAGTTTCAGACATTCTCTCCTCAATAATTTCTCTTGGTAAAATAGGGTTAACATAAAATGCACTTAACTAATTTAAAGTAAATGAATCTAATTTCAATTGTTTAACCTACTCCCTGGTAAACTAACTTGACTATAAAATCATATTGAAAGAACACCTATTCATACTATTTTCCATATAACTCATTTTGATAAATAATAGCCCAGACCATGAATGATATTATATGCTAAAATTGATTTAATGCTGTTAAAGTCAAGATTCTTGAAATTTAAGTAAAACCTTGATTTATAAACAAGATGCACATCAGGAAATAAAACAAAACGGGCAAATGAACATTCATTCAAAAAGCAGAAGCCCGAAGTCTTTCTGATTGAGACCAAATTCTTATTGTTTTTGACATTGTTACACATTCAAATGTATCTGTTTTTTTTTTTTAAGGAGACTTACACGTCTTATCACAAATATGTCTTCTTTTTTTCCAGTTTTGCTAAGAATTTTTTAAAAATAAGATCAAAATTAAATTAATTTTCTGGTTTTTATCTATTTTATAAAATAATAAATCCCAAACACAGTGATATGTTGTAATTATTGCACAAACACTGTTATACAGTGAAAAATGACAGAAATAGAGCTACATTTTGGGTGGCAGCCAACTCTTTGTAGGGTAATTTACGAAAGTTTGCATTTTGCATATAATGGACATTTCCTGAATCTGGACACATAAAAAATGGTTAAAAATTTTATATTGGTCAAGTACTGCTCACACATATGAAATGTAAGTTGTTTCAGATTGGCCATGAACATTAAAAACTAGCCAATTAAATTTATAGGGTCATATGAGAATAGAGGGAAAAAATCATTAATTACTTACCACTTTCTTACATATTTTGATTTTTCTGTGTGTCGCTCACATGTTTGCATCTTAAAATTGGAATGAAAGTGAGGAGACTGCCACTACATTCAAACATTTTTTAGGAATCTGTTCTCTAGCTACAGAAGATGGAAGTTCCTTTATGCCCAGGAGTCAGAATCTCCAAATAATCCATTCGCTGTCAGTTAAAGATGAAAAAGGCAGCCAAAACTAACTAACTAACTAACTAACCAACAAAATCCCATAACATATGTAGGTTGGATAATGAATTTAAGATAATGAAGTTCATAGATTTAAAATACATAAATATGTGAGTTTAGCCCACATCTAACAACAGGAATTTTCTTTAAAAATATACTCTTAGGGAAGAGGTTTATACTCTTTTCAAATTGGATCTTACAGCCTTAGACTATATAACATTCCTATTCTCTTGGTGTATTTGTTATTCCCATGTTTTTGGCCAGGAGGCCAAGCAGCTTTAAAATGTACTTTCTGGCTGAATTATCTCAATTTTGACTTGAATGGATAATTAGGACATGATATCTGTTTAGAACAAATGAACAGTATAAAATGTCAACAAACTTCCTATTGATATTTAATTTTAAGCAATTTGTAGATATGCATTTTACCAAAATTTTATAGAAGATTTGGTATTGTTTTTAGAGAGGTGGCTGGATATTTTATTCACATATTGGCGTAGTTATTATATGAGGAGTTTTCCAGTTGAAACCATGGAAAACCTCTACCCAGCCTGGAAAGGAAAAGCAGGGACCTTGTGGGTGAATCCAATCTTGATTCAAAATGTATCTAGAAAACACAATACTTACTATATTAAGTAAGACAAATATAGATACAATAAGGAGAGTCAAATTTAAATTCAAAATATGAATTGAAAACAGATCAGTTGTTGGTAGTATACAATGTAATAGTATGCAGCAGTGAAAAGAAGAAGCCATGGATACATGCAATAACATGGATGAATATCATGCTACGTGAAAGAAAAAACAGAAATAAAAAGTTACATATTGTATGATTTAATTCCTGTGACACTTTGGAAATGGTAAAGCTTTAGAGATAGAACTTAGATCAGTAGTTGCCAGGAGTTGGCGCTTGAGGGACTCAGAGGAAGTGCTTTAGAGTGATGACGATGTTCTGTAATTTGACTGTAGTTGTATGTCAAAGAAAAATTTCATGGATGGAGTTAAATAGGCAAAGGAGTTTATTCAAGACTATAGTTAGGAGAGAAATGAACTCAGCTCCTTTAAAATCAATGCAGGAGAGTTTTTAAGCACTGGGATGAGCTAGTGGGAAAACATTGGAGGATGTTAAGAGGGAGATTAGTTAAAAAAAAAAGAGGGTGATTGGTCAGTGTGAATAGGCTGGCTGTGCTTCTTGATTGGCAATTAGCAAACTTAGGCTCCTCCCCTCCCACAGAGACTAGGAGATACAGAAACTATTTTTCTTGATGTGTGCATTTCAAAGGGATTACTTCTAGGAGAAAGACATTCCTGAGGTGTGAAACTGGCAAGAGGTGGGAAGAGTTACATCTCAAAAGGGCAGAGACAGAATTTACAATTGCAAGTTTTGTTTTTGTTTTTAAGTAAATGCTCTAGGAAAAGGGAGGCCAGTGACTTAGAGTCAGGAAGAAGCCTGCCTCAAATTGAGTCAAGCTGAGGGGAGCATTAAGGGCATTTTAGATTCCTAGATTGTGTGTGTCAGAACTCATAGAACTTTTTTTCTAAGTGGGTGGCTTACACTATATGCAAATTATTCCACAGTACTCTAAAAAAACCTGATTGAAAACAAATGCAGCTAGGAAAAATATCCTCATTAGTATAAACTGAGAGCAGTAGAATCATGATGCCATGGAGAAAGGAAAAGAAGTGAGATTATAACCCCACAGGGAATAAGTCCTTTTCTCTTCCATATATGGAACATCTAACATCTATAGTTAGTGATATGATAATTCCTAAACCCTAATATATACACCAGACAGCAAGTCTCTGATGAGAAATACAAAATAGAGACCCTAGCTGCTATAGATAAATTATGTTTGCTTATCTTTCTGTTTACTGGATTGTTAAGAAAAGCAAGAAGCCATTACCCAGAGGAGCATATTTGATTAAAATCAATACACTTATATATCCACATGCTATGCCGCACTCATTATTCCAACTTCATAGAATTGAAGCAACTGTACTATTCTTTCCACAACAACTGATGTACATAGCGATGGTGAAAAGCATCTCAGCAGGAGTGAACTTTGCTTTTTGTCATGTGCCTCTTTCTCAGAATGCAATAGTCTAGTGGCAGAAAAAGAAAAGAGAGTTACTATATGTTGACTCCTACACTGCTGAATGCTTTATTTTAATTCTGAACCAGAGTGTCTACTCTCCCTATAGTGGCAATTGGAGGGTAAAGTTCATATTTTCACATGGGTGACAAAGGGCTGGGGGCAAAGGGACCAGGATCTCCAGAGGACAGCTTGTTAACAGGATTCACAGGCCCCTCTACCTCCACCCTTTAAGTCACTTCCCTGAAAATACAAAAGGTTCATTTAGCAGCCTTAGGCATATGCATCGCAGACCCAATCAACACAAATACTTCCTTCCAGAGGCTCCCTCCTGACCTTGAGAAGTGTGACAGAGGACTTAGAGGATGGACTAACACAAGTTTCATGATAAACCAAAAAATTGTTCTGCTGCATGATGAAGAGAAATAAAAAGGGAGAGAGCTAGGTATATGTTTAGTTTAAATCAGGCTCCATAAATTCTGTAACGCTTTTGTGCAGACTTGGCCCCAGATCAGAGGTACTCAGCCTGCACAGTAATCAGGACTTTCTCAGTAAACCTCAGCCTGTTACGGTTCTTACCACATTTACTTTCTCAATATGATAGTACTTTACAGCTATCTACTCGATTATGACCAGAGTGCCTAGCAGTTATTTATAACCATACCATAGACTTTATATCTCAACCAGCACAGGCAGGAGGAAGGCAATCAGCACAGTGAATTTCCTAACCTGGATATATCTTCTTGAAACGTGAGGATGATGACTCAGTTCTACAATTGAGCTTGTGATTCTCACTGTGGCAAAACTTCTTATGTCATTTTTATTTTTAGCTCTTTGGCACAATTTTAGAAAATTATTGTAGGAAAATCACAGCTTCCAAAAGGAGGAGCCCTGACTGCTTTTAAGAGGTTCTAAATGTTGGGAAAACTCATAAACCGTGTGCAATGCATTTCTTGGTGGGGAAATGCAGATAGAAATTTGTTTACTAAAAGAATGAAGCAAGATTGCAAGACAGTTTCAGTTTATCTCTCCCATTCTCTACCCTCTCTTTTTGAACCCTGCTTTGTATTTCGTTTGCCGGAGCTGCTATCAAAAATCCACACTCTTCTAAGGCTTACCTTTCTTCAAAAATCACCTCTCTAAGATTCAAGGGTCCATTCCCTGCGTGTGCAGCATAACTGAGTTGCGTGACCATGTAGTTGATGAGAATGACAATTTTGAGTAACTACTCTCCCACCTCCCTCTCACTGAGATGCAAGTGAGTAAAATGAATTAGTTTAATATAAAGCCAGAGGTGTTTGCAAAAGCTGAATTCAGTAAAACCATGTCATAGTGATTTGATATGTCAGAGTGACTTCAGTACCACAAAATATGGGGCCAAAATTTTGGACCGCCACCTATACACCTTAATGTATGGTTATTATCTATGTTATGTATGTACTCACTCCTTTACTAAAAGCAGTATTTTAGGTCTGGAACAATATAATTTTTGATATTCTTATGTAGAACAATGACATTTAGATTTTACAGTTTGGGTTTTTAGTAGATTTAGCTATATGGGTATGCTTTTACTTCTAAGCCAGTGTCAAGTACACTTCAAATACCAGAGATGATGTGAAATAATGATATGAATGGAAGATCTAGATAATATTTTATAATACAGCTGTTACTTAATGGTCACTTCTGATGGTTTGTTAGTAATTTGCATATTAGTATTACTGTTACCAGTACTAAAGTAGAGAGGTAGCTAGTACTAAGAGTACTCTTAATGATTTTATATTATTATGAATGCATGCTATTTATGAGGGTACCATACAGTTACAAATTAGTGCATTCCTTATTTGAAAGTTTCAAATGCTTTTATTAACATCTCCTATTATACAAATATTCGCATGCTTCCTTTTCTACTTTATGTTTGCTAAAAAGTGTCTGCTGTAGAAAATAGGACGTAGCATTTTTTTTTCCCATGGCAGAATGCACATATCCGTTTTTAATGCATGAGCAGGCGGTTTGGTTCATTAAGCTCAGTGGCACCGATAGTAAACTAAAGAGGAATGAAAGGAAGAGGAACTGAAATACCATCATCCCACTAATGATACTGAAACTGCTCAGCTTTATTGGGAGACTGCCCAGACATCCACTAATAGAAGGCATGGTCCAGGATGTGAACTTGGTATTGGAGTGCCAAAACCACAAATCTAGAAAAAAAAGAAAAGTATTGCCTAGAAGAATGTCTGGAATAATTTAAGGAATTGTCCAAAATTATAGTGTGTGTGTGTTACTATATTTGTTGGTGGGTGGGTTAGAAAGAATGAGAGAGAGGGCGCACACACAATAGGGTAGAAGAAAAAAATGGAAGTGGGGAATATCCAATTACCTCGAGACTATATTGAATAAGAATAGCAGTTGTATCACAGGGATATATGTATCTCAGGATGTGTGAATTGGAGAATATCCAGATAGCTTGGCCTCACTTTTCAACTTAAAGAATGTAGCTTCAGACTGTTAAATAAGTTCTAGATAAGTGTGCATTTTCTTAAGAAGGGACTAGAATGCACGGTTCTTCACACACCCATACACTTCCATATCACAGTATTTACTAACATGCAGTTATAATAATTAACACTATGATTTCTTTTATAAATGAATATTATTGTTCCCAATTCACCCCTACACATGAGGAAGTATTCAGAAATGTACCCTTTGAAATGAGGGAAGAAAACAGATTCTCTGTTCAAATTGGGCTTATGCCCAGTGCAAACAGAGAATCACTCAGCTGGGGATGGCAGCTTTCGTGGCCTCTGGCTAACACAAACCCCTCAGTGGCTTTTCACAACCACTTAGAATCAAGTCCCAGGAGGCTCCAAGTGGAAGCTGCAGCTGCGGACACTGGGGAATCACCTTTGTGGCCCTCGACACATGCTCACAGGTCCCTTTCTGATTTCAGTTCTGCTTATGTTTTGTGCAGAAGGTTGGAGGGCAGGTAGAGAAGGGACATTCCTCTCACCCAGTTTTCCCCTCCTCTTTGATAAGCCCTCAGAGAGAGAGAAACCTTTTGGAAATTGCTCCGGTATGCTCTGAAAAACACAGATCAGAGATTGGGCTCCATGACATCTTTGCCCTTCAGAAAACAGTGAACTAAACACAGAAGTCTCTTTTTTAATGTTCCACCAAAGCAAATGAGTCAACAGAACAGAGACAGTAAGAAGGCCAGGTTTGATAACTGTACCTGAGTTCATGCCGAACATTTAAACGTGGTAGGGGAATCGATCCATAGTTAAAGCTTTTCCTGCTGGAGGACTTCACTGAGAAGCAAATGGTATGTTTTACAATACTAAGAGGATCCCTCCTATAGGGGTAGGACATGGAACATATGGAAGAAATGGAAAGAGTCCAGCAGGATATCCTTACATAGAAATGAGTTTTTAGATAAAAGACTTTCATGAAAAAGAAATATCACCTCTTTCTGGGTCCCAGGTATTCATAACCCAGCAGAAATCTCCATTTACTATCGCAGGCTCTAACAAGTTATGTTATTACAATTCCTCCCATTTGTTTCAACTTTTATTCCTACACTCTTCAAAGTAACAAAAGATAAATCAAGTATTCTTACCAACCAGGGGACTAAAAGGCCTTGATAAAACTAAAAACATCTTAGAGTTCAGTGCCATCAACTGGTGAACTGGAATATTCACTGGTTTGACAGTATAAAAGCACAATCCTGATTTTTACTCGAACCCTCTCTCTCTCTCACTGGTTTATCTCCATTAAGTGTTGAGCCCAGGAACTTCATATTTTTAAAAGATATCCAATAAAAGAAACATCTTGAACCTTAATGAAAGCAAATTCTTTAAGATATCTTAAGTTATTGTTATATAAGACCATGGCTCAAAAGTGAGTTAAGTGCATTTACTTCAGAATAGCCTAGTTAATTAAGTATGTTCTTTTAATATTCAGTTCAATATACATATGTTACTATATCGCTTATGTACAATATTTCGCTATTTTCCTAGGCACTTCAGGGGTAAACATTTCAGCCAGTTCTTAAGTTCTACATCCAAATTTTCTAGAGTTGGGGACAGATCCTACACACACATTAATAGTGCAACCCTTGTTACTGTACGCTGTGATGCTGGAAGAAGGTTGGATGGTGAGAAAAGTTCAGGCTGACACATCACAGAATGCCTCATGGAAGAAGTAGGGTTGAGGAGAGCATCAGAGAAGAGTAGCAGAGCTATCAGGAGATTAGAGTGCTAATCAGGAAAGAAAACTGTGAGACTAGTGCAGTTTAGACAAATGAGGCAGCAAAGTAAAGGGCAGAGGATGGGAAATTTTAGGGTACATCATGGTATAGAGAGTGCACTTTAAGGAGGGGTACATTTTTACCCTTGATCCCAGCTGAGAGGCCAAAAATTGGTAGAAGAGATACAGTTTAATCAAATTTATTGCTGATACGAATTTGTAAACCAGAACTAATATTATGGCACTTAAGACTTAGTGAGACAGGCAACAATAGAGTTCAAGATTATAAATGTTTTTAAAATATTTTTGAGAAGAACAGCATATAAGCTTTTTTTTTTTTTTTTTTTAATTCACAAAGCTTCTAGAAAAGGAATTTTTTCCTTTCAGGCAGTAATGTTTTGGGAGGTGGGAAAGAAGGGGAAACAGAGAAGAAGAAAAACATTTTTATTAATAACATTGATGTGGCATATACCCTTTATTTTCACCCCTTTTTTAAAGGCATCCCTTCTATTTGATGACCTAAAAACATTGTAAACTTGATTAGTCTACAAAAGTATTTATTTTATAGATGGTCTGGTCAACTATCAACATGATGTTACCAAATAAAAATATTATGATGAGGCAAAAGTCAGTTTAGCTTTGGGGTTCTTTTCTTATGCTATTTCTCCTTTTACTTTCTTCCCCCAAATGAGCATAACCACCACCCACCCACCCCCAACACACATCCATGGAAAATCAGCCTCATTCCTGACATCCCTTCAGTATTACACACATTTTAGATTGACTGGTGAGTGCAGGGCATTACACCCACATAAATTAAGAATGAGGACAAGCATGACATAAATAACAATGATGTGATATCTACTCTATTGTAGATGCTGTGAGAACACAAAGAAAGGAACAATTAGATTCTGATAGAGGCCAAGTGAAAGAACAGTAGAGTGTGATATTTAATATCTACCTTTCGGGCTGAAGTCTTTGTTAGTATAAGAGTGCTTTTCTTGCTGCAGTCCTGGAAGCCCATATAGAAAAAGGGACCAGAAACTCCTGGTAGTTTGGAATGCTGAACCTCCTAGATGGAGAGCAGCTGTTCTAGAGAGTCCCACAGTCCTCTGATGGACTTTATGGGAATGAAAAATAAACTTGTTAAACTACTGGGAAAAAAAAAAAAAAAAGATCTACTTTGAGTGTTGGTTAGGAGTTCAGTAGGTGAACAGTTAGGAGCAAAAGCCCTCCAGGTGGAGGGGACAGCAGATAGGACAGGGGAGAGGACTGAGTGTATGCATGTAGTTATGTTACTGGAGAAGCTGGTGATCTGCAGAGGCTGGGCCAGTACTTCCCAGACTATGTCCCAGGAGATGGGGAAAAGCAAACAAACCAAAAACATGGTATGAAAACAGCAAGTATTTAAACTTCCAGATTTCTTTCCTAGAGGACATCTTTATCTCTTTAATAAGCTAATATGTTTCATTACTCTTCCATAAGACACTTCCATTATTTCAGGAGGCATCTAATGCGACTAGTGTTTTATGGTCTATACCTTGGGAAAGGCTGAGTCAGTAAGTAAAATGTGCCTATTTTGTTAAAAGAAGGCAAATGAAGGTATTAAGATTCACTAGATGCTTAAAACTGGGACAAATTCTTTCACACAAATACCCGGCTAGTACTGATCATACTAGTACTGATCATACATCACTAGTAATGATCATACATCTGGCAATATGTCTGTGGCTTCATAAGCATGAGAAAAAAAATGAGTAAAACAGGGTATAAGTCTTTAAGTAGCTGACAGTGTGTTCAAGTTTTACAAAAGTGAAGATCATTTCCAACTGTTGGAATAGGTGAACACTCTTGAAGCGGGTGACATTTCAGCAGTGCCTTACAGCAGATGCAGATATACGTGAAGGGCATTCCAGGTAAAGGGAATAGCAGGAACCAAAGTTCTGTCTTAAGCGGGGGGAAGAGTAAGGTACCCTGCCTCAACTAAATGTGTGCAGCATGTTTCGAAAAAAAAAAAAAAAAAGATGAGAAAAAGAGTTTAATCTTATCTAGATACTAAAGGACACTGAATGTCATGATATGGAGTTTGAAAGTCAATCTCTACATAGTGTGAAGTTGTAAATTTGTGAACTGTGACATCATCATAAGAAAGAAATGGAGAACTTCATGGGGTCAGCATTATTTATCTTTAATTAAGATAGTGTGGGCTGATAGAACTTATGCATTCATGTCTTTTCAAAGACAGTTTTGTTTCATGGGATTTATATATTTTTAAATTATGTCCTGTAACTGGACAGCTTTCCCATTAATTAGTGTCATGGTAAAAGAGTAGTTGCCATTCCTCGTATTTAAAACAGTGAACAAATTACCATTGAGTAACTGCTTTCTGGATGTTTTGAGGGCATACAAAATTGAACAAATATTTATCAAGTGCTTTTCTGATTGAGGGAAGCCATATCTGCATATGTGACATTTTCTGAGGGCAATTATATTCTAGGTAATATGGAATTGAAATGTAAATACATGGTTGAGAACACAGAACGAAGAATGTAGGCTCCTCTTTAGTAGACGAAATGAAAATGGGGTGCAGCCTTGATAAATGAGGAAAATTTGGAAAGGTAGAGAGGAAGCATGAAGTTAATGTGGGAGGAGAAAGTATGAGCAAAACTACACTATCAAGTCTTGTTGCTGCATTTGCCTGGCATTGAAGAGGAATAGGCAGGATTCTGAGATGACAAATAAATATTGTTTGTGGAGTGGAAGTACACTAAGGATATATATGGCAAATCATGACAACCACGAGTTTACTTTTAGATTTCTAAAAATGTTAACCAGAGTTTCTCTGTGGCACATTAGATAAATGTTAGTTTCAGAAATAATTATACTGCCACCAAGATAATTTCTTAGAAACCAATGTTCCATGGAGACAGAAAACTACTTGTTTTTGAATTGGTGACTTGGCTTTCTAGACCAAATAGGCAATATAGCAGGAAAAGTGTAAATTTGCTTTTAAAAGCGGATTGTACTAAAAAAAGGGGGGATTATATGGCGTGCAGATTTAACAGGTTATGCATAAAATGCTACAGCAAGTAAATTAAGAACAGGCCAATGTATTTTTAAAGCATTGTTTAAGGTTACCTTAGATAAACCTATAAAGCTAGCATGCTTTACCCAATTCTAACAATGGTGAACTTTCCATATTTCACATATGTGATGATTTCTCTTCTTTTGCGTTATTTCTATGGTTATGAATTCAAGAATATTTACAATTTGAGTATTTATAGAAGGCATTGGAAGTAATCCTAGAGTTTTAGGACTAGAATGCTTAAAAACTGATTTTTTTATACCCATAAAAGAATCCATTTTTAGATGTCTGTCATTACTTCCTTTTGTAAAATATTTTCAAGCAACATGCTTTGGAATTACATATTGTTATCCCTTACTAATAAAAATGCTTTCCTAATCATAAATCAAAATTGCAAATTATAATAATCTAATAGTTCAGTTAGTTGCAAATAGGTATGTGTAGATGACCCAACTACTACTAGTTTACAAGTATTTTTATCTAACATGTCTAAAGTACTTTACATGAATTATTTTATTTAAAATTCAATTACCATCTCCCATTTTTTAGAGGAGACTACTGAGGTGTAAAAAGGGTTTAGCAATTTGTCCAAGATCACACATTCATAGTTAGTGTTGGAATTTGAATTGTGGTTCCAGAATCTACAATTTTTCCACAATATGAAACTCAATATCATCAGAAATTTTTAAGCAATAAGCAATTCATTGAATTAATATATTTAATTTTTACCATTTATTAAGAGAATTAACCTAATATATGATATGACCCCACTGCCTATTACCTGCTTTATATATATTATGTCAAATAAATACCGTTAGTTAATTCTTCTTGTATTGTTTATAGGAATCTTTTTTCTTATGTAGAAAAGGGAGACCTTGAGATAGTTTTCAGACAATTAAGATTATTCATATCAGGACTATGAAATATTAAATGCAATAGAATTACAGAAAGATACCTGAATAAACTTAGATTTTTTTGCTTTAAATTTTATATTATTTTCCTACCCAGTAATATAATTATTTGCTTTCCTACTATTTTTCTCATACTCCAGTGAGGTTTCAAAATCTTTCTGTTCATGATTGCCAGCTTTCATTGCTGAGTGGACCATCCCATCTGAGAGGCACATGTCTCATCCCTCATCAATTTTCCTTTATTTTGGGGTTGTTGCTGTCACAAGTAATGATGTCTGATGTTTGAACTTCATAGGATGATTGTACCCAGAGGCTTTTTAGGCAGCTGTGTTTGGTGTCTCATGGACATTAAAAGGAATGCCCTCACCATATCTTCTTAACGAAGTCCTAGTCATATAGTAAGTACGATGAATCCAACCAGTGTTTTATCATTATTCTACTTACTTGGATTTATTCTTTAGTACTTCAATAGCACAATATAATCAATCTCTTGTTTGTTCTATTCACTGCCACTATCCATTGAGCTGAGTGCTTTGTAGCTATTTTTCCTTAAATAATAACATCTCCTTTTTCATCCTGTATCCTGAAGCATTTTTTGAATTTGTCCTTTGGCTCCAGGATTTGTTTGCATTCATTTGTACTAAACTACATTTTTTAAAAAAATTTGTCTTTAAGCCAAGCCACTTAAATTATCTAAATGTGTCAGTAAGTTCTAAAGGATGTCTTATTTCATTTCCTATTCTGCTTTTTAATTTTACAGTATTAGTAATTGTGCAACCTATTGTAAATCTAATTTGAATAATTTTTTATTCAATTATATGCTTGATGTGTTATCACACAAATGCATTTTTGAGATTTCCTTTCATGTTCCTTTCTTATCTCTAAGTCTGGGCAAAGTAAGTAGAGCTGCCTTTGTCAAAGATACCTTTTTAGTTGAGGTTATTTTTAAAATGAGCAAGGTGGGAAAATGGACTTCTTACATATTCATGTTATTTACACATAATTAATCCTAAATTGTCATTTGATATTGGCAAGTGCATTAGCTTATTTTACAAAGCTGTCATGCCATCTGTAGGGTTATGTGTATGTATGTATCTCTCAAAGGAAAAAAAAAAAAAAAGAATGATAGTTGATAGCCGACCACTGGGACCAACCATGTTCATTCTGTTGGGCACCCTCAGTTTTAGCCATATTGATATTTAGCCATCTCTTTTCAATATAAGAATATTTTAGAGTAAAGGCTGGCCTATGACTGTTGGCAAGACAATTATGTAGCCAGCTGTAAAATTTGCTTAAGATTTGTACTTGTTTGTTTTTCCACCACCCTAGAGGATGCCTCCACTAGTGATTTTGATAGTGGAAATTCCCACTATTCACATGATAAAATTCAAAGTAGGAGAAACATAATTATTAATTTTGCATTAGGTATTTTTTCATTGACTTGAGAAGAAGTCATTGTTCTCTACTCTTTTAAAATTAGCTCACTGCAGATCTGCTAAGTATCTGTTTTCCAAAGTGACTGTCTTCTCCATGGGAGAGGCATAGCTTTTCACAAACAACAGCTTTACTGTTTCTATAGTGATACCTCCTCCTCGCTACACTGAATGACAGTGTGCCGTAGTCTTAGGTTAGGTTACTCACACTCACTCATGGATTCCTTGGTTTAATCGTCTTCTATGCACATGATGCCCTGTCGAGTTTGGAAGCAGACATTCATTAGAAAAGAAAAAGGAAAAACATTGAACGCTCCTAGTGTTCTTGCTTATCTTACTCTGTTCTTCACCTGTTCTCTGATGTATTATACTTGAAAACCACCAAAATTGCTTCTTAATCTCAAATACCCAATGATTCTCTTTCTTTGTAAATATCTTATTTACAAATAGATTTTCCTTTTTATACTTTATTTGGTTTTCAGTTGTAAAATGTATAACTTGCCAACTATTCCTCATTTCACTTTCACGATCGCAGAGGCTAAAACCTAGTTGTTTGTTTTGCCTCTCCACCATGGTATCCAGCATCACATTCCATAGAGATGAAGATAGGCTTTCAAGGTCCATAGATGAAAGAGGTTTTCTTTTCATTTCTGTTTAACAATCAGTAGCCCTGCTCTTACATTTAGCCTCTGCGAGTTTGATTGCCCTTACTCATCTCCTTTTTTTCATCTTCTTCATCTCCTACTTTCTCCTTTATGATCCAGTCCTTATTTTGGTATCTGTCATTATCTGTGAAGCTATTTCTTTCTTTTTTTTTTTAGATTTTATTTATTTGCAAGAGAGGGGCACCCTGGGTGACTCAGTTGGCCTGCTTGTGCTCTTTCTCTCTCTCAAATAAATAAATAAAATCTTTTAAAAAATATGTATTTGAAGAAAATGAGAGCGAGCATGAGCAGGGGGAGGGGCAGAGAGAGAGGAAAGGGAGAAGCAGGCTCTCTGCTGAGCAGGGAGCACGACCATGATCTCAGAATCCTGGGATCATGACTTGAGCTGAAGGAGGATATGTGAAGCTATTTCTGAAGGTATTTAAACATCTCTTGGGTTGAAGACTGGTGTCAAATGCTAATGAAGGAAAAGGGAGTATTGGATGAAAAGTTTGTCTGTGATCAGCAGGCTAAATGTTAAGTGTTCATTTAGGTGAAAGGACTTGTGGGAGTCAATGAAATATGTTAGTGTTCCCTATTCCTACTGAGTTTAGAGACCTACAGTTCCAGATAAGGTATATTTGAATTCATAGGAGCCACCCGCCAGAAAAAAAGAAAAATGTAGGTTCTAAGGAGTTGAAGAATAATGTTTTTATTCTCTATGAACATAGAGAATAAATGTACTTGAAAGGTACCCTCCAATGAAGATGTTGTTTCGTGACTAAGGTGTTGGTTTAAACATAAAACTAACCATATGATGCCTAGAGGGAGAAACTGGAGCGAAAATGATCTAAGTGTTTTCACAAATATCTGAAGCCTGGAATGGGCAGAATGCAGATACATTTTCCCAGAGGAAATGCCTGAAAATCTGTTAACTGAAACTGATGGCTTATAAATTCATATTCTCTAGTTTGTTGACCACCCACTTCTGATTTGGGATTCTCCTTGAATGTGAAACCACTTTGGGAAGATTGCAGAGGTTTGAGTACAAAGCAAAAACTGCCAGGAGAGAAACTAATCCAATGGTACTCAGATTTGCATTTCTTTGACTCTTGCTTCCTATTAATTCTAATACTATTATTTATATCTAGATTTATGAGACATTCCGTATTTTTCCCTTAGGTAAACTGTGGAGTTTTGGGTGATTATTATAGAGTACAGTGTTGTTTTGAACAGAAATCTATTTTTTATGGTCAAAAGGACATATATCTGATTTTCTTGCCTTTCAACTAGTGCATTTCTTTTCTTTTTTTCTTTTGTTTCAACTTTCTATTTAAATTCTAGTTAGTTAACATATTGTATAATATTGGTAAAATTGGTAGTGGAATTGAGTGATTCATCACTTACATGTAACACCTGTGCTCATCACAAGGACTGTACTTAATACCCCATCATCCATTTAGCCCACTTATTTTCAGTTTTCAGTTTGGCTAAGATTAATTAAATATCAAGCATTATTAGGAGGCTTCATATACATTGTGTTATTTAATCTTCTCAAATCTATGAGGTAGATATTATTACTTTAATATTTAGATTATAAACTATTTTAGTATCAAAAAGGAATCCAATACCAAACGATAAAAGCAATCTGAATGGCAGGGCAGTGTTCCAACGATACATAACTTTGAGAAATCAGAAAATATCATCATATTAAATAAAAATAGAATATGTGAAACCATCAAATTTTTCTTTTTCTTTCAAGTCATGTTTTGCCTGGTGACATTTAAAACATTTTGATCTTTACAAGTCTCTTTTCTCTACTTATTTCAAAAATAATTTCTCTTAGTTTGTAATAACATCTTTTTATTATTCATTTTGTTTCACTGCTAATTAGGCTGCACACGCCATGACTTGAGATCATCATCATTGATGCCCATGTCTGTAAAACAAAAACAAAAATCAAGTAATATCAAACACTAGAGAAACTGAATTTCTCCTAATTCACTCCTTTAAAAATTAAGTTCATTAGTTTCTTTGTTGACATGCTGAAGAGCAGAGAAATGCATTTGAATTTAGAAAGAAGGGACCAGATTTAAATTAACAATACAAAACTTGATATTCTGTAATTTTTTCCTTTGTTTTACTTCACTCCTTCTAAGGCGAGTTATTTGTTACGCTGAGATTTCTTTCTCAATCAGCAGCAACTGACTATCTGATCTGTTGTCATGTTCTTAATTTTTTTTTTCATGTTCTCATTTTTTACTAAGAAAGATAGATGCACAATAATTGAGTACTCTATTTTTTTATTTCTTTACTCTCTGATTCTTTTTTTTTTTAATTTTATTTTTTAATTAAAGCATAATGTATTATTTGCGCCAGGGTACATGTCTGTGGATCCTCAGGCTTACACATTTCACAGCATTTACCATAGCACATACCCTCCTCAATGTCCATAACCCAGCCACCTTATCCCTACCCGCCCCTACCCCCCAGCCACCCTTGGTTTGTTTCATGAGTTTAGGAGTCTCTTATGGTTTGTCTCCTTCCTGATCCCCTCTTGTTTCATTTCTCTCCCACCCCTCACAACCCCCCCACCCTGCTTCTCGAATTCTTCATCAGAGAGATCATATGATAATCGTCTTTCTCTGATTGACTTACTTCGCTTAGCATAATACCCTCCAGTTCCATCCACGTCATTGCAAATGGCAAGATTTCATTTCTCT